>JAABKJ010007545.1:174305838-174960177 GCA_011634705.1 Andricus grossulariae
GAATCAGTCACTTGGAATGACTGATTTTCAGTGAATAGAAGTGAAAAGTAACCGCTACTGATCAGACCATTTGAAATTAATGATTCAATCAGTTAAAATTACAATGTATAATTGTATATCACTAAAAACGACTGATTGAGCCTGTGGAAGTTACTGATTAGGTATTTTAAAATGACTGATTTTATCATTGAGTCAAATTGACTAAAGAGAAAGGCCACTGTTAAATGATTTGTCAGTAGTCGGACGCGCATGATTAAAATCAGTCAAAATTGACTGCAGATCAGTAACTTTTGACTGACTGCAATTTAGAGGGTAAATAACAACTGATTCGCAGTGGATTTTCACTGTCGAATAAATGACTGAAATTTCAGTAATATTACACTGGGGGTTCCGTGGAAATTTCTACTGAGAAAACAGTTGTTTTAACCAATGTAGCAGTCAAAAGAAATGATTTAATCAGTGAAAGTTACAGTTTAGATCATTAGAATTACTGATTTAATCAGTGAAAGTTACTGGTTAGCTCATTTAAAATAAATGATTTAATTGATGAAACTTACAGTTTAGATAATTAAAAACGACTGATTTCATCAGTGGAACTTGCATAGCAACATTAAAAAGGACTGGTTTCACCAGTCATTTGTGACTGATTCTCAGTGAATTTTTACCGATTCAAATGAAGAGAGCCGAGCACTTGTGAAAGACTTCGTTCAAGATCAACTTCAACATCTTTCAGTTTGAATCTCAATATTAAGACAATTGTCTTTCAGTCTAGGGTTGCAATCTATAACTGTCAGTTCTGGAAGATAAGTACTCTCTATATGTATATGTATATACAAAATTCTTAACAATTAATCTGTACAAAGTCTGGAGTTGCGAAAGCTCGTTGGGGCAAATGAAACATTTTAAACGTATTGCGTCAATTGGGCGTGGAAGTCCTGAAGACACATGATCAGTTGACTAAAGGTGGGTCGCTCATCAGGTGACATGGCCCAACAATAGGCCATCACTGCAAATAATTCGTCCGGGCAGTTGATTGGTTGAGCCAATCTGTAACCATCCCGGAGGTACGAAGCCATTTCGAAGGGATCCACTTCTACGTAGGGCTGCTGAGCTAAGGTGGTTAGCTCCCAGAGTAGAACACCAAAGGCCCACTGTAATTCAAAATTATCAAAATTAGTTACAATTGAATTCCAGTGTTTTATTACAAATTTTTTTTTTATTTATTTTTTTTTGTGGCTTAGGGAGGCCCAAAAGGGACAGTCAATTTTAATTCAACCTAAGGGCGGCTAATTTTATAGTGGTCTAGGACTCTAGGGTGGCCTAAAAACGGCGGAAAATTTTTTGGTAGCCTAGGGCAGTCCAAAAGGGACAATTAATTTTTGGGTGGCCTAGGGAGGCCCAAAAGGGACAGCCAATTTTAGTTCGGCCTAAGGGCGGCTAATTTTATAGTGGTCTAGGATTCTAGGGTGGCCTAAAAACGGCGGAAAATTTTTTGGTAGCCTAGGGCAGTCCAAAAGGGACAATTAATTTTTGGGTGGCCCATATTACATATATGTTACGAGTCGCCTAAAGCAATTATCATTCCAAATTAATAAATTAAATAAATAAAAATAAATGTTTCAAAGGGTTAATGTCATTTATCCCATTTACTTATTTTTTCGCGTTTACTCCTCGAGTCTCAGCAACGTTAAAAATGGAACACTTCGGCAAAAAATCACTCATCATAAGTGTAAACACTTTTGGAAAATTATCCCAACTGTCTTTAATGTATCCAGGCATACTGATAGTGCATGAAAATAAACCCTTTCAGCTAAAAAACGTTAATGATTAATTATATCGATTATTCTTATTAAACTCGCCATGTATTTTCTTCAGTTTTGACAGCGCGTGACGTCACACCATGTGTTTCATGCCATGGAAACACAGGGCCTTACTTTCGCGCAGATGGGCAACAATGTCTTGGTGAGGGTTGTCGTTGCATTGGGTTATCCTGAGAACTGTCTAACTCTCGAGGAGTTGGACAGGCTCAGGGATGAAATCTCCAGAGGGATTGACGCATTGCCCTGTGAGGGGCGCGCCTCCAAATTCAATGGCATCTTTATCAGGTCGAGGGCCATCGTAATGGAGGCCGCGGACATCTGGTCGCGAGACTGGATGGTGGAAAAAACCTCAACGTTTAGGCCTAAAGAGGGCTCACACTCTGAAAGTCAAAGGGCCGGAGTGTTTGCAAAGGTACTGTAGAGTGACCGTACTGATTCCCGGCACCCCCGAGAATCCGGCGACCGTTCTGGCGCCCCAGAGTTTTCAGAACCCGTCTCTGCGAACTGATTCGTGGAAGGTGTATTTCGACTGGCAGGGTTCCAGGCAGAAGTGGAGAGGCTAGATTCTAGTCGTCGGTCTTCCTGAAACCTCAATCAGAGCCCTTGCGGTTCTAGATTACCGACCCTATCTAGGAGCGGGTAGGGTTACTAGTGACACAACTGGGCTCCGCAGGGGGACTAGAAGCGCCCGGAGGTGCCCCGAATTAGCCTGTTAATGGCTGAGCTAAGACGGGAATCTCCATGATGTAGAATAATTTGCACCACAGCAAAGGCGCCTCGGCGGCTCTAGCCAGACGCATGTCTGTGCTGCAGACAGACCTCGCCCTAATCCAAGATCACTGGTTATGCAGGGCAAGGATTTGTTGTCCAGACTAAAAACAGAAGTGAGGTTCTCGATTTGACTACATCATATGAGAACGACTGCCCCACAAGCACAATTAAGTCTAAACAGGGAGCAGAATGGTGGAATACCCACCTGGAGCGACTCCGTAACAAGTCAAGAATGTTGTGCAATAGGGCAAACAGAACTAAATTGCCTTGAGACTGGTACATATATAAGACGGCCCAGTGTGAATACAATAAAAACATAAGAAATTATAAGCGGGAAGATTGGAGGGGCTTCTGTGAGGTATCGAAAGACATTCCGGGAACAGCGAGGCTCCACAAGATCCTGGCGAAAAATCCGGAAGCTTGCCTCGGGCTCAGAAGGCTCCACAATAGTGAGTTTGTCGAAGACGAAGAAGCAACGCTGAATCGCCTGAGGGAAGTTCACTTCCCGGGTTTGCAACGAATCCGAACCGGCCAAGAGTGGGAAGGCTGGAATCAAGAAGTGGAGAGGGCCGACTGGAATTTCGCCTCTAAGGTCGCTGATTACAAAAAGGTGGAATGGGCCGTAGTGTCCTTATGTCCTTTTGAATCACCAGAGGTTGATGGCACTTATCTAGCGCTTTTACAAAAAAAACGTGGATTTAGTCGTCCCTCCTCTGACGAAATTATTTAGGGCAAGTATAGCCCTTAAACACGTGCCATTGGCATAAAAGGATGGCAGAGTGGCCTTCATACCCAAACCCGGGAGAGAGGGTTACACTGCTGCAAAAGATTTCCGACCAATCAGCCTAACGTCTTTTATCCTGAAGACGTTGGAAAAACTGGTCGAGAGATACATTAGGCATGAGGTGCCACTACTGTGGTGCATTGTGGTGGACAGCCTCCTTCGAAGGCTAAATAAAGAGGAGTATTATGCTCAGGGATATGCGTATGACTTTGTAATACCAATCAGGGGGGCTCATTTGCAGACGCTGATGGGTCTTAGAGGTCAGCGCTGCGCATCGTAGAGCACTAGTGCGATAGCTCAGGGCTCTCGGTTAATCCTGAGAAGAGCAACCTGGTCATTTTCACAAAAAACTATAAATTTCTGAAAGTTGACGCTTCTGTATTCTGCGGTGGGAAACTGACGTTTTCAGATACAGTTAAATATCTGGGAGTAATCCTTGATAGCAAGCGGACCTAGGCAAAGCACCTGGAGACCCAATGCAGGAAGGTTATCATGACTTTTTGGATGTGCAGGAGAGCCTTTGGATTGACTTGGGGTCTACGGCCTATAGGATTCATGCTCCGTGAGGAACACCTACATTTTGCGATAACCGCTAGAGCGACACGCACGATGGGCCGCCTGGCAAGAGCAAATAGATCGACTCGGGAGACTGGGCACACTAGGCTCCCGAGTGATATCAGCGCATTGTCAATTCTACAGATGAAGAAAGATAGAATAACAAAACGCTTCAATGTTGCCAAAGCTTTCCACGCCTGCATCCTAAGCAGGGATATGTGGAAAGAAAATGGTAACCCGCTCCTCTAATAGGAAATCTGGTTCACAGATGGCTCCAGGGGTGAGGGAGGTTCAGGAGCAGGAATTTATGACAGCAGGAGAGGGTGAGGGATAGGGATACCACTTGGTCGACATGCTACGCTCCTTCAGGCGGAGGTCCTGGCCGACCTTCTATGTGCTGAAACACTAATAGAAGGAAATGCTGCTGGCAGACAGATTACGATCTGATCGGACAGCCAAGCGACACTAACTGCAATAGGGAAACCAGACATAACATCAGAACTGGTTTGGGAATGCAAAAAGGCATTAAACCAAATTGCAGAAAGAAACAATATGGCTCTCGTATGGGTCACTGGTCACACAGGGATCAAGGGCAACGAAAAGGCGGACCAGTTGGCAAGACGCTGCGCGGCGAGTGAATACATAGGACCCCAAACCGGTACTGGGAATAGCGTCTTGCTGTGTCGGGATGGCCATTAAAATCTGGATCCGAACAAAACACCGGGAATACTGGGAAGAAATCCATGGTTGTCGTCAGGCGCAATCCATCCTGGGTTATACCTATAGGATGGACAGAACCAGGAAAATCCTGGGTTTACCCAAGAAAGATATAAGGACAGTGGACATACTAGGCATACATACTGCTGAGAGTGAAGAGGTAAGGGTGTGGCACAATAGGCTTTACAGCTTGAGCGCCAGGGGAGCTCTTCATAGGCTACCGCCTGTTTAAAAACTAACTATCTAGCAAACTTTGTCAAAATCATATGCATTATTTAAGCATTAGCCTCAAAAGTTATGAACTTGAGAGCCTAAAGAAGGTTATTTTAATTGTATAACTTTTTTCTTTATGCAAAAGATACTTTGAGGTCTCTCTAAATCAAAATAAGTACAATTTAACTATTCGCCAGTGATATTTCACAGGTTCAATTAGCCAAAAGTGAGTTACCAAAAATTAGTAGAAAGTAAATAAATCGATTTGTCGAGACATTTAATAATTCTATAGTGGATAGATACTAATTGCTCTATTGTAATAATAAGAAGGTCAAAATGTAAAATTTTAAACGTGACGTAGCCTTGCCTCAATTTAAAATCAATGCCTTCTGATTGTCTGAACAAAGTTAAGAAAAATGAGAATTTTTCACAATCTTAAAATGACAGGGGATTAGTGAACTCCAAATTAATTATACACATTCATAGTCCCCATGCGCTGTATTTTTATGATTTTTCATAGAAAATAGAAATTATTTAGCAAGCTTTGTGATAATTATTTGTCTTATATGCGGATGAACTGAATTTTTAAAGAAGTTTATTTTTATTTTATAGCTTTTTGGTTACGCAAAAGATGCTTTATTGTCTGTTTGAATCACAATTGTTAAGACTTAACTTATGACTAGTGAAATCTTGAAGATTTGATTAGAGAAAAGTGACCAACTAAAAATTAGTAAAAAATTACTAATTCTATTAATCAAGATATTTCTTAATTCAATAGTGAAAAAATTGCCGCGTAAACATATATTAACTTATTTAAGACTGTACATAGTAATTGAGAAAGGTTATAAAAATAGGAAAAGTAAAAAATAAAAGGGTCCTATCTTGAAATTGTAAGCGTCAATTATGCATATTCAGGATCCTCACGCCCTACTTTTGACAGAATGTTGTGTTCGAATTTCGAATTTTTTACGGTTGTAAGCACATCTTTCTAGTTTTCCATAGAAAATTGCAATAATTCAAGGGAGCGTAGATTTATACTAAATATATAGCTTAAAATGCTGTGAATAAATAATGGAACAAATAATTTCAAAAAAGTCAAATATGCCTATCATGGGTATTTATTTAAAACAATTGTTATAAACATGGAATAAGAGAGTTTATGAACAATAAATAATAATATTAATGTTAGGAATAGCTTTTGCAAGAGTTTTAGAGAAAATTATGGCACTGGTTCGCTTAGATGATTCTTTATTAACAAATGACAAAATAACAAAATGTAAGTTTAATCGAAGGTAGTATTCAATTGAACCAAATTAATCCGACATTTATTAAAATAATATGTATTTATTTAATTTGAATGAAAGAAATACTTGTTTGGAATGGTCTCCTTCGTATTCTACATTGAAAGAAAAATTTCTTCCAACCAACTAAATACATTTTTATTTTTTATAAATAATTTAATTTTACTCGTCAAATGAACCATATCCTTTAAATAGAGAAATAATTATCTATGTGAATACAATTTTTCATTCATCTAAAGAAATGCTTCATTGGTATAGATGCATCAACTCTTTGTGCCAAATAAATAGATTTGTAACTTAATTAATATTATTCGAATCAAATATTTAGTTCTTTAATTTGAACAAACCTGAAGATTTGATTTAAGTATGAACAAATTATTTTATTCAAATGCGTCCTGATCAATTCGGAGAAATTATCCATATTTCTAGATCAACAAAATGTGTCTGGTCCAAATAAAAATTACTACTGTGAAAGAATATTTTCCTGATGGTAAGAAATAGGATTCAAGTAAATGCATTTACTTGGTTTGAACGATTTTATTCAGTGTGTATATTAATATTAATACATTTATTTTATATGGGTAAATTCATTCACATATGCTGTGTATATGAAGTCACGAAAAAGTTCACTTTCAACCAAGAAAGATGCCTCTTCTACCATAAAAGATTAATTTTTTAATTAAAAAAACGAATTTTCATTGAAACAGTTGAATTTTCCCCAAAAAATAATTACTTCAACAACATGGTTAAATTTCCAAGGAAATAATTAAATTTTCTACTTAAAAAGAAGAATTTTCATCAAAATGCATTAGGTTTCTACACAATCATTAAATTTTTAACTTATAAAGAATCAATTTTCAACAAAAAATGGAATAATTACATTTGCAGACAATAAAAAAAAAGTTTAACCAATTAAAATGAATTTTCAGCAAAATAGTTAAATTCTCAACCGAAGAGGTGAATCCTACAAATAAAATTAATTTTTAACAAATTATTTCGGCTTTCAACCAATAAGTTGTATTTTTAATAAGAAAAATATACATTTTTATTAAATAGTTAAATCTTCAAAACAAAAAGAATTTTCTACCAAGTAGAATAATTTCCTACCAAAAAAATTACATTTTTAACACAGCACATGCATTTTCTACCCAAATATTGAATTTTTATGCCGAAAATAGCAATTTTGTACGAAGGAGTTCAACTTTCAACCTATTAGTTAAATTTTATTCGGAAAAAATCTATTCTCAACGAAAAATGTAATAGTTGATATTTTAATCGAGAATGATTTTAACATAAATATAAGTTAATGTAATTTTAACAAAGTAGGCCAACTCTTAACAAAATAGTTGAATTTTCAACCAAAATGATGAATCTTCAAGAACAGTTAAATGAATTTGAAAAAAATCAGTTTAAAATTCAACCAAATAGTTGAATTTTTAACTAGAAAGAGGAAGTTTTAAACAAGAAGATTAATTTTCTGCCAAAAAGAAGAATTTTCAACAAAATAGTTGAATTTTCAAGTTAGAAAGACGGATTTTCAAGCAAATAGTAGGATTTTTATCCAAAAATATAATAGTAGACTTTTCAATTAAATAGACTGAACTTTCAACCAAAAATATTTGGATTTTTTTATTGGTTTCTATCAATTAAATTACGATTTAAGCGAAAAACGACAAGGGGGGAGGGGGAAACGGGTGAGTTTCTTTAAAAAAACTTCTGATTTACCAACTGAGTGTAATGCAAATTTCTACCTTATCGGCGGTCGTAAATGTAGGTTACTGCTAGGTATCCGATAAATGTCGGGTAGGAAGTGTGGTAGTGACTGGTGGCATCTTAGCACATGCACGAACCATTACCGTCTGTCGTTAAATAATCAGTTTCTGGTTCACTGCCGTTTAGCTGCAGAAAGTGTTAATATTAAACGATTTTTTCTTTGGTCATCCGTATCGTGGATAATTTTCAAGGTTAAAAAAAATGTTGTGGCGCATATGAGCGCATTTGGAGACGAGTGACCTCATATCCATAATTTTTAATTCCATATCACTCTCGAAGATTTAACGCCTTCGTGGCATTGCCCCCTCTCCCCCAAAAAAAGAAACCAATAGCTTTTTCAATTAGCTAGAGCTAAATTTTTTATTGGTGGCGCATTTAAACGCATTTGAAATCATGTCGGATAGCCATGTTTTGATAGCTCACAATTAAATCGCTGATAACTCGGTTATCATTTGGTGTTCTTCAAGGTCATGCAATCTTAACTCTGATTTATTAAATAGGGAGGCTTTCTTGTCTGCAACCCCCCACCCCATCCCCGCATAACACCATGCTATAACTATTAGGGTTTTGTGCCGCAAAATTTTGTATTTGTGGCGCATATAAGCGCATTTGCAGCGTAATTCAGTGGGTTAAAAACTCCTGAAATTATGAGTAGGGGGCGGTGCAACTGACCTATTTTAAGCCTGATTTGTGAAAAAGTGTCGACTGGGTCCTTCACGAGGAAAATGCATTTGCCTATTTATCGCAACTTATTCAGCCTTATTCCCTGTGATTTCTGGCTGTTTCCCAAGTTAAAGTATCCTCTGAAAAGAAAACGATTTCAAGGTAGAGGAAATAAAACAAAATGCGTCGGAGCAGCTTTTAGCTATTCCGCAAGGTGACTTTAAGAAGTGCTTCTGAAAGTAGGAGGATCGCTGGAAGAAGACTGTGGCTTTCAAAGAGGAGTTCATTGAAGAGGGTATCATCACTATTGCCCAAAATTAACTTTCAAACAGTCAGATATTTTCCGAACAGACCACGTATGGTTCCAGGATTACCATATATTGGATCATAACCGTACGGACTCTACACAAAAATTTCTGAACGATTAATTTCGTGTTTCATAGAGATATAAAAAGTTGGGTTCGAATGGAACAGTATAATTTTTAGCCATGTTATGCAAATGTGCCAACCCCAACATTTGACAAAAAATTGATTTTGCAAGAAAAATCAATATCTGTTAATATGACACTTAAATTATACATATTATTATACTTACCAATAGGATTAGGAAATATCCCTAAGATGAAACACAGAATACCTATCGCGGTCCTCATTTTTCTCAAATAAAAAAAGCTATTCAACAAATGAACAAATATTGAGCAATATTTTTCTCTCGTATATGTACCAACCGCTACTTCATGCGTCCTTCGAAATTGTTTGTATTCCATAAATCACCTTTTCACACACCTAAATCGTGATAATACTTTAGGTTTATGACCATATACATGAGAAATTCTACCACAGCTATCAATATTTTTAATGATCGGTCGGTCTTGCAAGCAGCGCAGGACCGAAAAATTGCAGCTTACCCGAAACAATTAAATTATCAAAAAAATTGTTTCATTTCGAAAATGATTATAAACAGTAACGGACTGGATAACCGAGGGCTCTGCACGAGAAGCATCCATTAAAATGCCAAAACTGACAATTACAAACAAACCAAAACAAAAAAAAATAGGTTATTGAGATTTTGGGAACATGATTTATAAATTTCATGTACAGTTATTCATAGAACTCAAAAATTCGAACAATTTATCCTCAGGACTTTTTTCGATAAAAAGACAATTATCACAGTTATAGCATTTTCAAAATCAAAAAAAAAAACGAAAATGAACATTTTAAGCCAAACAATGCACGATATGAAAAAATTCACAAAAAATGAAAAAAATTGCTTCTTGAAAGCCCTACAAGATTATCATAACAAATTTATGAATTTTTTTGAAAAATAGTAAATTTAAATATTCACTGCACAAAAATAATCAAGAATTCCATTTTGCGGTCAAACTAGGCAAAATACGGGAAAATATTAAAAGACAAAAATTATGCACCCAAAAAAGGTCTGCAAATCTGTTATGAATCATTTTTGATAGGAAGCGTATTTTCTGTTTCAATCGTAAACAATAACATTAAAAATATAATAATTGAATTTTTGGACAAACCGCAGAAGCTACGAAATAAAATGAAACGAAAGTTGTTCAATCAAAATAGAGCTGTTATAACTCATTTTTTCATAGGATGCGTAGTTTTGATTTTATTCGTGAAAAACATTAAAAATAAAAAAATTAACTTTTTGGACAAACGACACAAGAGACGAATAAAATTAAAAGACAAAAGTTTTTCAACCAAAAAATACCTACAAATTTTTTATAATCTCTTGTTATAAAAATATATTGAAAATAAAAAATTAACTTTCTGGAAAAAGGACACAGGCTATAATAACATTTCATTTAACCAAATTTTCCGCCTGAATTATATTTACAAATTTGCTTCGAACTATCTAACACGAGGATGCGTATTTTTAGTTACATTGGAAAAAACATTGAAAATAAACAAATTAAATTTATGGAAAAACGACACAAGTTGCAATAAAATGTTTTCTTTTCAACTTTTTACGTTCTCATCATTTATGATTGAGAAAGTATTAGAATTGTCTGAAATTTGACATCACAGTTTTTCAAAAAATCTCCAAGTTTTAACACCGCCTGAGCGACAATCAAGTTTTAGCGCTGGACTCTGTCTGTCTGTCCGTCCGTAAACACGATAATTCTCGAAAAAATTGAAGGATCGAATCGAGCTTCAGCATACTCCTTTTAGGTCCCAAAAGAAAGAACGAATTCATTAACTAGCCATTTTGGATGGAAATTCAAAAAGTTATAGCATTTTCCAAATTTTTGTGACCAGTTTTTTCAAGATTTCAAAATGTTATGTACGGTTATTCCTACAAGAATATTATAAGGATTTTTCGAATTTTCTTGAAAAATCGAAAATCCACATTTTGATCGCACAAAAAATAATGAAAAATTCCATTTTGTGGTCAAACTATGCAAGACGCGAAAAAAGATGAATCGAGAAAAATGATGCACTCAAAACTCTCCTAAAAATTTGTTATAATTCACTTTTTGTTGAGACACGTAGTCTTGGTTTTAATCGTAAGAATAACGTTGAAAATAAAAAAATAAAATTTATGGAAAAACGATAAACGGTACGAAAGAAAAATTATAGACAAAAGTTGTTCACCCAAACAGCGATACAAATTTGTTATAATTTATTGCAATCTCATCATTTATGATTGAGAAAATATTAGAAATCAAGCGCGTAGCACGTGTGTCACGATGAGAATGAGTACCTCAAAGCCTAGAGCGCTTTGAGCAATTTAAACTTTAACTATGCACACTTAATTATATAGAAAATTCTGATTATGCAGATAGATACAAATACTGAGATCTAAATGACACGTTTTTGATAATGTTTCATTCAAGCATTCCAAGTGCAAAGAATAAATATATGAGCGTGAAGCGCTAGGTTCAAATATGTCCGATCGCAAACATTCTTCAGCGTAACTGAGAATAAAATTTAATGCAAAATAAGAAACAAATATTAAAGTAATTATTAAAAATAAAATTTGTACTTTGTTTTACAATATCTGAATAAGCAATCTCAGAACGAGGTACATAAATAAATATAATATACATTTGATATAACAGGATCCAGTTAAACCGACGATCCTACAGTAGTTCTGTCTAGAATAAGCTAGCTTAAATAAGAGTGTCCAGATTCGCGTCGGCGCAGAAGCCGCAGGGACTCCATGTGTGCGACGAAGAGCCACTGTCAAAAAAGCTTTTGCGCCGACGCGAAACTGAGTCTCTCTCGTATTTTAGCTAGCTCATTAGCCGGCCTACTGTAGGCTTGCCGGTGTAACTCGGTCCGCAGAGTTGGACATAATGTAGAAAAGTTTGCATCAGTGACCAAATCGAGTGCAAAGCACGAGATACGTTATGAGAATGTGTTCGTTAAAGTCGAAGGAGCTTTAACAAAAGAGAATTCACAATTACCAAATTAAAGTTGTTTACGCTTTGACCTTTAATTTTAAAAGGCCCTATAAATGTATTTTTTGAATTTACGATTCAATTTTTTTATTTGGTCAACGAAACAACAAATATCTTGATGAATAAATTAAGTTAGGTAATTATTTTTTTCTGGGTGGTTTCTGTGTGAATCCCTTTGAATCTCACATTTAATCCCGCATACGGCTAGACAATTTTTTTTTTAGTGCTTTATGCATGAGTCCCCTTGCATGATTTTTATGAGTCCCCTTTACATGATTTTTCTTTCGCTTGTCCCAAATTTCCGCTCGCAATTCACCTAAGTTTTGTACACAATTTTCGTCTCGCTTACGCCTGTTTCTCACGCCACGCACGCTACTCAACATTCTTGAGAAGGAGAACCGACCTCCAGCCTCCTCTGCTTCTTCTCCTTCTCTTTCTATAGATACCTCCACCATCCCACCACCTCTTTCCCTCCATTCTCATGCATCAACCTTCTGATTGGCATTCCCTTCTCCTCCACTTCCACACAACCTCCCATCCAATGTTCCAATCTGGCTTCTCGCCTGTTTTGCACAACTTGCATGATCTCTTCCCCTCATTTAACCATTATCTGTTCCATTCCTCCGTATTCGCACATCTAGCTCTCGCTATTACCTTTTGGCTTCCCTTTTCACCTTTTTCTCTTAAATATTTCTCCCTCCCTTTCACTCTCAACCACTTATATTGAGCATTATATTATGACTGCATTATCCAATTATAGCTCGCCTGTAACTCCGTTTCCTTACCCCTCTTTTTCAGAACTAACTGCGCTTTTTGTCCTCTCTCACGCCTTCTCTTGACTTCTGCCCCTGCTGGCACATTTCTTCTAAAGTATCTCTCCCTTTCCACACCCCTTGCTATTCCCCCTTGTCATTTCCCTTTTTCATCACACATTCTTTCACCAGCACGCGATTTTCACTTGCCCTCGCTTTCTCTTAAAACATGCTCTTTCTCCTGCACTCACCCTCATTTTAAATGTATCCACTTCTTCCCTGACTAAATATCCTGGCTTGCATTTTCCCAACCCCAAGGACCACCTCCAATATCTCTTGTTCACTCTCTCCACACTTCCATACTCTCTACATCCCCAGATCTCCACGCCATAAAACATTACACTTGCGACCAGTGAATCGAACATCATCACTCTTGTTCTAAAATCATCCTTCAACTCTTTTTCACAAATGCCCCATACTTGCTTCATAACCGCTGACGCTTTTTTTTATTTTCTCTCTTACATGAGCGCCCTTACTCCCATTTTTCTTAAAAAGAAACCCCAGGTGAACGAATTCCTTTACTCCCTCTACTTTTTCTCCCTTCTATTTCCATGCACATTCCTTATTCTTCCCACCTCCTTTCCTGAATCCTAAAATCTTAAACTTCCCCGCATTTAGAATTAGCTTCTTTCTCTACAAGTACCTATCTAGCCTTCTCATCATTCCCTTTAGCGCTTCTTCCTTCTTCGCTACTATGACAATAACGTCAGCATATGCTAGCGTTCTAAACCTCTTTCCTCCTACTACCGCTTCACCTTCCATACCCTTTTGTAATTCCTCCTCTATATCCGAAATTAATACTGCGAGTAGCATCGGGCTTATTGGGCAGCCTTGCCTGTCAATCAGACCTTTATCTACCCCTTTTTTTTCTAAAACCTTCCACAGCGTTTTCCTGTCTACTGACGGAAAAGCTCCCTTCAGATCTATGAAAAAGGCGCAGATTTTTCCTTCCTTCTTTGATAACTCTTTATCTACTACATATTGCAATACATAAATGTTATCCGTTGTGCTCCTATCTTTACGAAAACCTGCCTGCGTGATCGGAAGATCACACTATTGTGTAAAGCTTATATGCCGTATTAAGGAGCGTAATCCCCCTGTAGTTCTCTACCTTCTCCTTATCTCTCTTCTTATGTAACGGCGAAATCAACCCTTCTCTCCTTTCTTCCGGGAAGCCCTAAACTTTTCAAACCTTTTCAATAATCGCTTTCAACCTAAGCTTTACCTTCTCAATTGTGTTCCTCATCCCTGCAAATATCCACCCCTTCGCTCTTCCTTTGTTGCTTTCCCTTTTTCCCCTCTGTAGCCTCCACCTAAATTTGCTCGGGAGTTTCCGTTCGATTCTTTCCCACTCTTTTTCTTCTACTCACGTCTCTACTAAACCCACCAATACAATTTCACCATCCTACCCTACATTTTCTTTAGTTCTTTTCCCCACTTTTCATCCCTCTCTTTCATTTCCTCTATGAACTATCTTATTTCTTCACTGCCTGCCACAGTTCCCGCTCTAACCACCTGAATTTGGCTCCTCCCCTCTTTAATTTCCTTTCTTAACTCTCTCATTTCCATCAACAGTTGCGTCGACATCCCTTCGCTCGACTGTTCCCATGCCATTTGGTCTGACTTTGTCTCCCCTTCAACACCATTGAGCTCTTCTTGATGGGACTTTGCTCAATAATTTTCTTCAAACTGTCGTCCAAATCTCTTTTCTTCTTTATCCACTCTTTTAAAATGATTGCACCCCCTTCACTATTAGACCTCCCTTTCTGTCGCACATTTTCTTCTAACTCCAACTTTTACCCCTTTGGCCTTCCCTGACTCCTTCTACTCTCTCCTGTTGCCTATTCTGCTTTCTGCGGCGTAAACTCTCTATCATCTGTCTCCTAGTCGCTGTCCAACACTTTCCTCTTCCTCTCGCGTTCGAATTTCCCTCCCGTTCGGTCGGTAAGTTGTTCCCGTCCGTCAGATTTCATCTTTCTGCAACCCATGTCGCCCCTGTTCCGAGACGACACAACGACTCCCCGCCAGGTTCCCCCTTTTCCTGCTCCTCACCGCCCGGCAAAATATAATTTTCTCTTTATCGTTCTCAAAACCACCCCTTGCTCCTCTTAACAACATTTACCCTTTACACTCAATATCCCCTAAGCCTACGGTAGCCCACTCTCCCTCTGCAGCACTATCAAACCACCGCACTCACCAAACCGAAACCGACTGCAGTAGTGAAATTTTGATGGATTAACTTTGAAATTTTTTATGAGGAATCATCATGAGTTTTGAGGAGATCACATAGTAAGAGAGTGCAGAGAGAGAGAGAAAGCAACGCTGACACGTATAACACAGTTGTACACAGATGTTAAAATCAATTATATCATATAATACTCTATTATATTATATTATATTATACTGTATAATATTTTATTATAGAATATCATAGCCTATCATAGCGTATCATAGTGTATCATAGTATACCGAATAGTATCATAGTGCATCATCATAGTGTATCATAGTGTAACTTGGTACAACATACTGTATATCGTATCATACTGTATCAAAGTGTATAATATTGCTTCGTATAGTATCTTATTGCATCATATTGTATTATGTTGTATCATATATGTAAAATAATTAATGTTTACAGGATAGCCATTGAGTCGGAAAACCGGGAATTGACGGTTGATTTATCTTCTGACCGGAAATTGTCTTACTTTTTACTCTAGTTTTGCAACTAGAAGAAATGCTTCTCCAATCGCTTTGAATGTCACTTGATATCATATGAAATAATGTGAGATTGAGCGAGTCCGTTTTGAAATTCTTTAAATGGCTACGATTCACGATTTTAATTTTTGATTGCTTAGTTCGAAAGTTAATAATTTTTAAATATACAATTTTGAATGTTTACTTTAAACATGACAGTGAGTCACTTTTAATTTTCAAAGAATTCAAGATTCAATACTTTTAAATTATAGTGTACAAAACTGCATAGTTTTAAATTTATCAAAATTGTATAATCTCCCAGAATTTTGGGAAAAAAACAAAGCTTATAATACTAAAGTTTGATTATTTGTAACAGTGTAACCTGAAAATCGGAAAGAAGATAGAAAATGTTGCAGTCTACTTTGCCAGATGAGTAGTTTATACCAATTTATATTTGTGAATTGATTATAGTACTTTGAATGGAATTAATTAATTAATTAATCAAGAAAGAAAGAAAGGGATTAATTTAATGGTTTTCACTGAATTTTATAATAATGTTCGAATATGTTCAAAGCTTTTTTTTCGTCTTATAAAAATCATGGCATTTTTAGGACTTTTTGGCAGGTGCCATGGACTAATTTAATGGTTTTCACTGAATTTCATGATAATGTTCGAATATTTTTCTAATTGATTTATAGTGACTTGAATTTTAAATTGTTATTCTTTTTGAATTAGAGGGAATTCTCGATGGATTTTAATAGTTTGACGGAAGTTTCAAAGCTTTTTTTTCGTCTTATAAAAATCATGGCATTTTTAGACTTTTTGATAGGTTCCAGGGATTAATTCAATGGTTGTCACTGAATTTTATAATAATGTTCGAATATTAATAAGAAAATACAACTATTTTTGTTTGAAAGTTAAATCCTTTTAGTTAAAAAGTCAACTATTTTGTTGAAAATTTAATTATTTTGTTAAAAGTTTAATTATTTTGTTGAAAAGTCATCCTTTTCGATTGAAAATTCAAGTATTTTGGTTCAAAATGAACTATTTTTTGAAAATTAAATTATCATGTTCAAAATTTATCTTTTTTGGTAAAAAATTCAAGTGTTTCGTTGAACTGTCGTCTTTTTGGATAGAATATTCATCCTTTTGGATTTAAAATTCATCTTTTGTGGTAGAAAAGTCGTAATTCGTGGTTTAAAATTAACTTTTTTGTTGAAGAATTAACTGTCTTCCAAAAAATTCGTCCTTTTGGCTTGAAAGTTCAACTATTTGGTTAAAAATTAAATTATTTTGTTGAAAACTCGTCCCTTTTTTAAAGATCTACTATTTCGTTGTAAATGCAACTTTTTGCTTGAAAGTAATTTTTTTCAACATTTAACTATTTAGTTCAAATTGACATTTTTTGTTGAAGATGTACCTTTTGAGGTTGATAATTCAACTGTCTTCTAAAAAATTTATCTTTTTGGTTTCAAAAATCAACTACTTGCTTGAAAATGCAACTGTTTTTGGTTGAAATTTAATTTTCTTGTTTGGAAATTTGACCATTAGAAATTCAATTATTTTATTAAAAAGTCAACTATTTTCTGAACCATTCAACTTTTTGACTTGAAAATTCAAGTCTTTTGTTAGAAATTCGGTTTTAGGTTGAAAATTCATCTCTTTTGGTTGATAATTCGACTATTTCGTTGAAAATGCAATATATTTTGACTTGAAGTCTTGGGAATTTAAAGCATTTCACATTGAATTCAATATGGTACCTAATTCAGTTTTTTTTTAAAGAATTTATACCCCTATTTTCGTGAAAAATCACCCCATTTCCGCTGTATTGGGAGAATTCTGTGCTGTGAAGCCTGTAGTTACCAAAAAGTATTTTTATTCTTATGGCCGAGAATAAATTTAAAAAGCCGGGAGTTTTTTCCGGTGATAAAAGTGACGAAATTTAGTTTCTATAATTAAAGTTTTTGAAATTGATACTTAATTATTTTTAACTTTTATTGTGATAAAAGTTTTGGTTTGAAGTCATTAGAATTTAACCTATTGAGATTAGAAGGTTTCCATTATATAACTTTTTCATTATTAAACGATTGAATTACAAGTTTTTGAATTAAAAATTTTGTAAGCTTTAATTTGGGAAGTTGATAATTCTGAAGAGTTCAATTTTGGCTGCTATATTTTGTAGTTTAGTTTTAATTACCTAAAATAAAAATACCTTCAGTATTAACAGTTTTCAATTTTTCAATTTCAATGACCGGGAAAAATGATTGTGAACCAGGAAAAACCCGTGAAATGACCTGGAATAATAATTGTTTCCACTTTTAGTAAATTACAATAAATCTCTCTTTTTCAGATCAACTTTGGCGATTTACAAAAGCACGAACGATACAAAAAATTGCAACGGGACCTGAAACTGGCTCGTATCAAACAGACAAAAATACTAGAAAATTCAGAATTAAATTTGAAAGAGAAATTTAAGAGAAACTTTAATCTAAAAGCCAATGGATTAATTCAGTCATCCCCATGGCCTAGTTGTTCGAGCATTAATGCAGATCCCTCGGATTTTAACAGTACCGTAACGTCCTCGACGTTACAAGTATCAAGAACCGGCAGTGAAGTTTTGGCTTCATCTCGTCACTTGAGAAATCTCGTTTCCAAAAGGCAAATCCTACATAAACCAATGGCAACTTCAAGTCTCAAACAATATTCAGAAACCGATCAGAGTATAGATGACAGAGCAATTATGCCACCTCCTTCTAGTTGCAATATAATTCGTCCACCTACAAAAAGATCGTCTCCATCAGTTACCATGGAACCACCAAATCAGCCTCGACAGCAACCGTCATTTACTGATGACCTTTATTCTCGTGGAAAACAATCCTTCTTGGATGGGAATTCCAGTACTGATCATCCTGAAGATTCTGGATGTCCTCAGGATCAGAGCAGAGGAAAACCCGTCGTTCGAGATTTTTATCGATGGAGAGTTGTTCTCAATGATCAGGGACAGATGCTGATTAAAGGATCTCTCGACAAGTAATTTTTTAATGGGAGATATCAGTCAACACGAGGAGTTGACCACTCTTGTAATCTAGTGTACACGCCTTTGTGAAATCTTTCAAAACTTTGTGAAATCTTCGCAACCTTTGCGAAGTTTTTACAAAATCTTTGAAATTTTCTGAAATAGTTATGAAATCTTTGAAAAATCTTCCACATCTTTGTGAAATCTTTGTGAGATCCTTGAAAGCTCTTGAAATTTTGGTGAAATCAGGAACCGGGAATTTTTTAATACCAGGAAAAAACGGGAAATTACAGTGAATAGAAAAATCTATCCAATCACTTGAAATATTACAAATTGGAAATCACATGATATAATACAATTTAAAATATGTTCCATTTTTTCAAGTGTCAAGCTCGATTGTTAACTTTTTAAATTATTAAATCATTTAGTTTCCAATGTGTAATTCTAAAATCTTTTACTTTAAAAATTTTCCGTTGCAGGTTTTGATTTTTAATAGTAAATTTTCAATTTAAAGACTTTTAAATTGTTTTAAATTAAACAATAATTGATTTTACGAGACGATTTTGAATCTGTTCAAAATTAAATAATATACAGATTTTAAAGTTGAGAATCAAACTTTTTCATTTCTAAAGCCTTAGTAGTTGAAGAAATTCAAACAGACGATTGAAACTTTATCAACTATCTTGAATGACAAAAAAACTTAATTGATATTAATTAAAAAAAGAACAATTTTTGATATTGCGAAATATTTGACTGTTTATTTGTATAAAGAACATTTGAGTTTCATAATTATAATTTTAAAATAAAGGGCCAAAATTTTTGTATTGTTTTTTTTTTATTTTTTTTTATTGGAACAAGATTTTTTTACATTCTTTTTTACTTTAATTTTTATCATTTTGATTAATTTGGTAGGCAGGAAATTTCTGTTTTCAATTTTTTCTTATTTGGAAGAGGAACATTTTTTAAACATTTTTATCTAGTTGGAAATAGGAAATTTTGCTTTTCAAGTTTTTATAAATTGAAAGAGGTAATTGCTTTGTTTTGAACATTTTTATCGAGTTGAAAAGGAGGAAATTTTGTTTATTAATTGTTTTTCTGAAGTGGAAGAGGTCCATTTTTTTAAAATTATTTTTATTGAGTAGATGGGGGCAAATTTGGTATTTTTCAAATTAAAATGATAGATGAGAACTTATTACTTTCAATTACTTCCTCATAGAGAGAGGTTTTTAATTACCTAAATTTTCAAATATACTTTTTTGACACATTTTGATATAATTCGACCCCAGGAGCTCGACAATAAAATTTTTTTTTAAATATCCGTGAGTGTGTATGTGTGTGTAACTTTGTTCTGTTCACCATATCTCGAAAAGTAAAAGAACTGCGATCATGAAATTTGGATGAAGTGTAGCTCCGATTAATATCCAGGTCTCATAGAATTCTAAGCTAGATCGACCATTTAGAAGTAGTTTTTTCTTGTGTTTAGAGATTTCGAAAGAAAAATTTTACCTTGTTTATATAAGAAAAACTTGTTTGATATTCCAAATATTATATATATTGAAGTTATAATTTGAAATATAAAACTACCGTAGTTAAAAAGTTGTGTATTGTAACAAAACATATCAATTGACATTTTCTTGGGCCCTCTGATTTTCTGAAAATAAAAGTTTCGGAAAGACAGAAACATAAGCTGGAAAAATATTTAAAGTATCAATTTTTTTCTTTTGCTAGGGAAAACCTCCCTCTATGAGGAAGCAAGTTTATTTGTTACTTATGAGGAAGAAAAATGCTCAAAAAATGAGCACAAATAAATACACCCATAGTGAATACGTCTATAGTACTTCGCAGCATTTTTTTGTACTGAATTGGATGAGCGATATGTTTTGTCTTTGATATTTTTATTAATGTGCGTTGAAAGGGCGGATTATGTAGTTTTAATTTAGAGCGTTGGAAATGATAGCGTGGATTTAAATTTTTTAATCGGAAATCATTGAACTGTTCAATTTATAAAAGTTTAAAATTTTGCAGTTTAATGATATTTAATTCAAAATCATTCAATTGGAAAATGTTTAAAGCTTCCATTTTATACCTGAAAATTATTGCTCGTTCCAATGAAAAATTTCCTAATTGAAAATATTTTAAGCTTCAACTTTGAAAGTTTAAACAATATTTCCACTTTTAGTGCTCTGATTTGTATTATAGTTTTGATTACTTTAAATGAAGAAATTTTCAGCTTTAAAAGTTTGAATTTTTTATTATTTCAATGACCGGAAATAAACGGAAATTTGTTTCTCAATTAAAACAGCAAAAATCAGCAAATCTTGAAATCTGGAGTACACTCAAAAGTCGAGTCAACATCAATTCAATGTTAAATTATTATTAATACTCAATTATTATTTTTCCAGTGGGAAGATTGCACGTAGCAAACCAGTTTTAAAAATGCTTTCTTCGACAAAGCTAGAATCGATTTACAAGCACACTTACTGCCTTCACGGGAACATAATCGATGAAAAAAATGGTAAAACACAGTAATCATGTAATAAATATTCTTATTTTCATTATAGGAAACGTATGTAATAATAAGCGTCGGATTGATTTTGATAAAAAAATTTCCAGAGTTGCCGAAATACATTTACACCAAATTCTACAGCGGTTTTCCCGACGACTGGGAAAATATCCACCAAATCTGGAAGAACTACGTCGCTCAAGGAAGCAGAGAAAGTTATCGATGGCCAATGGACGTTTGTTTCAGTGACGACGATCTTAATAGCGAAATTACCGATATCACCCACAATGAAAGAAGCAGTGAGACCAAACTTCAGGAACCTAGTTTCATTGACAAATCGACGCCTCAGAGGTCATCCGGTTACAGTTCGGACATTCGACAAGAAAGTAATTCAAAATCGAGCGAAAATTTGAGCAGAGATGTGAACTTGAAAGATGACTCGCGTTTTTCGAGCAGGAACAAAACCATGGAGGTTTTGAGTTTTTCTAGTGAAAAAGAGAATAGAAGTCGAATGCAGAATAAAAGTCAGGATGAGAACAGAAGTCTGGGTGAAAACAGAAGTGGAAATTTATACACAGCTCTGAATTACGCTCAGACTTTGAAAGACTTCATCTTTGAAGATAAGCTGACGATTATAACCCAGAATTTACTAAATGAAAATTGCCCTCGGGAGTACGTAAGATACGTAAATGAGACTATCGAGAATTTAAACCATCTCATTTCTTACAGAATTACCAGCTTGGATGAAACCGAAGTCAAACGTCCTAGAATCGAATCCAAAAACGATTCCCGTATCACTGAAGACTTTCAGAGAAATTGTTCCACTCCTCTTTTCGGACCCAATGAACGAATGTTGAATGCATCGACACAAGTTTCTGGCAATGAGGTGGTTGAGAGAATATCAAATGTTGAATCTGAAATGCGAAATGAAAAGCACGAAGCATATTCAAAAATGATAAGCCCGCAGATTTCAAATCCAGAAACGAATGGTAATATTTCGGAAAGCGAAACTTATGCTGGAATTCCAAAAATATCAGTGGATCGAATTTTTCAGTCGAAGACTTACCATTCGAGATACAAGGAGAGGAAAATGGAGCGTAATTTGAAAAGTAATGCTTTGAAATTAAGCGCGAATGATTGTAGGGATAATTTGTCTTATGACTCTAGTGTGAGTTTGACGGAGGAAGAAATTCAAAAGAATTATGAGGACAAGGCGAACAAAGCTAGATCGAATTCAAATATCCCACAATTTCGAACAAATACTTCAGAAGTTTTCGGAGGAAGAACCGATTCACAATCAGACCCTCTGAGACAAAATCGCACACCTTTGGAAGTGATGCAAAAAACTTGCTTCGAGGAAAACAGAAAGAGGATGGAGAATTCCAACATAAATCTCAATTCCAATAACGCCAATTTGATTACGCTGGATAGAGAAAACAGGAAAACGCCGAATGACAAGGAAAATTTAGAAGCGAATAAGCAAGCTGGGTCTTTGGAAACTTTTCAGACAAAAGAGGCTCAGAGTTTGCAGCATCTTAAAGTTGATGACCAGCGAGGAAAGCAGAAACCAACTATAGTAAATTCGGAAATCAGTGCCTTACAGAGGTCGAAAAGGCCGCATAAAAATCAATTTTTAACTTTTGAATCAGATGATAATAGACAGGAGCAAAGAGAACAGGATGAAGGATTCAAGAATTCGACTTTTCTGAAAAATACGGAAACGTTTCAGGATCAGGAGAAAATTGCGTCTGAAGATCGGGAGATTTCGGGAAATGATTCCTTTGGGTCTGAGAAAAATCCCAAGCTTTTGGAATTTTGGACGCCGCATGTAACTTTTGATGGCAAGAATTATCATCTTGTTTTTGAAGGGATTTTGCTGAAGTATGTAAAACTCTTTTCATTTTCTTAAATCAGTGGAAAGTGTCCTTGAAATTTAAGAATATCTATTTTCATTTCAGTGCGGTTGGCCGGCCTATGAAGAAGAAATTTACTTCGAATCATGTCGTGAGAAGAGTTTCCTCAAAGGTTATTGAAACGGAGAATCGTCAGTTTTATAAGCTGATTGGAGATTTGCATAATGCTAAGCATGGTAATTACAAAAAAATGATTATATTTATATAAATTAGCGACGTACAAATGACTACTTATTTACCATTAAAAAAATTGTATTCCTAGTTGTCCCCAAGGAGCTTTTACCTCAATGCAGAAACGGATGCCCAGCGAAAATCGATCACTTCTGCGCCATGTGGCTGAAATTAACAGGAGGTGAATATCTTTTCCTCAACGAGAATTTTCTTGATTCATATTTCTCTAACAATACTTAGTTTTCAGAAAACAACGTTATCGCCGAGCGTCCACAAAAATCTGCTACAGAACTTTTACAAAATGTTCAAAGTAGTACTAGAGGAAGGCGCATTTTACCTCCTTTGAATTATTGGACTGGTAAATAACTTTATTTCGTTTATTTTTTATTTGTATACTTTTTAGATTAATTAAAGATTTATAAGAGATCATTTTGTACTCTTTAATAGGTGAGCGAGTAGTTGTAAAAGACGACAACCCTGTCTATAAACCAGCAGACCCAAAGGAATATTTTGCACCTTCCGGAATCAAGAGCCCTAAAAACCCCCGGGTGAGTTACTAAGGAATTCACAAATTGCTGCTGCGGTCGAGATTATTTATCAAGATCATGTACCTCATAATTTCGTTTGATGTATAACGAATTAATTTACGCTTACAATAATTTATTTTTTAATTTTGCTTTCATTTGAATTACCGTTGAAAAATATGAAATAAAGTCCTCTTTTGGTGGATGCTACAATTTTGGTTTTTTAATTTCAAAATTACTATAAACCCCTCCTTGGTTTTTGTAAAGAATTTACTGTATCTCGTAGGCTTTTCTTGAAATCTGAATGTTCTTTAAGTAATAATTTTGAAAATACAGAACCCACAAGATCAAGAAAATTATACGGACATGACAAAAGAAACCGCGAGGCCAAGCACATTAAAGAAAGTTGACAAGATATCAAAACCCAATCTTTCGAATGAGGTAACATTAATTTTTCGAGATTTTCTAAATTAGTTTTAATTAAAAGTATTCACCGAATTTCAATTTTTCCCAGGATCTTCTTTCGTCAGCCCAGGCAACAAAGGCTCCTTCCAACTCCGAGGAAATCGAAGCTCTCAGCAAAAATAAAATTGCCCACAAATTGATCTTCTCGTCAAGCGACAGTGAAGAGGATCAAGAAAAAATCAACACGCGCTCAGTATGTTGAATTTCCCTTTCTGAGAGAAATTAATTGTTCAATATTAATTTCAAATTCTATAAAATCCTCCTTTCATACATTGTTTTTGTTCCACAGAAGAGAAAGAGTCGAAAAAGTTTCGATTATAACGAAAGTTCATCCAGACGTGAGAAAAATACCTATCGACAAAACGAGGTGATTTATTTTGTTTTATGCTTGCTACAGGTAAGGGAAAGTTACGGAAAACTTGAAAGGGCAGAAAATTTTCGATAAACTGAAGTTGAAGTTTACAAAATTCTGTATGACTGTCGTCCAGACTTCATACTCTTTTACATATTCCTCTCTTTCACCCTTTTAAAAAAAATCCTCTTTTTCCCCTCTGTTTTCAATAAATTTCCCTTTTTCTCATTTTTTCGCGTAAATGCAAACTGTATTAATAGAACCCAATAAGAAAATCCAACTATTTTTGATTAAAAGTTACTTCATTTTTGATGAAAAGTCTACTATTATATTTTTGGTTCAGAATTAATTTTTGTTTGTTTGTTAAAAAATGTTATTAGGATCAAAATTGAATTATTTTGTTAAAATTTCAACTATTTTGTTAAAATATCATATTTTTTGGTCGAAAATATAACTGCTTGGTTGAAAGTTGAACTTTTTTGTTGAAAATTCTTTTTATTGGTTGATGATATAACTACTTCGTTGAAAATTAGTTTTTTTTGTAACTATTTCAACTATTCCATTTTTGATTGAATATTGCTCGTTTTTAGTTGAAAATTTAATGATTAAATTCTTCATCGAGCATTCATCTTTTTTGGTTAAAAATTAAACCACTTGGTTGAAAGTTGAATTACTTTGTTAAAAAATCATTTTATTGAGTAAAGATTCAAAATTTTTATAAAATTTCCTTTTTTTATTGTTGACATTTTTTGTTTTAACTGAAAATTTAACTGTTCCAGTTTTGTTTGAAAATTTATCGTTTTTAGTTTAAAATGCAACTATTTTGTTCACTTTTTTTTTCTTCCTTGACGAAAAAATTTTTTCTGGTTGTAAAGTCAACATCTGTTGTTTTCAATTCGTCTTTTGTATGAAGACTGTTTTTGATTCAAAATTAAAATACTTCTTGGTGGAAATATCATCTATTACATTTTCCGTTGGGAATTAATCTTTTTTAGTTAAAAATTCAATTATTTGGCTAAAAGTTGAATTACTTTGTTAAAAATTAATTTCTTTAGTTTTATTGAAAATTCGTCTTTCTGGACAGAAAGTTCGTTCTTTTGGATTGAAAATTCATCTTTTTTGGTAGAAACGTTCTTGGTTGAAAATTCATCTTTCTTGGTTGAAAGTTGAATTACTTGATTACAAAATCATTTTATCGATTAAATATTTGACTGTTTTTAGTAGATAATTTAACAATTTGGTGTACATTTTTTTTCTGTCTTGACTAAAAAATCTTTTCTGTTCAAAAAATCAATTGTTTTGTTAAAAATTAGTCTTTTTGGATGAGTGCAACTATTTATGATTTAAAATTAAAATATTTTTTTGTGAAAATATCATCTATTACATTTTTCGATAGGAATTCATCTTGTTTTGTTAAAAATTCAATTAATTGGCTAAAAGTTGAACTACTTTGTTAAAAATTTATTTGGTTGTTTGAAGACTCATTATTTTAGTTGAAAATTAATTTCTTTGTTTGAGAATTTAACTATTTCATTTTTAGTGAAAAATTTATCTTTTTTATTTGAAAATTCAACTATTTGGTTGAAAATACAACTTTGTAGGTTCAAAATTCAACTATTTGGTTGACATTACAACTATTCAGTCAAAAATTCAACTATTTTGTTAAAAATTAAATTATTTTGTTAAAAATTAATCTTTTTTGGTCGAAAATACAACTGTTTTTATTTCCTCCAATCCGACCGTTTAGATTGAAAATTCATCTTCTTTGGTCGAAACGTTCTTGGTTTTTGGTTTTAGTTAAATCTTTTTTATTTGAATATTCGACTGTTTGGTTGAAAACTAATCTTTGGGTTCATAATTAAATTGTCTTTTAAAGAATTTGTATTTTTGGCTTAAAAATTAAACTACCTATGTAGTTTAGAATGCAACGGTTTTTGGTTAGAGTTTAATCTTGTTTGTTTGAAAATTCGATCATTAGGTTGAAAATTCATCTTTGGATTGATAATTCAACTGTCTTTTAAAAAATTCGTCTTTTTGGCTTGAAGATTCAACTATTTCAATAAAAATACAATTGTTTTTGGTTGAAGTTCAATCTTTTTGGTTTAAAAATTCGATTATTTCGTTCAAAATTCATCTTTGGGTCGAAAAGTCAGCTACGTGGTTAAAAATTTAACTATTTGGTTGAAAATTCAACTATTTTGTTGAAAAATCGTATAATTTGGTTAAAAGTTCAACATTTTTGTTTTAAATGCAAATGTTTGGTCTAAGATTAATATTTTTTGTTTTTGAAAATTTATTTTTTCGAGTTAAAAGTCCACTGTTTTCTAAAACATTCGTCTTTTTAGTTTGAAAACTCAACTTTTTCTTTGAAAATTCATCTCTTTTGGTAGAAAATTAATCTTTTTTGTTTCAAAATTCAATATATTTTGACTTGAATTCTTAAGCTTTTCATATTGAATTTAATATGGTACCGATTAGGTATTTTCACTTCAACCACCAGCTAACTTCACTTCATTGAGTGCTGAGGGGACAACATTTTATTGATGTTATATTTTCGTAATAAATAATAATTATTGTCATTTTATTATTTTATTTAGTTTTAAATCAGAAATAAAAACTTATTTCCGAATACACTTATAAAGAAAAAATTAGTTTTTACGAAGATATTAACAAAATAAGGCAAAAATGCACCGAATCCCATGCATTTGATCCATGTTTTCCCACTCAGCATTCAACAAAGTGAAGTTAGCTGACGATGAAGTAAAAATGCCTAGTACATTAATTCTATTTAAAAGAATTTGTTCCCCTATTGCCGTGCATTATCACACTATTCCCCCTATTTTGCATTAACATTATTTGATCTCCTAGGTGTAAGGTTGTTCTTGTACATGAAAGAAAAATTTATAAGGGAAAAATAAGAAAAATTGATCAGGGAAAAGTCAGGGAATTTTGAAATTGGGATTTTATATTTGATTAATTTGTAAAAATACCCGAGCGTATTAATGTCTTTCCCTTTTTCAGAATCCTAAAACTTCTAATTCCTATGGATTGAGAAAGAGGCAAAAGATTGATCATAAAGAAGTTGATTCAGATATCGATAGTGATACGGATTCGAGTCTCAATGACAAACGTGAGAAGAAAAAATTGTAAGCTTTTAAAATATTTTATTTGATTTTATAATTTGAAGTTTTTAGACGTATGACTTTTTTTTACTTTTTTTAGAATTTCGAATTTTAAACACAAGGTATATAAGTATTTTTTTTACATGGTACGCAGGCCAGAAACAAGCAAGCCTTCTCAAATTCGTTGCATTTATAAGAAAAACGTTCCAGCCAAAGACGCCATGCTATCGGACGATCAGCTTTCAGTGGCGTGAATGTATATAAACTTCGTAGATGATTTACATAAATAATTTAATAGTTTATTATATTAAAAGGATCTGGTATCTGAAAATTGAGAGAATTATGAAAATTTACTACTAGATAGAGTAAAAATTCGAGATTTGTTGCAACAAATTCTATCGGAAATTATGCCTCACGGTAAAAAATAAAACTTTACTAGTATATTAAGATGGATAATATCGTTGTTGCTGTTGACAAAATTAATATTAGAACTGAAATTGTAAAAACATAATTTGTATTTAGTTTCTGTTTTCTTTTTTGTTTCGTTTGTGGCCTTGAATAATTTTTATTGTATAAATACTTACGGTGCTCTATTTAAATAGAATCTCAATTTTTTAATTAGCTTTAGGTATATTTTTTTACTATTCAGTGTATTTGAAATATAGACTACAGCGTATTAAAGAAGTATAAGATAAAGGATTCTATATTTAGTTGATATTTTAAATTTGAAATATAACTATCAATTTCCAACTAACGTGGCACAAAGAGATTGCTAATCGTGAATAGAAGCGTGTTTTCAGACTTTGAATTCGTTTCTTCAAACCAAAATTATGACGAATTGAATTCGTTTTCAAGCTGAACGAATTTTTTAATGGGCGAATCGAATTTTGATGATAAGCTCGTTTTCAATTGTTTATGAGTTAAGATAAACAAATTTGAATCTTCCAAGCTATTGTTTTTTTTTTCAAATACATCATGCGCAAAACAATTCGAAACGAAATAATATATCATTAAAATTAATTCGGAACGGCAAAATTTTATTTAAAAATGGAATGAAAAATAAAACAAATATACAACTGGGACTATTAGGTGTTTATTGATCAAGTCAGTTAATAGTAAAATAGGCATAACATTCTTAATTATAATTTACAATTCATCGAGTGTCTTTAGATTATTTTGGATGGATCTTAATTTGACTTATTCATCCGGAAAAAGTTCCTTTGATAACAAAAGATCTGAAACAAATTAGTTTACAAAATATCAGGATTTTTATTATTGTAAACAGTAGATACTTCCAATCTGATTTCGAATTTTAAACATTCTCATATTATTTTCCTTCTAAACTGTATAGGGTTTAAATTTTGATCCTTAATCAACTTGAAACGTTTAGGTCAAGTTAAGATACTTTCCCATTTTGAAAATTTGTTTTCCAAATGCAAGTTCTATGCTTAACATCATTGAATTTAGGCATCGAGAATTGTAAATTGAAAAATCGGCTTTTTTCATTTAAAAATTTTCAATTGAATTTTTAAAACTTTTATTTGGATATTTCGATCTTGGATGTCTTCAATTTAATGTTGTTTAATTTTAAAAAGTTTCTCTTCTACATTTTTAAAACTTATTTATATTTTTAACGTTTAATTTTTAATCAGATAATTAGTCATTCATAGGATGACTCATCATTGTTTTAAGCATTTATCAATTGTTTAAAAAAATATTATTTACTTATAGCTTTTTCTTACAAAGTGGTAGAAAACTATTTTTTTAATTTAGTTAAGTTTGTCGCATACTATTAAATATCTACTTAATTCAGATATTGCTACTACATTATTTTAAAAAATCTATATTTGTTTAAATAATTTTTCTTAAAACAATTGTGTTCTGAAATACATGTTTGAAATTTACCTTTTTCTTTAATGGGGTAATTAGTCATTGTTAAAGAATAACTGTACATTTTGATTTACAATTAAAGCATATCGTTTATCGTCAACTATTTAAATGTTATACAAATTCTGTAAATAATTAATATTTGTTTAAACACTTTTCTTTCATTGGCATTGAAAAGTTTTTATTTCAGTAAGATTTCATTCTATAAAAATTACGTTTAGTTTTGTCGTTCTGAAATTATTTCTTTAATTTTTTCCTTTGAATCACCCCCGCAGACTGATCAGTATTGGTCCTCTGGAAGCTGAAAGTATGTTTTTTTCCATAAAAATGTAAAATTAATCTTTAATAAATTGTTTAAGTAATTCGATAGTGGTTTTAACAAAAAAAATTTCTCTTAAAAATGAATGGGAAAACCATTTAAAAAATTCTTCATCATAATTTTTATATTCATAAACCATATTCATTTGATTTTTAAAATAAAGATACATTTTTTCAGAAAATGGGCTAGTAATACCTGATTGTCGTAGATATTTAATAATAAGCGACAAAGTTTAACCAAAATTTAAAAAACTAGAGTTTTACCTCTCTTTAAGAAAAATTTACAAGTAAATAATAATTAATTGTTTAAACAATTGGAAAATTCTTAAAACAAAGATCATTTTTCGTATGAATTACTAATTGTCCGATTAAATGTAAAAAAGTTCCATTCAATGAGTTAGTAGAAGTAAAAGTAAATAGAAAATTGTTTAAAAATTTTTTAGCTTTAGAGATTTAACATTAGTTAAACATGCATAAAACATTTCACTTGTCGAATAAAAATAACTTGTGGCAAAAAAAGTAAAAACAGAGCTCATATGTGTCAATATTTGCGCGAAATTAGTAATTTCAGTTTTTTGGGACATTTTTGGGGCTCGATAAGGGGAGGTGGGAGGCGTCAAAATTCAAAGTAAATTAGCAGAAATTATTTGTTGTAGACTCCCTAACAAATTTTAATATTCTTCCGCAAGCTAAATTGAAACCCAAAAATGTGCATTTCATTTTTCCGCAAACAAAAATGTTCCCATGTAAAACTTATTTTTTTCACATTTTTCAAGACATTATAACTTGCTCAAAAAAATGTTCTTTTTAATTTTTTATACCACTTTATCACAAAAAACTTTGTTGCAAAAAATTCAACATAATGTTTTCGCTTACAGGGAAACTTTTTCAATTTTCAAATTTAAAAACCGAACAGAAGACATTATCCGATTTCAAAAAAAAATTTCTACTTTTTTCGAATGCCAAACAATTTTTGTTTGTTCAGCTGAATTGATTTAATTAGCGCATTTTAACTACGTTGTAAAGACCTACGTAAAAACTAAATGGAAAAACTGCGCAAAGTTCAAAATGCACATTTTTTGTCACTTGATTTTAAAAAGTGTTTCCAAAATGAGTATGAACTTTATTTTAAAACATAATGTATTATGCGCTTCGCATAAAGAATAATTTAAAAATACTGCCCGCTGCGCGGGCACATTCTCATCGCTCGCAAGTTTGAGTGCGCCTATGACGCGCGACTATTGGTTCTCACGCTCCACGCTCGATAACGTATGTACCTCGCACTACGCGCTCAGTCTTTGCATTTCCTCCACATTTGTGCGCAGGCCTTTTAAAATTAAAGGTCAAAGCTACAACATCTGTAATTTGGTGATTGTGAATTCTCTTTTGTTAAAGCTCCTTCGGCTTTAACGGACACATTCTCATCACGTGTCTCGTGCTCCGCACTCGATTTTATCGAAAATGCGAACTTTTCTACATTATTTTCAACTAAGTAACATTTTTTATTAAATTTAATAAACCTAAATGAAAATATGAACAAAATTTAAAAATAATTCATGAAATTAAACTTAGAAGCTTTGTATGTGATATATTTTTCTCATTTTGAAAGAAGTAACTTCAGAGAACTGTTTTTAAGAAAGTTTCACTATTTACATTGAATATTCATAGAATATTCATGAACATTTACAAAAAATTCAATGCACTATCTCTTGAAATACTTTCAAAACTTACATTGAACTTTCAATAAGTCTATTTAAATTTCAGTGTTGCGTGAAATTTCAATGACTTTTTCACTAACCGTAGTGTAAAAAGCTTCACTAAAATTGTCATGAACTTACTTCTAACAGTGCAGGTAAATTGTACCCTAAAATAAGTGTTCAATTCACACTTTAATTTTCCTGTGTACAGACACTTTTTTGCCCCACTATGCCTTCCCCCTACCCTGTTACCAACCGTATTTTTGGCGCAACCCCCCACCCCCTCAAATTGTTAACATATTTAGTAAAGAAAGGATCAATTTCAATCTAAACCGTTGGAAATGTTGGATTGAATAGAGTTGGAAGCATTCGAAAGTGGATTTACAATTACAATATTGTGCATCGGAAATTGAATATAAATGAAAAGCTGAGGAAATGAACGACAAATTTTCTCAATATTTTTCTCCGTCTGAAGGATTTAACTTTGCAACACAAAGTGAAATGATATCGCGATCTCTTCTCGTGCAAGAGGGAAGTGAAAGCGGAGCAAAAAATCTTCTGTGAAGGAAAATTTTTCTGATGGTTAATGATATCTGTTTGCTCTTAACTAAACGACAGAATTTGCCTGAATTTGCGATTGATCGGTGAAATAGGTCAGGTAACCATGGCAATCCGTCGTCTCTTGATTTCGTCGGCCTGGACGGGTATCCTTCGCGTCGAAGGAATTTTCATCGCGGTTCGAGCAATTTTCGTCGTGAATGAAACACGATTATGTGTTCAGACGGAAATGATGGCAGGGAAAATGTGGGTAATAAAATCCCGCAGGCCACAGAACTCCCCTTTCGATAATACCAGAATCACCGCATCCAAAGATCTAAGATCACTTTTTTTATTTATACTCTTTTTATATTGTACACCCGTTCATTTTAGTGCGCATCATGATCGATATCGTAAGACTTGTTTATACGTATATTATCCGGTTTATATTCTTTTCGTTACCATATTTACGTCAATTTTCCCAAGCTTCCTGATTCTTGTTCACTAAAATTGAGATGATGTGATTTTCATTACGAACATTAACTATATAAAATGTGTAAAAAATATGAGATGTAGGAGAAAGTACCCTACAGTAGATAGAAAAAAGATTGACAGCATTTACTTGAATCACTTTTCAAATATAAAGAAAGATTTTCGCTCTTAAATAAAGCTTACATATTCAAGTGAATATTCTTATAGCAAAATAAAGATCACGAAATTGGTCAATTAGTTATATTAAACATTTTTATTAGACCCAATCAAGGGTGCGAATTTGACACCTCTATCCATCCATAGATAATCGTTTCTGGAATAACTCCTGAGAATAAAAGAATAGTCAATTCTCGATCGTTTTTATTCATCATTAGTATACTTACAATTATCATAAGTTTATTGAGTAAATATTTAAATAATAGTTGAAACTTTTAATATTTTACAAAAGCCATATAAGCTTACACTTTTTAAATCTCTGATATTCCATAAGATTAGTACGACTGGTACAAAATGTTTAATCTTCATACTATATAACCTGACAGGCATGAAATTGCACACTTTTTATAGTTTTTCTCCATTTCTCAATAAAAAAGAAAAACGTGAAGGTAAGTCCGAAAATCCTGGGGGGGGGGGGATCACTGGTTTCGCCACCATTGTAGATCCGCGCTTGTAACCTGACCAAAAAAATGAATTTTCAACGAAAGAGTTTAATTTTCCACCATGTAGTTGTATTTTTAACAAAAAATTAATTTTTAAACAAGAAGATTAACTTTCTACCAAAAAAGACAAATTTTCAACAAAATACATGAAGTTTCATCTAAAAGAAAATAAATTTCCAACCAAATAGTTTAATTTTCAACTAAAAGGAATCAATTTTCAACCAAAAATTAAATAGTTAAATTTTCAGTTAAAAAATTAATTAAAATAAAAAAATTTCAACCAAATAGTTTAATTTTCCTCTGAAAAAGATCAATTTCCAACCAAATAGTTGCATTTTCAACTGAAAAAGATAAATTTTCAACCAAAAATTGAATAGCTAAATTTTCGGTTTAAAAAAAGTAATTTCCAACCAAAAAAGACGAATTTGCAACAAAATAGTTGAATGCTCTACCAAAATAGATTTGTAATCAACAAAACAGTTGCATTTACAAAAAATGAAATTGTAACAAAGGAGTTCCTTTTTCAACCAAATAGTTAAATTCTTTTCTTAAAAAGATAAACGTCCGACCAAATACTTGAATTTTCAACTAAAAAGGATCAATTTTATACCAAACATTGAATGGCTAAATTTTCAGTTAAAAAATTATATTGTAACCAAAAAATACATTTTTAACTTTCAACCAAAAATAGCTGGATTTTCTACCAAAAAAGATTAAATGTCTTCCAAAATAGATTTATATTCACTAAAAGAAAAAAAAATGCGAATTTCAAATTTTTTATTATTTAGCCAAATAATAACATTTTTATACAAAAAAGATTAATTCCCAACCAAAAATATAACTATAGAGTTTTCAACTAAAAAGAAATAATTTTCAACCAAACATAGTTGGATTTTCAAATAAAGAGGTGACTATTTAAATACAATGATGGATCTTCAGCCGGAACACTAACAAATTTGATTGAATAAAAAAAAAATATTTAATTTGTTAGATTTTAAACTTTTAGTTTAAAAAATAGCTGTCCAAACAAAAATGAATATTCAACTCTGGAAATTAATTTTTTTCTTTCTAAAAGTATGTATTTCTATATATTTACTCAGTTTAAACTGCTACTTCTGAAAGATTTACAACTTCGTAGAACCAACAGAAAATATTTTAGAAAGTTTTGAATTTCAGAGTGAGGGGAAAATTCAAATTTTCCTCAATTAGTCTGTAAATATCTATGGCTCTGAAAAGTGTTTTTTTACCTCTAAAAAGTGTTTCTTCAGATTTACGTAGTTCAGGTATTCGCGTCGAAACTTAATGATTTTTCGTCCCAAAAAATGTGCTAATTAAATAAAGTATCCCAAATCTGTATAATAGCGTTGCATATTAGTTTGCATACCAGGTTATAGGGTAAGGGAATGTAATGTGGGTTTGAAAATTGATACATAAATTAGTAAATCTCGAAATCAATACTTTTTATATTAAAGAATTCTGAGCTGCATTATTCAAGATCATGAAATTTTTAATTTAAAACGTCTCGAGATGAGTAATTTAAATTTCGTAAAATAATCCTTTTCAAATTGAATGCACTAATATGGTACTTTATTAATTTTTAATACTTCATTTGACAATCTATCGAATTTGTATTACTCTAAATTTAAAATACGTTAATAACTTTAGAAAGGCATGTATGTTTTTTCGAAATGAGTCAAAGTCTTGGCTTACCTCCAAAAAACACATAGTTGATCTAAAAGACACTAATTGCCCTGATGCATCGTAAAATAAGGATTTTTATTGCTCAGCGTAATTATAGCTCGACCCGACCTACCACAGAGCCAATATCAACTGACGCTCATTATTCACTGGACCGTATTTTCACTCTCGTTATGAAAAAAATTAATTAGAAAAAAGACTGTAAGGTTTCCCATATTGAGGAAACATGTTATTAAAACTCTTGTTCTAATGAAATCATAATATTTATAATTCATACGATTTCATCTTTGGGTCGTTTAAAAACGACGCCACGCTGACAAGGAATGGATTAACGCAGAAGGTGACATCCCTCATAACAAATATAAATGTGAATAACAAATTTTTGAAATGCTTGAAAAAATGAAAATTAATGACATGATTATACAAATAAAGCATCTAAATACAGACTGTAGACTCTTTCCCTATTCCCCTCTTTTCCCCTTTCCTAAAGAATTCCTCTTTTTCCCCCTGTTTTGAAAACTTCCCGTTTTTCTCTTTTTTTTTCTTAAATGAGAACTAAATTAATAGAACCCAATGAGAAAATCCAACTATTTTTCGTTCAAAGTTAATTCTTTTTTATTTAAAAGTCTACTATTATATTTTTGGTTCAGAATTCATCTCTTTTGGTTAAAAATTCGACCATTTTGTTTAAGATTGAACTATTATGTTGAAAATTCGTTCTTTTTTTTTGGTTCAAAATTAATTTTTTTAACTGGAAAGTTAAGTATTCTATTTTTGATTGAAAACTCATAGTTTTTAGTTGAAAATTTATCTATTACATTTTTCATTGAGAACTATTTTGTTGAAAATTTGTTCTTTTTGGGTAGAAATATAATTTTCTCGATTGAAAATTTAACTCTCTGTTTAAAAGTTGAACTACATTGTTAAAAATTCATTTTATTAGTTATAGAACTATCTCTTTGAATAAAAATGTAACTATTTGGCTAAAAATTCTTTTTTTTTTGTTGTGAAAAAAATATATTTTTTAACTAAAAATTTAACTATTCCATTACTGGTTAAAAATTGATTGCATCTAGTGTAATTTGTTGGAAATTCATCCTTTTGGGTAGAAAATGAATTTTGTTAATTGAAAATTCAATTGCTTAGTTTTTAGCTGAACTGCTTTCTTAAAAAATAATTATATTAGTTCAAGATCTATCTTCCTAATTGGAAAATTCAACTACTTTGTTGAAAATTCATCTTTTTTGTTTCTTGAATTCAACTTTTTATGATTGAAAATAAAAATATAATTTGGTTGGAATATCAACCATTATATATTTTGTTAAAAATTTGTTTTTTCGTTTGTTTCAAAATTATTTGTTTTTTAACTGAAAATTAAATTATTCCATTATTGGTTGAAAATTAATCGTTCTTAGTGGGAAATCCACCAATTTGGTTGCAAATTTATGTACATACTTTGTTGTAAATTCATCTCTTTTAGATAGAACATTTATCTTCATTTTTGAAAGTTGAATTACTTTGTTAAAAATTTATTTTACTGGTTAAAGATCCGTCTGTTTAATTCAAAAATTCAACTTATTTGATGAAAATTGGTATTTTCTGGTTGAATTGAACTGGTTTTTATTCAAAATAAAAATATATTTCGGTGGAAATATTAACTATTACATTTTTCGTTGATAATTTATCTTCCTTCTTAAATTCGAATGTTTTTTATTTAGGACTGAAATTTTTTCTTGTTTAAAATATAACCTAGTATATTTTTTCATTATGAATTAATTTTTTTTATTGAAAATTCAACTATTTTGGCCAAAAGTTGAATTTATTTGTTAAAAATTTATTTTTGTTTGTTGAAGATTCATCATTTTAATTGAAGTTTAATCTTTTATGTTTAAAAATGAGACCACCTGGTTGAAAATTTATCTTTGTAGGTTGAAAATTTGTCCCTTTTGCTTGAAAGTTCAACTATTTGGTTGTAAATGCAACTGTTTTGTTGATCATTACTTTTTATTATCAATTCAAATAATTTGTTTCAGAGACATCTTTTTTGTTCGGAAATTTAATTGCTTTGTTAAAAATTCATCTTTTTGGATTGAAAATTCATCTTTTTTGGATTGAAAATTTACCTTTTTCGGTGGAAGAGTTCATGGTTGAAAATTTAACTGTCTTTAAAATATTCGTCTTTTTGTATTGGAGATTCGACTTTGTGATTAAAAATGCAACTCTTCGTGTTGAAGTTCATTCTTTTTTGTTTGAAAATTCGACCATTTGGTTGAAAATTCAACTATTTGGTTAAATATTCATCTTTTTGCTTGAAAGTTTAACTATTTGGTTGTAAATGCAACTGTTTGGTCTAAAGTTAATTTTGGTTGTTGTTGAAAATTGAACTATTTGGTCGAAAAATCATCTTTCTTGTGTGAAAATTAATCTTTTAGGGTTTAAAAGTAAACTGTTTTTTTGAATAAATGATTTTTTAGCTTGAAAACTTCAACTCTTTCGCTGAAGGTTCATCTCTTTTTGAAGATAATTATTTTGTTGTTGTTGAAAATTAAACTATTATTTTGAAAATGCAATTTATTCCCCTATTATGTCCCTGTCCTAGTGAAAAATCGCCCCATTTCCCCTTTTTTGAGAGCATTTTGGGCTAGAAAGACTGTTAAAATATTAAGTTTGTATGTTTTGTGTCTCATAACTAAATGAAGTCCAACAACAAGTTTGACTTAAAAATGGTGGTGGGTGTTGGTATTTGTGACGTCATCCTGCGGAATTCGAGCTTTGTGTAATGATATGTGACGAAGAAGGGGAGGGGTAGATAAAGTTTTCAAAATAGCGTGACGAAGTTTTCGAACGGCCCTTTTGTATTCTTATGCCTTTAGCATCTTCGTATTTTATTATCCTTTTTGAAATACTAAAGGTCTAAAGTTTAATAATAAAAATAATAATAATAATACATAACAGATTCGTATGGTTTGTGATAAAAATAATAGGGAAAAAGGGAAGCAAGTAGTAAACTCAGTTATGGCCAGACGTGGAGTAGTAACTTGCTCATGCAGGAGTCGCTTAACTCCAGTAGTAAAAGACCACTACTGCAAGCCACAAAACGTTCAGGATAAGACAGCAAAATCTTTTACAATCTAAAACAAAGTACTTCTTTCTGAATTGTATTTTCTAAAAATAATTTTAAGCACTGGGGAAATCGGAAGGAGATTTGGATTTTGAAACAAGCTTCAAGAACTAATTTTCTAGTTTGAAGTTTTCGTGAAGAAACTGAAAACTTTTTCAATTTGTAACTCTACCTCAAGTTATATGAAATTGTACTGAAGTGTGTAATTTAATTACGGAGGGTCAATTTCGTTTAGGGTAAATTTAGGCAATTAATTGCTTTGAGGAAATCATAGTTCGAAGCTGTTAATTAAAAAAGATTATCGATTATATGATATCAAATTCACATTTTCTACAATTATTTTATATGATATAAAAATAATATTATTAATTGATATTGATGTTGATCCATTATTTTTTATTTCTATCGAATTCAATTACAAATTAATTTTAATAAAAATTCAAAGCCATGTTCAAAATGTAATAATTTATCATTTCGGGCGCTTACAATTATTAAATATCAAATCAGAAGCATTCAATTATTTGAAATTTGAAACTGGCAACCTGCAAATAGAATTACTAAAAGTAAACCTTCCAAATAAAATAAATCGAAACAATGAAAAATAAACCACTTAAAGTATGAAGTATTAAAAATTAGACAATATGAAACTTACTCTAAAAATGTTCGAAATTGAATCAATTCTGTTTTGATTGCAAAATTAAATCTGTAATTAAAATTGGTTCAATTTTGGAGAATTTTTTTGACGATTGGTCAATCAGAATATTGTTCAATTATAATCAATGTTTATATTTGTAATTGATTCAACATATCTAATGTATGAAGCTTTAATAAAAAATTATTTAATTTTAAAACATCCATACTCATAATTGTTTAACTATTAACGCTTTCTATTTCAAATATTTTCCTTTTTCATAGTTTCAGTTCGAACTCCGTTTGATTCAAGACAGATTTAGGATTGTTAAATTTGACAAGTTATTAAATATCACGACAATTTAAAATTGTCCCTTTTTGACAGAATTGTATTTATTTATAATTGAAAAATTATGACTTGTACAATTTCAAAGACTATCAATTTGGAATTGTCTAAGCACTCGAAACTGTATTTCGTAATTTTTTGATCTGAAATTGTAAGATGGAGGCTTAAAACCCTAAAAATAAAAATTTCAAATGAAAGCGTTTAAAATTGAAAAATTTTATATTTGAGACCTTCAACTGTCTAATTTGAAATTTGAAAATGCTACAAATGAAAAATGTCAAACTCAATACCGTAACATCAAAAGATATGATTTGTACATAATATGTCACAGGAAAATTAGCACCAGACCGGCAATCTGAAGACCTGGGTTCGAATATTAGCGGAGCTAAAGAGTAATTTTTTTGTAACTTGAGAATAAAATCAATATGGTTAAAAATATTGATATCAGACCAGTAGACAACAAATAGTTAACATCTAATACTTATTTTTCTACATTGAAACGTTCGAATTTTAAAGAATTTCAAATAAACATCAGTCAAAATTGCACAATTGGAAATGTTTCTTTCTACATTATAATATTAAAAATGTCTTTTTAAATATGAATTTCGGAAGAATAAACTTTTCAAAGATCAAATTTGAGTCTCATGTAAAGCAAGACTGCAATTTAAATAATCTTAACTTCACTAAGTAGCATAATTTTCTCGACATTCTATTATAAAGTGACGACATGTACCACTGAGGCAAAGTTGCAGTCAGGATATTACATACATATATCCATACGTATTCTCTCGCAGGTGTCGTAATTTTCACATGATAAAGTTTATGTTCATACTGCTTGGTTGATGAGAAAAGACTATTTAGCGTTTTTTATATATCTTATCAAAGAAACATAACTTCAGTTCTGTTTTATTTTTATTTAAAAATTTAAAGGAGAACTATATTTCAAATTAATAAGATCTTTTATGTTCTTCATAGCAATGAATTATGTTAAGAAGATGTTTTTTTATTTACTAAAAAAATTAAGGAACTTAAACAGGATTTAAAGGAGATAATTCTATCTGAATAAAAGAAAGGATCCTTAGGAGTCCATTAGGGCCAGACAGTAATCCTGAAAACCGGAGGGAAAGAAAAGTGGCTATTGAAAAATGCATAACGCACAAAAACGCCGTTTCAAGAGAATTCTCAGTCTCGAAAGAAATAGAAGAACCAACACAAACTTTTCAACGACTCTAACTCATACTATAAGAGCAAAAATTTGCCTGGTGTTGCCCAGGGAGAAGAAAATCGCAGCATATCTTTTCAAAGTTACACAAAATTCAAAGAAACGACAAAACTTTAATAAACTGATCTTAAACAAACTTGTTATACGTATAATTTATTTACTCTTGCTCTCGTAATTGAAAAACACGGAATATTGTTCAGGGTATTTTTCTTCTTCGCCCATACGTTCAAAATATCAACAAAAAATAAACCAAGTTTTCCTCATTTTTCTTATTTTTTAACCACTGATATAAAAAAGAAAGAAAAATGCAGCATAGAAAATTTAACTTTTTATCTCAATTCTACATTATTTCTTGCTAAAAATGTAGAATTTAAATGGAAAGCAGATTTTTTCCAGGGTTCTCAGTATTTTTCTACGCTCCGCAGTAGACACTGTATGGATCGGATACAAAACCTTAGGGTGGCGGCTTGAATAGTTTTTTCTTGGTTGTGATAAGAAACAGAGAGTCGCTGGCACACGGTTGTAAGGGGTCAATATGAAATCCTAAATAAGTTGAAAAAAATTGCAAGCACATTCAAAGTATCACAAAAAAATCGCAGGACCACTTTATGACACCCTGCAAAATTTGATTCCAATAGGTATAAGGATGTTGACGCTTAGAACACAGACACACATACAAGTTGTTATATAGAATTATGGTCACTAAAATTTGATTTTTTGCTACAATTATAATAAACATTTCAAAAAGCGAGTAAGTTATTCTTAAAGAATCGAAATGAGAAACTTTGGCAATGTCGTACAATTTTGTTGGGATTTGAACCATTGCCAAGGACTGTTTCCTAGCCCTAAAGCACAAGTCCCGATGTGTTCTAGTGCTCGATAAGTCGAAAACCAGAAAAGAAGAAAAAGAAATGAGAAAAAGTGACGTGATGCTATTAGTTCATTGTGCGGAGCAAATACCTCATTGTGAGAGAAAATCTTTCATTTGTGTTTCTTTAGGAGGAAAAAAATTGCCTTTCAGAGAGAAAAAAAGACTTGAACAGATTTTTATCTGTTGAAATAGAGGCAAGGAGTTCCATTTTTACATTTATAGCTGTAGAAAAAAATTTTCTTTAGATTGTAAGTAAATTAATTTGACCACATATTTATGATAATAAATTATTGAACTGTATAAATTTAAATTAAAATACAGTTGGTGGTTCAATGCCGCCTATTTTACTGGACCTTCTAAAATTTAACAATTTAACACCTCAACTACGGAAAAAGGTTCTTTTTTACAGGTTAAACATTGAAAACTTTCCGAATGGAAAAATGGTGGATAAAGTTGGGCTTTACGGCTTGGGAATAGTTTTGTTCTGTTTTACAAATCAAACTTAAATATTTTTTTTAATCGATGAAAATTTGTCGGTGAGATAAAAAAGTAGTGTAAAAAAATAGGATCATGATTTCTAAGTCTCGAAGCACTGTTAGTCTGTTATACTTGAAAGCATAAATTAATTTAATAATATTTAAATAATGAATAAATTGCAGAAATTAGGTATATATCAACGAATTCAATTCCAAATCTGTTCTATTTATTTATTAAAATAGTTTTCTGTTCAATTATTCTTTTAAAGGATTGAACATATTCTGTTGTTAAATTCATTGAAAGATTACTTTAATTTCAAACTTGTTAGAAAACATGAATAGGATTTAAGGATACATTAAATTAGTAAATAATCATCACCAAAAACAAATTTAGACGATATATAATTGTTTCAAGAATTCTGAAACTATCCAAAACCAATTTCATGGAACAATTAAATTGAAATACGTAAGTTTTGAATGAACTAGTACAGAAACTTTAGTAAAATTATATTGTCTAAAAAATAGAAAATTATTTCAAAAATTAATAATTAATAGTTAATTTGTGTAATATTTACAGTAGTGATCATATATGCCAAAAATATTAATCAACTTCAAACCTACAGGATGTTTTATGGTGTAGAATAAAATGGGTCTTACTCTAAATTTGAATTAGTATACGATTTGTCTAAATTCAACTAATAATGTCAAGTCGTTAGCTAATTCATTTAGTAGACTGTATTGATTTGACATTATTAGAATGTATACAACAGACCAAACATTAAAGCAAATAAATTTTGTACACCCTTAGAATTTTCACTAATATTTAGTAAAAAATTAATAATTCATACTAAGAAGATTGTAACTGATTCACAAAAAAATTACTTAAGAAAGTGAATATTCTAAAAAATGTTATTGCATTAATGACCAAACAGTTCAACTTACAAGCAAATTCCCAACAAAATAGTTGAACTTGAAAACAAATAGTTAGATTTTCAAGACGAAAAAAAAAGAATTTTTCAGAAGAAAGTTGAATTTTCATCATAAATAGATAAATTTTCAACCTTTAGACTGGTAATGACACATTTTTAAGAAGGTTATAATAGGCAATCAAGAAAGATGAATTTTCAACAAACAAGATTTATCTACCCAAACAGACGAATTTTCAATATAAAATATATAGTAAATATGTGGGGTAAGTAGGGGAAGCTTGATCGAATTATTTACATCCTATTGTAAAAGTATAGATAAAAAAGTAAAGAAAAAAGAAGAGCATGCAATCACTTGACGAAAATTGTCAACAATTAGCGTAATCGTGAAGCATCTCCCTTAACAAGTTGACATCTCAACTTGAGGCACCCTATTATCACGCAGAATGTCGTATTTGTGGTTTCACCCCTATAAGTGTAGATACGTGCTTATTTGGCTGTTTATCTGTCCTCGTTTACGCGGCTTTCGTGTATGTACAATATACATATACATATGCACCTGAAAGCGTGGTGGTGAGATGCGGCATTTACACTATGCGGAATTCGTCTCTCGCTACTCGCAATCGGCAAATCGCAATGGGTCCCTTTAAAGCGAACTCACGTTTGCAAGCACATACCCACACGTTTTCTCTCGTGCCTTGTCTCCCACAATGTGGACGTAACGCTAGTGCAGATAGACACACAATACAGTTCTTTTCGTCCGCTTTCACTCGCAAACGGACAAACGGTTGAGGGATCGAAAACTACATCTCAAAAGCTTAGGGAAAGGGGTGCTAGTAAATCTGCCAGGAAGAAAGAGAAAAAAGAAAAAAAGGAGAAAAAAAGAAAACAGAGGGAAAGTAAGAGTGTGCGGAATTACGTTCCTGGTTAGGGGTTGTCCATAAATTACGTAAAGTGTTTTCTGAAATTCTGAACCATGTACTTTCCTTTGTCAGAGTCTAAGTTTTGAACCCCCCGCCAATCTTATGTAATTTTTACTATTTTTTTTTCGTGAATTTATTTAGGGATCATCCCCAAAATAAGGTTAGCGATTTGGGGGAGGGAGGTTGCGAAAACTGTTTCTTATGAAATAACAAAATAGTTCAAATTTCAAACAAGCAGTGGAATTTTCAATAAAAAAAGATAAATTATCAACAAAAAATGTAATAGTTTATATTTTACTCAAGGAAGGAGTTGTATTTCAAATCAAAAACATTTTAATGAAACTAAAGAAGATCAATTTTGAAATAAAAATCGTAAAATTTTCATTTAAAAAAATTAATTTTCAATTTAAAAAAAACAAACTAATTTTGTACAAAATAGGTAAATTTTCTACCAAACTGTTCAATTTCTACCCAAAAATGACCACACAGATGGATAAATTCATGAAATTTTGATCCCAAGGCGAACTCTTTTGGTTGAAAAATGAGTCACCGGGGCATTTTTAAAGTTGGAACTTCGAAAAACCGCTTTTCGAGAAAAACGCATCTGAAGTTGGCTAATGCCATAAGCGCACGTGTTATACTTTTCCTTCAAACATGAAATATGCCTACTTTTCGTTAATTTCAGAACATAAATACAGTGCCTGAACTAAAACTGGTCAAAAGGACCTTTTTCATGCGGACGCCCACAAATAGTTGAATTTTCTACCAAACAGGTGAATTTTCAAACCAAACAGATAAATTTTTCACAAAACAGTCGAAGTTTCAAACTAAAAATATGAATTTTCAAGAAAAAAGTTTTTTTTCAACCCAATAGTTTCATTTTCTAAAAAAATGTTGAATTTTCAAACCAAAAATAAGAATTTTCTACAAAACAGTTGAATTTTCATCAAGAAAGTTAATTTACGTTCAGCTTTCAACCAAGCAGTGGAATTTTATACCCAAAAAGATTGAATTCCCAAAAAACCATGTAATAGTTAATATTTCAACTTTTTACCAAAAAGGATGAATTTGAAAGAAAATGCATGAATTTTCAACCAGAAAAGATCAATTTTTCCATTTAAAATGTCAATTTTCAATCCAAAATGAAATAGTTTTATTTTCAATGAAGAAAATTAACTTATTCAGCAAAGTAGTTCAATTTTCAACCAAAGAGATGAATAGCCCACTGAAATTATTAATCTTGAGAAAAATGAATTTTAACAAATTTGTCGGATTTGCTTTATTTTGTTTAAACAAATTGTTTAAAAATGCGAGATACAAAAAAACTAACGGCACCATTCAATTCTTTGGAAAAAATTATATGGAGATTATGCTTTTCGCACATTTGTTATGTATCCAATTGGTGAGGTAGTATGAATAAACAATTATTGTTTATTTATGTGTCACCACAAATTGCATAGGGAAAAAATTGTCCAGTGTATGCTCTTTATGTAATTTTTTCCGCAGAATCGAATGGCACTATTATTTTTTCCGTATCTCGCATTGGTAAACAATTTGTTTAAACAAAAATTGTTTGGATAATTTCAAAGTTCATTTTAAAGATTTTTTAAGCCAATAAGACGTGTTTTGAAAAAAGTGGCACTTACACTATGCCGTGACACCCTTCAATATTGCATAATTGAAAATCTTGTAATTTAAATTAAAAAAAACTACTTCCGAATAAACCTCTTTAAATTTGAATTTTTTATTTGGAGCTGCTTCACATTAAGGAAATAATCGAAAATACCGACTAGATAAATTGAGAAATAATAGAAATATCGAATTATAAATTGTCAAATTTTAAAATTTCCAAAATCCAAAATTGAATTATATAATTTTCAAATTATATAATAAACGAATTATGAAAGTGACAAATTATTAAATTCCCTAAATAATTAAGATTCAGAAATCAAAATTTGCCGAAAATATATTTTAATGTAAATAGTTGATCAAATAATTTGGTAAATAATTTAATAAATACTTCAAACTTCTTTGAAGCATCTAGCACATCGGGATTGATCAAATAATTGATAATTATTTTAAATATTTAATCATTAATTTACTAATTATTGAAATTTAAATTTCGCGAAATAAAAAATGTAAATAAATAGAATTCGATAAATTTGGATTTCTGAAATATTAAAATTCGGGCATATATTATTCGGTACTTTTATTTTTCATTAATTTTTCTATTTAAAATTTATTTTTTCTTATATCTTTTACGTGCTTTAATATTTTATTGCAATTTTCAATTTTATTTCTTTATTAATTTTGAATAAAAATCATAAAAGTCGTGGGAAATTGTTTTAAATATTTTCAGAGTGCTTGCTGAAATCTGAGAGTTTCTTTTCACAGAGCAAATGTCGAAATTAAAAAAGTAATTTCTAAAACATTATAACTCCTACCAACCGCATTTTTTGCAACGTTTTGTTTTATTATCAAATTAATTTTCCCACAAAAAATAATTGAAAAGAGCATTTAATAATTATTTTCGTCAAAGTTTAGTAATTTTTTTTATTTTTTAATTTTCCTTCGTAAAAAGTAACCATAAGAAAAAAAATCCCAGCTATTCAACTTTTCAATGTTCAAAACTTTTAATTCAAAGTATTTTCTAACCAAACTATAATTCTTCAATATAGAATTACACATATACATGTCTATTTGTACAATTTTAAATAGAATATTCAAGGAAACATCATAAGAAGTAAAAATGGAATGAAAGTGAAGGAACTATTATTCTTTAGTCTTTAAATTATCAACATTTTTATTTATATATCTTCCCTATTCGTCTCTTTTCCCCTTTTTCTCGTTTTTCCAGTTTAATTATTTAGTTGAAAATTGAATTATTTTAATGAAAATGAAACAATTTTATTAAAAATACATTAATTTTGGTTGAAGATCAACTATATTGGTTGAAAATTTTACTACCGATTGAAAATTTTACTTTTTTGTCGAAAATTAAGAAATTTGGTTGAAATTTTATTTTCTCATTCGATGTTATTTCTTTAAAACATTCAACAGCTTATTTGATTTTTCTCTCTCTTTACTGAAAAAAGTTTCTTAAACTAAATTTTATTTTAGTTGAAAATTAATTACTTTACTTAAGAATTTAACTATTTTGTTGAAAACTCCTTTGGTCTTTGGATGAAAACTCATTTTTGCGGTTTAAAATTTATCTTTTCAAGTTGGAAATTTGAAGTTTAAAGATGAAGGACTTTGTTAAAAATGAATTTTGTTGTAGCAGATTAATAATTTTAGTGAAAATTTCATCTCATTTGTTACAAATTGAAATATTTTGTTTCAAATGCGTTTTTTTTTTGGCTAATTTCAGCTGTTTTTGATCGAAAATTAGAAAAAAATTTTGGTTGAGACATCATTTATTACCTTTCTCGTTGAGAATTTATATTTTTGGTTATTTTATCATCTTTTGATTAACAGTTAAACTAATTGTTTAAAAATTAAAGTTTTTGGTTGAAAATTGTAAATATTTTGTTGAAGCTTCATTTTGCTAAATTGACCTTTTAACTGAAAATTTGAATATTCCAGGTCTGATAGAAAATTGACCATTTTTAGTCGAAAATTTGTCCTTTTGTTTTGAAAAATCATCACTATTACATTTTTCGTTTTTTATTTATTTTTTTTGAAAACTAATATTTTCTCATCTAAAATTCCAGGTTAAGTTCAGCAATAATTTGCCTGAATTTAAGAAGGTCAATAGCTGGATTTTAGATCAACTTTACTCAAATCCAGTTTAATCTTCACTGAATTTAAGCAGATTTCTAAATTTAAGATATAACATTTTCAATTTTTTTTTTAGTATTTCCTAACATTAAGAACATAATCAATTTTAAATTTTATAACAATTTCTTTTTTTTTTTTAATATGAAGCCTTTAAATAATTTTTGAAACGGTTTGAATTATTATATCTAATATGCATACATCACATAAATAATATCCACGTTTGTTAATTTTTTGCTGTAACGCATTTTTTTAAGTTTTAAACTTGAATCCAAACAAAAATTTACAAAAAAGGGCATTGTTTAGAAAAAAAAGTTGAACTTTAACTTGTAGATATATTTGTATTCAACGTGAATTGCAACTTTAAGATAAAAATAGGGCAAATAATTTGTTTGTCTTGCAATTTTATTATTACAAACAAATTTCAAAAACATGTAAACCATTTTTATACTTTTTTTGATGAAAAAAATTCCTTTCCATTGAATATGTTTTAAAGTAGCTTTCTAAACTTACTAGCCTAGAGAAAATTGCTAATACTCAAAATTTATCGTTGTTATAAATAATTAAAATAAACAAATAGACAATTTTCATTTTTTTTCACGAAAAATATTTGTTGCTGTGTAATGTATGCAGAATTAGTTTCTGACACATAATTAACTCAAGAATATAGTCAAACCTCAATATTTGGGATTTTAATAAATAAAATAATTTGACAAATAAAAAATGTTCATCCCTTTTTATCTGAAAAAAAATCTTTTCTATCTTATAGGTATTGAAATAGCTCATCAGCTTAATAAAACTGTATTAAATATAAAATAAAAATGTTTGTTGCCTGAAATATCAACAATTATTATATGTTTTGTTGTCAATTCTCGTTTTCAGGTAGTAAATTCAATTATTTTATGTTGAAAATTCGTATTTTCTTTCAAATTTAACAATTTTATAGAAAATTAAATTATCTAGTCAAAAATGAACTTTTTTCTTTTAAAATTCATATTACCGGCTTGAAAATGTACATTCTTGGTAGAAAATAAGTCTTTTTGTATGAAAACTTATATATTTTTGCAAAAATTTGATCCTTTCAGGTAAAAAATGCAACAGTTTATTTGAAAATTAATATTTTCTGTTGGAAAATTCAGCTGTTTTGTAGAAACTTCATGTGTTTTATTGAATATTCGCGAAAATTAATCTTTTTGGTTCATAATTTAACTATTCTGAGAAAAATGAATTTTTCAAGTTAAATTTGACTAGTAGTGAATTAAATTATCTCGTCAAAAATACTTTTTCGTTTCAAAATTTATATCATCGGCTTGAAAATGTAATTTTTTTTAGAAAATACGTATTTTTGTACGAAAATTCATATATTTTTGTAAAAATTTCATCCTTTTTGGTAAAAAATGCAACTATTTATTTGAAAACTCAGCTAATTGGTGTAAATAAATTTTTGTTTTTGAAAATTTATATTACAGTGTTTGAAAATTCAATAGTTTTGTAGAAACTTCATGTGATTTATTGAATATTCGCGAAAATTAATCTTTCTGGCTAAGAATTTAATGATTTTGAGAAAAATTAATTTTTTCAAGTTGAAGTTAACTGGTAGTTAATTGAATTATCTAGTCAAAAATTAACTTTTTCGTTTCAAAAGTCATATCATCGGCTTTAAAATGTAATTTTTTGGTAGAAAATAAGTCTTTTTGTGTAAAAATTAATATATTTTTGTATGAATTTCATCCTTTCTGGTAAAAAATGCACCTATTTATTTGAAAATTCAGCTACTTGGTGAAAAATTAATTTTTATTCGAAATTTATATTTTTGTGTTTTAAAATTCAACTGTTTTGTAGAGAAACTTTATGTACTTTCCAGAAAATTCGTGAAAATCTGTACTTTTGGTTGAGAATTTAACGATTTTGAGAAACATTAAGTTTTTAAGTTAAATTTTACTAGTAGTAAATTCATCTTTTCTGTGAACAAAGAATTTTACAAACTGAAGATTCAACTATTAAATTGCTGGTCAAAAAATTTCAGTTTTAGTTAAAAATCCATTTTTCTTGATTATCAATGAACTCATTTATTGAAAATTAATCTTTTCATGTATAATAGCCAACTTTTTTAAAACATTCGACTTTTGAGTATTAAAACTTAGCTCTATAATTGAAAATTGGTCTTTATTTATTTATTTATTTTATTAAGAATTCAAGTCTCGATTGGTCGAAATATCAACTATTGCAAATTTGGTTAAGTAAAATTTATTTCTGCCAAAGAGAAAATTAACAAACGTAGATATTATTTATCTAATGTATATCTGTTGTATATAAGAATTATTTATTAAATTCTGTAACATGTTTCAAAAATTGTTTAAACTTTGAATATTGAAATATTTGTTGTTGTGAAGTTTTAAATTGTTAAAGTTTCAATACCAGGAAATAAAAATTCAGAAAATTTCATAAGACGTCAACCTGACGTATACTACTAAACTGTCAGATTGATATTCTGGAAAACGTCTCGAGACATAATACACGTGAAAATCGAGGAGAAACATACTCAGAAAAATATTTTTCTTGAATAAAAAAAAAGTTTCTTCATCACAATTTTTTTCAATTGAACGAAAAATAATTTCAAATTTTAAAAAATCGTGTTGAATAAAAGAAAAATTTGATGTGAAAGAAAAACAATTTATTTGAACTAACAAATTTTCCTCGAATCAAATAACCTTCTTTTCTGACAGTAGAAGCTTCAATTTGGAAATGAATCAGTGAATAAATGAATAGTGGATTATTAAAGTTGATTTATTTATTATTATAAAGTTAATAATATCCTTGATCGTGCTACTTGAATCTTAGGTTCTCCGCTCAGTCGCTGATTGGTTCATTTGATTCCAACCTTGCCTCTCCTGCTGAGAAGTAATGATGTTTGTCAATTAATATTAAGCTACAGGTTACAAAGGAAGGTTTGAATAAAGTTCTTCGTCTGAGCCAATGTATGTAAGCTTACTAGCTTTCAGCTTAATGAGAGGTAATCCAACATTAGCATAATCTCTCTTCAGCGAGGAAGGTTCAATTCCCGCTTTACTCGCGCTGGTGACTTGGTGCCTATATGCATACATCATGATCCTAGCCAAATTCTAATACCCTAACCAAGCGTTCCCGAAGGACATCCAGTCTATCCAGGTGTCTTCATGAGTTCAGCCAACCATCTCAACTCACAGTTTCATACTTTCCTTCCTATGATCCCCTCCTCTCGTGTACTTCTTTCGTCTCCCATATTTCACCTCCTCTCCCTTCCCCTAGATTGACACTCCTCTCCATTTATTTGCTCTACTTTCACTCTCAGCGCTTACCCACCCTCATTTTTCTTACATCCACTCACCCTGATTTACCTTCGATCACTTTTTCTTCACTCTCCTTTGTCTATTCTCGCTTCGCCCAGTTATCCTTTTCTTCACACTTCCCCTGCATCTTCCCACACTTCCCCTCTCCTCCCTTCTTTGCCCTTACTTCCCCTACTTTCCTTCGCACTACTTTCCTTTTCTTCCTCCCATCTACTTCCTTTCTTCCCTCCACCTACTTCCTTTCTTCTCACTAGCCCTACTCCCCCTCTTCTGACTTGCTCGCCATCACTTTCCTTCTTTCCCTCCTATCACTTTCCATACTTCCCTCCTCTCCCATACTCGACAATCCCTCTTCTAACTTGCCCTATTTCCACTCCCCTCGCTGCCGCTTTTTCTCTTCTCTCTTGCCCCACTTACCATATCCTCATTTGCCCTACTTCCGGTCTCCTCAATTGCCCTACTTCCGGTCTCCTCACTTGCCCTGTTCTCACTTCCTGACCATCACTTCTCTTTGCTAACTCTCCAATAACTTTCCATACTTCCCTCCCCTACACTAGTTAACCTCCCTTTACCTTACACTATTCACTCCCGTTACTCCTGCTCACCTTACTTTCCTTCTCAGTTGCTTTCCCATCCCCTTTTATACCCTCTATTTTCTGTCCTCTTACTCCCTACTTCCCCCTCGCTTACTCTACTCCCCACTTTCCACTTACACTGCTCCGCCCTAATTTCCCTTTCTCCCCCTTCTCCTCCTCACCATCCAAGTTCCCTCCACTCACACCCCTACTCATTATTCTATACATCCCCTCCATGACTCTCCTGCCCCCTTTTTATTTATCAAAAAGTTGAATGGAAGACTAACTTTATTTTCTATGATAAATTTTCAGTTTTCTAACCGAATATTTTTAAATTAAAAATTAACGTCAATGTTTAGTTAAATTATGATTATTCAGTCTGTAAATTTTACAAATTGTTATTTAATTAAAATAGGCTTTACAGTCTTTCTTCTATTCGCCTCTTTCCTCCTTTTTCTCGTTTTTTTCATTTAAATTCGAACTGAATGATTATAACTGAATGAAAATAAAACTATTTTCTTCTTGGCCTAATTCTTTTCAGTTGAATAGTCCACTATTATTTTTTTGGTTGAGAATTATTTCCGTTTGGCGGGAAATTCAAATGTGTTGTTCAAAATTCATCTGTTTGCGATAAATCTTCAACTATCTAGTTAATTTTTTTTCATTTCTTAACTGAACAATATTTCCTGGTCGAAAATTTTATTTTACTCCTTTGTTGAAAATTCATCTCTTGGGGTAGAAAATTTTCTCGTTTTTGATCAAAAGTGCAATTATTTGGTTGCAAATTTAATTATTATTGAAAATTCAGCAATTTTGATAGAAAGTTATCTTTTTTTTTTGTATTGAAAATTCAAGTTTTTTGTTGAAAATTCATTTTTCTGGATGAAAAATTCCGTTTTTTTTGGGTAAAAAATTCAACTTTTGCATGAAAATTCAACGGTTTCAAAGAAATTGAACAATTAGGCTGAAATTTTGTTTCCGTTGTTGACTGTAAAATCTTTCTTGGTTAGAAATTTAACTCTTCTGGTTGAATTTTCATATTTTTGGTAACAAATGCAACCGTTAGTGTGAAAATTAATCTGCTTTGGTTAAGGATTTAAAAAAATTGGCCTTTTTTGTTAAAATAAACCTGCTCTTTATTTAAAATAAAAATTGTTACCGATAGAAATATCAACTATTCCATTTATTGTTTGAAAATTCTTTTTTTGTGGTTGAAAATTCCTCTCTTTATTGAAAATTTTACTATTGTGTTGCAAATTTCTTCTTCTTTTAGGTTGAAAATGATTCTTTTCAGTCGAAAATGTAACTATTGAACTTGAGGAAAATTTATCTTTGCTTTTCAAAAATTCATCTTTTTGGTTGCTAATGTAACTATTTTATTTGAAATTTGTTTTTTTTTATTAAAAATTAACTTTTCAATTGTAAATTTAACTATTCCAGTGTTAGTAGAAGACTGATCTTTTTTAGTTGAAAATTAATTTTTTTTCTACTTCAGATTTATTTATTCTATTTTTAATTGAAAAATAATCTTTTTATTGGAAAATTCAACATTTTGATTGACATTTCATGTATTTTGTGAAAAATTTGACTTTTTTCGTAGCAAATTGATCTTCTTTGTTGCAACAACTTGGTTAAAAATTGAACTGCATTTTTAAAAATAATTTCTGGTGGTTCAAGATTCATCATTCCAGATAGGAATTCATCGCTTTTTTGAAAATTTGACTACTGTGTTAAAAATTTACTTTCTTTGTTTAAAATTAATCTCTTTGGTTGAAAATGTAACTATTTTATAATTTTTTTTTTTTTTTTTGTGAAAAATTACCTTTTCAACTGTAAATTTATCCATTCCAGTTTTTGTAGAAAACTGATCTTTTTTAGTTAAAAACTAATTTTTCTTTTATTCAAGACTTATTTATTCGATTTTTTATTAGAAAATAATATTTTTTATTGGAAAATTTGACATTTCGGTTGAAATTTCATGTATTTTGTGAAAATTTTGACTCTTTTCATAGCAAATTAATCTTCTTTGTTGAAAATTCATCTTTTTGGGTAGAAAATTTTCTTGATTCTGATAAAAATGCAATTATTAGGTTGCAAATTTTATTATTAATGAAAATTCAGTAATCTTTTTAGAAAATCATCGTCTTTTTTTGTCTTGAAAATGCAAGTGTTTTGTTGAAAATACATCTTTCTGAGTGAGAAAAGAAGTTATTTTGGTATAAAGTTTAACTATTGGATATGTTATATTTTTTATTTTATATTTTTTATTTTTTATTTTTTATTTTATATTTTGTTATATTTTATATATTTTGGGTCACAAATGCAACCGTTAACTTAAAAATTTATCTGTTTTGGTTAGGGATCTCAAAAAAAATCGTCTTTTTTGTTGAATTAACCTGCTCTTTATTTAAAATGATTTTTTTATATATAGAAATATCAGCTATTTAATTTATTGTTCAAAAATTCTATTTTTTTGGTTGAAAATTCCTTCTTTCTTTGGTTGACAACTTATCTTTTTGTTCAAAAATATAACTATTATATTTCATAAAAATTTGTCATCTTTATACAAAAATTCAACAGCTTGGTTTAGAGTTGAAGTACTGTGTTAAAAAATAACCTTTTTGGTTGAAGATTTATTATTCTATTTGAAGATTCACCGCATTTTCAAAAATTGGACTATGTGTTAAAAATGCCTTTTTCTTTTTTTGGTCAAAAATTTTTCTTTTTAGTCGAAAATGTAACTATTGCACTTTATGCAAATTTATTTCTGCTATTCGAAAATTCAACTACTTGGTTAAAAGTTGAACTGCATTTTAAAAAAAATGTTCTTGCAAGATTCAACAGTTTAGATGAAAATTCATCGCTTTTTTGTTCAAAATTAATCTTTTTGGTTGCAAATGTGACTATTTGATTAAAAATTATTTTTTTTGTTTGTTAAAATTATCTTTTCAACTGTGAATTTAACTATTCCATTTTTGGTAGAAAGCTGATCTTTTTTAGTTAAAAATTAATTTTTTTCTACTAAAGATTTATTCATTCGATTTTTAATTAAAAAATAGTCTTTTCTATTGGAAAATTTAACATTTTGGTGGAAATTTTATGTTTTTTTGTGCAAATTTTGACTTTTTTCGTTGCAAATTAATCTTCTTTGTTGAAAATTCATCTTTTCGGGTAGAAAATTTTTTCGTTTTCGATTAAAAACGCAATTATTTCGTTTGGAAGTTTAATTATTGATGAAAATTCAGGAATTTTATGAGAAAGAGAACTTTTTTTTTTGGCTTTGAAATTCAAGTGTATTGTTGATAATACGTTTTTCTAGGTGAAAGATCAAGTTATTTTGGTATAATGTTTAACTATTGGTTGAAAATTTAACGTTTTTGAAAAAATTAAACAATTGGGTTAAAACTTTGTTCCTTTGTTGACTGGAGAATATTTCTTGGTTGAAAATTTAACTCTTTTGGTAGAATTTTTATATTTTTTGTTACAAATGCAACTGTTGACTTGAAAATCAATCTGTCTTGGTTGAGGATCTGAAAAAATTGGTCTTTTTTGTTGAGTTAACCTGCTCTTCATTTGAAATAAATTTTGGTTTGGAAAGAAATATCAACTATTTAATTTATTGTTCAAAAATTATATTTTTTTGGTTGAAAATTCCTCTCTTTATTAAAAATTTGACTATTGTGTTGAAAATTCCTTCTTTTTTTGGTTCAAAAATTTATCCTTTTGATCAAAAATACAACTATACTTTTTCATGAAATTTTGTTATCTTTATTCGAAAATTCAACTTCTTGGTTTAAAGCTGAATTACTTTGTTGAAAAATAAATTTTTCGACTGAAGATTCATTATTTCAGTTCAAAATTCATAGTTTTTTTCAAATTTGGCTATTGTATTGAAAATTTCTTCTTTTTTCGGTTAAAAATTATTACTATTTTTTTTATTCCAAAATGTAACTATTACACTTTATAAAAATCTATCTCTGCCATTCGAAAATTAAACTGCTTGGTATAAAGTTGAAATTCATTTTTAAAAATAAATTTTTTGGTTCAAGATTCATAGGACGAGATGAAAATTCATCGCTTTTTTTTAAATTTGACTACTGTTTTAATTTTGTTTTTGTTTGTTCAAAATTAATCTTTTTGTTTTAAAATGTAACTATTTTATTAAAAATTCTGTTTTTTTGTGGTTGAAAATCAATTTTGTAACTGTAAATTTAACTTATTCCAGATTTGGTAGAAAACTGATATTTTTTAGTTAAAAATTAAGTTTTTTGTACTGAAGATTTATTTATTCAATTTTTAATTAAAAATAAACTTTTTTATTGAAAAATTCAACATTTTGGTTGAAATTTTATGTATTTTGTGGAAAATTGGCCTTTTTTCGTAGCAAAATTCATCTTTTTTGTTGAAAATCCATCTCTTTGGGTAGAAAATTTTCTTGCTTTTGATTAAAAATGCAATGATTTTGTTAAAAATTTAATTATTAATGAAAGTTCAGCAATTTTGTTACAAGTATTCTTTTTTTTTTGCTATGAAAATTTAGGCTTTTTGTTGAAAATTTGTCTTTCTGAGTGAAAAATTACTTATTTTGGTATAAAATTCAACTATTGGTTGAAAATTCAATTTTGGACATAAATATCAACAATTTCATTTGTTGTTCGATAATTATCTTCTTGCAGTTGAAAATTCCTCTCTTCATTGAAAATTTGACTATTGTGCTGAAAATTACTTCTTCTTTTTATTTAAAGTTGATCTTTCTGGTCCAAAATATAACTATTTTATTTTATAAAATTTTGTTATTTTTATTCGAAAATTCCACTACTTGGTTTAAAGTTGAACTACTTTGTTGAAAAATAACTTTTTTATTGAAGATTCGTTATTTTAGTTAAAAATTCTTCCCTTTTTTGAAGATTTGTATATTTTATTAAAAATTCTTTTTTTGTGGTTACAAATGAACTTTTTAACTGTGACTTTAACTATTCCATTTTTGGTAGACAGCTGATCTTTCTTAGTTAATAATTAATTTTTTCTCACTATAGATTCACTCATTCGATTTTTGTTTGAAAATTAATCTTTTTTATTGGAAAATTCAACATTTTGGTTGCAATTTCATTTTTTGTGTGAAAATTTGGACTTTTTTGTAGCAAATTATTCTTCTTTGTTGAAAATCCATCTCTTTGGGAATAAAACTTTCTCGCTTTTGAATAAAAATGCAATTATTTAGTCGGAAATTTTGTTATTTTGGTATAAAATTCAACTATTGGTTGAAAATTCAATTTTGGACAGAAATATAAACTATTTCATTTATCGTTCGAAAATTATCTTCTTGTGGTTGGAAGTTCCTCTCTTTGTTAAAAATTTGACTATTGTGCTAAAAATTACTTCTTTTTTTATTGAAAATTGATCTTTCTGGTCCAAAATATAACTATTTTATTTAATGAAATTTTTTTATCTTCATTCGAAAATTTCTCTACTTGCTTTAAAGTTGAACTACTTTGTTGAAAATAACTTTTTTGGTTGAAGGTTCATTATTTTAGTTGAAAATTCTTCGCTTTTTTGAAAATTTTACTATTTAATTAAAAATTCTTTTTTTTTTGTTACAAATGAACTTTTTAACTGTAGATTTAACTATTCCATTTTTGGTAGAAAGCTGATCTTTTTTAGTTGAAAATTAATTTTTTTCACTATAGATTCACTTATTCGATTTTCAGTTGAAAAGTAATCTTTTTTATTGGAAAAATCAACATTTGGGTTGAAATGTCATGTATTTTGTGAAAAATTGGACCTTTTTCGTATCAAATTATTCTTCTTGTTTGAAAACTCATCTTTTTAGCCAAAAATCAAACTTTCTGATTAAAAATTCATCTATTTTGTTAAGGAAGAGTTCATTTCCCTATTTTTGTGAAAAAGCTTGTTATTTCTTCTGTCTTTAGAGAGCATTTTAGGCCATGAGGCATGTGTTATCGATATGGTTGAAAAATGTCAAGCCCGGCTTTAGTTGGTTTCAAATGATGCCTCTTGGCTTCAATATTCACCTAAAAACCAAAAAAGTTGAAAACGATGACAACTTTAACCGAACGAACTTATTATTATATTTTTAATTGTAAATGTTACTTAGCAGAAGCACTAAGTACTCGTAAAGAGTGAAACTTGAAATGAGGAAGAAAAAAAGGTTGATCTGAATCAGCATTAAATTGAACATTCTCCTTTTATATGATTAAAGCCGCTAAATTCATTACTTTTTTCTATTTCAATGATTTAATTCGCGCAAGCGGAAAATCTGGAGTTTGTTATTCGGGTGCACTTCAGTGGATCAAACTTATCCGATACAGACACGAGCGGCGCGGCGCCTCGTCTCAGTGCAGTTTTAGTTTGAAACTGGGTTTAACCAGGTTTTCGTCTTGAAGTAGGAGATAAGCCTGAACAGAATGCATCTCCCATTGTTAAGCCATGATTCAACCTGTGCTTTCAAGCTAGTCAGGATTCCCTGGATTTCAAAAGAGTTTTATATTTATTTTTATTATTTTTTTTTATTATTCATTTTTTTTAATTTTATGAGCATACATCAACAATGAAACAGTATCTGTATTTATAGTATTCAACACAAATGTAAATTCTATCTGGCTCTTGTGGATCCCCGTGGTGACGAAAGGCAGTCCCACAACACTAGGCAGTCCCACACCACAGGGCAGTCCCCCACCACAAGGCAGTCCCCCACCACAAGGCAGTACCCCACCGCTAGGCATCCCCACACTGCTATTCAGTACCTTTAAATTTTCAGTTGAAAAATAAATTTTTAAATAAGAAGAAAACGAATTTCCAACCTAAAATATGTGTTCTTAAAGAAAAAGAAAATAGATAATATTCCAACCGGAAAAGATTTTGATTTTACTCAAAAAATAATTGAATTTAAAGAAAAAGTCAAATTTTCGACTGAAATGATTGAATGCTTAACTGAAACGTTCACTAAAAGAAACAGCAACAAAAAATTTGCATTTGAAAACCAAAAAATTGAATTTTTTCGCAAAAATATGAATTTTTAGCAAAAAACTCAATTTTTAACAAAATAGTTGAATTTGTATCACAACAGTTGAATATTTAACCCAAAAATGAACAATTTTTCACTAAAAATTATGACTTTTTACGAAATTATTAAATTTTCAACGAGGAAGTTAAGCTTCCAATCAAAAATGTAAATTTTTAATAAAATCAAAAAACTTTTACTCAAAGAGATAACCTTTCGACCAAGTGGTGGAATTTTCAAGAAAATATTCCAATTTTCAACTAAGAATTATTAATTCTAAACCAAACAGTTAAATTTTCACATGAAAAAGATAAAATTGCTACAAAATAGTTGAATTTTTACATAAAAAAATTTCATTTTTAAGCGAATATTTGTTTTTTCTTCGAAATATATGAATTTTGAACTAAAATTATGAATCTTCAACTGGAATAGTCAGATTTTCAACCGAAAATATCCCTTTTCTACCGACAATGGAACAGTTTAATTTTTAGTTTCAAAAATAGGTTTTAACTAAAAAAACTAATTTTCAACAAATTGGTTGAATTTTCAACCAAAGATGCGAATTTAAACAATAAAGACTTTATTCTCAACCAAAAAATTTTAACTTTGAACCAAAAAGATTATTCTTCAGCCAAAAAATTTTTTTTTTCATCAAAGACAAATTTAGATCAAAATAGATAAAATCATAATTAAAATTTTGAATTTATAACTGAAAAGATCAATTTTCAGCCAAATAGTTGAATTCTGAGCTTGAAAAATTAATTTTTAACAAAAAACAACACAAGTTTAAAAAAAAAATTAATTCACAACTAAGGAGTTTACGATTTAACTAAGAATAATTGAATTTGCACTTGAAAAAATTTATTTTCAACTAAAAAACAAAATTACAACAAAATGGTTCAATTTTCAATTAAAAAGATGAATTTTTAATTGAAATAATTAATCTTCAACAATAGTTACGTTATCAGTTTCAAAACATAATTTTCAATTATAATGATAAATCTTCAACTAAAAAATTAATTTTTGAAGAACAAGTTCAACCTAGTAGTTGAATTTTGCAAAGAAATGAAATTGCTAAATTTACAGTTAAAAAATTCATTCGCAACAAAAAAACGAAATTTTAACTCAATTTTTAAATCTTGAACCAAAAAGATAAGTTCTTAAGACAATACAGGAATTTTCAACCAAAAAATAAATAGTTAAATCTTCAGTTGAAAAAAATATTTTTCAAATGAGAATACACTTATTTCAACATAATACAGTTTATTTTTCAATCGAAGATGAATTCAAAACTAAATTAATTTAAGTTTGAAAAGACGAGTACGATTTTCAGTTGAAAAAAATTGATTTCCAACTAAAAAAAAACGAAATTCAGACAAATAAATTTCATTTTCAATACAAAATATAAAATAAAATTAAAAAAAAAATAGTTAAATGTTCAAAATATACAAAATTTGACCCTAGTAGTTGAATTTTCAATTGAAAAACATAAATTTTTAACCAACAAAAGAACAGTTAAATCTTTAGTTGAAAAAAATAATAATGTTCAAACAAAAATATACTGGTTTTCAATATAATGGTTAATTTTTCCACTCTGTTGCTTACTATTCAGCATTTTCTTATCTGAAAACTTATACCCTAATTTTTAGAACGATTACTATTTTTTTAACAATTTTTTTATTTAAATCCTGGACAGTTGTTTTTTCAGATCGATTTCGTCATGGATTCCATAAAATAGTAACTTTCCACTTTCTAGTGGCGAAGAAATTGTTTCAAAAAATAAAAATGGTTGAAATAATTTATAAATATTTTAAACAAAAGAGGGTTTCTCTTGAAATCGTTAATTGTGTGATTAATTTCAGAAAATACTAACCTTTCTTGATTTGGTGGAAAAGAATTATACAATTGGAAATTGTTTAAATAATTTCGAATTATGCAAAAGAAAAAATATAACTTTTGAAATTCATCAACTCTATAATTGATCCTGAAGATAATAACTTTTCAGGATTTACAATCAAGAATAAAAAATGTTTATCAAAAGAAAAGAATTTTCCACAAAAGAAAAAACGAATTTTGAACAGAATACATTAATTTTTAACTTAGGAAGATATTTTTTAATAAAAAAATCAATTTTCCGCAAAATTGTTAATTTCCAAAAAAAGAAAATCTTCAAAAATAGTCTCCAAGTTTCGACTAAAAGTATAAATCTACAAGAAGAAAAAATTAATCATAAAGTTTTTCAAGTTTGTATGATGTAATTGAATTTTCAAATGAAAAATATGAATTCTTAACGAAAAATGTTGTTGCTGAAATTCAAGCCAAAAACGATTGTCCACGATAAAAACGGAGTTTAAAAAAAAACAGGAATTTTCAACTTTAAAGGTTCTTTTAATATTTCAATCAGAGAATTTTTGATGAAATCAAAAATAAAATTTCAGAAAAGTCTTTAAATTTTAAACCAAAGAAATGTAAAAAAATGAATTCACAAGGAAAAAGTAATATCTGCTATTTAAACTTGAAAGCTTATTTCGCTTTTGTTAATAATAATAATTATTTTTATTTTATATTCTCATACGATAGTTCAGGGTAACCTCGGGAGGTGAAATAAAGATTTGTTTTCTCTATTTAAATTTCTCGCAAGATTTATTTTAACATTTATAGGTACATATTCTACTATCTTTTTCTATCTCATTCTCTTCTCCTTATGGAGGTAATAACATATATCTTTCAAACTATTCTATTTATTCTCCTAATTTGGCGATCTATGATAAGATATTTTCAAAATAACGTACAAGTTTCTAAGTATAATCTATATGATTATTTTTGTCAGTTTTCAAATAATTTTCTCAATCTTTATTCTCTATGTCAAAGGAAATATCAATCCTAACTCAATCTATCTTGACTAAGATGTCTCTTTATTTTTCTCTCTGCCGTTTTACACAGGGAGGTGAATCTAAAAAAATGAATTATAATTATAAAAAAAAAACAGTTAAATTTTCTACACAAAAATAGTTGAATTTTCAACAAAAAAGTAGATTTTGAACCAAAAAAGATTTTTTTATCATAAAAGATGAATGTTCAATTCAAATAGATGAATTTTTAACAAAAATGACTTTTTAATAAAATACTTGAATTTTCAACAAAATAATTGAATTTTCAACCAAATAGTCAAATTTTCAACAACAAAAAAATTAAACTTCAACCAAAAACAGTTAATAATTTAACACGAAAAAAGAAAAATCGCAACAAAATAATTAAACTTTCAACAAAATAGTTGAATTTTCGACAAAAAGGGACTTTTTAATAAAATACTTGAATTTTCAACCAAATAGTCAAATTTAAAAAAAAGAAAAGTTTAAACTTTAACCAAAAACAGTTAATAATTCAACAACAAAAAAAGTCAACTTTCAAAAAACTAGTTGAATTTTTAACCAAAAAGACGAATTTTTAACAAAACAATTAAATTTTTGATAAAAAGGGACTTTTTAATAAAATACTTGAATTTTCAACAAAATAATTGAATTTTCAACCAAATAGTCAAATTTTCAACAACAACAAAATTAAACTTTAACCAAAAACAGTTAATAATTTAACACACAAAAATAAAAATCGCAACAAAATAATTAAACTTTTAACAAAATAGTTGAATTTTTGACAAAAAGGGACTTTTTAATAAAATACTTGAATTTTCAACCAAATAGTCAAATTTTCAAAAAAAAAAAGATTAAACTTTAACGAAAAAAAGTTAATAATTAAACCAAAAAGAAAAAAAATTGCAACAAAATAATTAAACTTCCAACAAAATACTTGAATTTTTAACCAAAAAGACGAATTTTCAACAAAGTACACGTGCTTTCAACAAAATAGTTGAATTTTCAAACAAAAAAGATTTTTTTTTAAAAAAAGAATGGAAAAGTTGAATTTTCAGTTAAAAAAATTAATTGCCAACCAAAAAAACAGGAATTTTCACTTAAATAGTTGAATTTTCAACTGAAAAAGATTAATTTGCAATCAAATTGTTTAATTTCTAACTAAAAAATGCAATTTTTGAACAAAAAATAAAAAAGTTAAATTTGTAGTTAAAAAAATTAATTGTCAACCAAAGAGATGATTTTTAAAGAAGAATGACGAATCTTCAAAAAAAAAAACGGATTTTCAATCAAATAATTGAATTTTCAACCAAAAATAGTTGGATTTTCTTATTGAGGTCCATTCATTCATTTCGCATTAAAGCGAAAAAAAAGAGAAAAAGGGAAGTTTCTTGAAAACAGGGGGGAAAAAAAAAAATTCTTTAAAAAATGGTAACGTAGTTTTTGAACAGTCCCTTATATGATTTTTGGGCCTTAAGTTTTGGGACTCATGATGGTTGGGCCTTACATTTTGGGACTTATGTTTGTTGGGACTTACATTTCGAGACTTGTGTTTGTTGGGCCTTACAGTTTGGAACTTATGTTTGTTGGGCCTTACATTTTGAAACTTATGCTTGTTGGGCCTTACATTTTGAGATTTATGTTTGTTGGGCCTTACGTATTTTTTGTCTAATTTTGCAAAATTTTAAATTTCGCAGAGAAATTTCTAATTTGAAGAGTATATTTGCATGTTTGGTAAACCTCAATGACTGAAAGAATGCAATAAAATAAATGGAGACACTTGTGACATCAATATTTATCATAGTTAAAAAGTGATCTGGTTCATCCACTTAATTCATTTAAGCAAAGAACGTAATAGAAAAATTGGGCTATACTTCCGAATAGCTTCTACCTCCATTTTAGTCATCAGTCCGTGAGAAGGTTAATCTTGCACTCCAGAATTGATTGAATAAAAAAAAGTTTAAAAAAATTGGATATGAAAAATTATTTATTAATTTTCAAGGGCCCCGGATGCCTATTAAATTGAAAAAAAATTCGACGAGGGCTCGAAAACGCGAAAAAAAATTATGGAACTTTTTTCTATTTGAAGTTTTTTCCAGATGAATATTTTAAAAAATAAAATTGAAAAAGTTAAAAATAATTTTCAAAAAAGTACTTCAATTTTTTACCATCATGAAACCATTATTTTTTACCATTATTTTTACCATTATGAATCTTCAACCAAAAAAATGAATTCAACGCAAATTATGATTTTTGAAAAAGAATATAATTATTAAATTATTATTAAAAATATTTTAATTTTCAATAAAAAAACTGTTAAATTAAACAAACAAACAAAAAAGTTTTTAACAAAAGAGTTGAATTTCCAACCAAGAAAGATTTGTCAATCAATAGAAATGGTACAGTTTTAGTAAAAAAAATTCATTTTCAACAAAAAAAAAGACGAATTTTCAACCCGAAAATATGATTTTTCAACAAAAAATGTAATTTGCTACAAAATAGTTAAATTTTCATAAAAATGTTTTTTTTTTTGACCAAATAAATGAATTTTCAACCAAAAATATGAATTTTAAACTAAAATGGTAAATATTCAACACGAAAATCAATTTTTTTTAAAGTAGATTAACTTTCTACCAAGAAAAATCTTCAACCTAAAAATAAATTTTCAAAAAAAAAAGTTCAACATTCAATACAAAATATATTTTCTTCTAAAAAAGATGAATTTTTGATAAAATAGAGGAATTTTCAATTCAATAGTTGAATTTTCAACCAAAGAAATGAATTTTAAATTAAAATAATGAATCTTCAACTGAAAAAATTAATTTTTAACTAAGTAAATCAACTTTCGATCAGCCAGGTCCATTATTAATAAAAAAAATATGACATTTCTATAAAATGTGATGAATTTTCGAAATAAAAAAAATAAAAAATCAATCTAATTTTTGAATGTTCAAATCAAAAAGACAAATATTTAACGAAACATTTGAATTTTCAACAAAATATTCAAATTTTCAAACGAAAAATTATTAATTTTTTACAAAAAAGTGGAATTTTCAACTCAAAAATGTGAATATTTATTTAAGAAATTAATTTTTAAGCAGAAATTTTCTTAACAAAAAAAAAGATAACATTTCTACAAAATAGGATTATTTTCAAACAAACAAAATTTGTTCAAATTGTTGAATTTTCAAGTCAAAAAGACCATTTTTCAACAAAACTATTGAATTTTTAACCAACAAAATTTTTTAATCAAGAAAATTTTTTTTCAAATAATTCTTTCTGGTTGAAATTTAATTTATATTTAATTAAATTGATTTAATTTAATTTTCTTGATTAAAAAATTAGTTATTTGGTTAGAAACTCAACTATTTGGTTAAAAATTTAACAATTTTGTTAAAAATTTACCAATTTTTGTTTTAAATTTCTTGTTTTTTATTCGTTGAAAATTATTCATAAAGTTAGTAGAAAATTAATCTTTTTGGTGTTTGTTTTAAAATTAATTTTTGTAACTGAAAATTTAACTATTTGGTTGAAAATCCAACTGTTTTGAACAAAAATTTGTCTTTTTGTTTTGAAAATTCAACATAATTTAACTATTCCGTTTTCAGTTAAAACTGGTCTTTTTAGTTTAAAAATTTATCTTTTTTAGTTAAAAATTTAACTATTTGGCTGAGAATTTATGTAATTTGTTGAAAATTGTTCTATTTTGGTAGAAAATTATTCTTCTTGGTTGAAAATTTAACTATTTTTTTTATTCGTTTTTGTTTTGATTGAAAATTAATTTTTTTTATTGAAAATTTAACTATTCTATTTTTAGTTCAAAATTAATTTTTCAAACTGAAAATTAAATTGATAGTTCAACTATTTCATTTTTATTTAAAAATCGATATTTTTAAATGAAAATTGATTTCTTCTATAAGAAAATTCATTTTTTGGTTGAAGATTCATAATTTCAGTTGAAAATTCTTCTCTTTGGTTGACAATTGAAGTACCTTGTTAGAAATTTTTTTTTTTCTGTTAAAAAATTAATTTTTAGAACTGAAAATTCAACTATTTGGTTGAAATTTTTTTTATTGAAAATTCATTTCTTAAATAAAAATTTAACTATTCCATTTTCATTAAAAAATTGATTTTGCTTAGTTTAAAAATTCAACTCCTTGGCTAAGAATTTATGTCATTTTTTTTAAATTCTTCTATTTTTGTATAAAATTAATCTTCTTAGTTAAAAATTTAATTATTTTGTTCGAAATTTATTTATTTATTTTGTTAAAGGTTGAAAATTTAACTATTTCGTAAAAAATTCGTCTTTTTGGTTCAAAAATTCGACAATTTGGTTTAAAATTAATTAATTATAGAAAATGAAAAATTGATAAATTGAATAAACAAAACGTAAAAAAAATAAAAAAACAAAAAAATCTTTTATATTTCAAGATTTCCAGAATGCAGTATAATAAATAACGGATGAGTGTAGTTTTTCGCACGTATTTTCCTGATAAAAAATGAAAGATCCTAGAGATTTGTTCCTATAAAAATATCCTCTTACAATAAACTTGGAAAATTATTACCGACAAGTTGAGGATTAATTGGCTAGTCTTCTCAGAATTTAGTTGATAGATACTGATTTTAATTTACTATTTATCATGAAAAAAAAAAAAAAAAACCAGTTTCAAGTATGTCTATGTTTGCTTGTAATAAATAGTAAATTGCAAGGACAAATAAATACTTTCACGCGACTTTTAGTAGAGCACGTACTGCACAGAGTATTAAAAATAAATAAAAAATAGTACCAACAATTGATTAAGGTCAGTTCTCGAACCATGAAGGTTTAAGAACAAATTTATTTTTATGATTTAATTTTATTTACCAGGAAGGTTCATATGTTTTGTCGAAAATCATTTTTTTTCCATGATTCATCAGTTTAGTTTAGAATTCATCTCTTTCATTGAAAATTGACTATTTTTTTGAAAATTATTTTTTTTTGTTTGGTTGAGAAATAATTTTTTTCAACTGAAATTCTAACCGTTCCCTTTTTTGTTTGAAAGTTTATCTTTTTTTATTAATAATTTAACTATTTGGTTGAAAATTTATCTTTTTTAGTTAAAAATGCAATTATTTGGTTAGAAATTCATTTTTGGAGAGAAAATTTAACTATTTCATTTTTGGGTTGAAAATTACTTTTTTTTTTAATTCAACAATATGGTTAAAAATTCTGGTTGGAAATTTATTTCTTGAGTGGAAATTTAACTATTCCGTTTCTGATTTAAAATTTCTATTTTTTAATTAAAAATTCAACTATTTGGTTGAATATTCTTTTTTTTTTGTACAAAATTAATCTTCTTGTTAAAAAAATCTTCTTTTTACCGGAAAATTCAACTATTCTTTTGAAAATTAATTTTTAACTGAAAATTTATCTATTAAATTTTTGATTAGAAATTACTTTTTTTTAATTCAACAATATGGTTAAAAAATTTGGTTAGAAATTTATTTTTTGAGAGAAAATTTGACTATTCCATTTCTGGTTTAAATTTATATGTTTTTATTAAACATTCAACTATTTGGTTGAATTTTCGTTTTTTTCTTTCGTAGAAAATTAATTTCCTTGTTTAGAAAATCTTCTTTTTGTTTGAAAATTGAACTATTTTTTTGAAAATTAATTTTTAAATGAAAATTTAACTATTCCATTTTTGGTTTAAAATTTACATTTTTTCCTAAAAATTCAACTATATGGTGGTATTCCATTGAATTCCATTAAATTCTATTGAATTTCATTAAATTGCATTGAATTCCATTGAATTCTATTGAATTCTATTGAATTCCATTGAATTCCATTGAATTCTATTGAATTCTATCGAATTCTATCGAATTCTATTGAATTCTATTGAATTCCTATGCATTCCCATGAATCCCATTGAATTCTATTGAAAATTCAACTACTTGGTTGCAAATCCATGTATTTTGTTGAAATTTCGTTTTTTTTGGGGGGTGGTGAATTAATCTTCTTGGTCAGAATATCTTCTTTTTGTTTGAAAACTCTACTGAATTCCATTATATTCTATTGAATTCTATTGAATTTCATTGAATTCTATTGAATTATATTGAATCCTATTGAATTCTACTGAATTCCATTATATTCTATTGAATTCTATTGAATTCCATTTAATCCTATTGAATTCTACCGAATTATATTGAATTCTATTGAATTCCATTTAATCCTATTGAATTCTACCGAATTCTATTGAATTCTATTGAATTCTTATGCTTTCCCATGAATCCCATTGAATTCTATTGAAAATTCAACGACTTGATTGCAAATCCATGTATTTTGTTGAAATTTCGTTTTTTTTTTGGGTAGTAAATTAATCTTCTTGGTCAGAATATCTTTTTTTTGTTTGAAAATTCTGCTGAATTCCATTATATTCTATTGAATTCTATTGACTTCCATTGAATTGTATTAAATTCTATTGAATTCCATTGAATCCTATTAAATTCTACCGACTTCTTTCGAATTTTATTGAATTATTATGCATTTCCTTTGAATTCTATTGAATTCTATTGAAAATTTAACTACTTGGTTGCAAATCCATGTGTTTTGTTGAAATTTTGTTTTTTCTGGGTAGTAAAATAATCTTCTTAGTCAGAATATCTTCTTTTTGTTTGAAAATTCTAATGAATTCCATTATATTCTATTGAATTCTATTGAATTCAATTGAATTCTATTGAATTCAATTGAATTCTATTGAATTCCATTGCATTCTATTGAATTACATTGAATTCTATTGAATTTCATTGAATTCTATTGAATTCTACCGAATTCCATTGAATTCTATTGAATACCAGTGAATTCTCTTGAATTCCATTGAAATTCAACTATTTGCTTAAAAATGTATATATTTTGTCGAAAATTCGTTTTTCTGTTGGAAAGTTATTCTTTTTGTTAACAAAAAATCATCCTATTTTCATTTCATCTTAAAACTCAACTACTTGGTTGAAAATTGACTTTTTCAGTCAAAAATTAAACTATTTGATTGAAAATTGAAGTATTTTGTGAAAAATTCAAGTATTATGTCGGAAATTCTTACTTGTTGTAGTGAATTAATTTTTTTGGTCAAAAAATCATATTTTTCAGAGATTTATCATTTTATGTTAAAATTCATCTCTTTGGTTGAAAATTTAACTATTTGTTAAATATTCGTTTTTTTAATTAAAAATTGAACTATTTGGTTGAAAATTCATATATTTTGTTGAAAAAATTTTGTTGCAATAAATTAATGTTTAAATAATGTTATTGGGCCAAAAAATTCATTTTGTTTCGTTTATAGTTAACCAATTGTAATAACATTCAATTACATCAATTGAAATCTCAGTGGAAAGATTCTTCCTCAGATTCAATAAAATTTTGATTGATTGATTGTATCTTCTACCAATGGAATGCACATCATCGAGTCATTGCATTTTTTCCTTGTTAACGTTTTTACTCGTTTCCGAGTTGAATGATTGACACCTAAACGATAAATTTTATTCTTTAAAGGAAAACTTACAAAATGTTGAGAAAATTATGCAATTTAAATTCATTAGGTGTCTCTTAAATTCAATAAATTATGCAAGAGCATAAATAATTGATTTTATTCCTTTTTTTAATTCAAACGAAACTGCAGTAGATTGTTTATCATCATTTAATTATTTCAAATGAAAATTAAAATATTTGTAATAAGCTTCTTTACACAGAATTGGTCGTTCATTCAATGAGTTATTTGATCGAAAAACAATTTTTTTTAATGTCAATATACGCGATCGTAATGATTTTTCAAAACATAATCTAGGCGAACATTTTTCAATACTATTGAATTCCATTAAATTCCATGCTATTGGATTTTAATAAATTCTATTGAATATTACGAAGATTCATTGAATTCAATTAGATCCTAATGAATTTAATTATATTCCATCGAATTATACTGAATTCAATTAAATTCCTTTGAATTGTATGGAATTCCATTGAACTACATTGCATTTCATTCAATTCTATTGAATTCAATTGGATTTAATTAAATTCTATTGTTTTTAATATGATTCCATTAAATTCTATTGAATATAATTGATTTCCATTAAATTCTGTTTATTTTTATGGAACTTCTTTGAATTCACTTAGATCCCATTGAATTCCATTGGTTTCCAGTGAATTCCACTGGATTCCATTGAATTATACTGAATTCCATTGAATTCCATTTAATTCCTTGAAATTTTATTGAATTCCATTGAATTCTATTGAATATAATTGAGTTCCACTGGCCTCTATTAAATACTATTGAATTCCATTTAATTTCATTGAATTCATTAAATTCTATGGAATTCATTAAATTCTATGACATTCATTAAATTCTATTGAATTCCACTAGATTCTATGAATTTCATTGATTTCCATTAAATTCTGTTGAATATTATGAAATTCCTTCCAAATTAATTATATCCCATTCAATTCCATTGTATTCCATTGAATTATACTGAATTTCGTTGAATTCCTTTGAATTCTATTGAACTCTGTTGAATTCCAATAAATTCCATTAAATTATATCGCATTCCATTGAATTCAATTAAAATCTATTGAATTATATTAAATTCCATTATATTCTACTAAATTTCATTGGATTCACTTGAATGCTATTGAATTCCATTAAATTCTAGTCAATTCCATTGATTCTCATTAAATTCTATTGAATTTTATGAAATTCCTTTGAATTCATTTAAATCCCACTGAATCTTTAAATTCTATTGAATTTTATTGAATTCCACTGGAATTCATTAAATTCTATTAAATTTCATGGAATTTAACTAAATTGTATTGAATTCCATTAAATTCTATTGAATTCCATTAAATTCTGTTGAATTGCATGGAATTCCATTGAATTCAATTAGAACTAATTGAATTCCATTGATTTATACTGAATGCCATTAAATTCCTTTGAGTTCAATTAAATTCCATTGTATTCGATTGTATTTCACTGAATTCCATTGGAGTTTATGGAACGCAATTTAATTCTATTGAATTCCACTGAAAATAATTAAATTCTATTGAATTCTATTGAATTCTATTGAATTCTAACGAATTCCTTCGAATTCTATTGAATTCAATTAAATTTGATCAATTTCCATTAAATTCTATTCAATTCCATTGTATTCTATTAAATTTCATTGGATTTTATTGAATTTTAATGAATTCTATTGAAAACTTTCGAATTGTGTTGAATTCGATTGAATTCTATCACGTTCCATTGAATTTCATTGAATTGTACTAAATTTTATTGAATTCTATTGTGTTTCATTGAATTTCATTGAATTGAATTTAATTTCATTGATTTCCATTAAATGCCATTGAATTTCATTGAATTTCATTGAATTTCGTTGAATTTCATTGGATTTCATTGAATTATACTCAATTCTATTGAATTCCATGGAATCCTATTGAATTCCTTCAAATGCTATTGAATTTCATGAAATTTTATCAAATGCCATTAAATTCTAATTAATTTCATGGAATTCTATTGAATTCTATTGAATTCTATTGAAATCCTTCGAATTCTATTGAATTCCTTTGAATTTTATTGAATTCCTTCGAATTCTATTGAATCTCATTAAATTTGATCAATTTCCATTAAATTCTATTATATTTCATTGAATTCTATTGAACACTATTGAACTACATTGAATTATATTGAACTCCAATCAATTTCATTGAATTTCATTCAATTCCATTGTATTCTATTAAATTTCATTGGATTTTATTGAATTAAATTGGATTTTATTGAATTTTAATGAATTCTATTGAATACATTCGAATTGTATTGAATTCCATTGAATTCTATTACATTCCATTGAATTTCATTGAATTTAATTTCAATTAATTGATTTCTAATGAATTCCATTTAATTCTACTGAATTTTATTGAATATTTTATGAATTCTACTGAATTCCTTGGAATTCTATTGGTTCATTGAATTTCATTCAATGTCATTGAATTCCATTGAATTCCATTGAATTAAATTTAATTCTATTGAATTCTATTGAAATCCGTTCAATTTCGTTGAATTTGATTGAATTTCATTCAATTTCATTGGATTTCATTTAATTATAATCAATTCTATCGAATTCCTTCAAATTATAATGAATTCCATTAAATTTGATAAAATTTAATTTAATTCTAATTAATTCTATTGAATTCTACTGAATTATATTGAATTATATTGAATTCCTTCGAATTCTATTGAATTCCATTAAATTTTGTCCAATTCCATTAAATTCTATTTATTGCATTGAATTCTATTTAATGCTATTGATTACATTGAATTCTATTGAATTCCACTAAATTTGATCGAATTCAATATAATTTTATTAAATTTCACTGAATTTTATTAAATTCCATTGAATTCTATTTAATTCCTTCAAATTTCTTCGAATTCTATTGAATTCCATTAAATTTTGTCCAATTCCATTAAATTATAATAAATTGCATTGAATTCTATTTAATTCTATTGATTACATCGAATTCTATTGAATTCTATGAAATTTAATTGGATTTTATTGAATCAAATTAGATTTTATTGAATTATACTTAATTCTATTGAATTCCATTATATATTGTCAAATGCCATTAAATTAAATTAAATTCCATTGAATTCCATTGAATTCTATTAGATTTCATTGAATTATACTGAATTCTACTGAATTCCTTCGAATTCTATTAAATTTCACTGGATTTCATTGAATTATACTGAATTCTATTGGATTCCTTTGAATTATATTGAATTCCATTGATTCATATTGATTTTCATTGAATTTTATTGAATTCCACTGAATTCTATTTATTTAATTCCATTTTAATTCCGTTTTTCTTAAATATTATTCTTGCAATGAGAGGAAAATCTTGTTCAGCTTTAATTCAAATTTTTGATTTGCGATCGTAACAGATTTTTGAAAAAAGAAAATTAAAAAGCGACTAATCTTTTTTTGTTTCATGTTTGAAATTTTTCTCATGAAAGCCCGGGACTTGTGAATTATTATATAAATTTACAAGATTTGCAAAATATTTTATACATTTACAAAATTTACTAAATATCTTATAAATTTACCAAATTTACCAAATATTTGATAAGTTTACCAAATTTACCGAATATTTGATCATTTTACAAAATTGACAACAATTTGAAGAAGAAGGGCAACTCATTTTTTTAAAAGTATTGGCCAAAAGAAAAATAATGTAAAATTTGTTATCTTCACTTAGCTCAAATTAACATTGATAATATCGAGCACGCAGTGCACGTGTCGCACAATTGAATCAACATTTATGTTTTTAATTCTTCAAGAGAAAAAGAGATGCAAAAATATGTAATGAAACATATTTCGCCTGATTATAAACATTGTTCACAAATCGCCAATTTTTTAACCTACATTGAATAATTATCGATAATTACACAAACGGATTTTCAGATTGGGTCATTCAGTCATTAAGATTGAGTCAATTAGGCTAGAAAAATTATCATCTGATAAGTTTATCGTATTTAATTGAAAATCAAAAATTTCCTACACACCTAATGTGATTCATATTTTCGAAGAGTACTGGAAAAATATGAATGAATTCAAATACGCGTTCAATGGAACTTTTTCCACTCACTCGCCTCCTCACGGAATTGTTTACTCAAGAGATACATATTTCACATTGTTAAACTGCTTTTCGCTTCCGCTCAGACAGAAAAATTCCAAATTCAATTTTTCAAACCAAAATTAAATGACGAAATTTATTTCAAACATTTAATACAATAAACAAATTAATTGAATGGAAAAAAATTTCTTTTCACCTGATTGCCGATTAGGCTATCGGTATCAAATCGTTATCAGGAAGATACAGAATATTATTCTGTGTTTACCTTATCTGAAGGTATTTAATGATTTAATCCTAATTGGTCTAGGTACTCTATAGAATAATTTCAGATTAAAAAGAGAGAAGAGTGTAAAAACCTTGCCGCAATCTCATAATCCATTTATAACAATTTTCTTAAATTCTTTTTAAATTCTTTTCAAAATAACAAATCGCGAATAATAAATGCAAAAATTTATATTTGATTAAATCATCAAGATATTCGATAATTGTGAATAGAGACTGAAAACCCTTTTTTTTTTATTTGGTTGAAAATTCGTTTGTTTTTTACTGTTCAAAATTGATCTTTTTTGGCACAAACTTAACATTTTTGGCCAAAAATTCAAATGTTTGGAATTTAATTCAATTCTAAGGAATTCGATTTAATTCTGTTGAATTGTATGAAACACCATTGAATTCAATTAGCTTCAATTGAATTCCATTGAATTTTATTGACTTCTATTGAATTCCATTGGATTTCGTTGAATTATACTGAATCGTATTAAATTCTATTAAATTCCATTGAATTCTATTGAATTCTATTGAATTTCATTGGATTTCAATCAATTATACTGAATTCTACTGAATTCCTTCGAATTCTATTGAATTCCATTGAATTATATTGAGTTCTATTAATTTTCATTGAATTTCATTGAATTTTATTGAATTCTATTAGATTTCATTGAATTATACTGAATTCAATTGAATTTCATTGAATTCTATTAAATTCCATTGGATTCTATTATATTCCATTGAATTCTATTTAATTTCATTGGATTTCATTATATTATCTTTAATTATACCGAATTCCTTCGAATTCTATTGAATTCCATTGAATTATATTGAATTCTATTGAATTTCATTGATTCTATTGAATTCCATCAAATTCCATTGAATTCTATTGAATTTCATTGGATCACATTATATTTTACTAAATTCCACTGAATTCCTTCGAATTATATTGAATTTCATTGAATTCTATTGAATTCTATTGAATTCAATTGAATTTCATTGGATTTCATTTAATTATACTGAATTCTATTGAATTCCATCAAATTCCATTGAATTCTATTGAATTCCATCAAATTCCATTGAATTCTATTGAATTTCATTGGATCACATTATATTTTACTAAATTCTACTGAATTCCATTGAATTCTATTGAATTCCATTGGATTTCATTTAATTATACTGAATTCTATTGAATTCCATCAAATTCCATTGAATTCTATTGAATTTCATTAGATCACATTATATTTTACTAAATTCTACTGAATTCTTTCGAATTATATTGAATTTCATTGAATTCTATTGAATTCTATTGAATTCCATTGAATTTCATTGAATTCTATTGAATTATATTGAATTTTATTGAAATGTTTTAGTTCCAAATTCAACTACTCAGTTGAAAGTGGAACTGCTTTGTTAAAAATTTATTTTTCTTGGTTCATTATTCATCATTTTAGTTGAAAAATCTTCTTTTTTTTTTGTTCAAAATTTTAATTTTTTTTAAAGATTTTTATTTCAAGTATTATTTTAACTGAAAGTTGATCTATTCTATGTTTGGTTGAACATTTATCTTGTTTAGTTGAAATACCAACTATTTAATTGAAAAATTCTGTATTCTGTAGAAAATAATTCAATTTTCCTAAATTGTTTTTGAATAATTTTTTAAGTAACAAAAAAATTTCATATTTATTTGAATAAATCTTCAAGATTTACAATAATTGTGAATAGTAACTGAAAAACCATTTTTGGTTCAAAATTGAACCATTTTGTTGAAAATTCGTTTGTTTTTTATTGTTCAAAATTTGTCTTATTTGGCAGAAACTTAAGATTTTTGGTTGAAAATTGAAATTTCTGGAATTTAATTCAATTTTAGGTAATTCCGTTCAATTCTGTTGAATTTTATGAAGCACAATAGAATTTAATTAGATCCTATTGAATTCCATCGAATTTCATTGAATTTCATTGAGTTCTATTGAATTCCATTGAATTCTATTGAATTCTATTGAATTCCATTGAATTTCATTGAATTCCATTGAATTTCATTGAATTGCATTGAATTCTATTGAATTCTATTGAAGTCTATTGATTTATATTGCAGGCTATTGAATTCTATTGAATTTCATTGGATTTCATTAAATTATCTTGAATTCTACTGAATTCCTTCGAATTCCATTGAATTCCTTCGAATTCCATTGAATTCTATTGAATTCTATCGAATTCTATTGAATTCTATTGCATTCCATTGAATTTTATTGAATTCCATTGAATTTTATCGAATTCTATTGAATTCTATTGAAGTCCATTGAATTATATTGCATGCTATTGAATTATATTGAATTCTCTTAAATTATATTGAATTACATTATATTTCGTTGAATTCTATTGAATTTTATTGGATTTCATTGACCTAACCCGAAAGGGAAACGGCTTACTGATATAATAATAATAATAATAATAATAATACTGAATTCTCTTGAAATCCATTAAATTCTATTAAATTCCATTGAACTCCATTGAATTTCATTGAATTATACTGAATTCTACTGAATTCCTTCGAATTCTTTAGAATTCCATCGAATTCTATTGAATTCCATTGCATTCCATTGAATTTAATTGAATTCCATTGAATTCTATCAAATTCTATGGAATTCTATTGAATTCTAGTGCATTCCATTGAATTTCATTGAATTCCATTGAATTCTATCGAATTCTATTAAATTCTATTGAAGTATATTGAATTATATTGCAGTCTATTGAATTCTATTAAATTCTATTGAATTACATTGCATTTCATTGAATTCTATTGAATTCCATTGGATTTCATTGAATTATACTGAATTCTCTTGAATTCCATTAAATTCTATTAAATTCCATTGAATTCCATTGAATTTCATTGAATTATACTGAATTCTACTGAATTCCTTCGAATTCAATTGAATTCCATCGAATTCTATTGAATTCCATTGCATTCCATTGAATTTAATTGAATTCCATTGAATTCTATCAAATTCTATGGAATTCTATTGAATTGCATCACAGCCCAACAGCAGAGGAATTTTATTCTCCTGACAGTGCCGAATTAGAGCCTCCACCTCTCTGGGAGGTGAAGGTCCCTCGGCATCGTCAGGGAAATAAGCCCCTGAGTCTCACCTTAATAACAGTGAGATCTCTAGAGCAGAATTTAGGCACCAAGATCGCATCCATACCCATGACGACTATGCATGCCCTTGGCGTTTTTTCGAGCGGCCCCTCATACATGGAGCCACAACCTGACAAGCCACAAATCCTTTCCCTGCATAACCAGGGTTCTTGGATTAGGACGAGCCCTGTCTGCACCTCCGGGCGCTTCTGCCCCTCCCCCTGCGGAGCTCAGTTGGGTCACTCGGAAGGTAACTCTACCCACCCATAAGTAGGGTCGTTAATCAAGAGCCGCAAGGGCTCTGATTGTAGATTCAGGAAGACCGACGACTAGAATCCAGCCTGTGCTGGAAAACTGTACGGTCGCTTTACGGTACCTTTGCAGACACTCCGTTCCTTTTATTTCCAATTTTAGGCCCCCTTTGACCTGATGAAGATGTCATTGAATCTGGAGGCGCGCCCCTCGCGGGGTAATGCGTCAATCCCTTTTGAGATTTCATCCCTGAGCCTGTCCAACTCCTCGAGATTTAGACAGTTCTCAGGATAACCTGGCGCAACGACAACCCTCACCAAGGGCTGCCTTGGCTGCTGTTTGCGAGACGTGCTTTGCGGTCTCTCTTTGTGCTCCGCTACGAAGCCTCTTCTTTATGGGGAGTTCCGTTAGCTGCACACCTGCGGCTTTGACAAGATTGTCTCCACCGTTATCTTTAGTTCGCACCGCCCCTGTTGGATTGCTCGCTAAGTAGCCTCCCACTTTTGGCGGTGGGTTAGAGGAGGGTCCCGAAACGGACCCCTCATTGGTTTTGGTTTGTTTGGTTTTTTGGGAATTCATTTAAGTCCCACGAGAAGCTAGGGAAATAAGAAACACCTCCCGCAGAGCCCCGCTTGCAGGGGGCGGGTCTACATACTATGGGATTCAACCTGGTGTCCCAAAGTCTTCGTTAAGACACCTCCTTTGGGACCCCCGCCTGTCCGCCTCTACTGAGGGGGGCAGGCCGGGGTGTTCAAGGATTTGCTGTTCCTGGTGCCATTCAGCTCTTGACACGGCGATTACATCGTAGCTTGGGAGCATGAGAACTCGCGCCCTGGATATTCCAGGAGGCTTTGTCATTACCTCCTGGAAGGATCGCTCCTTAGTTTAGGTCCCACCGACTAGAGTCCGTCAGTTCCCCAAAGTAGCCACACCTCGCAGTGCAACCCCTCAGATTCACCTATTCCAGATCTACAGTCTAATGAGACCCGTAAGCCCTCCCACCAGCTACAAGGTCCCGCGATCCCTAGGGAAGGCAGGATCCTGCTTTAAGTGACGATAATAATCTCGTAGAATGTTTGCTTGATTTATAAGTTATTACTAAGAAACAATCCTAACGCAAGCATTAATTGTACTTGTTTTCTTTTTTCGATTATGAATTTATTTGGAATTATATAGAGCATAATAAACCTGACTATGTCCTTGCTATCTATTGAGACATGCAAGCCTTCATTATTTCAGATGAATGAAAGAAACATCTGCAAAGAAAAGCGATTTTGCTTTCATAAATTTGGAAGGGAAAGCAATTTTTGATATCAAGGAAGTTATTTTTGTGGGTGTTGAAATCTGAGGACTACAAAGTTGAATTTCCTTGTTATGCTTTTTTGCTGGAGAAACGGATTGAAAGGATGAAGTTGATGAGGGATCCTGTCAAGAGAACTGTGGCTCTTTTAAAGAAGTATTTTGGGAAAAATTACCAGATTTGGTTATTACTAAAAAATTCTGCTACTTGGAAGGAGGAAATTTTAGAATTTTGCTTCAACGACGAGACCATTAGCATCTCAGTGGGCATCGGGACATCCTAAAGACGTCTTCAGAATGCACCTCTACATCATGTGATTTGAGGTCTTCAAGACACCCTTTGGATCGTTTCATGCCTCTAAAAGGTCCTCAGGACATCCTCGAGACGTCCGCCAAAATACGTCTATAAGCTAACTTTGGGACTGGTGTTCTCACTAGGATATAGTCTTTAAAAAGTAAACCAATACACTCAACTCCCGATATAAGAACGGTTTCGGGCATGGCTTGCAGAGGCCTTGACCCTTGACTTGAGGGAATCCAAACGTAAACAGGCAGGTTCCCTTGAACCATTTATGTTGGATTTGAATGCATGACGCAACCTGATGCGATTAACGCGTTCAGAATGCGGCCCTCATGCTGTTTGTCACGCTTGACTGGGCACCGTCTCTTTTTCTCTCGGTCCCGCGGTCCTTGTATCACCAAAATTCCGAGAACTTAAATTCTAGGAACATCGTAAACCGGGGGTTCTTATACCAGGAGTTGAGTGTAATTCATTTTGTCGACAAGCAAAGAATCTGCTAAGATTTGACATGTGAATCGATAAGATCACACGGGAGTATGACATCGGCGAATGTCTAAGCTTAAGGAATCCTGTTTTATTTTAACAAAATGAAAAAAAAGAGCAATAAGGCAAGAGTTTTTTCCCCATTAATTTAACCGAAAAAGTGTATAGGCAGCTTTACCCATTTTCATATAAAAAATCCTTTATTTTTCAAAATTAAGATTATTATGAAATTAGTCTTAATACTTTGATTGGTTATTTCAGAATTTTTTATATCTAGATAGAACCATCATTTAGAATTTTAATTATAATTCGAAACTACAATTACATAAAATTACTGAGATCCTGGTTTATCTTATTGTAAATAGATTTGTTTATAATTTTGAGATCATTTTGGCTTCACCAAACCTTAAACTATAAGTAGTCGAATGTTTCAAACAACTTGTAGCCAAACTGGAGAAACGATGCTTCACATCGTTGCCAGATCGTTACTGCTAGAACGGACACAGAACTGGTTCAAATCTTCATCACCAATAGAACTAAAATCTATGCGAACCAAGACGGCATAACGCCTCTTCATCAAGCTTTACTCATTGGTTCTTTAGAATCGGTCGAAATCTTGCTGAACAAAAGTGACCAACAAATCTAGGGAACTGCTCTTGAAAAATGTCAAGCAATTTTGGAATAAATCTTGTATCGGATAAATAATAGCGTTCTAAAGTTAGCTTCCCCACTTGTTATCTACTTCGCAGCTAAATACGGTGATAAAAAAATTTTGAAGCTAGTTCTGAGCGACTGGAAAAATGTAATTCTCCTAAAAGATGATCATGTAGTTGATCCAGAGACAAAGGCATTGGATTCTCGACATTATATTGGAAGAACTGCACTGCGCCGTTTTGGCAAATCTTCAAGAAGTTGTGTCTCAACTTATCAACCTCGGAGCTGATGTCAATGCCTGAAACTTCAAAAGACTTCCACGTCTTTATTATGCAGTGTGTCTTCAAAACGTGGAACTTATCCAGATACTGTTGATGGCTGGCGCTGAAGTATTGTACAATAGAACCTATCTTCATCCCGTCTGCGGATGTTCGCAAGGTCGATTCTGTCGATTCTAGCTCTAGCAGATCATGATTCAGCCAAGACTGTCTTCAACACGGATATAATGAAACTTCTTTTCGAGATGGGTGCAAAAATCGAAGTATTAGGAGACTATGGAACATCCCCCTTTCATGAGTCATGTGAAGCTGGACGTTCAGACATAGTGGAGCTTCTTTTATACTATGGTGCTGATATTACTTTTCGGGATAACATTGACTCAACAGCACTTTTCCATGCTACCTTTGGAGGAAATCTTGAATTCACCGAATTGTTGTTGAGCTTGGTATTGGATGTGAATGCGCTTTGCGATTTCAGTAACACACCGCTTTTTCATGTCATATATAATACGCCTGATGATGATGAAATCAGAATTTCAGAAAGCTTGAGAATGATTAAACTACTTGTTGATTATTGTGCTAACATGAATGTGCGAAATGATACTTTGTCAAGTCCATTGACAATTGCTGTTCTCTGTGCCCGTCCTCGTGTAGCTGAATGTTTATTGGAACTAAAAACATGGGCTAAGAATCAAGCCCTAGGAAGCACCTTAAAGATCCCTCTTGAGGCGAATATTCACTTCTATTTCAAACCTACCACCAATCGCATAATTGGAACAAGCTAAAGAAAACTTTCCATGGGAGTGATTATAAAGTGGACTTTGTTGTTTTTTTTTAAGTGCAAGTTTGAAATAAAGCAAATGAAAGATAGAAAGGTTTTCGATGGGACGAAAATGACGGAGATTAAGGAAGTTATCGAGGTTTTAGAATCTGAGGACTATAAAGTTGAAATTCCTTTTTATGCATTTTTGTTGAAGAAACGGATTGAAAGGATAAAGTTGTTGAGGGATCCTGTCAAGAGGACTGAGCATTTTTTGAAAAAGTATTGGAAGAAATTACCAGATTTTGTTCTTTATGTGATATTTACCTACTTGGAAGCAGGGGATTTTAGGAATTTTAATAGGGCTTTGACGATCAGATCTCCAGTTTATAATCATCTCCGAAAAGATAATTAGCTACTCATTCTTTTGACGATAGAACATTTTGTATATTTTTTAAATCTATTGTAATTTTTCTTTTCTCCTTTTGGAAACGACTTTTTTCATATACTCTTATTGGATTTACATAAGAGTTTTCCATTAATTCAATTTTTTGTATTGTATTTAAATATTAATAAAACATTGCAGAACATCAATAAAAGCATTTTGAAAATCCTACATAACAGACCTTATTATCCACAATTTCATTTATACTAATTTAATGTTTTCAGAAGAATCCAGCAAGAAATGGGAATAACGAAATTTTCTCAAGAAACTGCAAATAATTTAATTAAAAATCAATTAATTTTGTTTGCATTGAAATTTAATTTTAAATATTTCATTGTGATTATAATTAAAACTAAGTATAGCAGAATTCTAAGAAAAACGGGAAAAAGTCGATTAGTCGCATTTTTCTTCAAAAAAATCGCATTCTTCAAAAAAGTCGAAAAAGTCACATGAAATCTGCTGGACCGCCCGATTATCCTAACTGGTAATCCGAAGTAATCTAGTGTAATCCACTTGTCATCTAATCACTTGTAATGTAGAGTAATCTACCTCAAATTCAGAGTAATCCACTTGTATTCCAGGTCATTCGAATTAATTTAGGTAATTCAAGTAATTAATTTGTAATCTAGAGTAATCCAGATGATTCGGGGTATTTTACATAGGTAATACAAATAGTTTTCAACTATGTTTTTCAACTTGTTTTTTCTCTGCTTTTTTCTGAAAATCAATTTTCTTTACTGAAAATTGAACTATTCTATTGTTGGTTAAAAATTAAGCTATTTGATGAAACATTAATCTACTTTGTAGAAATATCAGCAGTTTGGTTGAAAAGTAATTTTTTGTTTGAAAATTCAACTATATTGTTGAAAGTTCGTTTTTTCGTTGTTGGAAATTAATATTCTTAAACTGAAAATTGAACTATTCCATTTCTAGGTAAAAATATATCTTTTTTCAGTTAAAAATTCAACTACTTTGTTAAAAGTTTATTTTTATCGTTGAAGATTCTTGATTTTAGTTGAAAATGATTTGTTTTAAATTTTATATCTTCAGGCCAAAATTTTGTTTGTTTGTTAAGAATTAATTTGTTTAATTAAAAATTTAACTATTACATTTTTGGTCAAAATTTGTCTTTTTTTCGTTAAAAAAAATCATTTGATTTTGGTTGATAATTAATTTTTTGTACTTAAACTTTAACTATTCCATTTTTCATTGTAAATTGATCTTTTTGCGTCTCTTTTGGTTAAGTTTCATAAAAGATTCATAATTTTATTTGAAAATTCATCTCTTTGGTTACAAATGTAACTATTTTTTTTTTAATTTGTTCTTTTTTGGTTATTAAATTTTCATACTATTCAATTTTTGGTAAAAAATATCGTTTTTAGTTGAGAATTTAACTGTTTTGTTGAAAAGTTATCTTTTTAGTTAAAAATTCAACTACTTCGTTGAAAATTTATGTATTTTGCAGAAAATCCGTCTTCTTCTGTAGAAAATTAATCTGCTTGTTCGAGAATTCATATTTTTGTTTGAAAATTTAACTTTTTGATTAAAAGTTTATATGTTTTGTTAAAAATTTAACAATTTTGTACGGAAGTAATCTTTTTTGTTGAAAATACAACTATGTGGTTGCAAATTCATTTATTTGGTTGAAAATTCGTCTTTTGGTAGTAAATTAATCTTTTAGGCTAAGAATCCATTTTTTTTTTTGTAAACTCAAATACTTCGTTGAAAATTGATGTATTTTGCAGAAAATTCGTCTTTTTCTGTAGAAAATTAATCTTCTTGTTCGATAATTCATATTTTTGGTTAAAAATTGATTTTTTTTTATTAAAAGTTTATATGTTTTGTAGAAAATCGAACAATTTTGTACGAAATTAATCTTTTTTACTTGAAAATACAACTATGTGGCTGAAAATTCATGTATTTGGTTGAAAATTCGTCTGTTTTGGTGGTAAATTTATCTTTTAGGATAAGAATTCAATTTTTTTGGGTTGAAAATTCAACTACTTGGTTGAAAGTTAAATTGCTTTGCTATAAATAGATTGGTTGGTTAGAGATGCATCATTTTAGTTAAACCTTGGTTGTTTTTTTGGTGAAATGCACATTTTAAAAAATTTTAAATGAACTATTCCATTTTAGGCTGAAAATTGTTTTTTTTTAGTTGAAAGTTCATGTATTTTGTCGAAATTCCACCGCTTTCAGTAGAAGATTAATCTACTTTGTTTAAAATTCGTGTTTTTGGTTCAAAATTCAATTATTTGGTTGAGAATTCAACTATTTAGTTGAAACTTAATCTACTATATTGAAAATTCATTCTTTCTAGTTAAAAATTAATTTCTTTATAGAAAATTGAACAATTTGGTTAGTCATTTTTTTGGTTTAATATTTATCATTATAGTTGAAAAGTCATCTCTTTGTTTGAAAATTTAACTATTCTGTTAAAAAATCGTTTTTTTTTTTAATTGAAAACTTATGTTTTAACTGAACATTCAACTATTCCAGTTGAAGCTTTATCATTTTGTTTGAAAATTCATCTCTTTGGTTGAAAATTTAACTATTTTGTTGAAAAATTATTCTTTTTTGGTTTAAAATTATTTTCTTAACTGAAAATTTATCGTTTTTTGATGAGAATTCAACTGTTTGGTTGAAAATGTATCTTTTTTATTTGAAAATTCGACTACTTTGTTGAAATTCATGTATATTGTGGAAAAGTTGTCTTATTTAGTAGAAAATTAATCTTCATTGTTGATAATTCATGTTTAAGGTTGAAAATTAAACTGTTTAATTGAAAGTTTTTTTTTGTTTTAAAAACATGCATTTTGGTGAGAAGTCGTCTTTTTTGGTAGAATATTAATCGTCTTGATTGAAAATCCATCCTTTTGGTTGAAAATTAATTTCTTGGGTTGAAAATTCAACTATTTGGTTGAAACTTCATTGTTTTTTTGTTGTTGGTATAAGACACATTTTTTTAAATTGAAAATGAACTATTTATTTAGTTTGTTTGAAAATTTAACTATTTTGTTAAAAATTCTTGTTTTTTTATTGAAAATTTAGGTTTTAACTGAAAATTTAACTATTCCAGTTGAAGATTAATCATTTCGTTTGAAAATTCATCTCTTTGGATGAAAATTGAACTATTTTGTTGAAAATTCGTTCTTTTTTGGTTGAAAATTATTTTCATAACTGAAAATTTAAGTATTCAACTTTTGGTCGAAAATGTATCGTTTTTAATTGAGAATTTAACTGTTTGGTTGAAAACTTTTCTTTTTCAGTTGAAAATTCTACTGCTTTGTTGAAATTCATGTATTTTGTGAAAAAATTGTCTTGTTTAGTAGAAAATTGATCTTCATGGTTGATAATTCATGTTTAAGGTTGAAAATTGAATTATTTAATCTAAAGATCATTTTTGCAACACCCACCTCAAAAGTTGACGTTTTCATACTTCTAAATGGTGCCTAAAGGACCTCATTAGAGCATACTGTGTGCGAAACAATTTGCGCGCATGCGCAGTTTGAACATGGCTTACTTGAGGCACTGGTGAAAAAGCTACGCTTGCGCACTTTCGAGATGATGAACTTTAGACACTCGCATAGGTAACTTTGAACACTGGTGTTGGTATTTCTTGAAATAAATTAGAATTCACTTGAACAAATCTTTTAATGATTAAAGTTTTGTTTTCAGGGTTTTGTAGCCGTTTTTGTTCGTCGTACAAAAGGGCATAAGCGCCAAAAAATTTTTTCCAAATTTTTTTTTCACCACATTTTTTCTTCCAAATTTTTTTTTCACCAAATTTTCTTTCAAACATTTTTTTTCACAAAATTTGTTTTCCAAATTTTTTTTTACCAAATTTTTGTTCAAAAATTTTTTTTCACCCAATTTTTTTGTTGAAACATTTTTTTCTACCAAATTTTTTTTCAATAATTTTTGTTCACAAAAAATTTTTTTTCAAACATTTTTCTTCCAAAATTTGTTTTTCAGACATTTTTTTAAAAACATTTTTTTCAAAAAAAAAATGCTCACAAAGTTTAAAAATCTTCTCTTTGAAGATCAGCATTTTTCGTTAACTCCTCCTAACACAACTTTTTCGGACGGGCGTTGCAAAAAATAGCGTGTGATACACGTGCGCATAGGTGATTGCTAACTCGTGTGATTGCATCATTCGCCTGCGGCTCGAAGCACTCGTCTACGTTTTCACACTCGCTTCGCTCGTGCGCTAACCACCGACTCATGCTTCGAGCCTCCGGCTTATGCTGCAAAATTCACACTCGCACACAATCACCTATTTTGCGCACTTGTATCACAAATAACTATACTTGAGAGAAAATGCTAGATATAGAAAATATAAATGTTAGATAATATTTATGATCCTGTGGTTTAAAACTCGTTTTAACTCACTGATAAAATTCAAACATTTTAATATTATTTATTTCAGTTAGACATTTTATAATTAAGATGAGAGTTCGGATCTTTTGGAGTGCATATTTTTTTAACACTACAAACTTTAATTGCTCTTTTAGACTCTGTTGGTAAATACTAAATAAATAATTAAATGTAAATAAGTATTAAAGGTGTGTGTAATTAATTTTCAGGGGTTGTTTTACCGTAAGAATCGTTTTAACACCACCCCTGCAAATGCATTGACCTTTCTTCTGTAATTAATCGGTTTTCCCTCTTTCTCATTCTGTTTTCCTTTCAAATATAAGTATGAGATCAGAAATCCACCTAAAAAGAAAAATGTGTCAACTGCTAGAGTTGAATTGCCTATGACTTGAACAGCAACACCTTCGGCCATTCTCCACGACCAGGGTTTATTATCTATTCAAAATAAATAAAAAAGCCTAATTTTTAATATATTATTTGCTTAAAATTTTAATTATTAAAATTAATAATTCTGATGACTCACCAGTGAAATCGCTCATATAGAAAATAGTGTGTATCATAATAATCCATACCATGCCTAAAAATCTTAGCCCATGAATTACAGGAAGAGAGTCAGAACTCAGTTTCGTATCAAAAATAATTTTTGTATTCGTATAGATGGAAAAACACAATAATACTTTTCCCGCCGTGCTTTGACGGTATTTTTTCAACATAGCAGATTCCAAAGATTGTGTAGTCTTTTTTGATTCTAAATTAAAATTGATGTTTCAAAGTTAACTTTATAAATTTACTTACAATTTTTTAATATATATCTGAAGTTAAAATTGAAAGATTCTTACGATTATTATTAGGAGTGTCGTTCTTCTCGAAATGGGCTAACTTCTTTTTAAATTTTTTGTACTTTTGATGAACAAGAACATCGTAAAGTGTGCCTGTTAACATTAATGCCAAAATTAATATCAACACAAATCTGCAACAAAAAAATTAAAGGATGATTAGCGAATTTTGATGAAAACGTGATTTTCTTTAATATTGTAGGAAATGAGCATGTGCACATCGACCTTTGCAGCAACTGAGGGCGAGAATGGTAATATTGTTCCTAACTGTAGCATTGGGCTTATGGTGAAATCAGTGAAAATTTAAATTTTCTTGTAATCAGTCAAGAATAAAAATAAATGTAAAATATTCAAAGATGCAAGAATAAGAACTAATTAGAATTTAAAAAAGATCTAATAGCATATTCCTCTAGTTACCACACATAGCACACATCTCGAAAAAACCTGGTCTTTTCCTGGGAAGAAAATACCAGGTCTGTCTCAGATTCAGATCTATGCTTAGACTGAGGTTAAAATATAGGTTTATGTCCGTCCAAATTTGCTTATTTTCTTTAAAACTCAATTTATTTTTGCATAAATTTAACGTAGGATGTAATATTTTAAACAAAAATAGCCATTATTAAATAATCGAATGAAAAATTGATAATTTTATAAAATATGATAAAAATTTGATAAATCCACTTTAAAAAGTGACAAATGGATTTCTTTTATTTTTAAAATTTCTTTTTCATAATTTGTAAGGAACAAATAATAATTATGCGGTTGACGTGCACACATTTTCAATTAAAATTTGTATTTATAACTATTTGTTTAATTAAATCACCGCCTCGCGCGCTTTAGTAAAAAGAAGCTAATTTCGACGAATTAACATGTTTGACTTCGCCCGAATCTTGCTTTCTGATTAGTTGAAACGAATTAAGCTACCACAAATCGAATGCGTGTCAAAGTAATTTAGAAAAAATTAATAAAAATTGCATGCCTCGAGACTCGAACCATTGATATCTATTTACAATGGATCGTTTATGCCCAGAGCGTTGGTTATCCCTTACGAATTCGATTGAACAGGCCAGTTCATTTTCAACTTCGTTTCAAGATTTTGCACATAGCCAACCCACATAGCACACTTCCCGAAAATATCTGGTATGTTTTTGGGATTTGGTCCAAATGTCCAGAAGAAAAACCCACGTCTGTCCAAGGTTTAGACCTATACTTAGACCTAGGTTAAGACATAGGTTCATTTGTATTTAAAAAGAATTAAAATCATTTTTACGTAAATCTAAGGAAGCATGTACTTCTTTTAACAAAAAAATCATCAATTAAAGAATCAAGTGAAAATGGTTAATTTTATAAAGTTTGATACGAATGGCATAAAATTATTTTAAAAGCACAACGGTCAAGAATTGAAACAGAAAGCCGAAATATAACGTAATATTTCAGATTCCAAAAACAGCGAGCCAATGCAATTTCAAGCTTAATTTGTGGTCGTAAGTCAGCTCTCTCTCTCTCTCTCTCTCTCTCTCTTTCTCACTCTTATATTTTTGGCGATTAATTTCTCTTGCGAGAAGAAGTCGCACCTAATGTGCTGCCTAACGGTTTATTTCGGAATTATGGTCCGCGTAACTGAAAGCATTAGTACCCAACTAAGCCGCTGCGCAGCGCATTCGATGCGAGTTCTCGCAAGAGAAATGAATCGCAACAAACAAAAGAGAGAGCTAATTTACGACTACGAACTAAGCTTGCCACTGAATCGGCTTGCTGTTTTTGATGTCTGAAATAATACTTAATATTTCGGATTTATTTTGTGATTTAATTATTTACTGTTTCTCACATATTATTGGGAGCAAAGTTTAAAAAAGATGAGAAAAATCCTTTGTGACCTTTTAACATGATTTTATGTCATTTTTATGAAATTTTACAAAATTATCAAATTTTCACTCGATTCTTTAGTTATTGCTATTTTCCCTAAAAAAATCTAAGTTTAAGTATAGGTCTAAACCTAGGACAGACTTGGTTTTTTTCTGGCGGCTAATTGGGCCAAGTCACAAGAAAATACCTGGTTTTTCGTGAAGGGTGCTAAGTGGGAGATATTTTAAAGCATAACATTATTTTAAAAAAATGTTTATCACACTTACAAAGTTAAAATTCTTCCAAATCCTAATGATAGTTTATCTTCTGTTAAGGCCTTCACTTCTAATAATTTAAAATCTACTTTATATAGGTCGTTAATTAAAAGTACTCTGTCCTCAAATATCCTCTCGAGAATCAAGGCGATTTCATTCATGGAGCATTCAGCTGGTAGACAAAGGCCGAGAATAATTAAATCCTGAAGAGAAATAAAAGGAAATAAGAACTGGTGTGTATAATAAAATGATCTATAGAAAAACACATAATATTTTTTGTATGAAGCTATTCTCTTAAATTGTATCTCACTTGTCTAAAGAAATAAAATTATTTTAAATTAGGAATAATTTATACTTGCCTCATTTGGTAATCTAACATGATACTGAAGAGTACTATTGTGTGTGAAATATGCAACAAAATAGTGTACTTCAAAAGGTGGAAATTCTTCTTTAACGTTTCGAAATTTCGAATTATTATGTTTAACTTCTTCTTCCAGCATTAAAGGTGATCTATTCGAAGAATCATAGCATTGACTTCGAGTTCCGAGCCAATAATTATTTCCATAAATAAATCCCGGCTTGGGTTCTCCGCTTGAATCCAACACTGTAAAGAGGCAGTTGAATTTGAACTTCGACTCATTAGGTGACAAAAAGTATTTTTTATATATAAAAGGCAATTTGTTCTTAGCAAAAATGAAAAAATCTGTAGCCTAGTTTCAATTCGTTTTAGAAAAAATTAAAGAATTTTTCTGTGAAAAATTATTGGATTTTAATGAATGGCAGTTCATTCCTTCAGGTACTTATAATCATTTTTGTAAGATATCACTGAATTTACGGTATTATAAATCAGCTGTTTATAAAAGCTAATTCTGTTCAAAGTGAATTAAAATATAATTAAATTGAACCAAAAAGGATACATATTTGAATTTATTTTTCTTATGTAAGTATATTACTGTATATGTATCCAGAGGGAAAACTCAAGCGATTTATATTTGACCTTTCTATGATTGTAAAACGTAATCTATTTATGCGTCGCAATCTTAACAATTTCAAGATGAGGTTGACTTTCCTCCCTTACCAAATTTAAACACCAGGAATAAAAAAACGACCAAATTTGGACAGGCCAAATTTTGCTCATCCAAATTTGGTCGTATTCGGCTCTTGGAATTTAAAATTAGTAACTGTATAAGAAGTTCGTTATTAGAGTTTAATTTTAGACATTAAAGAGGAACTTGACTGTTGATTTATTCTTATAATTTGATTTCTCAATTTTTATTCTAATTCTTTCATTAAAATAGTACACCTTTTTTAATTTCAAGATATAAAAAATATTCGCAAAGAAATCGAATTAAATCAGGTTCCTTGCACTGAAGTATGTATATTTCGTGGAGCTATTTCGTGGAGTTCAAAAGCATTCCAGTTAAAAAGGTTTACTTCCAATTTTTTCGTATTTATGTAGGAATTTTTAATAATTTATGAGAATTGTTTAATTGTGAATGGTTCAAATTTCTTAATTTCCAATTTTCAATTGTTATATTTTGTGAGTCTTGAATTTGCAATTAAAATTGAAATTGTTGAATTTTAAAAAGTATGAGACACAGTTTTTAAATTATTAAGTTGGGGAAATGCAATTTTTTTCGTGGCTGATAATTAAATATACTCCCTAACCTGTTATCAAAATAAAGAATCTATATAAGTAATCTATATTGCAGGTAAATTTTGCAGTCGTTTTTAATGCTTACAGTTTAATACTCACAATGAAAATTGTTAAATTTTATTGGATTTTATTTTAAAAGAAAAGGAAGTTCAAAGTAATTCGGATTTAGAGATTGTCTATATTATGATGCTTCTAATTCTAATTCATTAACTGTTGAAGGCTACTGCTTGTAAATGTACAATTGTTGTTGTTTTATTCTGAAATATTATGTCATTTGGAAGCTCGTTTAAAATAAAATGTATTCCAATTAGAAATCTTAATATTTATAATTGTACATGATACATGATTGAACTCAAAATTGATGAATTTTCATTTTTACTTTTAATTTTAAATGCGCTTTGAAGTAAAAAGACTTTCACTTTATTGCTTTCATTTGAAGTTTAGCTTTGAAAAATGTAAATAAAAAATGTCTGTTAACTGAATAAGACCGGCATTTATTCCTCCTGCCAATCTGCATGATTTTTTTATCTCTGAATAAACTTTTTATTGAGATTTAAATGGTTGCAACTATTCAAACGATCCTAATTTTGAAAAATTGAAATAATTTAAATTATGTATAATATTTGTAATTATATATTTATGAAGTAAGTGAAATAATGAATCTGTATTTATTTGAAGTAAATTTCGAGAAAATTTAGCACGCATGTGTTAATTACTTTAATGATGATTTGTGAGTTTATTTTGTGACGGTAAACAGCACTCATGACTGCAATTCGATAAAATAAAAAGAAGGAACTGCTACTGAACAGAATGACACTTTTCCCGTCTATGAGTAAAACTAGTTTCTTGTATAACATACTATTGCGCGAAAGTTGATCTTATTCCTTCATCTAATATCCAGGCATCTGACACAATCGAAACGATAATAGACTTATACCGTTTCTATTGAGTAATGTATACGATCATACACAGGCAGTACTTATAATTTCATCTTGAACAACATTTATCTGAAGGCACTCGAAAATAATATGAACAATGCTAAATTTTTTTATCTCTAGTTGACAAACTGAAAATTAAAACAGAAATATTTCAGTGTTCCAAAATGTCGTAAACAACAGTTTGACAATTCTTCAGTAAAGACAAAAAAAGTTCCCAAAAATCGAACTTTCAATTTAGATAAGAAATGAAGACTTATCTACTTTTGAGATAGGGTAAGGAGGGGCTGCGCCGACCGGTGGGGCAAAGGCGACTTTGCTTATAACATCGCTATTACTTAACAATTTTAATTCTACTTTGCATCATTTAATAAACACGTACCTAAATAGCGATTTCATATGCTTGAGATATTAATTTTAATGTACATTGGTATTTTAAATTTAATACTATTTTTAACAGTGTTGCATCTGCTTGAATTCGCATAAATTCTTCTGAATTTAAATGAAATCTTTAAAACGAGATTTTATTTTGAATTAAATTTCAAAGACATTCCCATGAAATCAACAGAATTGGAGTAAAATTATTAAATATAGCCACTCTCTCTTCAATCTGAGAATCTGAGAATAGACCACTTAAATTTAAATTTGAGCTCCTGTCAGATGAGAAGTCCAGAAAACTGTTCTCTGAAAGTACTGGCAGAAAGGCTGTGTTGACTTTTACCACTGATAAAAGGCTATCAAGCCCAGAGGTATGCTGTGTTTCGCGACAGTGGACAACGATAAAACTTAACTGCGTCCTTTCCGGCATACACAATTACGTACACCGCACTCAGGCGTTAAATCATGCGCATATCTCAACCCGCCCGGCTTGTGTGGAAAAAAAAACTTTTACTATGAATAATAAACTAGCGCATCGCACGTTACCGTAAATTACACCCACGGGATTGAAAAGCGAATCGCGATCCCCAAAAGCGCAGCTTAGTACAGTTAAATTTATACACCAATTCTAAAAATGCTTTATTTGCTTCTTTAACCGATTTTTTTTAAATAGCAATGATGAACGGACCACACTAAAACCCTCCCAGTGAGAAATAGTTGATTAGAACTCATATAGATTGACATTAGAAATTCAAATGCCCTCAAATGCGAAAAAATTCCGTTTTTGTCCGAACAGCATTAAATGGCATTTGCCTTTTCAGCAGTTCCTTTTGTAGATGGTATTCAGTTTTATTCAACTTAAAAGATCTCTAAACAGCATTAGATGACATTGACTCTATTGAGTAATTTTTTTCGCATGGAAGGCATTGTATGGCGTATACTTTGGATGGTTGCCAATTAGCAAATAATAAAGCGTATTTAATAAAATTTCAACAACAAAAATAAATTTTTTGCAATCCAACGCACTGAAGTGTCAGTTTTTTAAACTCCATTTTTTGCGTTTCAATCAACCCCTTTCTTACTGGGCTTAAATTACTACCGAAGGGTTTGTGCTCAACTTTTATTTGAAATGTTCAATTCTCATTTTCATAGTTATAATGAGATAGATGTCAGAAATAATTGCTGCCAGATAACCTTGTTAGGTTGAGAAAATCTAAAAATGGACTAAATGAAATAAGTTTAGAATAGATTGACAGATAAATGCAATAAGAATTTAATATAGAATTGAATAACGTTGAAATGTATAGAACGCAAAAAATTTAGGATGGCAAGGGAATGGATAGACGTATTAGATGAATGGAGGGAATTGAACAGGAACCGAATAAATTAGGACTTATTCATTTGTAGCTTTTTCAAGCCTAAATATTGAAATTAAAATAAATAATTTATCTAAATTTATCCTCTGGACGGAGGCTAGAAAAGACTGACGTAGATGAGCGGAAGATAGACTTAGATAAGAAGGTAGGTATTGAAAATAATATCTGTATAATTTTAGATTTACAGGGAGATAGAAAAGGTTTTGGTATGAATAGACGGAGAAAAGAACTGATTGGCGTGAATAGTCGGAGGATAAATTCGAATAAATTATTTACTTATTTTTCAATCTCGATGACTGAAACAGATTCTAATGGATAGAGGCTTTATCCTTTTAATATTTTCACTTAGAAGGATACCTTATCAGGACACCTATATGTTTTTGAAATTAGATCTAAATTTTATTATACTGATGGCAAGATCAACGTCTCATCAAATATCTTGTTTTATAATTTTCAGGTGGAATTGACGGTCACAGAACAGGAACTGTACAACAGGGACCAAGATATTAATACCATCCAGTCCTGTATCTTCCGGGAAAATTGGCCTCTGACGTCAGAAGACACCTGTACCCTCGTGACATATCAATACCTTCTCCTGGCAGCATATGTGTTTATCGGCGACGTTGTGTGCGACAGTAATGCTCATAAGTGAATCGTTAGTATAATGAAGTTACAAAGTGATTCGTTATAGAGAACACAGGTGGTTCGGTGAACGGAAGTTCGCCGTTTGAGTTTCTCATAGTAACGAGGAAAGGGGTGGTGTCGTCGGATCGTGGATGGTGTAAATGTAAGAGCGGGTGTGAGGACAAAGGGTGGCTCAGGGCGCGGTATGGTGGTTGCCAACAAATGCTGCCATGCTCAAGCGATGCCAGCCGGCGGCCTGGACGTGGCCTCCGCTGGACCGGAGAACGCTGAGAATGCAGTGCGACGGCTTTGTCCTCTCTGTCGGCAGGATAACCTTTCTATTGCTTGCAACCATCATCTCCAGCACCCAGACGACCAGATACGCGTCCAGGATCGTCGAGACCAGAAGTGGACAAACTCGAGGAATACTTCAAGTTAGTATTTCTTCACCTCTAATCTCCTCCTCTCTTATACCCATTCATGCCATTCACCTCATCCCGTTCCCCTTTCACACTATCCATTTTAATCATTTCCTGTCCCTTCCCTTCCCTTACCTATCCTTCCATCTCTTCCCTCAGAAATTTCCCTTTTCCTTATAATTTTCCCGTACCACCATCACCACCTCTCTCTTTTCAACTCCTCGCCACACTTTCCCTTCCCATAAATTTCTAACCACGCCCTTCCTCTTCCTCTACCCACTTCTTGAAACCTCTCTCTCTCTTGAATTCTTCCTCACTTTCCCTGTCACGGTGTCCCATTTCTTACCGTATACCTTCCTTTTGCCTTTACCCTCTAGCTGCGTTGGCTTCCCCTCGCTTCTTATCCCTTACCCCTACACATCCCTCTGAAATTTTCCTAGTCACTACCCCATCCTTTTTCTTTCATTATACTTTCCACTTCCCCTGTCCCTCACCATCTTCGCCCTCCAACCCTTTTACATTTCTGTCTCCATCTAATATAATTGTCACAATGGCAAATGTCACTTACAAAGTTTTTCCGTTGGACGGCAGAATTAGGGCAAATAGTAATTAGGACAAATACAAATAAGGAAAAATTGTTTCTTAGTCAGATGCATTTTAGTTAAATAAGCATTGGGGAAAGTATAATTTGTGAAATATTCCTGCGCCTAAATTTTGTTTCTGAATCCGGTAAAATAAATCGTCACTTTTTCACTAAAAGGAACAACTTGAGGGGCTGACCGAAGTAACAAACAAAAATTTTTATTTGTTTAATTGCTCTAATGAACTCATTTATCAAATTGACTTAATTTATATTTTTCGATCCGAATTGGTAATGAATCAAGGCGTAGAAGTTGAGTGATGTATTTGCAATGATTGCTAGTACGCGCACGTGGCGTTGTCGTACAGGAAACCGCCGCATATTGGTGTTGAAATAGCTGGGCGTTGCGACCTAAAAGCATTCTCTTCAATTCAATCAAATTGTGAAATGTATTTGACGAATACGGCTGACGTCAATTACGTCTAATTGATATTCACATGGTAGAAGCGGCGTCCAGCGTTCACTAACTTTATATGAACGCACCACCGATCGTGTTGCTAATTACAGAAATGTCGTTTTCTGGTTTATGCGATTCAATTGATTAAACAACAGCTGCTATTTTTTCTTTCCTCAAAATATTGTTCAAAATAATCTCTCCCTGGCTTTGGTATAAAGATCGCTTTGACCTTCTTCCATGCCACAGGGGTATATCCCATAGCTATGCACGTCCTAAAAATGTTACACAATGGTTCCATCAAAACAGCCAAACCTTTTTGAATCAACGCCGGGAATATACAGTCTTCCCTAGAGGCCTTGAATGAGTCGAAACGCCGAACGACACATCTAATTTTTATTGTGCTACTATCCGGCTTGCCATCCTTCAATCATCTCCAGTGGCTCTATGTCTCGGGCTGCCAGAGGAATTTGGCCCAACGGCTAGTGTTGCATTTGAGAGAGAAATACGAGAAATGAGCAACAACGACAAAAGCTCTCGTCTTTTTTTATGTATTCTCGTCTCATCTCGTCGTATGCACATGAGCTTTTCAAAATATCGTAAATTTCAATCAACTTTCATGTCATCGTGAAAATTAGCATTTGCGAATAAGCGAATGTCAAATATAGTCATTAGATATTACAATTTTTAAATCAAATGTAAAATACTAAACCTAATCGAATCCTCTTTCTTCAGTTTTTATTTTAAAAACGAATTCATGCTTTTGCATAACTTGACTGTCTTCTTTTATATAAATCGGAGCCATTTCTTTCAAATTTGATAAATCTTTCTACTCTGTCCTATTCCTATTATATAAAATATCCTAATACTATTCAATGATGATTTATCCCATTCTATTCGTCTTCTTCTTAAAAGTATTATCCCTTTCTGTCCGTTTATTCTATCTCAGGATAATTATATCCATTTATATTACATTCAATCATTCTTTGTCCTTTTCCTCTTTCAATAAATCTATTCTTTTCTATCATGTTATATAGTATATTATTCAATCCATATATGATAAGCTTGTTGTTCGAATAAGCAAGACGCGACTTCAAAATGATCAAAAATATATTTCTTCTCCTATACATCCCTTACATACCCTTAGCATATATATTCCTTGATCTCCGATAGTATAACTAAGCTGGATCCAAACGAGTTACGTTTACCCCGAATGGGATTCGGCTTGATGGAATAATAATAGCAAAGTATATCCAATATGCTTTCCTTTTCTATCCCATACGAAAATTTTCTTTTCTGTACGTCTTGCCAACAATTCTGTACTTATTTATCCCGTTTTTTGCCCTAGTTTTCCAAGAATTCTATCCTTGTTATTTCCTTCTATCAATTTCGTCTATTCCTATTTTTAAACATTCAGCTTTTGTTTATGCTGTCTTACCACATTTTACTATGCCTCTTTTCAAACATTCTATCCTTTTTTATCCCATTTTATGATTAGTAATTAGAAATACTAAACATTATATGCAGTCACCAGAACGTGGATAGGAGAATTTATATTGTAAAAAAGGAATATTCATTATTTATAGATAGACCATCCTAACCGCAAATGTGACGATGTTAAGACGGTCTATTATGGCGCTGAGTAGAATTGAAAAGATTTTGTGTGTTCAAACGCTAGTCTGGACAAGCTAATCTAGCACTAGTCAGGGCGACATAATCTAGCGCTAGTCAGTCGGTCTTTAAGAATCTACTTTAAGTGGTAGACGATAAAAATGATTTGAAAGACTGTTTAGAGAAAGAGAAAAAAAATCATTTTTTTCACAGTTTATTTTTCATTTTTGATACTTTTAAACACTCCGGTTCTATTTGGAAATGTTCAAAAAGAAATTTGGTTTTGATACTTCAAAAAATTTTCGGCCAGCACCCGATTAGGGACCGAAAAGACAATCTAGATTAGACGTCCTATACAATGCTCAAACTGGACGCAACTCAGTCCCCATAATTTTCTACGCAGGGTGGCATTGGAACAGAATTACATGGATGAAAAGCTGTAGCTCGGGTAAAATATTTGGTCTTGATTTTGCCATGAATGTCTTCAATATTTCTTCAAGGCAATAATGTTTGGTTCCGTATGACCGGCTAGACATTGGAGATATACAAACTTGTCTTGCATTTATGGCTGCAGCTCCGCCAATACAAGACCAGGTAGACTTGTCTTGAGATACGGAAGAATTATTTATGTCTTAGTTTCATTACTAACGGCAGGGGATTCACATATGCTAAAGACTACAATTTTGCAACCGATAAAACTTGTAATTTAGTAATAACTGATTTTTAAATTAAAAATTCAGAACCTTTTGATCAAAACAACTACAAGCATATAAAATTTTCTATAAGAAGCTTAAAACTGTCATTTTCTACAAGTATCTAGTGAACTGTTGAAGATAGGAAAAAATTGACAACATTTTTAGATTCTCCGTCCAAAGAACTTATTTATTGCGGACAAATAAACTTAATAATACATCAAAAATAAATACCACGAAGATAAATAATATAAATATTATGTAAAATTTAAAGCGGATTAGTAATGACCCTTGGAGACCTTGGGAGCCTTTTGTTTGGTATTCGAGTTATAAATATCTCAGATTCCTTCCAAATCAAATAATCTTGTCTCAAGACATAAATTGCTGTCTTCAAGACGAAAATATTCGTCTTGAGACATCACAAATAGTCTGGTTCCGTCTTACGAGCTAGACATACAGAATAACTTGAAATTGTCTTGGATTAGTCTTTACCCAAGACAAAATCAAGACCAAATATTTTTACTCGGGAGACTATTGAAATATAGTCCTAGGTCGAGGAGGCGAAGGCGTTTGGTGCACACCTCTGCAACTATAAAAATATAAATTGACAATAATTTGATGAGGTAAAAATGGATTTATATGGATATATAGACAGTGAACCCGAACATTTTTTTACCTCACACTATTGTCACTGTCTCTCGCACTTAGCGAGTATTTTACGTGGACGATCTCAAGATCTATGCTGAAAGTCCAAAGCAACTGAAACTAACCAGTTAGAAAAATGCGCCAAAATTAATTTAAAGCGCGGACGACTTGCTGACATTTTCGAGGACCCTGAGCTCGTCATCGGAAACGCTATACAACACCTTAGCGCTCGAGAGACCTACCAATAGCTGGGCGTGCCCGTGAGCCAAATTCAGGACGTTACATCTATAAAGGATGCTCTTCGATGCAGATACAAGTCTTATTCGACAGATTTGGTCTTCCGATCTGTCGGCGAGGAACAAATTATCTGCAACGAACATGCTTGCCGTCCCAGTACTACTCTATTCATTTGGAGTGTTTCCATGGACGAAGGACAAGCTCAGATCCCTCGACATCGGTACATGAAAGGTTATTCACATGAACAAATGCTTGCACGTTGAGTCGTCTTTGTCGTAACTTTACATCTAACGGCGTCAAGGTGGTCGCGGAATGTTGAATCTCGAATGTCTTCACAACAGGATCATTCTGGGTACAGCGCATATCATCGCGAATATAAGAGAATACCTTCTTATAAACAATCAGAAAATTCACGAAGAAGTGGGCAGCGAAGTGTTTTTGTATAAAGCAGCGGAGAAGTCTGCTGAAACACTTGGCCTCGACTTCAATAACAGTGGTGAGGAAAATGAATAAAAGATTATCCATCTCGAGTACTCGCTCCTGAAGGCCCAGATGACAGAAGAACAGGAGAGCAACATTTTCCAACTGCTTCTTGATAAGAGGATGCATGGCACCTTCCACAAAATTGTGAAGGATCAGTCAGTGTCGTTTGAGCTAACGTTTGCTTTCCGTAAAGTATCCGAATTGAAGTCGGGCACGGAAGGTTTCTTTTTGGCGTGCCAAGATGGTATCATTTCCACATACTATATGGTTGTCCGATTCATGCGGGAATGACGTGCATACATCTCAAGGCACAATGCGGCACTAAGAGTTCAATATTACTATCTCTGTCACTCTCACTCATTGCCCCTGATACCGCTGCGCCAAATGCTCCAAAAGAGATTGAGTCAAATTTTTAGAATGAGAAGTACAGAATATAATGGAACTACATTTCCTCGACGATTGTCTCTGTCGCGCACTCAAGGTCTAACATAGTTCTACTTGACTTCGAGAAACAAACTATGTTCGTTATCGAATTTTCGGTAGCAGACGACAACGACGTTGCAGCCAAGAAGATAGAAATGGAAGAGAAGTATAAAGACCTTATAAGGGAGTTCCAACGGTTTGACCTACAATATTCTGTTAAACTAGTCGTCCTGATCACCGGTGCTCTTGAAGGTGCTAAGCCGACACTTGGACCACTCCGCGTGTCTTTAGGGTGCACAAGGCTTTTGCCGGACCGTCGTATTGAGGCCATCGCAGAATGTAGCCACCTATCTCACAAAAATTTATGGATAGAGAATATTTTGCAAATAAGATTGGATAGAAAAGTAAAAAATTAAAAGGATAGAATGGTTTTAGAAAAAAGAACACAGCTTGAAATTGATTCCTTAGGACAAGCTTTGATAGATTCAGAATACATTAGAATAGAAGTAGAGCAATATAAGGTTAGAATAGATTACAAACAGAAACAGCTAGAAACAGTTAAAAATAACTAAAAAAGTGACCTTCATTGAATATCCGTGAGTTTGCTTTTAAAGCCAAAACCAGGTGCAAATACGAAATGACTGAGATATTATTTAATTTAAAAAAAAATAAAAATAGATTTAATAAAAAATATTGCAGTCTTCTTAAACGTAACAAATAAGATTTTATCTTCAGTATGTCTTTACTGAATCAGCACCACTTCACGCATTTTATCTGCCCTCGTACTCCGCCGCTGGCACTTTTAATCTACTTTATTTCGTCGCTTTATTTCCCTGCTACTTTACGAGTATAACGAGAAAATTTTTCTCCGCCTGAGAATAACTTTCGTGCTCCTCCTGGGTTGTTTTCGTTTCATATTACTTCACCAAGTTTTATGATTTTCCACACTGCAAGGTGTACTTCGGCACCGTGTTAAATGTTTCATGAACCCTCCAAAATAAGGTATCCGCAATCCAATTCTGAAAGAATAAAGAAAGTTGAGGTTTGTTTGGCTTCTGCAGGCCACGTCACGTCACTGATCCCTACGTTATTTGTATACGCCACAATTGTTCACCATCCTTCAAACCTAAAGCTCCTTCGCTTAATTTGTAATATCCTTCTCTGGAGATATTTCACATAAACATGATAGAAAATGTTATGTTTCAGGCTTCTTTGGAACCTAGGTTCCTATTCGAGGAGCACGTAGCTCCCTCTTTTTCTTAATTTTATAGACCGTGGTCCCCTATTGATCCATTTTAAACTAATCAAATCTCGTCCTCTTCTTTGCTTCTCGAATTCCTTTACGCTTCTCCTTACCCAAGCTAAGGAGTTCGTGACAATAAAAATGATTATCACGTTCGTGCTTAACTGATTTCGCAATAAAATCGCCGGCGTATTCGCTGAAGCAAATTATAATAATCCACATCTGCTCCGAAGTCCCCTCACGTTTAGTTCACGCCCACATTTTTTTTTATTTTCATCAACCGACACTTGTTCGCACTTCACTCTTTTGTACCGATAATTTTCTTTTATTGAAATGTTAGCTGCTTTAATCAATTTTTTACGTACGTGTCAGGTTATTGGCAGCAGTTCATAATGTTCAAAACTCGAGTATATTTCTTCTTTCCTGGTGGAATGACAATTTTAATCAAGTATATATATATAAAGAAACATTTACGTTGGAAAAGGAACTTTAAGACATTTATTATATTATAAAATTCGATGATTTTTCTTTGATAAATATGTTTTTTTAGCCATTCCCTTGAAACATTTTTTCAAATTCTCTGTAAACGTCAATTTGTGTCACTAACCATCCTTACAAATACATATTATATTTGATATAAGTTTTTATCAGAGTAAATTTTACAATTCTCTGTTTGAAAAGCCACTCATTCTCCTGCAGTCAGTCGAAGGTACTACAGGGGGAAATTATTTAATATTCCTGGTATTTCTTGCATCGAAAACCAATACTGAGCTGTTTCAGATATTCACCAATACCCTGCTGAAGATATGAATTATGATCATATGTATAGGAAACTAAATTCTTTATATAATTTCCATATTCGAAACTTTATTTCCGAATCTCCATATTTCTTTCTGTAGACCTGCAAATTACACTAAAGATCTGAACTATGTTTCGATATCACTGTTAAAAATTACTATAGGAATTTTCAGAAACACGTTCTAAAGTTGTATGCAGTAAACGTTTCTAAATATTACTAAACAGAAACAAAAATTTCAGAAACGACCACTGCATGAAGCTTTAGTCACATGGTTCAGAAAATTATATTACAATTTAGGAATATTCAGATACATTGATTTAAAATTTTAAGGAATTAAGGAAATACGGTCGCGCATACTATCTGCAAAAAGTTATTCCTAGGTCTATGTCGTAAAATAATACTGTTTAAGTGATATAAGTTTTATTAACCCTTACATTTATAATATGTAGCTTATTTGCGTCGAAGAAAGACAAAAATTAGATAATTATGCCAGTATAATATTTGATTAATTAAATTCCTATCAGACCTAAGAGAAACTTGTTGGCTATGATTGTACACTTCATATAGAGAAATTGTGCATACAGGCGAGTATACACTAACTCCTCAATATCTGATCGTAGACGCGACAAAGTCGCATTTTTCATGGTGTCTGCTTTGACAGTTGTACTCTTTGACTGCAAATGAAAACGTGACATTTGTTGAAAATGACAGATCGATTAGTAGTTAAAGGTACAAAGAGGACAAAAATTCTGACATTTTTTAAAAATCTACATGAAACCCTTTTCTAACATATATTAGTTTTTGAAAAAAAACGGTAAAAATAGTTTACGAGTTAGAGTTAGAAATGTAACGTTTTTCTATGCTTGGGATAGGCTTAACGTGTATAAGGGTTCAACTTTGATCTTAATTATCTCAGCTCAGGAGAGGACAATATTTTTTAAATTTCACAAACGTTTATTTAAAATTCCAAAGAACCTATATTCAAAATTTAAACTAATCCGTAAGAAAAGTGTGTTTGTGACCGTACCTCCTTAAAAAAAATGTGTTTCTCGGGACGCACGGTAGGAGTGAAACTTCAAAAGAATGCTTAAGTGGAATGAATTCATGAAATTCCTGGAACTCGAGGAATTCATCGAATTCACGGAATTCAACGAATTCAATTAATTCAAGGAATGCAACAAATTAATGGAATTCTACGATTTAAAGGAATTCCACGAATTTCGTGATTTCCAAAAATTCCGTACCGTGCCCTTAGAAGTTTCACTTCAAACATTTTTCCGGTTCATTAATTTTAAAATAAAATATGCAGTCTATATTTGTACAGGCAATATAAATAATAGTAAGACAATATGAGTGATGTCAATATAAATGAATTTATATGTATCCATGTTAAAATGAGTCTAACACTGTTAGACTGTTTTCTAGAAAAACTAGTGACACTTGCCACAGAAACCTTTTTTCGACATACGCATAAACTCGGTTCGTACTGTCTTACTATATATTTATATGTTTAGAAGAAATATTGGCTGTATGTATATTTTTAAATTAATGAACCAAACTTTTTGCAATAATTTTTCGTTTCTTACGGATTCAGCCGTAGATTTTACACAACACGACGAGCACACAGCCGAAAAGCCTTCGCAATGAGACGCGTCTCTATATCAGGTGGTTTCATGGGTCATCGACGTTTCAAAAATTTTCACAGAAAGTTATTTTAAAATTAATAGACTGTGTATTTATATCAAAAATTATTTTTAAAAAACTTTTTTCATCAAATACACGCACACAGGACAAACCACGCTCAGCACTCGAGCAGACAACCTTTTCCTTCGAGAAGCGAGGAGTGCGCAGTGGCAAAACTCCGCACTTCAGCAAAACTGCGCACTTCTTTCTGTCACGATAACTTATATTTCTGTTGCCATTTAGGAATTTGAGTAGATTTACTATAAATGTTACTGAAATTCGTTTTCCGCAACCTAATTTCGTAAATTTCTGTAATCTTAGTAAATTAGATGTGTCAGAATTTTCCGATCATTTCTAACAGTATAGTAACTTATTGTTAGAAGTAATCAAATAGAACATATAAAATTGTGTTCTAAATCAAGATTGAGACAGTAGTTCATTAATCTCAATACAACAGATGGATTTGAAAAACTCTTCATAATTTGACTGTAGAATTTCAGAAATTACATATTTCAATGGGTGCCATAGTTTTAATGTTTGACCATCGCTGGAATCACATAATCACTTTGGCGACTGTCGCCGCGTGATAGAATCCCCTACATTGGCGCTTTACGCTAGCCGGTCTTTCTGTAACATCCACTCTTATTTTACTTCAAAAACTCAACGAAACTAGGAAAATAGACACTGAAGAGTTTTAAAATAATTTAGGATCTTTTTTGTGATCGTTTCAGAAAGTGTTTGAATATTTATTAATTTGTATCATCATTAGATTTTCCGATGGTCAGAATTCAAATTTGAAAGCGGCCACTCTCCTCAATGACAGTTTATACGTTACGGTTTTCTAAAGATAAAAATTACATTAAAATTGAAGAAATTATTCGCTACTCTTCACTGTTTTGCATACCTGTACGACGGACTGTCACCTATTTTCAGTCATGAGTGTAAATTAGACTCTCATTCTATCGATCGAAACTTAGCGTAAAAAATCAAGATTGATATCCCAAATGTCCAAGAAAGAGGGGAGAGGACACTTTTCATCAGTCGAATACCGCCGTAACCTATCACTTTTTTTAACGAACCTACGCATAGCTGCATAGAAAAAAAGTTATATCCACGCGTTTGGAAAGCTACATGAAAGGTGAAAAAACGTCACGCCTTTATGAACCACGTCGATGAACCAGAGTTTGCCAACGTTTTGACAGGCGCCACTGGAACTCTGTGGCAGTCGTTAAATTTTAATGCTTCCGACGGAAAAAAGCGTCGGTATAAAATTTGACGCAAGCCCTCGTCCGAGTGCGATGAACAAACATTTTTTATTGTTCCTTCATAACAAGCGACGCATCTCCCGGCGTTTACTCGTTAATGGAAATTCGTGTCGGTGATCATTCGTTCGTTCTATGGTTCTATCGATTCAGCCGCATCGAATACCACCGGCAGAGAGAATAATTAACGATATCCTGTATCTCCTACGGTCACGATTCTTTTTTTTTAAATTGCTTCGGTTAGTTTATCGCCCCAATACAGGTGCACGGAAGTTGAATAAATGGGGAATCCAACACTAGGTCACTAAAAGACTCATTTCTAGTTGTTGAAGTTATTTGTAACGAAGTATGCGATTTTATTTCCGAAATAAAGGTATTTATCATTTATTATTATTTGAGTAATAATTAATTCTATTTATTATTTCAATAAATGATATGCAAACTTTAAAGAAATTTTCGACTTTTTTTTGTAATGAAAGAAATCATGTTTTCCATGGCGTATTTTGTACATTTTCTAGATGTCCAATAATTCATTCAACCTCTCGAGTATTTTTTCATATGCCAATGATGTCTAATGTCTAAAATACGTCTTTTCCGTTTCATTCTATCCTTTATCTATCCACATCAATCTTTTTCTATATCTCTGTCCATCTAAATTCCCATCTATCTTTTTCAACCTTCTCTTCTTTATCCCATACTATCCTACGTCTATGGATGTCTATCTTTTTATATCTCTTTGCTAATCCTAATTCACGTCTATCTTTTTCAATCCCCTCTTCTCTATCTCTTCACATCCTTCATTTATCCACGTCAATATTTTACTTTATCTCTGTCAATCTAAATTTCCATCTATCTTTTCCAATACCGTTCTCTATCTTATATCCTATCCTTTGGAATAGTTCTATCTTTTCCTATCCTTTAGTTTCTATCTTTTTCAATCTTTCTACTAACTCCAATAAGGCAGGGTTATTATGATGGGTCGTTTAAGTAATACGTCACACACCTAGGGTAGGGAAGGTCACCTGTAGTGTGACGCCCATGTTAAATTCACATTCACTTACTATAGAAAACGCGTGACGTTGTAATGGTGTGGGGGGGGGGGCCGGGATTTCTCCGAAAAAAGCGTGCCGTAATACTCAAACGGCCCTTTATGAGAAAAGAAACCCCAATATAAGAGTTAATCCCTTGATTGGACTTTTTACAATTTTAAATAATATTTTTTTCAAATATACTTTTACTTTTTTCAGGAACTAAGCAGTCAATATCTGGATCCTGTCGAGATTTTTCGGGGGATTCCGTACGCTGCGCCACCTGTCGGAAATTTGCGTATGAAGCCACCTTTACCGCCGCTACCTTGGGCGGGAATAAAACTTGCAGACTCTTTCGGGTCCGTGTGTCCCCAAAAGTTTCCGGACATCAGCAACATGACATTATCACTTACTTACATGCCAAAAAGCAGATACACTCAACTCCAGAGATTATTCACTTTTCTGAGCAATCAGAGCGAAGACTGCCTTTTCTTGAACCTGTACATTCCTGGAAGCGGTGAGTACTCTTACATACTTGGTCAACTATTCATGTAAATTTATTCTGAGCTAATACTTATTCAAGAATAGAAAATTTGAAAATCTAAAAACACAGAATGATCAATCAGCCCGTGTTTTCAGTAAGGGATTGGGATGATTTTTTGGTAGACCTAATTATATCAAACTTTTGCTCTCTTGCGTCTTGTCAAATATCCGACTTTCTCTTCACATCTGAGAAGAAAGTATTTAAAGATTGTAATTTAAAGTTACGCATATTTTTCAAATAAAACGCTATTTTAAAATAAGGGTATATTAATAAATACTACGTGGTATACGACGGTGTATACGACTTCGTATGCGACATCGTAATACGAAGTCGTAATTTGGGATAGTATACGATAACGTATACGGTGTCGTTTAAGATGTCGTACACGATACCGTTTACGATGCCGTTCACGATGTCATTTACGATTTGTAGAAATATGCTAATTAACAAAATTTAGATAATGTGAATAATATTAACAGGTAGAAAATAATATCATTTATAAAAGCTGTGTATCAGAGAAGCACATTTATTTACACAAATCGTAAACGACATCGTATACGTCATCGTATAAGTTATGGTAAACGGTATCGTATACTATCCGAAATTACTTAAATAGGTAATTAGTATTATGTGTGTGTGTGTATTTAATATCTCCCATTTACGGGTTTGAGGGCATCCCTGTACATATGTGACCGTCCGCGAAGAAAGGGACCTAATGCGGAAAAAATCGATTTTCATTTTCTTACGCCAATTGATAGTAGTCTCCCTTCTGCAAAGTACGCTATTTCTTCATTTCACCTGTAATCTAAAATTGTCAAGTACATCAAACATCCTCTTTCTGCTTCACATGCTTGTTTTCAAGGAGGGGGACAAAAAGTATGATGTGTATCAAGGGCGTAAAGCTATTCTGCCTCGTGTAACTGCGGCCCTCGCTTCGCTGAGGCAGCAAATTCACACTCGTCAAAATAGCCTTCTTTACGCCCTCGATACACAATATACTATTAGATTACAGTGAATGAAAATGAATATTTTGTTTTGTTATTTAATGAAACATTACATTTGCATCTGGCAGATCGGCGACTTCATTTTAAAATAATATACTCTCCAGGTATTGAATCTGTTAAAATTTAGGTAGTGAGGATTTTCTCTAAACGGTATAGATAAATCTGACCCCAAACCTGCACCCCATATAGAGAGAGCTGCTCACTCAACTATCATATAGCCTAGAGTATGTGCACAATGAGTCTGGTTTGGAGCCATAAATAACTCCCAAGCTCTCACTCAGTGCAGAATTTGCCGAGCTGACAGGTTTCTTAGCAGATTTTGTAAAAGAACCAGAATTCTGATAGATTGTGCCAAGATACTACTTTTATATGATCACACTGATAGAAATGAATAGGTGGTACAGCAATTTCTAATTACGTAATTAAGTAACTAGATGAACCATATTTTATAACTGGTATGGAGAGAGCTATGCAGGATGTTTGTTTTAAACATACGATTCTTGTTGCTTATGAAGGCAGACGTGCAGGCGCGAGCGAGATACGCCTGTTATGAACAAAACAAAGCGAGTCGGGTAAATCAGTCGTACAGATGATATTGCTAAACGATAACATATTTGAGATAGCTCGCTGAGACAAATGTTTAATAGAATCACACATTTCATATACTAGCAACCTTGATTTAATAAAAATTCTTCGAGTTCTCTTATAATCAGGGCGAGCAAATGAGGACTAAGCACTTCCCCTTGCAAAACACCCCGAGAAACTCTGACAAAATCTGTTTGTTGATTCCTAGTCTTGATATGTCATGAGAAATCGAAAGAAAAGTGCTCCTAAATACTACAAACAGAGCATATGCCGCTCTTCTGGGATTCCTTAAGTCAATTTGTAATAAAGAGCTCACAGTGACAAGGTTTTCTATGCAACCCCTACCCTTTCTAAACCCTAATTGAAACCCGGGCATGGAATTATATTTAGCTATCCATGTCGTAAGCCTATTTGCCAAAATCTGCGTAAAGATTTTTGCGATACAAATTACAAGAGTAATTTGTTTTTAAATAATTATGCGGGCTGCCCGAGTCTCCCTTTTTGTGAAGAATTGTCATTGACAAAACTCCCCACGCTTTTGTAACCGTATCCGTTTCTAATATTTTATTTAATAATATTCTCAAGGTAGATTATCTAATTATCTGGGCATTTTTTATAGGAACTATATTTAATCTTGTCAAAACCTGTCGCTTTAGAGTCCTCACATTTCTTTAAGCTCGCCATTATTTCCTCCGTGGAAATACCGTAATTTAAAATGGAGTGCGCAATACATCTAATAGTAGATTATGTATGCCGTTGTGCAAACGATACTTTATCTGAAATAGTCAAAATAAGCGCGAATTTATTTGCCCAAGGATTGGAAGTAAAATGGCGCTTGATTGTACCGCGTACGCACGCGAGTGGGGCGATCTCATAAGTTCAAATCCAAAATTCACTTTGTAGTTTAACGTTGTTTTCAAATGAATTCTTCTGACTCTTTTCCTTCTCTTCTTACTCACTTCTTCCTCCTTGCTGTCACTTTACGTGCCGCTCGTCGCGATGCAATAAAGTGCTATTTTACTGCCGCTTCACGGATAGGAAAAGAGCGCTTATTCTGCCTATTTTAGATAAAACATATTTTTTTAACGGGATTGCTGGAAAACTTTAGTAGGGTATGCATACAATGCTGAGCCGTCAATAATATCAACAGAGGACTTTCTATGGCGTTTCCTATTGATAATTTCCCAGAATTCAGAAGCACAATAAGTAGATGCTAAGGTATATACTGTTTTATTGTTAAAGGCCTTTCTTTTATCATCCAACAGTTTTTCGTAAAATTATTGAGAATTAAAATAAATACTTTTGATTTCTCGATCATAGTTCTTTCTGAATTCTCGAAAACTATAACCCATTTTCTTCTTCGATTTACGAAACTCCTTATCGAACCAATACCGCAGCCTCATCCCTCCATCTCATAACTTCTCCGAAAATCTATCTATTTATTATTATTAAACATAAGACGACTACAATTACCTTAATTTTTATGAGTCGGCACAAGATTTGAAGGAATTTTCCGCATATACCGCATATTGACGTCCAGTCTATATCAATCACACTTCTCGTAACCTATGAATGTGAATTGCGGCCTTGAATCGAAAGGAGCTATGCCATTTAATACCAGAATTCTAAAAGATTTCATAAAATTTACAAACTTTTTTCCTCTATCATCCAAACTAAATCCAGTGACGATCTAATTTGTGAGAATATGCCTTCTCTAGCAAACATATTTTTGTCGATCCCGTTAAATTAGGCTGTAACCGGAAAGTTATCACCTACGTTACATATAAACACAATATGTCCGCTGATCCCACGATGTACCCATGTTCCTTATATTCCAGGTACCGTAAATATTCTAGAAAACAATTTTAGGAGACTTTCGATTTTGTATCATTGCATCCAAGGTATGTCACGGGTTTAAAGCTGTAACAACAACAATATACAAAACAATTCTAGATGAAGCAGATTTAAAACTGTTTTTCCTTTCTTCACCGTTTTAATTTTTAATACGATTCTCAGCAGATATATTCTGTCTTACGGTCAATGATAAAGTCAAAATAAAAGCATCCGACAAAAACATGTAAAAACCATATTTATTTCTTAAAAAAAGCCTCAATGTTTCGAACACATCGCGGGTCTTTCTCAAGATTCGATACACAGATCTATAATTTAATAAAAGAATATTCATGAATGTGAAGGTCGCATAATTTATGTCGTAAAAGGGATAGTGGTTTGAACAAAAATACAAATTTGAATTAAACATACCTAAATCAAAAACAAATCTAACATTTTATAAAAAATGTTGTTTTTTCGAAAGGACGAGTTCTTGCGTGTTTTTTGAGTTTTCCTATCTTTTTGGTTTGGGATGCAGATTGACTTCCTGTGTTACTTTCTCCTCTGTTGAGTCATCTTTTAACTCACGCTTCCCTTCACCTTAAATTATTTTATTTACTTCCTGAGATTTCATCTCCTTGTCAACCACATAAAATTCATTTCCTTTCATGATCACGTCCGTAGCTGCATTCTTAAGTTTACCCTGCAGATAAAAATTCCCAATTTTGTTATTTTACAAGACTTTGGAAACTACACTTTTTGCCGAACGAACTCCAATAAATTTCACAATAACCGGTCTTTCATCTATGATCTTTCTGAGATTGTATACGTTATCAATCGCTACGTCACGCATTTGTAAGCTCGCCGAAAGCAGCAGGCCGAAAATTATAATGTTCTCCTCCCTAGCTTTTTGGTCAGCGTATTCGCGTTCCCTTTCCTTTTTATCATTTTTTGAATGTTAGAAGATTAAACCCCTCTTTCTTCTGTCTTGTGAACCTGGAAGAATCAAGCACTTCCCTTCTCAGGGCATTGTCTGATTATGTGAACAATTCGTTACTTTTTAACAAGCTATTTATCGATTCCTGTAGTCTTCCTTCCATTATAAACTTTGAGAGACTGCATATAGCTCTCTGACGCCTTCTGTACAACTCACTTAAAAACACTTTACAATAAATCATACAGAAATTGAAGGATATTTAGTTGAAAATCATCAACATAGACCTATTTGAAAAAATTGATAACAATTTTATGACTCTAAACCAGAAACATTCAAAACTAAACAAGTGGTCTAACTTTGGATTGTAAGCACCTTCAAAACGAATCACTGTCAAAAATGTCTTTCAGGAATACCTTATTACGACATAAAATCTTACTTCAACTTATTAGCTTTTTCTTTGCTTCTTATTCCTGCTGGCATAAAATCTTATATTTGAATGAAAGTTACAGATTATTGAAAGCCGATTAAAATTAGGAAGAGTCAAAACATCCGGATAATTCCTTTATGGGTCCATTGTGTGGCATATTTTGGACATGGTCAGTGATGGGATACACCCAAGTAGCATATAGGAAGGTTAGGAAATCTTTATTCCAAAGCCGGGTAAGGATACCTAAACTGGGGTAGAATGCTTTAGACCGATCAGCTTGACCTCTTTCATGCTGAAAACACTAGAAAAATTAATGGACCTCTACTTGAAGGAGAAAATTCTAACGGTAAAACCTCTTCATAGGAATAAACTTGCCTCACAAAAAGGCAGATATACCATAGAGGCTCTCTACGCTTGTATCTCTTGCATTATTAATACAATGCGGAAAGGTGAAGTAGAAATTGCAGCCTTTCTAGACATAGAGGAGGCATTTAGTAACATACCAACTGAGTCCATATACGGTTCACTACATGGTAATGAAGTGAATGCCAATGTTTCAAGGGCATGACCATAGGAAGGAGTCCTTTTATCTACGCAGTGGGTGCTTGATATTGATAACCTGATTCGTGTTTTGAACGAATCGTGTTTTTACGCTTGAGGCTATGTAGATGACCTGACGATCCTGGTAACAGGAAAGCATGAGGGCACCTTAGTGGAACTCATGCAGTCAGCGCTCAACATGTTAGAGCAATGGCGCACGGACCGTTGTTTATGCATTGACCTGGTCAAGACAAAACTCATGCATTCACCAGAAAAAGGAAGCTTCTTGACCTCAGAAATCTATAGTTCTACCTTGGAAACTCTACGTTGACGCAATGGTAAAAAGAACTAAGATGGCTTTTTGGGCCTGTAAAAGCGCAATAGGGAAAACCTGAGGCTTAAAAGCCATGATTACTTTACTGGTTATATACCATGATAATAATCAGACCCGAAAAAGCATATCAATTAATGATCTGGTTGCCAACGATTGAGCTAATCACTACTATTAAATAATTGGATAGCCTCCAAAGGGTTTTCTGCTAGGCGATGACTGGTGCTATGAAAGCAACACCAGTAGCAGCTCTTGAGGTCATTCTTAGGTCAACCATGGTAATGTTAAGATGTCATATCTACATGATATCAGTAAGCGCATGCTGTGCGAGGATAAAATTTTTGCTATGCAAACTGATGTTATATTGAGAAAATTATCCTTCATGAAACCCCTTAAGGGTATCTTCCCTAAAAGCGGAGAATAGCATGATGAAGGGAGAAAGGGAGAATTATTTACACCAGCAGGTCTCGCTTGTCACACTCACGGCTTTGAAGAATCCTTGCGATCAGGGCCTGGAATCTATGGGAGCAAGCCCAGGACTCAGATAACAACAGCAATGGGTACATTCCCTATAGTTTTTCAGGCCGAAATAATAGTTACTAAAGATTGGCCTGGAGAAAAATTGTAAGTGGGCATATGAAGGCCAGCACATTTGCATTAGTTCTGACAGTATAGCAGCACTCAAGGCTTTTACATCTATAGAGTTCACTTCCAAACTAGTCTGGAGTCAATATTATGAGGATAATAAAGGTCATAAAGAATCAGATGCACTAGCTAATATAAGAGCTTCACAGCCCCTGATTGGCCCAGAACCCTATTGTGGTATCTCGTATGCACCAGCGAAGGGAGCCATTGCTAATTGGCTCTCGGAGGAGCTTGCGAGATATTGGGAGGGAACCAAAAAAATAGTGGATTCTAAGAGTTTTATATCTGGTACATGTACTAAGGGAACTAATGAATGCTTGAACATGGCAAGAAGGCAGATTGATGTCGTAGTAGGGATGCTTACTGGGCGCTGCCTACTGAGAAAATATTTGACTAACATAACATAAGGATTGGAGACAACTCTCGTTGCCAAATGTGTGATTTTCGTGAGGTGACATCTCATCACATACTTTGTGAATGTGATGAACTGGCGTGCCCCAGAATAAAATACTTGGGCAGTTATTACCCTGCTCTCCTATATAATAATACTAATAATAATAATAACGTACGGAGAGTCCGTACGTTTATGTGCGTTTATAGTTTTATAACAAGGTCGAGTCTAAACGTACGGAACTGGAAAAGTGATCAGAGAACTGGAAAACGGAAAGGGGGTGGCTTGTGCTAGAACTTGCACTGAACTCGGCAACTTTCCACGGATTTTAATAAAATCTTTTGCATTGTGTTGCTAAAATTATGTAATGTAAAGTTAAAAAAGCATGCATCATTGCTGAATGTAATTTAGTTATTTAAACCAAGAATTATAAATTATTTCGCAAATGACCATATTTTTAGCGGGGAAGACGGTAAATTGAACTTTTTTTGTAGAATGGATAAAGAAATAAATGTTTTGGTTTGTATTATAGACCTCATAAAATGTAAAGATTTTTTTTGGTTTTAGCCTTTGGTCTTGCAATTTAGAAGGTTGTGAGATAAGGTAGTCCTTATTTGTTTAGAAAGCTCGATGAATTTCGCTATGAAATCATAGCCTCATCAGAACTGTAATAAGTATGTGGAACTAAATATCAATAAAATTGACAGTGTTTTCCCTCATAAAAGTTTCTGAAGCATGAACATTTATCAGTAAAAGTTACCGCAAATGGCTTTGACAATATTCAAAAGCCGTTGTTGAACATTTAAAAGATGAGGATTATCTGTCGGAGGTTAGAATTCTACGGATCTGTGTGAACGTATATAAGCATAAGCATGAAAAATGAATGTATAATTAATTTCAGATTCGAATTAGTTGTTATATAAATAAAGATGCAAGACATTTATTTGAAAAAAATTGTTGTTCTTCTTGGAAAAAAAACATTTTCCATTGAATTAAAAAATATGTGTGATTTCATGTCAAAATTATACTATTATTTTTAAATCATTATTTATTATATTTTAGAAATGATTATTATCGTAAATAGTGAAGGTACTGTTAATTTAAGATCCGACACTGACAGCCTCAGTATAATATACCACGACATTACTGAAACTTTCCAGAAACCTAAGAAAACTATGAAACTTACTAATCTCTTCATTTCCTAACCTGAATTTTTGGAGCAGGCCGCAATCATGTAGCTCTGCTACAATTCTTTCTACATTTTGTAAAATGTATAACAAAAACTTATAGATTAACTTTAAAATCAACAAAAATGTAACTTAACAATTTGAAACATATAAAAAACTCTCTTCAATCAATTTTTATCATCACTATCTCTTCACCTATAATTTTGACATCAACTTACACATATTTTTCAATTCAATGAAAAATGTTTTTTTTTTTCGAGGAGAACAAAAAATTTCCCAAATAAATGTCTTGTAAGTATGTTTATTTATATAACAACTAATTCGGATCTAAAATTAATTATACATTCATTTTTCATGCTTATACTTATATACGTTCACACCGATTCGAAGACTTCTAACCTCCGACAGATAATCCTCATCTCTTAAATCTTGAAAAACGGCTTTTTTATATTCTGAAAGTCGTTTGCGGTAAGCTTTTACTGATAAATTTTCCTTTTTTAAAACTTTTATCAGGTAAAACAGTATCAATTTTATTGCTATTTACTTCCACATACTTGTTACAGTTCTGATGAGGCTATGATTTCATAGCGAAATGCATCGAGGTTTTCTGAACAAATAAGAACTACTGTATTTCACAACCTTCTGAATTGCAAGACCAAAGGCCAAAACCAAAAACCATCTTTATAAAGAAATAAGGAAAAAATCTGTGACCAAAGAAATGCATACTATTATTATAATGTAAGTAGAAAACAAATTGTTTCCGAAACTTATGACAGACACTCGCTCAAACGGCGCCGCAAAGCCTATAAGTATGGAAACTATGAATCCTTTTCGAAAACGCTTTCGTTTTCTAAATTAAATTTTTGAAAGGACAAACTGGCATGCCTTGATTTGTGAGTAGATAGCCATGTTGAATTTTTGTATAATTATTTATTTATTACAATATTATTATCATCGAGTACTAAATAATATAATAATTTTGACAATTAAATCATTTTTAAGAGTTTTCTTACGAATAAAGCCCCCCCGCCCCAATGGTTTTTAAGGATTCTTTTGGAAAGGTTGTTCACGAAAAAACCCTTAATTACAGACAAATTGTTACATACAATTCACATCAAGAATGAAACCCATTGGGCAACAAAATTAGGGATGTCCTAGGTACGTCTTCGGGACATTTCTAAGAGTTTTTTTGAAACATGTCTCTTGGACATCCTAGGAATGCTCTGAAGACGTTTAATGTCAGTACAAAGATGTCCTGAGAACGTCTTATGTCTTCAAGACGTCTTTGAACATTGGACGACTTAGAGATGCTGTTCGGAATGACATTGGACGTCCTAGGAACGTCCTAAGGACATTATTGGCGTGTGCATGGCTTTGTGCCCACTGAGTAGTATTAATTTTTTCTTAGTCAGAAATATTTTTTGAGAAATTCACCCTAGGAGTAGGGGGTTACTTTCACCGCGAGAGTCATACGCTCCTTTCGTCGCTTATATCTCAAAATGAGATGTTTCCTCAATAGAAATGTATACAACTTAAATTTTATAACGGAAAATTCTGTACAATTTCAGGTCTGTACACTTTCATTCACAAACAACCTCATTTCGAGATATAAGCTACGAAACGAGCGTGCGATCCGCGTGGTAAAACTCACCCTCTACTCCGTCGTTAGATTACGTAGAAAGTATGGCACGAAATAAAAAAAATTAGATTATAATTCTTGTTGTAAATTTTAAGTACTATTTGCCCGCAATAATGTATTTCTGTTTGATGCACCCTTTTAAAGAAAACGTCGACAATAATTTTTAGGACCGCTTTGCTCGATTTCCGGGTGTACCTTTCATTCAGAGTCAAAATTATTTTATATCAATTTTCAATGCTTCAAGAAATATGCATGCCAAATATGAAAACTTTATTATTCTTTTTCTAAAAAAAGTCTATAAATGCTGAAGACATTTGGTTTTTCTTTTTAAATTGTTTAAACCTTAAATTCCTGATTAGAATCCTCAATATACATGAACGAAATTTTTTTGTGGCTCTAGGAATTAATTTATTCAAGTTATTCAACTTTCTAATTGACTTTTTGGAATTAAAAAAAAATGGATTTTCAAATTAGCACCCATTTCTGATTTTTTAACTTTTTATAACATACTTTAACAACACATTTCAAAAGGTTTAATTAAAATCTGTAGATAGCTGCCGCGATCTGAGGAATAAACCTTATTCACCAGTTAGCAAACAGTCGAAAAGAGTGTCTGGAGGACATAAATTCAGAATGTAAGCGATGTGGATATATTTGTAGTGGTGTCGCCTGAGATAAAGTTTGAGAAATCATGTTTTTCATGATTTCGATCAAGATATGAAACTGCGCGAAAAAAAGATTCAATCATAAATGAAAGATATAAAAAAGGTGTACAATTTGGTTGATGAAACGTCGATATTGGTTAATTTATTTGCTTGAATAAAAATGAATACCCGCAAAACTGAGCACTTTCAAATTTTGGCAATAATGCACGTCCGTCGTTCAAAATCTGTGAAAATTGGTATTTTTGAGGGCTGAAAGCTCGTACGAAATTTAGCTCCAAAAAGTAAATTGTTTGGCAGGAAATCTGTTTCTTATTCAGAGATTGTCTGTTTTTTCAGGAGCTGTACTTTTGAAAAGAAATGTTTAAAAGCACTGCAAGTCTAGAATTTTAATCCCAAGTGCGGTTATCCTTATAAATAAGTAGAATAGCTTCGTTTACTTTATCTCACGAAATTCGCGCTTTCAGTCTATGCAAAGTTATCAGTTCTGAATAAATAAACAAAATAGTAAATGGTTCCACGATAATTAGGAGAAGTATTTATTGAAATATTGGGACCGATAGTGAACAATTTCAAAGATGAGTATGTAATGTTTGAGAAAATGAAAATGACACGTGACCCCAGAATTTTTATGTTTTCCCGGATCATCCCCAGTGTGGAATTGTAATTCAGGCCAAGTTTCTTCTTTTTGACGGAGCCATTCCGGCCCATGTTTTCAAAATGTATTGTCTAGAAATTCATGTAGGGTTTCACCTCGAGAAATAAGATCTGCAGGGTTCTCGCGTGTGAGAACGTGTCTCCAGTCTAGTGTGTCTGTTGAGGATTGAATTTCTGCAGAGCGATGGGCTTCAAATGTCATTACTGTGTAAGATGGGTTATTTATTTATTGAAGCGTAAGTGCAGAATCTGACCGAAATTGAAGTTTATCAACTTTTACGTTGAGAGATTGAATGGCGCTTGTGTATAATTTCGCTAACAAGAGTGCGGCGCATAATTCTTGTTTCGGAATCGTAATGTATTTTAGTGGGACAATTCGTGACTTGGAACAAACAAGCGATGTTAAATGTTCTTCCTAATTATCAGTAGAGCGGATATATATGCAAGCTCCATATGCCTTTTTACTGGCATCGCGAAAACCGTGTAATTGAATTTCTGTTCGATTTGAAATGGTAATGCACCTTTTGAATTCAAGGTGATTCAAAAGAGGTAATTGACTGCGATAATTCACTTAAAGTTTTGATAAATTCGGAGTAACTGTCTCATCACACAAAAGTTTAACTTTCCAGAGATCTTGAATGATTACTTTTTCAAATACAATTACTGGCCCTCATAGGCCTAGTGGATCGAAACGTTTTGCGATTTGCGAAAGAATTATTCTTTTTGTTAGCTGATTATTTGAACCAGTTAGATTAGCTGTATAATTATTTGAATTACTTCTTGTATTCCAAATAAGTCATAGAGGTTTAATAGTCTCTGTGGGGTCTAACGGCATGTGTTTATTTTGCGAATCGTGTCTGAAGTCACAAGTAAGTCTGGGATCATTTAAACCCCATTTGCGCAGATTGAACATTACCTTGTGTAAGAGTTCAATTAAATCATTGCAAAGGGAAACAGCTTCTTCATACGCATTTGCTTCTGTTAGAAGGTCATTGACATAAAAATCGCGTTTTAAAATAGCTGATGGGATTGGATAATTTTCACGTTCATCTTCTGCTACTTCATGAAGCGTACGAATTGCGAGAAAAAGGTGCCAATGCGGAACCAAAGGTTACGGTATTTAATGTGTATATTTTAATTGGATCTTCAGGATTTTTCGACCACAGAATCCTGTGAGAAAAGGTCACCTTGTATTGTAGGGCACATCATCAGATCATCGTTTAAAGAAACGCCTGATGACGCCTTACAAGAGCCGTCCAAAACGACTAAAGTTTTCATTGTGAGCCTGCTCGTTTTAATTACTGCGTGGTGTGGAAAAAAATATCCGCGATCTAACGATTCTTCATTTTTTAAGAGCGTCATGTGATTCTAGTTAAGATAACTTTGAAGGAATTCAAAATACTGATTTTTAAGAATTGGATCCATTTCCGAATCTTTTCTTCAAGAAAATGAAACCGATTAAAGGCTTCATGACGTGATTCACAGATTTTGATTTTATTTTCATTGAAAGGGAAATGAACCGTGTAACGACCTGACTCATCTCGTTTTGTGTTTTCAATGTAATTCTACTCACAAGCATCTTCTTTTATGGAGCGCATGGAAGCTGTTGGACTTGAATCTAACTTCCGTAAAAGAGATAAATCTGAAAATTGTGTAAAATTGCAGTATACTTCTGCATGTTTTGCAAGTGTATGATGGAAACACCGTGCTACTACACAGTCGAGGTTTGTTTCCTGAAAAACTGCAGGGTGATTAGTAATTGGAATTTGAACTTGACGTAAAGGTGATAGAAATATTGCGCGCCTAGAATCATATCGATTTCTGTTGGATTATGAAATCCTGGGTTTGCGAGAAAGAGATCTTGTGGTATTTATAATAAATTACAATCAAGAGGTAATGTGGGCATGGCATTACTTGAGACGGTTCAAACCATCTAACCATCTGCTGAATAGCCAAAAATCGATAAATCCGCGTCATTAGCTGTGCACGAGGAGAAGGAAAGCGACAGCGATAAGAAATAGAGAGATCACAACACAAAATTCAAGTTCAAAAGATATAGGTCAGTAAGGCAAGCGGAAAATTAATGAACGCGTGCGCAACCAGACCCAAAGAGTAGGGAGACCGGCGAAACAGAGCATACATGGAACTATAATTGGTTTCTTGATTGGTCACTGAGATGAATCGAAACGGAATTGAGTTCAACTCTATAGAATCGCTGGCCTTTGTTGAGATTAGATCACAGTAAAATTTTATTTCTCGCAAATTTCTGGCTGCGAATTATTTGAGATTTCGAAACTTGCGCATTTTGAAAAGCATTGATACTTATACTAATGGGAAAAACAGCTTCATCCTAATTTCTAGGGTTTCCTTAATTGTGATATTCCAAAACAGGGTGATAAGGGCTAGTTTTAATGTCCTCTCAACACTCAATCCAGTTTATGTAATTGGACTTGAGTTGTTAAACAGGCTCAATTAAAAGCAAATTAAACGACCCCTTCCATAAACGTACATAGGATAATGAAGGCTGTTTAAAATGCGACATACGTATTAAAGATAAGAGAGAAATAAATTTTCCTTGAGATGATTTAGCTTTTAAAATTCATAAGTCAAGATTCATATTGAAAGATTCGCAGTTTGAAAATTAATAAATCAAATAAAGCTGGAACAAATATACTCTTCCGTGCGATCTCAGCTACCCAATAATAAGACCAATGTTACAACTGGTACTCCTGGTGGGACACTTGAGTTTTTCAAAGCGGTATGGAATTGCAGGAACGTCATCGCGTGCGATCAAAATAACAGCGAAGGTAAGAAACAGAAATTTGAGTAGATGAAAGAGCCATCGTATCACAACAATGGAAATAGTGTCAACGCAACCCATGCAATAACACAGAGCAAAGCACTAAATCATCATTGGTAGAATCTAATTGAAATCAAAGTCACATCTGACAGTCTCTCAGTCAAAGTAAACTTAAAATACGTAAATAAAATCGGAATAAATGATAATTCCTATCTAACTAAAAGCAAAGTCAAATCTGACACTCTCGAAATAAAATTAAAATAAAATACGGAAATGAAAATACAAAATGAAACCCTAAAATAAAGTGCCTATATCATCAAAAACAAGAGGATTCAAAACAATAATTGACAGTAAATAAAAAAAATCTCATTGTCTAAAAATTAAAATTAAAAAATCCAAAATGGATAACCAAGAGAATAATAACAACAAGTCTCAGAAGGAAACAAATGAGAAAATGAAACTATCTAAATCAATTATGCTAAGTTCTTCAGAAGACCTCCTAGAACCGAATACTACCTTAGAGAAAACTGAGTTTAAAAATTCTAGACGAAAAGTTGGAGGAAATAATTAAAATGATCCACTGATACTCGATGACTCGAATAACACGCACATAGAATTAGAAACTAACGTTGAGATAGATACAATAGGCAATAGGACTGAAAGAGATATAGAAAACGAGACCCAATTGGAGCTAATTGAAACCGAAGACACCGATAAAATGTTAGAGGAGTTAATAAAAGATATCCAAAAATTTCAGGCCAATTTGAACTATAACAATAGAAATCAAAATAAAATGACGACTATCATACCTAAAAAAAGAGAATTGTCCGTAAAAGCAGAAAGTAAATGAGTAAGCCAATTGGACTCAACTTCAAGAATTCTTATTATTAAAATAATTTTTAAGATCGACGAAAGAAAACAAAATTGTGAAGCTCAAGCGAGGTATTTAGAAGAGAGTATTGTAGACGTAGAGAAATGGTCGACCCTCTGAAACGCGTAACTGAAGAAATTCACGTTAATCACGGCAATGGCATTGTTGACAATATGCAAAATCAAAAAAGGCCTAATGAACTCAAAGAAAATCAGAATACGCTAGAAGCTAGAATATATAGGAATATAGGGATAACCAGCGTAAAGTCACCTTGGTTAAAAAATTATACTATAGTAGAATTTTCGGGATCGGGTCGAGAACGGCCAATGATGTTCTTAAACGACCTAGAGACATATGTTAGGGCGGCCGACATTAGGAAACATGACTTCCCGTTCATGATCTAAACATCTTTGTTAGGGAATACTATAGGATGTTGGGAAATCTCCCGTGAAAACAGCAGGGACAACATGTCCTCATTCACAATAAAATTCATCAATAAATATTTGAATCAAGATAAAAGGTTCGAAATCGGGAAAAACCTCCAATATGGGTATTTCATACCCATATTGGTATTTCATACGATCATCAAAGGAATAATGTTGAAAACGGTCGATTCCATCACGAAAATAGGGATTATAGTGATCAAGGGTATCAAAATGGGTAATAGTAGGGTAGTGCTTTTCTTTTGTGTTGGTTTGACGTGTCTCTCTTCAAAGACCAACAGTAGTCTGACAAAATATGGCTATCCCAAACACCCTGATATCTCTTTTCAATATCTTTTACATCCTGGTGGAATCTTTCACCTTGCTCTTCACTGAAATCGCCTAAATTTTCAGGGAAGTACTCGATGTGAGAATGAAGAAAGTGCATCTTCAGATTCATTAGGCATCCCATATTTTTGAAATTTTGTACCATATTTTCAACTATAGTCACGTAATGAGGATCTTTCCTATTTCCTAGAAATTTTTTCGTGACTTCTCTAAAACTTTGTCAAGCTTCTTTCTCAACCTTAGTCATTCTTTTTTGAAATTCACTGTCTTTTAAAAATTTTCTAATTTGTGGTCCATCAAAAACACCTTCTCTTATTTTCGCCTCAGACAGTTTAGGAAACTTTTCAAATATGTACATTCTGAATGTTCTTTATTGTACCAATTTTCTGTACCATTTCAACAGTCAGTGATGTGACTTAGATGTTATTTAAAATAAACCAGTTTTTTAATGGCATCTCTATTTGATTAATTAAAATAAACCTGAACTTTTAACAAAGTACGTTAGTAAGTTTTACGCGTGCAAACATTGGTCCTTCGAGCCGGATATCGAATCCGATAATAAAAAGTGATCCGGGAATATGGTGAGGTATTTATTCCGCGGATTAAGTGTCACTTTGAACTTGAACTTTTATGTGAAGTGAGCTGTGAACTTTCTTGTGAAATCAAGTCAACTTGATTGGTGAATTTCCTGAACTGTGAGTGCTTACGTGATTTAAGTGCGAATAAATGAATCAATAAATAGTGAACTTGTTGTATAACAAATGAATACAACGTGAACTTTCTGTGAACTGTTTGAACTCGACCTGCACTGTGTAGTTTGTTCGACACTTTTCGAACCCTTTCCCTCCTCTAAGTAGCTGAGAGCACGTCAAATTCACGGGCTCAGCTGACTACTGCACCAATTTGCGATTTAAATGGGAGTGGACCAGTCCATTTAACCATACTCAATGCATTATATATTCTCACACAATTCCTTGAGAAACAATTCAACTGCCTGGACAACGGAGAGGACAACGAGGACGACGGAGAAGCTGGAGGACATTATTTCATTCGGCGAGTCTCCAAGTCTCTATATCCTTTCTTTGAATTTATTGCTCTTCGACTTGAGTCATTAGAACTGCGAAAATGTCGTTGGAAGCGTGGAAGAAAAAACGAACTTCAATTAAATGTGGTCTAACTAGGTTCAAAAATAAATTTGATGTGTACGATAAAACGCTAGGAGTAGGAACATGGGTAATCCAATTAAACAAACTTGAACCATTATATGATCAATTCAATGAGGTACAAAATGAGATTGATTTGTTAGCTGCGCCGGAAAACGAGGCTTCAGAAAGTGGAGAACGTGATGAATTTGAAAACACATATTTTGAAGTATTCTCCCAGGTAACTGCATTCATCGAACAAACGCGAAAAAGGGACTCGTCAGACTCGGCTTCTAGTAGGGCGAGTAGTTCCTTAAATATCGGTCAACAATCTCAATCTAAAACTTTGAATTATCTTGCGAATCTCCTGTCAGCTTCCAATTTACCAAAAATAAAAATTCCAAAGTTTGATGGGTCTTACAAAGACAGGGTTAAATTTCGCGATTCCTTCAAAACTATGGTACACGACAAAACTTCTCTCACTAACATTAAAAAATTTCACTACTTGGATGATGCACTAACAGGAGAGGCTGCGCGGGCTATCAAATCATTAGGTGTCTCAGATGCGAATTACGAACTTGCTTGGCAGAGACTTTTAGATCGATTTGAAGATTTACAGTCACTTGTCCACTTTCACATGTCGGCTCTTCTTGAACTTCCAGTATTGTCAAAGGTTTCGTATCCCGCATTGAGGCAACTAATCGATGATGCAAATAATAACTTGCTCGCGTTAAAATCATTGGGTGAAACCACTGAGAATTGGGATACAGTTATTATTCACCTGTTGACTACTAAGTTAGATCCATTCACAAAACGAGAGTGGGAAAAGCGATTAATTTCCAAACGTGATCACAATCCCGCGAATGAAACTCGAAAAACTACGTTCAAAGACATGATTCAGTTTCTGGAAAGTCATTGTAAATATTTAGAGAGAACCTCTGTCGATAAACCAGAAACGAATCAGCCGAATAATATCAAGAGGTCAAGTACAAAGAATACGAATTCAAAATTTTCTGAACGTCTTACGTCTCACGCAACGACGAAATTAATATGTCCTCTTTGTCAAGAATCGCATTCATTGTACAACTGCGAAAAATTCAGAGCACTTCCGATCGAATCTAGGATTGATGAAGTTAGGAAACGGCGATTATGTTTTAATTGTTTAGTTCCTGGCCATCATAATAAACAATGTTACGCCGGACCGTGCAATAAGTGTCACAAAAAGCACAATACTTTGCTTCATATTGATCACCTTGTTAAACCTCAAACGATAGATCCTATTGAACAGATCAAACTACCTGCTCCACAGCCAGAACCCGTGAACAAGACATCAGCAGTGCTCACAAATTTAAATGATCCTGTTGCCAATGAAGAAATCATGTTGGGTACTGCCATTGTTTTGGTCGAAGATAGTAGTGGCAAACTCCATGAATGCCGCGCTTTACTTGATTCTTGTTCACAGGTTAATATTGTAACACGAAATCTGTGTCAGCGTTTAGGTCTTGAAATGTCAAATTCGGACACTGTGATCTCGGGAGTATTCAAAGCGACTCAAGAGCCACAATACTCTACAAATATAAAATTTAGTTCTTGCTCGACAAAGTTTTCAAGAAAGATTAAATGTTTAGTAGCGTCGGAAATCACCGACGACATGCCAAACCTTCCCGTGCGTCGAAGTAACTTTGTAATTCCAAAGGGTATTGCTCTTGCGGATCCACTATTCACAAAAACCCGTCCTGTCGATCTTTTAATTGGTGCGGGCCTTTTCTGGAATCTCATATGTGTAGATCAAAAACATCTTCGCAGCGATCAACCTATTTTGCAGAAAACTCAGCTAGGATGGATAGTCGCAGGTCCCATGCAGGTCCCTTCGTGTATAAGGCAGGCAGTATGTAATTTGATAACGAATCAGCAATTGCATGATCAAGTTGAACAATTCTGGGAAATTGAGAACTACAAATTAAAAGGCAATTTTCGAAAGCTTGATCATAATGATGAACTGGAACAACATTTTCTTTCTACAACTGAACGGGATGAAGATGGACGATTCGTCGTGACAATGCCGTTCAAAAACGAGGTCAGCGAACTCGGAGAATCCCTTTATGTCGCAGAAAGGCTTTTTCTCTCCATAGAACGAAAATTAGGCAAGGACTCGAAACTGAAGGAGAAGTACATCGAGTTTATGGACGATTACGAAAAGAAAGGCCACATGGAATTAGTTCCCTCCAACGAAGTGAACATCGACGGGCCTATCAATTATTTTCCACGTCACGCAGTAAAGAAGGAAGGAAGCACAACGACGAATGTACGAGTTGTTTTCGATGGGTCTGCAGAAACCACGTCCGGGTTATCTTTCAATCAGGTACAAAAGGTCGGCCCAGTTGTTCAAAATTACTTGTTTTCTATAAAATTACGCTTTCGTCAACATCCAATTGTCCTATCGGCTGATATCGCTCAAATGTATCGGCAGGTAAAAATTAATCAAAAACAGCTCGATTTTCAGCGAATATTATGGAGGAAGGATCCTTTTCAAACCCTTTAACATTTTACATTAAAGACAGTCACGTACGGCACTGCTTCGGCTCCATATTTAGCCACACGTGCTTTACGACAAGTAGGAGAGGAAAATAAGGACGAGTACTCTCTAGCGAGTGAAGTTATCATACGAAACTTTTATGTTGACGATATGCTCGCTGGTTTTTCCTCGCTTGAAGAGGCACAACAACTGAAGGAAGAAATCACAACACTTCTTTCTTCCTATGGATTTGAACTTCGGAAATGGGCTTCTAATGAACCACAAGTCTTCAGTGAATCGGGTCACACATCGTCTGAACGAATTATTCAAGCTGATAAGGATCCGAAAACCCTGGGATTACTTTGGAAACCTGAAGATGATGAACTCAATTATTTAGTTCCAGAACCTTCACAGCAAAGGGTCACAAAAAGGACAATTTTATCCTCAATTGCTCAAATTTTCGATCCACTGGGTCTAGTGGGTCCAGCAATCATCCGTGCAAAAATAATTTTACAGCAGCTGTGGGATCTTCAACTCGACTGGGATGAATCTCTACCACAACATCTACATACTCACTGGATGGAATTCAGCACTCAACTTCGGGCATTGAATGCAATCTCCGTGCCACGTTTTGTACTATGCAAAAATCATGTCAAGGTCCAATTTCATGGATTTTGCGATGCATCTGAAGATGCATATGGAGCATGCATATTTCTCCGATCGACAGATGAACTCGATCACGTCACCACACAATTATTATGTGCAAAATCTAGAGTGGCCCCATTGAAGAGGATCTCGGTGCCACGGCTAGAACTTCAGGCTGCGCTGCTTCTTGCTCAATTAACGGAATCAGTGATGGCCTCCCTGGACTTACATCTTGATCAACAATATTATTGGTCTGATTCCAGAATCACTTTATGTTGGATCAAATCATTGCCATGTCGCTGGAAAACATTCGTCGCCAATCGAACCAGTGAAATTCAAGAACTCACGAACGAGAACTGGAATCACGTTAGATCTGAGGAAAATCCAGCTGACCTAATTTCTAGAGGAATCAATCCTGAAGAACTTCGAGAAAATGAACTTTGGTGGAAAGGGCCTGTCTGGTTATCGCAGCCTTTTCAAACTTGGCCTCAGGATACACATTTTGAGAATCTTGAAAATGCACCCGAAAAGAAATGTACATTAATTTTAACCACGGCGAAGGATGGTAATTGGCTCGAACGTTATTCATGTTTTAATAAATTAATTAGAATAACAGCATATTGTCTGCGATTTATGCACAATCTGAAAAATGCGAGGGAACTTCGAAATGTAGGTTACTTGACCACTGAGGAACGAAAGGAGTCATTGACCTGTCTCTTGAAACTTGCTCAGACCCAAGATTTTTCCAGTGACCTTAAAGATCTTTCAAGCTCGAAGCAGGTTTCAAGTAAAAGCAAATTAAGCTCTCTAAATCCGTTCATTGACCCTCTCGGAATCCTCAGAGTGGGCGGTCGTTTAGTCAATGCTCTAATACCGTTCGAACAAAAACATCCTGCAATTTTATCGCCGAAAAATCCACTCACTGTACTTCTGATTGATCACGAACATAAAAAATTATCACATGCAGGTTGCCAAACAGTCATGGCATCACTGAGAACTCGATTCTGGCCTCTCAATTGTAAAAATGCTATCACAGGGGTAATAAAAAAATGTGTAAAATGTTTCAGAGCTCAACCAATCAGCCCTGAGTATATTATGGGGAATTTACCAGTGGGCAGGGTCTCTCCGAATAGAGCCTTTTTTACTTGCGGAATTGATTATGCTGGTCCCTTTTCAGTCGTCGAAACATCACGAAGTCGTTCTGTTAGCAAGGCATATATTTGTATCTTCGTCTGTTTTGCTACCAAAGCGATTCATATCGAACTAGCGCGCGACATGAGTACGAATGCATTTTTCAATTGTCTTTACCGTTTCATTTCTCGACGAGGCAAATGTAAACACATATATTCCGACAACGGAACTAATTTTGTAGGGGCTCGCAACGAATTAAGAGAACTAGGTCAACTTCTGGAAAATAATGATTTTCAAAGAACTGTCACGGATTTTTTGGCGAATGAGCTCATTACGTGGCACATGATACCTCCTCACGCCCCAAATTTCGGCGGTCTTTGGGAGAGTGCAGTTAAATCTGCTAAAAGGCACTTGAAAAGAGTGATGAGAGACACGCGGCTCACCTTCGAGGAATTGTATACATTATTAACTCAAACCGAAGCATGTTTAAATTCACGTCCCTTATCACCCATTTCCAATGATCCTAATGACCTCACTCCGCTAACTCCTGGCCACTTCCTAATTGGAGACTCATTGTCAGCGTTACCACAACACGATTTGAGAGAAATTCGGCAAAATATACTTGATCGCTACCAACTCCAGGTACCAATCAAATTAAACCTGGAGACATGATCATCATTCGTGATGACAACTTGCCACCCAAACGGTGAAAAAAGGGGCGAATTGAAGGTCTTCGCCCAGGAGAAGATGGAGTTATCAGGCTCGTCTCAATTAATGTCGGTGGCTCCAATGTTACCAGCCGCCCCTTATCGAAAATCTGTTTATTACCAATAGATAATTACCTGATTAAACTCCCTGGACAGGAGTAATTGTAGCTTCATCTTTCTTATTACTCTTAGACTTAAAGATGATTTATCTGTTAGATTATTGTTGAGCAGACGTTAATTTCTCCATACCTGTCTAACTTTGTATTTCTTGAACATTAATGCATTATGATTACTGCATAGTTTGAACTTTATTCTCACTTGTACAACTATCAAAAAGAATTCAAAATTATAGGATTATTACAGAATTATGTTGTCATGGACTCACATTTTTAAAAAAATTTGCAACCTATTATGTTAATAATCTTAGTTTATGTTTATTTCATCCTGTTGAAAGCTGTTCTTTCCAAGTGGGCGGAATGTTCAGATCCTCAATGACTGACTCACAATATTGTATTTAGACTTTTATCTTTCTGTGTATTCTTCAATGCTCATTCTTTAAATCTGTACGTGCCATTTGCAACTTTTTGTGGATTATAACTTTATGAGTTTGTTGCTTTCGCTTTAAGGAATGTCTGAAGGGATGAGAAGAATAGAAGTTATAAGCTTGAGACCTCTGAATTTGAAGGACCATCAAGGAGAGTACGAGAGCATCTGTGTAAATAGACCGTAGGTTGTCGATCCGCCGGCGATAACCACTCATCATGGTCATTTTGCATCTTTCTTGCAACTAATATCTCGGTACCTAGGCCTGCTTGATGCTTCTTCTTCAGGACACGTCCGATATTGCCAATTTTCTAAATTTTGAATGTATTTGATTTTACCTGTCTGGCAAAATTGGAATTTGTCGAGGTCCCTTGCAAGCATTGCACTTGATGACCAGTGCTCTCCGAGACGCGAAAGAGTAATGATCTGAATCGAATAATGAATGATAAGCGAACTGTATATTTTTAACTTCACAATTTCTGAGTGTTCTTTTTCTTGCACCAATTTTTTGTACCATTTGAACTATCAGTGATGTGACTTAAATGTTATTTAAAATTAATGAGTTTTTTAACAGCATCTATATTTGATGTAATAAAATGAACCTGAACTTATAACGAAGCACGCGGCACCAATAGACTAGAAAGAATATGTCCTTTGTCAGGAAGACCTTGGTGAACTACATATCACACCCACAGTCTCAGGTAACAATCCCATTGCAAGGAACTTGAAAGATTATTTTGAGGATCTTTATATACTCCGAAGAGATAATAATATCTTCATCCTAGACAAAGGAACCGGTCTTAGACATACCATAAAGGCAGGGGCAGATGAAAATTCCACCCCAGCTACCTGCGTACGGTTCCCCCACTACGCGGCTTCCCCTCACTCAGCCGGACGATTGCATTTCTCAAAATTATCCTTAAAAAATGTTGTACTCTCAATGCAAAAGTATAAATAGTTTCATTCCTAGCATAATTTGAAAACTCAGATTTTTAATTTTTAACAGCGAAGCACTTTTAAATTACAAATGTAACTTAAATTTCAGATACTGGTAACTGCGAGTGATATTCCTGCACTTGTCAGTGAAAATATATTTATGAAACCCCTTTTTATATTGCTATTTATGTGTTAAAATAGTATTTTTAATTAATTTTCATAAACAAATTGCGTAATATTTATCGTAATATCCTAGGCGGAAAAGTTATACATCGTGGGAAATATTACTATATGCATAATTTTTATTTATTTTTTATATTTTATACCAAACAAAAACAAATATTTTAAGGCAAACTATTAAAAGGATAATTTTGAGCAATGTGTCCGGTTGAACAATAAACAAAGTTTATGATGTTTGTTAATGGATTTCCAGATTAGGCCAGGAATAAGACTATTCATACTTCTGCACTGGGAGTGTAAAACTATTCAAGGATAATTCTGAGAAATGGGATTATTTGAGAAATAAACAAAATTTATTATGTTAGTTAATACGTTTTCAAATCTGGCCAAATTTTAGCTTCCGGAATTTCCCCTAAAATAATGCACCAATAAATTAAAGCTACTGCAGTTGATTTGAGTAAAATAAATAAAAAATTAACCATAAAATTTCACAGACATGAATATTTATTGTTTAATTTTTATCTTTTGAAGTCAAATAACATATCGTTGGAATCATTATAATTCGCAGATTTCGAATATTATATTTGTAAATTACCCAGTGCTAAATTTAAAAAATGTTTTATGCCGCATTTGTGTTTTTGTTAGGTACAAAAGACTCCCGCTGACCAGGTTCGGCGGCAGTAATTCGGGTGAGTAAAGGGAAGCCGCATATTGGAGGAACGGGCGATTGATTTTTCGCTTCCGACCTTCACAGGTAGGCACTAATACATTACCTGCTGAGGGGAGTAAACGTCCCTTCCACTATACGGACTACGGATCTATCTCCTCTCTTACTGCTCTCCCTCTCAAGCAATGTCCAGCCCTACTCTCCCCCACCCTTTTCATTTTCCACATAATTCTGAAAGTAGACTGTAGAGCATCAACCTATTATCTATTAGTTTCATTTGTGACCCTGAGAAAAGATGTCATGCCTTCAAAAATTGTGTGTGCCAGTATCAATGAAAATCATAAAGACTTACAAGTAGATGATGTAAAAAGTATTAAATTATCTGCTTATAGAGGTAGATATCGATTAATTCCAAGCCTCCCTACATATTTGAAGGAAACGCAACGCATGCTTACCCAGTCGGTACAAAATTTAGCGACGTCTTTACGACATCCTTGCGACAACTTTACGACATCCTACGTATATGTCGTTAAGGTGTCTTTACGATGTCGTAAAGACGTTGTACGATCTGACGATGTCTTTACGATATCGTAAAGACACCTTAACCACATGGACATAGGATGTCGTAAAGATGCCGTGACGATGTCGTAAAGACGTCGTAAAATTTGGTGCACACCGGGTGGCGATTTGGACTTGAGAACAAAATTTAGTGAGGATTTTGTAACTATAAATAATAAGACTGATAATTTTGTAATTTTTACAACTGAGCAAAATTTAGAATTATTGACTGTTTCGAAGTATTTGTACATTGACGGTACATTTGATTATTATGTTAAATTCTTCACTCAACTTTGCACATTGCACGGCTGTTTTAATGGACATTATGTTCCACTCGTAAAGTGTTTGTTAGAAAATAAAAATTCCACTTATCAACAATGTTCTTCTGCTTTCTGCAAAATGTGCACTGACAGTGGTTTAGTTTTAAAACCAAAAAATTTTGTCGTAGCTGGACATTGCTTGAGAGGGAGTAGTAGGAGAGGAGATAGATCCATAGTCCGTGCAGTGGAAGGGACGTTCGCTCCCCTCAGCAGGTCATGTATTAGTATCTACCTGTGCAGGTCGGGAGCGAAAAATATAATGCCCGGAGGAACTGTACGCAGGTAGCTGATGAGGAATTGACCAACGCCCTAAAGGCAGAAAAGGCAATGTGGCATAAGCGTTGTTATTTACTGTCAGCCATACAAGATGAGAGAAGGAGTATTAAAAAGCTCACAAAAGGAAGACCGAACAGGAAAATGCTTTTCCAATATTTCGGAACTACTAAGAATCGATCGATCTCCTCGTTTTCACTGGCGAAAAGTTTTTCTGTTCGATCTTCCTCTTATGACCTTTATGCTGTTCTCTCTCTTAAATTGTACGACAGACTTAAATAGTAATACTTGTGCCACTTTGCCTTTTCTGCCTGGTCAGCCTGAGGCCCGATCGATTGTCTAAGATGGAGATATCAATACATATTTAATGGGGGTGAATCAAGATGGGCATAAAACGCTTTCAAATTCCTTGGAACGAGACTGCAATCTGCTATGGTGGACGTAGTAACTATTTTATCCATGACTTCCTGACAAAGGACACCCTTTTTCCAATCTGTGGATGCTGGTGACTTCTTATTTATAGTTTAAAATATAGGAAAAAGTATTGAAGAAACTTGTAGGATCGCTCCAGTGCACACAGTGGGCTGGGAGACCACCAAAAGTGGCCAAAATTCAGCATTTTGATGGATTTATATGAAACTTAGTATAAGGGGGTTTTTGACGTCGCTGATTTCGAATTTAATATCAGAATTCATCAATTCACAATGACGGATTCAAAATGGTGCCTAAAATTTCTAAATTTTCACATATTTGTACCAAGAGGTTTTTTAAGGTTACTGATATACAACCCAGTAAAAAAAGTTTGATAGATATAACGCGAAAACGAATTCAGGTTAGGTTTGGTGTATTCGATTTGCTGCCATTATCGAATTGGACCTTTCAATTCACTTCTGCAACTCATTAGGCTCTATTTTGTCTATTTTGTCTGGTGTATATCATGACCAGTCTGGGCCAGGATATGCTATACCAGACTCTGGCGCCAGAACAGCACGCACAGGCGGAACCAGCCGGGCGTCAGGCTGCAAACGGATTCTTCTTTTTCTGGCGACCAGCTGGCGCCAGTCTGCAGTTATCTTGCTACTAGGGATATTATTGCGAACTATAGGAAAAGTTCTGATGCACTGTCGTAATATATAATATAATAAAATTTGTGACATACTTAACTATATGTATATATAAATATATATAATTATAAAATATGTGATGTTGATCTTATATATTTATACCTCGTCAATTTTTACTATGGCGCAGCAAAAAGTATAAGGTAAAATAGAACAATTGTCATTAATGTGTAAAGTTACTTTGTGAAATCAAATATATAGACTTCAGTATAACAGATATATCTTTTTATGCAGCTATAAATGCACTATCGACGAGAAAAACACACGAAACTAAACAAACCTCGAGGTTAATTGTTTAGAGTGTAATCAATGAAACACAGAATAAAACTATAAATGCCGAAGAGAAAACAGCACGCAAACACATCGAGAGACTAGAGTCACAGCACAGAAAAAATGACAATTGTAGAGAAAACTAGGAAAAACATGGGAAATGATGCCAAACGAGACGAGAAGTCGCCATAGAAGTCGCGAAGATACTCGTGGCGCGTCGGGCATTTCCATTGGATCGACGAAGGCTGCTGCGCCATATATGTATTATTCAACGAGAGCGCGCGATTTTTAAATACAGCTTTCCTCATTCTACTTGGAAATAGTAAAAATACATACAAGTCTATTGAAAATTAAAAACGCATTTTTGTAATTTATCAACCAATTTTCTAAAATATAATTTTAAATTTGATTTTAAACTTCATTCGATATTAAACATGAAATTCAAACTACAAATTAAAGTTATAAAAATAAAAAAATATTTAAATTTGAAATTATTCCAACAGTTTCATCTTTTTAAAAGATTGCAATTCAAATAGGAAAGTTTGAAATATTATGCACATACAAAACGAAAATTTCTGGCTAATTGGAATTTTTTACGGTGGATCAAGGCTTAATAGCATATTTCACTTCTTGAATTTTTCAACTTTCTTTTTTTTTTTAACTTTCGGGATGACCATTAAAAATTATTTCAAAAAATTCTTCACTCGGTGTAAGCATTCTGAGAAATATTTTTTAACTATTTTCTTTCACACTTTATTCTTTTACAGTTTTTTTATGGGTTTGAAATTTTTTGTGTAATTACTCTGCTGTAAGAATGTTACTTAATGTAAGAATGTTTTAAAATATTGTTTTGTGATTATACTGAATGTTCAAAAAAAGAACCAAAGATAATGGAAAAAAAGGTTAAAAAGTTAAAAGTTATTATTTTCTTTTTTAAAAGTTACAGAATAACCAATCAAAGTTCTTGGTAATCTTACACCGATCGAGTAAAGGATCACACTATTAAATTATCGTTTTTAAATAAACAAAATGCATTGCACATTGAGCAATATTACAAATGCATTCAATTATGTTATTCATACAAATTTCCACATTTATTCTCACGATAAAATTGGAAATGTTTGAATTTTTATGAATAAACTATTTTTACAATAATTATAGTTGAAATCATAGTTATAATAATTATTATTATCGAACACTACGCGTCTCACTTATGTATTCATGTGATAAATAATGCCTCTCACGAAGTGCGACGCACATGCGCCACATATCGTGCCTATCACGAAGTGCGACTCATATGCCTCGCACGTGCGTGCCCCTTACACAGTGCGGTGCATATGCCTCGCACCCTGCAGGCACGGCGTGCCTCGGATTCCGTGTGTATAACGTGCACCGCACGCTTGCTCTGGGACCTTAAACTCACGGACTTTAAAATTTACTTTTTATTGTGTATGAAACTCTCCATAACAGGAACAACAGGTCGCTTTGATTTGTAAACTTGAGTGCAGCAACAGCAATAAACCACTTACATAAAAAAGCACCTTCAAGGAGAATTTATAAGTCATTTTTTATTTCATATTCCTTTCTTTTTTTCAAAATCCAAATATAATTGTTTTGAATAATTATAGGGAAATATAATTAATTTCGAAGCAAAAAAATAATTTTTTAAAGAGTTTGAAATGCCATTGAGAAGTACGCACAGTTGAACCCAAATTCTATATATATCTTCAAATTGGAAAATGAAATACAATTACTTCCATAGAATTCATTATGAACATATGAAACGATCGCTTGTAGTGAAGATCAGTTTTAGAACGAAAATTATGTTTATATGCGTTTTATGTTCAAACAAGTGGATTAGAAATAGATTTCTTTTGTGAAGAATAAACTGAAATGGTTTTAAAATAACGTTTTTTTTTATATATTTGACACCATCGTATTAACAACATATAATGATTTTCCTATCACATTTTCGTGATTATAGAAAAATATTAAAGGAATTACTATAGAAAAATAATTACAGAAATAATTAATAAATAATATTAACATATTGAAAAAATTATGCAGAATATAGAGAAACTATAAATAAATGTTTTGTATAGTATTTAAGTGTTGTTATAGCGTTGTTAAACAAAGCTCTTTAAAATGTCTATAATTGTCATAAATATCACAATTTTTATGTGCTTTTATATGAGTGGCCCAAAGCAAATAATTTATTTACAGCTTCTCTACTTTCTGAAATAATTCTTTCAACATTTAAATATTATTCATTTCTATACTGATTCTCTGCAATGATTTTCCTATAATAATTTCTATAATATTTTTCAATAATCACGCCCAAATTACAGAAAATCTATCATAGGAAAAGCATTATAGGCCTTCCACTGAATTTCCTAAACCTATAACATTTTTTCATAAGGGGCCATCGATAAATTACGTAAAACATGTTTTGTCAATTTTTTACCCCTCGCCTCCCTCATGTAACGAGTGGTAACAAAATGATTTAACCCCCCCCCCGCCTATTTAATGTAATTTTTTCAAATATTTTGAGACATGCCACATTATATGCAATTTATTTACTAACTGCGATGCATCCATTGCCATTCCTTTTTTTATATAAGGAAACATATGTTATAGTATTTGTAGAAAATTATAAATGTTTCCGATAAATAAACCAACGCTGTCAGTTTCGTCTTTGAATCTTTAAAATTTAATAATTTTCAATTTTAAATCTTCAAAATTGAATTATTTAAAAAAAAATCATTCAAAATTGCATCATATTCTATTAAACGCATTAAACATTGAAGAATCTTCAATTGCAAATCTTTCAAGTTGACGATTTTTCCATTATAAATCTTTCAAATTTAACTATATATTCAAAAAAAAAGTTTAAACTTACATAATTTTAAAATATAAACATTCAAAATTGATAAATCTTCAATCGTAAATTTGGAAAATTGAAGAATTTTAAATTGCATGTCGTTAAGAATGTTGATTTATAAGTCTTTACAATTGAAGAGTTTTCAATTGTAAATCTTCAAAATTGAACTTGAAAAAAACATTCAGAACTAAATCTTTCTAAATTACCCAGATAACAATTCGTGCCGGCACGTGATCGGCCCGACGGGCTGGAGGCCAACCTGCCTGCTAAATGCATGCGTCAGGCCGGCTGAGTCGGAATGCGACCGAAGGGCGGACAACTGTCCGGGATATTAGACGCCCGTCGGTCGTGCAGACGGCGAGGAACAACGGGCCTGCGACTTGCTCGACCGCTGCAGGCTGATATTTCGAGGAGATTGAGATCGCAAACGCGCATGCGCATGCTTAAAAATAGATATCTCAGTCAAATTTCCACCAATTACAATTTAAAAAAAATGTGTTGAACCTTAAAACATGAGAAAGTTCAAAAAAATTTCAATTGTAGCGTTATGATTTTTCACCGTCATAAAAGAAGAATCAGCAAGAAACGGGTTTTTGACCCGAAAATCAGATTTTTGAGGTATGTCTCGTGAAAATTATCTTTTTACCCGCACAGTCAGCCGGCATTTTACCGGACCGTCGGTTATGCAGTTCGCCGGACCGCGTCGCTCCCGCCTGTCAGGCTGGCTATGTAGCCATCAATGGTGTGCACATTAAGGTGCATATCTGCCGGCACGACGGTCCGATCGACCGGACCGCGGGCCGGCAGATAGCTTGCAGTCGGCGGGCATTTTGCTATCTGGGTATAAACATTATGAATTAAAGAATGTACATTTAAAAAATTAACATTGAAAACCAACAAAGTTGGCGAATTTGCAATTGTAAATATTTTCAAATCATTTTTCATTGAAGAAAGGTGTTTATTGGAACAAAAACAATTTCATTGAACCAAAGTAATTTTTTTGAATCGAGGAAAATTGTTTTGAATCAAAGAAACTTTTCTTTGACTGAGAGCCAATGAATATTTTTCTTTTATTCAGAGAATCTTTTTTCTGGATGTATATGTCTTTCAAGAGCATCTTATTAAGACATAAAATCCTGAATTAAATTATTTATTTATTTATTTCCATTAATCCCTGCTGGGATAACGTTATATAATTATTAAAATTAATATTAAATTTTAATTAAAATTGTATGAAAGCCGTTGTACCTATATTAATATTCATTTCAATTTATGATTATTAATCATATTATAGTACTTTAAACTTAAGCATATATATATATATATATATATATATAATTATATATATATATATATATATATATGTATATGTATATGTATATATATCTATATCTATATATAATGTATCCTTGCAAGTTGCGATATTCCCAGATATTTGGAAAAGGGCCGTCATTCGCCCAATTCCAAAAATTAATTCCCCTACATGCCTGAAAGATTTTAACCCTATTTCCATCCTATGCGCATTATCTAAACCGTTTGAAAAAATAGTTTCGACTTTTCTAAGGCATTTGCCTCTGTAAATCACAAACTCCTCCTGCTTAAGTTGAAGTCATTTAGGCTGTCAGACATGAAAATCAGGTGGTTTGATTCGTACTTGAATAGTCGGTTTCAACGAGTAAAAAATAGTAAAGGCGAGCAGTCTGACTGGATGAAGGTAGGTTGTGGAGTTTCTCAGGGTTCCATACTTGCTCCTCTCCTTTTTAACCTGTATACCTCGGATCTGGGTAGAGAGTTGACACCAGCTGAAACATTGTGAATACCACAAGTATGCTGATGGCTTCAAACTTTATCTTTCGGGTCCTGTTGCCTTCTTGACAAATCTCCTTGCTCTCGTACAGGAGGATATCGATAAATAAAATAAATAAATAAATTTCCGATTTAATCGGACGACTTTCCGTTTTCACTTTAATTTCACCGAAAGTCAACTGAAACCTGCGTATTAATTTCGGATAGAATCGGACTCTTTCCGGAGTCGATGTTTTTGACCGGACAGATTTCTGATTTAATCGAACGATTTTCCGTTTTCACTTGAATTTCACCAAATTATAACTTTAACCTACGGATAAATTTTGTAGAGAATCGGACTGCTTACGGAGTCGATGTTTTTGACCTGACGAATTTCGGATATAAGCGGATGATTTTCCGTTTTCACTTTTATTTCACCGAATGACAACTAAAACCTGCGGATTAGTTTCGGATAGAATCGGACTGCTGCCGTAGTCCATGCTTTTGACCGAACGAATTTCGGATTTAAGCGGACGATTTTCCGTTTTTACTTTAACAAAAATAATTTCAGGTACTGAGTTTGAAGTCAGTGAATTCACTTTAATGTGTCAGCACGCAAACGCTTCAACATTGGTAAATGAGTCTGAATTCGTGAGAGTAAAATGCACACTCGAATTCGCCCCAACTCGTCACGGCGAATTTCAGAAAGTGTCGATTTGTACAATTTAATCCGCAACAGGAAAACTAACATGTCGGACAATAAAATTTATTGTAAATGTTTAGTAAATCGTCCCGTAGCTCAGTGGGGACACTGTGGACTGATACATAAGGGATCGTTGGTTTAAGTCTCGACCCATGCACTTTTTATTTTATTTTATTTTTTCTAATTGACCTTGACCACGCATTCATATGAATTCACACGCATTTAATTCGTGCTTTTACTACTGAAGATTTTTCACTGATCATGAAATCCGCAGAACGTCTTGTTGATAAAATTCAGGCAATCGCGAAAAAAACAATGAGCATTGAAAGTCATTTTCAGTTAGTTGTAAAGATGTCGCAGGACATTTGGTTTATATCGCTTTTGATTCGATTTCAGTGTTTCGTTATTACAAAAATGTCAAGGGACAGTAAGAGGAAGCGTTTATCGTTCGAAGAAAAATATAAATTGTTAAACGAAGTGAAAACAGGTGCCTCAAAACAGTTTACCTTACAAAAATATGGTCTCGCTGACGGAACGTACAAGGATCTGAGAGCTGGCAAATTTCTTTTAAAAAATAAGATGGAAAGTTGTGGATTTATAAAAAAGAAATCTTCAAAAACAAGTGATAATGTGGTCTATGTGGATAATGCAGTCTTGAAAACTTGAACAATTAAACATCAAAAGCGTTTGAAGTTGAACATTTTTGATAAAAAACATGTAGCATTTAACATTTATTAAAATATTTAGAAGTTCTGAAAAAAATTTTAATTAAAAAAAAAATTTGAAGAACTTTTAGATTTCTCAAGATATGAAATTTTAAAGCTTTTTAATGATCTTTTAACTATTTGAAACGAAAATAATTTAACTTCTAATTTATGAAGTGTTCCGTTAAAAAAATTTTAATTTTTCAATTTTCAATTTTCTAGCTTGAAATTGCTTAAAATAATATAATTTTGAAAATTTTTAAGTTCATTGATTGATTGTTTAATTCAGAGAATTGAAAATGATATCTTGGATTTATATTTTTGGAATTTAATCTGAATCTTTGAACTCTATAATTTATAAAAGTTAAAAATTCTCAATTTTGTAGTCATCTGCATTTCATTTAAAATTGTTTAATTGAAAAGTGTTAAAACCTTCCAATTTATAGTGTAAATTATTAATAATTCGAATACAAAATTTTTTAAATCAAAAACTTAAACTTCAATTTAAAAAGTTCAAAATTCAAGAGTTCCACTTTGAATGCTTTCATTTGTAGTTTATTTTTCATTCCTTCAAATGGAAAAATTTTTAGCTTCAGAGTTCAAATTTTTGAATTTTATTGACCGTGAAAAATATTTGCAAACAGAGAAAAAAAAACCGGGATTTTTTTGCGATTAAAATGGCCATCCTGTTATATGTACGTACATACTCATTACTCAGTACTTTGACAAAGTTTGATTTTCTAGCACTGGCTGTTTACGGTTTAGAGTCCCGATTCGTCATCGAGGCCATTAAGGGTACCCCCGACACGGCTGATAAAGCGGGACTGCAGTGTAACATAGGCGAAATTAAAATAAGAGCTTTTGTTAAATTCCTTATGAAATGAAATTTAAGTTAAGAAATTGGTGCAATTGCAGAATAGGAGCATCATCTCTGTTTTTGCAGGAAAATTTTTTTTCGGCAAAAAAACTATTAGAATCTTTAATTGAATGATAAATGAAGCGAATTTACGAGGCAAAAGTTCAAAATTATTGTTACTTTTGTTATTACGATGTCTCAAATATGGGTCTGTCATGATATCGGCATGATCATATTTAACTCACCGTTTAGGTGCTTTTAAACATCCGTACGGCCAGAAACACTGTAAATAATTAATTAAAACCTCTTTGACTAGTCACAATAATAATGTTGGTAAAATCCCTACCCCTTTCCAACGTCTCGTGGGGGCGGGAAGGCACCCCTTTACCTGGACACAAAAATAATGTTAATAATCTCGATCATAATATGATCATTCCGATATCGTGACACACACAGATTTGAGACATCGTAGTAATAAAAGTAACAATAAATTTACACTTTTGCCTTGTCAAATCGCTTCATTTATCGTTCAATTAAAGATTCTAATGGTTTGTTGCCGATAAAAAAAATGTTAAGCCAAAATAGGGGTGACGCCCACATTCTGCAATCTAACAATAATAAATATCACATTTGAGTACATCAGTACAAGTATAAATGACTTGAATTTCTTTTCCTAGAAATATATTAAGATACTTACAAAATTCTTTATTTATCTTAGTAATAAACATTATACTTCTGTAAATTTATAAAAAGTGACAGACCTCTTATTGGACTTCTGTGCATCAGACCCAAGAATTTCGAAAAGAGATTTGAAAAACTTGTAAATTTAAATCATTAATCTTTCTAATCCGTCATTAAATAACATTGGAGGCTTATATCAAGAAACAATTAAAAGAATCAAACACAATTCTTTTCATTAAAATATTGATTTTGAAAGTACTTTGACTGTTCATACAGACCGACCGGACGACAAAGTAGTACTTTGATATACTCGTCCTTGCGACCGAATGAAGAGACGTCTTTTTTTTTAATTATATATTATTGCGCAGATAAGAAGACATAGAAAAAAATAAACGGTGACGTTTGCTTAAGCAAACATTTCGACTTTTGCGTCTTCAGAATTCAAGAGCAGAACAAATTAATTATTTCCATATACTTGCAAAGCAACATTTCTCAAATACACTCTTCGTTTCCAGCTGGAAAATGGCGAAACATACACCTGAACTATCAAATCGAGAAAAAAATATTTAATTTCATTGAAAGTCCCTCTAGTTCTATTTTTACATAATGAAGATATAAAACCTTACCGCCAAACGGAAAGACTTTACTATGAAATGCTTTATAATCAATGCCGTGAAAAAATGCTTACAACTTTTGGAAGGAACCTACCTGAAAGTGGAATTGAGGAGTAACCAGCTTGTATTTATATTAAATTCTAGAGAATAATTAGAAAATACTGAAATACACGGGTTATAGCCATGGTTATAGTAAAGAATGTCCTTGATCGGAAGAGAATTTGGAGGTCGTTATACCGTTGAACTCCACGACTACATATATCATACTATTGAACGAAAAAATGCAAAACGCACCAAACGCATTCGAATGAAACTTTTTCACGATTAAGCACTTCTACTTATATTCTAACCATTCTAACCAATCTCATGACATTTTTATAATGCAGTTCGCCCCTTTCGAGAATATGTGGATTGCACCCTCTGAAACATTTTCTTCGTAAATGTGCACAAAGTAACTTGAAATCACACCTTACTTTAGTAGAGAATCAAGGTCGATTAAATATCACGGCATTTTTGGAATTGACCACCGAATCACAGGCAAACATCGATTTTCGTTCCGGAATCGTTCAATTCGCGCAAGAGTTGGAAAGGCGAAACACTCACTGAGTGTCCCAAAAAATGTACTCCTTGCGACTCTCTACGGGAGTTTCACTTAGACTAGATATCTAAAATGAGTGGATTCTTCATATGTAAATGTACCTACTGAGATTTAGATGCACTGAGCGTTAGCAAACTTTACAAATATTGACAATCCGGAGTACGCTTCCTATCACGAACTTTCGGACATCTTGTCTCACGACGCCGTGTGAACTTGCGACGTTGCGCTATTTCTCACTTCAAGATGGCTGCCAGGAAGCAAAGATTTTGGCGAAAATATTCCTTTAGGCAATTTCCCAACTCACAGTTAATAATAATGCGCATACAATATAGAATAATTAGAAAATAAGAAAAACAAATAAATTAAAAAATACTAATTTTGTTTCATCAATGCGTATTTGCTTTAAAAAATGCGACTCATATAAAATTTTAAGGTAAAGGGACGTTTACAACCGGTTTACGACGAGTTCGCAATCGATCAAGGTTTCCGGTAGTGGCGCTGATTACGTCCGCCCGGCAATTTTATAATTAGATAACAAAAGTTAAACAATATTCAGTAATCTTAAGTAAATACATTCTTTGTGTGTATTTTATCATTCAACTCTTCTAGAATGATTTCATATTTAAAAAATTATGGTTAAATCTTTTCAATAAAATATAAAAGAATACTTCTTTATTCTTTATAAAAGGCAAGTAAACTTTAACATTATAATTTTTGGGAATATGTAATTGTTAAACAATTCCGATATTCGACGGTTTTTTAAAAATGATAAATTCTTTCGACATTATCTTCGAAAAAATGTATGATATTTTTTTTTATTTTGCCCATCTCTAGTATTCAGTGTTCGAAGACTTTCTTCTCGCGATCAGCGAGAGCAGCGCCATTCCTTTTGGTTGAAGAGAAACCGCCGCCATGGGTCGTATGCACGCACCTGGGTAACTAAATATTAATTTTCTACTGAATTTTCCAACCTCTAAAACCCAATAAAATCTCTTTAATCATAATTTTAGCAGTTCCAAAAAAGGTGAAAGTGAAAATACTAAATTTATTTGTCTAAATTCGTTTATCGGACTCTTAAAACGTGGGAACCATTTTCACGCCACATGTGCCATGCGTTTTTTATTTCCGTGTGCAGCATTTTTTGTAGTATTTATTGATATTTTTGAGTGTAATTTTAAATCTTTAGTCTACATTTTTTGAAAGAGAATTTTCTGTACTGTGTTCTAGTGTATACTGCATTTTTCGCATATCTGTGTTTTTTGGTTATAAACACCTTGACAGGTCGATATTACACATTTATTTGTGTAGATTTTCGTTAAAATTGGTGAAAACAATATTTTTGATGCAGTTATTGATCTTCGTTAAATTCAATCTTTTTTCTATACCTATTTTTAAATTAAAAACTGATACGTTGAACGCGGTTATGATTTTTTTTTTAATTCTAACCTATTCTCACATTTTTAGATATTTCAGAGTTGTGATACGTATGCGCAGTACGTTGTAAATTTATTCAATTAAATTGATTGTTCTTCAAATTACATCAATTAATTTTTTTTTTTTTATTTTTTAAATTACCCCCAAGAAATTACTTTCGGAGTAGAGTCGTTTGAAAAGTGTTTTGGAGACTATTTCTAATTTAAATTTAATAATAAAGTACACAACAATAGATGTATTTAAAAAATATGTTTGATATTTAAATGACACTTTCCAACAAAAAATTGATTGTTTTAGAGTTTTTTTTTCTCAATATTATCTTGCTTAAAATCAGAATTCCTCTACAATATAGAATCAAATTTATGATTTGGCAATAAAAGATTTATTTTTTAAAAATTAATTTCAAAGGCATGAAAATGTTGGGAAGTTGTACATTGTTTGTGGAATTGCTGGTTCAAATCAAACTTAGGATATCCGTTAGTGATACAAATTAAATTTATTATCTGTTTGATTCCAGAAAGGGTATATCCCAGTCAGCATTGCCTTACAGGCGAAGCATAGCAACATGGTTAAAACTGTCGCCAGAAGATTGCAAAGACCTTATATTCAAATTGGCGAAAAAGGGTCACACTCCTTCCCAAATTGGTAATTTTACCAATTTAATACTGATTTTTTTTTTAAATATAATTCAAACACCAAATATTATGCAAACTACCAGCTGAGCTTTGACTCTTTAAGTCTCAACTCTTCCTAAATGTTTGCTAAATTAAAATAATGATGTTTGAGGAGAGCTCTATTTATTCCTGCAGATTTCTCTATAGGTATTCATTAGACACGTTTTTTACTTAGCCACGAAAATTTGTATTTTACCTGATAAAAAGTACCAAGCAAACTACCAGCTGAGCTTTGACTCTCTCAAGTCTTAACTCTTCCTAAATGTTTGCTAAATTAAAATAATGATGTTTGAGGAGAGCTCTATTTATTCTTGCAGATTTCTCTATAGGTATTCATTAGACACGTTTTTGACTTAGCCACGAAAATTTGTATTTTACCTGATAAAATGTATTTTGGCTTGGAATACACTGGCCGTAAAAGTAATAGTAAAAATATTGTATGTAAAAAAAGCTATTTATAAAAATGAAGGACTTGAAACAATGTATAGAAGGTGCCAGTTTCTTAACTTTGCTTTACTAATAACTATTTTTTTCTGTTATAGGTGTGATTCTTCGTGACTCTTATGGAGTCGCACAGGCCCGTTTCCGCACAGGAAACAAGATCCTCCGAATCCTGAAGAGCCTGGGACTCGCACCCGAAATTCCAGAGGACTTGTATCATTTGATCAAGAAAGCGGTGGCGATTCGCAAGCACTTGGAGAGAAATCGCAAGGACAAGGACAGCAAATTCCGTTTGATTCTGGTAGAATCCAGAATCCACAGACTCGCTCGTTACTACAAACAGAAGAGCGTTCTTCCTCCCAGTTGGAAATACGAGAGCTCGACAGCGAGTGCCCTTGTAGCTTGATTTCTTACGTTATATTTTCAACATCTTTCAATAAATAAGGTCTATCGATTTTTTTGTGTCTTCCTGAAGTTTCCCCAGCCTGTTATTTGTGCGGATGGTTCACATCATTTTTAATCATACACATAAGGTACACGTCCCAGTAATCGTGATGCCAATTTTCTTGCTTTTTTTTAATGAATGTAATTTCTCTTTGCTATTATAAAATACTAAAAATAAGTGGGTTTCATCATTAAATGTTACTATTAACATATTTCTTTAACAATATATTCAAATTATAAACAAGTTTCACGAATACTGGTACATTTATCTTAATTTCTCTCCTTAATTTTATTAATATTAAAATTCCTTTCAATATTATTCTGCTATTATTATCAGTTGTAAACAATTGAAAAAAAAGGAAATTAAAATTTCAAATTTGTTTGGTTTATGGTTTAATTTTTCTCTTATTTTTTGACAAGCTTCTTACTAAATAAATTTTGTCTGAAGTATAAAAAAAATTTTAATTCGTGTTTTATATGTTGAAAGGAAAGTTTTTTAGAAATTAATTTAAATTTGAAAAATGGTATAATATAAGACAGTTTCATCTCATTTTGCTTATTAAGAGAAAAATCGAAAGCAGGGCTATTTTTATCTACAGCAAAGTTGACATTTGAATGACCGAGAAAAATATTCAAAAACTCAAAAATCGATAGTTATTTTTGCAGATTTGAGAATTCAGTTTACGGGGTTACTAGTTCACGAGTGAAAAGAGAAGAATTATAGCAAAACAAATTTTTATTGTACTTTGATACATAATATTTATATTCTTTGTCGACGTGTAATAATTAAAGACGATTTAAGTTCAGCTTCCATTTCCAAAATTCTGTTGAACTTTCTGCCATTTGGCCACCATGCTCGACATTTCCTTCTGCTTTTTGCCAAGGCCGAGTTTCGTCTGAAACGTGATTTTACTTAATAAGAATACTCAACAATTTCTGTTTCGATCGACGGGTTGATCACTCGACTTTTAAGTGTAAACCAAGTTCCAAGAGATGACAGAATAGTCCAAGATATCAAAAGAGATTTCAGAATATTCCAAAAGGTCTAAAAAGATTTCAGGAGATTTTTGAATATTCCAAAAAATTTCAGAGAATCTTATGATTTTCCAAGAGAACTAAGAAATTTTGAGAATATTACAAGTAATCTACAGATATTTCATAATATTCCAAGAGATCTAAAAAGATGTCAAGTTATTTCAGGAGATTTCAAGAGATTTTAGAATATTCCAAAAGATTTCAAAGAATTTAAGGATACTTCAAGAAATCTAAGAAGATTTCAAGAGATTTCAGAATATTCCAAGGCATCTAAAAAGATTTCAAGAGATTTCAGAAATTCCAAGAGATCAAAAAGATTTCAGGATATTCCAAGATATCTAAGAAGATTTCAAGCGGTTTCAGAATATTTCAAGAGATCTAAAAATAATTCAGGTTGTTTTGAACAATTTTAAGAGATTTGAGAACATTTCTAAAAAGATTTCAGAATATTTCAAGAAATCTAAAAAAAAATTCAAGAGATTTCAAGTCATTTCAGAATTTTTCAAGAAATCTAAAGAAAAAGTAAGATATTTCATGAGATCTAAAAAGATTTCACGAAACCTTGTAAATCAGATTTTAATAATGACCAACCCCTCGGTTTCGATGATACTATATTTAATCAAATTGTCATTAAACCGAAAGGTACTTACAATTTTTAATTGTAAATTATCTTAAATTGAATAAGCTCTTTATTTGTTGTTAATAATGAAAAAGTACCTTCTTTTTCTTCTTATCCTTCATGATCGCTTCAGAACTTGAAGGAGATTGGTCGACTTCCGGTTGTGGAGGTGGGTTAGGAGAAGACACTGATTCTGGTAAATGGCTCTCCTGGATCTCAGTTTCGACCTCCGGTGGTTGGCTGCTTTCTATCGAAGCGATGTCACTATAAAATGAGTCTATCGCAGATCCCAGGGATTCTCTTTGCGCTTTGACAGGAGGTTTTGCTATTACTTGACTAGTTCCATAAATGTGAGAGTAGTCAGCCATCATAAATTGAACTCCTTCTTGTCCTAATCTATTTGCAGCTGCTACGAGTGCCTGCTGTTAAATTTAAAGGATTTACATTTAAGCAACTCATTTGCAAAGATTTAAATAAAATTTTTAGTGTTTCCAGGATATTAATAATTACATTATGCAAGTGATGATATGCAGGATAATGTAACAATTGTCCTTGCATAAGAGCCGTATGATGTGTCAAAATCGCATTTCCCATGGTAGCAGCATAAATCGGATTAGTCTGATGTGGAGAAGCAGCATAAAGAACTCTAGATTCGAGAACCGATGTAGGTAAAGCATAAGGCATTTCTGGTGCATCTACTCCTGGAGGAAGAGGTTCATTATTGGCGGATTTAGAGACCTTTGGTGGCGATGGAGGCAATGGAGGCTGAACTGTTTCTGCAGGTGTGGTAGGCAACGGAGGATTTGCACTCATCACATCTAAACTAGAGTTCGTAACTGCAAAACAAATCAGAAGTTACATATTAATTAATATTTTACTGCTTGACAATTGTCAAAAATCAAAAAATCTTTGCCTGAATCTTTGTCAGAATAAAACTGACCCTGTTCTGATTTCTCTTTCTTGATATCTAACTCTTTTTCTTGGCTGCCTTTTCGCTTCTTCCCTCTTTTCAAATCCGCGGCGCATATTCGTGGAGGTGGAGGTGGGCTTGGACTAGAAATTTGAGGAGGCGGTGGAACCTTTATATCACTCGAATCCGAAATTCCTCGACTCATTGCTTCCTCGACTTCCATTGAGAGCTTCTTCTCTTCATCCTCCTGTGTTGAATCCTTAGATTGTTCCACTTCCCTTTCTATGAAAATCAAAAATAAAGATAAATGACTTCAAAGCTCAAAATGCTCTCAAAACAGGGGAAATAGGGTGATTTTTCACGAAAATAGGGGAATAAATTCTTCAAAATAAAAGTGACATTGGTACCACGTTCCGAAAAAGGGGGAAATAGGGGAAAGATTAAACTATTTTTACATGTCGAAAAGAACAATCTTCTTATAAGAAATGTCATATTTTCAAATAATTTTCAATGATTTTTCAATTACATCTGCCATTAAAGACTTTATTTTTAAAAATTGGATATACTTAGGTCGTTAGAAATCCATTCACAGTGATACAAAAAAGTCAGAGAAAAAATAAAATGAGTTAAAAACACAATTTTTATATATTTAACATCGTTCTCATAAATATTTCTTTCCAAGATTTGTCATTACTTCCTTACTATAAATTAACACTTACAATGTAAATTTAAAACTACAGTAGAACGAAGTAAAAATGCTAAACTGAATCGACTCGTTTGAGCTGAGGGATAACAATTTGCGGGTCGACATCCAAAAAAAGTAAAGAAAACATTTTGAAATCGGTTAATATCTTCTGTTCTCTTTTTTGAATTGACATTCAACAATTTTTTAAATTCAAAAAAATTTTGCCTTATTTAGAATTTTTTGAAAATGTACAAAGACATGTTCTTTGGATTGATTCGAACCTGAAATTTCTTCAGCTTGAACCTAAGAAACATGTTATTAGTTTTTATTCATGGGAAACGTTTTTTTTCGCGGTGTTCATAACGTTCCAAAATCGCAAAAAAATATGAAATCCTAAAAATCCTAAATCACAACAAAAGCTTTTTTCCGAAAAAGCAAAATGATAAAATGTTTCTTTGACTCAAGCTTAATAAATTTCAGATTCGACATATTCAACTTTTTTTAAATGTGTGCATATGACTCAATCACAAAAAACATGTTTTTACACATTTTCAAAAAAACTGTTATTGAAGCAAAAAATTTATTTTTAAATTTCGTAGTTTTTTTATTATTGCTCACTAGTAAAAGCTGTAAATATAACAAATTCGTCATAATTTTTGAACCAATAAGAAATATTTTGAATTTGAAATCGTTAATTTTTATTCATTAAATTTTTTTTTTCACTTTTATCGAATGCCAACTCACAAAGTTTGTTTCCTCCTCAGCTCAAACGATTTGATTTATTTTAGCATTTTTACTCCGCCCTACTCTTCAGTGCTCTCAAACTCAAATTGAACATTGCTCAAGTTAAAACATTTAACGTTGCAGTTGATGAATTCGGAATATTCCATTTTTTAACCTTTTATTGTATACACTGGGTCAATTGGACCCACAAAAAATTCTGGATCGAGAAAGAGTTTCCATATAAATTTTTAGCTTAAAATATTAACAATTGAAAAAGTTACCATTTTTTTGTAAAATTCAATTTTTCAAACGAAAAATTTGGTTGTGATTTTTTTTTAAGTATGCTGAAGACTTTAAAGACACTTATAATACCTATAAATTACTTCAACATACTTGAAAGTATACCTCTGAATTTTTGTAAGTAAAAAGGTTCAGTAGTTGTGAAGTTAGAGATGATCAAAAAGTGAACAGGGTCAGATTGACCCAGAGTGTAGGAAATGTTCAAAAAAATAGGTGGGTACTCGAAGGGTTAACTAGGTATTTAACTTTGTATAATTCAAATAAAAAGTATTCACCTTATAATACTTATTTAAAAAAGTACTATATATGTTGTAACTGTTCTAATTTTATATTAGATAACAACTTCTGTCTCCAACTTTCACATTTTCAAAATGCTTTAAATATTGTATTCAAATATTGTACTTTCAAATATCGTATACTTAGAGAGAAAAGGGAAAGTTTTTTGAGAATAGGGGAAAAAGGGGGAATTTCGAGAAAAAAGGAGAAACTAAGAAGAAAGGGGAAGACTATGCACCCTGTGAATTTTCTACTGAAAGAGATGAACTTTCAACCCAAAAAAACGAAATTTCAACAAGACTTGAGTTTTCAAGCTAACAAGTCGAATCTTTTAGAAATCATTTGACTTTTGAATCCGAAAAGATGAATTTTCAAAAAATAACTTAATTTTCAAAAAAAGACTTACATTTTTAATCAAGAAACTTTTTTGGTAAAGAAAGAAAAAAGATTCAACCATTATATTGAATATTCAAGTGAAAAATACGAGTTTTCTACAAAACAGTTGAATTTTCAACAAAAAACAAACTCATTATCCACCAAATAATTCAATTATCGACTAAAAAAAAAAAAAATTGTCAACCAAAAATTAAAGAGATGAATTTCCAGTTAAAAGAATTTATTTTCACACAAAGAACAAGAATTTTTAATCAAAGGGAGAAATTTTTAAATAAACAATACAACATTGCAACTAAGAAAGATTTTTGAGTGGAGAAATAAAAAATCAAACAGATTTTCGAATTTTTAATCTACAAGAGATGAATTCTGACAAAAAAAATATAATAGATGACTTTTCTACCAAAAGATGCGTTTCAATCCAAAAGGACGAATTTTCAAAAAAGGAGTTAAATTTTCGACCAAATAACATGAATTTTCTACCAAACTAGATGAATTTCCAACCAAATAGTTGAATTGTCAACTAAAAAAGGTCAATTTTCAACCAAAAATGAAAAAGTTTAAATTTCAATTTAAAAAATTCATTCTCAATCGAAACACAAACGATTTTTCAACTAAAGAGATGAATTTTTAAACCAAAAAAACAAAGTTGCAACCAAAACAGATTTTTCAGTCAAGAAAGAAAAAAATTTTCAACCAAATTGTGGAATTTTCAATACAAAAGAGATAAATTTTCAACAAAAGAGTTGAGTATTTAAGCTAAAATGTCTATGTTTTTTAGAAAACATTAGACTTTTGAACCCGAAAAAGAAATTTAAATAAAGAGTTCATTTTCATCTTAGAAGTTGCATTTTCAACAGAGGAAGATCTTTCAGCCAAAAAGACGAATTTTCCTCAAAACAGATTAATTTTCAGACGGAAAATATGAATTTTCAACAAAAAAGTTCATTTTCAACAAAGTAGTTAAGTTTTCAACTAGTATAATACATTTTTAACAAAGTAGTTCAACTTTGAACCAAGTAGTTGAATTTTCAACCTAGAAGATTAATTTTCTACCAAAAAAGATGACTTTTTAACAAAATATCGGCATTTCCAACCAAATAGTTGAATTGTCAACTAAAAGAGGTCAATTTTCAACCAAAAATAAAAAAGTTTTAATTTCAATTAAAAAAATTCCTTTTCAACCGAAACACAAACGATTTTTCAACTAAAGAGATGAATTTTTAAACCAACAAAACAAAGTTGCAACCAAAAAAGATTTTCAGTCAAGAAAGAAAACAATTTTCAACCGAATTGTGGAATTTTCAATCAAGAGATGAATTTTCAATAAAAGAGTTAAGTATTTAAGCTAAAATGTCGATATTTTTTAGAAAACATTAGACTTTTGAACTCGAAAAAGGAAATTAAATAAAGAGTTAATTTTCATAAAAAAAGTTGAATTTTCAACACACGAAGATCTTTCAGCCAAAAAGACGAATTTTCCTCAAAACAGATGAATTTTCAAACTGAAAATATGAATTTTCAACAAAAAAGTTCATTTTCATCAAAGTAGTTAAATTTTCAACTAGTATAATACATTTTTAACAAAGTAGTTCAACTTTCAACCAAGTAAATGAATTTTCAACCTAGAAGACTAATTTTCTACAAAAAAAAATGAATTTTTAACAAAAGATCTGCATTTCCAACCAAATAGTTGAATTGTCAACTAAAAAAGGTCCATTTTCAACCAAAAATGAAAAGTTTAAATTTCAATTTAAAAAATTCATTCTCAATCGAAACACAAACGATTTTTCAATTAAAGAGATGCATTTTTGAACCAACAAAACAAAGTTGCAACCAAGAAAGATTTTTCAGTCAAGAAAGAAAGAAATTTTCAACCAAATTGTGGAATTTTCAATCGAGAAGATATGAATTCTGAACTACAAATATAATAGATGACTTTTCTACAAAATATGCACTTTCAATCCAAAAGACCGAATTTTCTATCCAAAAAGACGAATAATAATTTTCAATTATTATTATTATACTACCGACAAAAAGTTTGTGTAAATTTTCTTTGACCGTTTGAAAATTCATACTTCAGTTCAAAGTCGAATATCTATGTAGAAGCTGAAAAGAAGCCTTCTGGGAAACTTTAAACGATACAATTAGTACTTGCGATCAAAGTGAAAGAATAATTTTGTTAGGAGATATGAACGGATGGGTCTGCGTCCAACATCACGACACATATACAGAAAGGGTACTAGGTAAATTCGGGGATCAAAGGAAAAATTATAACGGGGAAAAGTTAGTTAGCTTATGCTTAGAAAAGAGCCTATTTATTACAAATACTTGGTTTCATTTTTAGTCCCTGTAACGGCTTCGTGTTGCTACAGGATTGAATATTCATAATAATTTATATTTATTTTACATTATAGTGATGTTAATATTCACATCGATATCATAAAGATATTAATCTATAGTCACACAGAACTAAATTTTTTAATTCAATGCTTAGTAGCTTTTTTTAAATATTTTAAATTTTACTGCCTTAATGAAACCTTGAAAAGCTTCCAAAATTTCATATTCTCTTATTTAATATTTATATTCTCCTCATTTCATACCTTTCACGAATTTCATTTTTTTTAACAAGGTAGCGGCTTCAGAAGCCTCAAATTTTATAACCCAAGAAAAATTTGACAATCCCTTTGTGCCCTCCTGCATATAATCCCATAGTACTATTGGAACAAAAGGAGCCTTTAATTTTATTATAAATCAACAAATATGAAGAGAAAAATAGCCCTTTCTTCTATTCGAAATTTCCAGTGCTCATAAATAATAGGAAAATTATTGAAATCGCCTAAATTCCATAAAATAACATTAGTTGAAGATCTTTTGTCATAAAATAATAAGCAAAAAATGTTGGCATAAACTAATCATTTGTCAAAAGTGTGTTTCTTTATTATTTTCAATAATTTTACGTTTTTGTAACTGAGAGTTTATAATAATCTCAGTAAAATCCATAGCTGATTGATAAATTGTATAATTTTTTTATTGATTCAATAAAAAAATGCATTTTCTTCGCATTTGTCGACAATAAAATTGTTTTTTTTTTCATTTCTGTCCTTCTAAATGTAAATTTCATGATAATTTCAATAAAATTTATATTTACTTGACAAATTGTATGACTTTTTTAAACAAATTTAATGAAAGCATTTATAATACACTATTTTTGGATCGTAAATGTAGTAGGGATGCTACTAGTACATACCTTGGGCAGAGAATGTTATTTTCAACCGATCCTGGAAGAGAAAATTGAAATCCGGCAAAATATCGTGAAAGAGGATATACGAGGAATATGTATTGATCTGTTTCGTCTGTAACAGTGAGACCATTCCTGGTGTCCCTTGTTTTAAAACTTTTTATTTGCCGGACATATTTCGATCTCCTGAAAGATCTCTTCTTGCTGTGCCTCATTCACCGCATTCTCCAGTAAAGGCTTATCCTTCTACTAAGATTACTCTTCTTGCCAGGAGCAGGTCTCCTCCTTCCAGATGCAGGTCTCCTCCTGCCAAGTGCAGGTCTCCTCCTGCCAGGCATTCTTCTTTACGTCTATTCGAACTGAAACCTGACTAACATATATTCTGTGATGTGTTATTTCATACCACGATAAATTTCTTGAACAATCACGCCCATTCAACCTTAAATTAAGTAAAATCAATGGTAAATTAATACCTGTTCCAGTACAGAATCCACTCACGAACTGTTTTCTGACAGATGCTTCGAGGGAGATGGCCTTCTGCCATAAAGAAACCCCTAGAGGCCTAGGGATTGTAAATCGACTACGAGTAACTGGCAAACCGTACGTTAGGTACACACCTTCATAGGAGCTTTTGTGAACGTGCCCCAAAACATTGAATAGAACGACTCTCGACCATTCTGTGTTCGACATATGTTACTGAAATTTTGAATGGGTCGATATAAGTCATTGTTCGTCTAGTCGCCAGGGCTATTCGTTTGAGTATTGTTTGTTCCTAGTCATTTTGGCGTTTCTATATGAGACTACTATAGACTTTATTAATCCTTACTCAGTCTTCCATATCCCTATCCTCTCTGTGTTGAGCTGGAGCGTGGTAACGTCTCAAAATGATGGGTTAGGTTGGAGCGTTAAGTCTAAGTTGAAAGCTAATTTCCAAAATAGAGGTTACCGTGTTATTTTAAGAACGGAGTTTAAGGGAATTGAAAAATAGATATTGAAATTCAATTTACAAATAGCTTGAGGTCTTTTTGAATCGCTTAGAGTCCCCGTTTGTGAAAACAACCTGGCGCCCTTCAGACAAATTAAAATTAAATTCAATGTAACGTATGATTAAAAAGTAATGATTCAGGATTGACCTGGTCTTAGCCAATAGCCACTGATTTTAAGAAGGTAAGCTAATGCTTCGTGATTGACCTGTGCTTAGCAAGGTTATAATTTGTTCAGCTTATTCCCGAGACGAGTCCGAATCGGCGATGCAAAATTGGTTAATGCACTTTTCCCCGCGATGAACCAATTCATTTGAGAGGGAGGTATGATGTCCTTGAGCCCATGCCAACCGAAGAACAAACTGTATAATCAACGTCTAATAGTTAACTATTTGCAATGGTGAAGAATAATAAATAACTTCGTGAAATATATACAGTAAGATATCAATTTTCATTATAGTCTGAAAAACGAGTGAAAATGGGCAGTGGACAGTGGCTTAATTAATGACATAGCCCACAGAGCGATAATGCAATATCTAGTGAATTAGTATTCAAATTCATAAGAGCATTTCTCTATTTCTTACAGCTTTTGGCTGAAACATTTTTAAGGCAGATTTGTTGTAGGAATCGAAGTTCATTACTTAACCTATATTTTTAAGAATTCGCAAAGAATATTTAGTTATCAAGGAAATCCTTTTTTGGACTACCCTATTATGCTGGTGTTATGAAATGTGAAATTTAAGCGAAGCGTCTTTGTTTATTAATCATCAATTTGTTTAAAACATTGTGAAATAATAAAATGAATTTAATAAATAAATAAAATAGAATATTAAGATTAATATAATGTGAATTCCTTTGGTTAATTATACTTCTACATAATTAAATAAATTCAATAGTTGGAATTTCTGTTTTACAGATTTCACAATAAGATATCTAGACATAATTGGATATGTTCAGTTTTGCTTAATTAATGAGGTCATGTGACGCTTACTTGCGTCATACGTCTCCAATTATACCAACATGTTTTTCGTCACAACTTACGTTTATACAATTTGAGATATCGAGATTCTCATTTATGAAATTGAATATAAGGCGCTTAGAAATGTTTGTATACTGCTAAATTTTTGGAAAAACAAAAAAAAAATACAAAAATTCCTTTAAACAAATTTTTTGATATAAAAAGACTAAACAAAAAGTGATATAATTTTCAACGAATCTACCGACTGCGCATTTTTCCTCGGAATTAACTCTAATGCAATGCAAATATATCTAAGATGGACAACCTATAAACTGAGAGACAACGACTATAGGATACACGTATTATAAAATCTAATTATGCACTCAAATATTTATCAGCTACATAAATTGTTCATAAAATTCTTTCTTAATGATGAGTTCTGTTTCTGATCAGAAAATATGAAGACTGTTTCTACACTCGTATCCTTAGCGATTGTTCTCAGTTCTATTGGTAAATATATTCATATAATATATCTATAATTCTCTGTATAATTCTTTAAGCAATCCGCAGATCGAAATTTGTGTTATTTGATATACATTCTATTCCATTTGCAATTTTTTTGCAAAACTTATTTGAGTTTGTCCGAAATCAGTAAGAATTTATTCCTGTGAAATCCGGAATGTGTGTGCTAAAAAGAAATGGAATTTAAAAAGTATCCATATTGATGCGAAATTCATACCATATGGGACACTGCCACCTGTAAACACCTAACTTAAAATGATCAATTGTCTCAGAAGTAAACCACAAAAGTAGCATTTTTAAACAAAAAGATCAAATTTCTACCAAAAAAGATACATTTTGAAACCAAAAAGACGAATTCTCAACTTTTTTTCTTCTTTCGCAGAATTAGTTTGGCCATATAAGGACGACGCAATTCATCCTGAGCCCATTCAAATTCTGGGTTATAAACTTGTCGAAAATCCAAGAGGACAAATACATGCTTTGCGGCCTGGCTTTTATCGTTTAGTAGTGGAGAATGGTTACGCTATCGGAATAGTCGAAGATGAACATTTGTGCCCAATTTACGCTCCTAGACCGATGTTTCATTTGAACTTTGAAAGAGTTAAAGTACGAATAGATAACGAAATTGCCAAAGTGACTGTACCAATTTCAAAGACGGATCCTATTAATAATCTGTTCTTCGAGCAATCTGGGCCAAAATATACTCGTTGGGGCGAGAGACCTGAATAATTCAACTTAAGGGCATCTTTTTGTATACGGTTGGGCGGGATCATATTTTACGGCCGAAGGGTTCGATATTTTGATCTAGTTTTTTGCACACATTTTTTTCTCCCAGAGCCATTAAATAAACTGTTTCTATTTTGAATTACAAATAAAGAAGTGCAATTATAATGCGCCTGGCAGATACAACCTAGCAGTGTGCGTCATGTTAGCTTTATCTGGTTTATGCTCGGGTCTACGCAGTGCGTCTGATGGTACACAAACTTTCTGCAATATCAACTGTTCCCTCTGCTATCGTCAGCGTTATCAAGTTTTTGTCATTTTTTCACGTTCTTTAAATATTAAATGATAAAATAGTTTATATTATTTATGTTAATCAACTATATTCTGACTAATTACGTCACTGATATCAATTTGGATATCATAAGTTACATTATAAAACAAAGCAGAAAAAGCTTCTACTAAAAAAGGAAGCTTTGAAACAATGAAGAGAATAATATTTAAAATACGTATACAAAAAATCAGAGAAAACATTAAACTACTTGACCGTAAAATCTGATTTCTTGAAACCGGACTCAAATGAATGCCCTTAAGAGAATACATAGCAATGGGCAGTACTTAGCAGTAGGATGGCCAATTTCACAAATTTTCGAAAATCTATTTTTGTTAAATCAAAACGTCGCCCCTAATACATCCTGTTTGATGTTTTAAAAAACAAAAATACAAAATTTCAACAGAGCATCTTGTCGTTATTTTCAAAATTGTAATCCTGTATCTGTATATTTCTATTATTTTTCATCCATACGACTGAAATGTAAAGAAATATTTTGATGAACCTAAATGATTACGGTTTATAATATGGTTTGATGACGATATATTTTTGAGAAGAATTAAATATACTGCGAAAAAAACTTGCAACAAACATTTCTTCATTTTTCAAAATCCAGGTTAATATACTAAGTTGTATAAGTCAACATTTAGATCTGAACATTTAATTTTCACTCAAAATATAAAATTCTTGTTTAACAACAAAGTTAATTTTTTTAAATAAACGATCCCATTTCTTGTAACTACTCATATTTGTGTAAAGCATTTTGAAATCGGTAGGCATTCTTTACAATTAATATCAAGCAGTTAAAAATATTTTGATAAAAATTAAATCTTTTTGTAAACAAACTGAAGAGTGACTGTGCTACTCTAGGTTTAAAACTACTTAGAGACTTAGTATATCAGTTTTATTTCCAATTGATTTTAGGTTTATTTTTTTTTAGTCTAAGGTAATTGTTCATTTCACAAACAAATTTAATGAACAAAACCATATCTTAGTCATTTGGCGCTCTGAAGAATGCGTTTCACTTAGACAATAAATAATATGTACAAAGTTTTATTACATAATAACAATTGTAAATCATTTAAATAAATTTGATGAATAAATGCAAGTTTTCTTACATTTTCATCCGAAATATATATTCTTTCTTCAACGGAATCAATTTGAAACTATTTCACAAAATCCCTTAAGTACGATAATTTGTCAACAAAGAATAACCTTATTTATAAGGAAGATTTTGTCAAGCGACAAAATTTGTTATTTACTGAAATAAATTTTAGAAAGAAATCTACATATTTTCGTTAAATTTCAACCAGCATATTTCTTTTTTTTCATCGGAAACAATTTTAAATCACTTAGCAAATTCCTTGCTTGATTATCAATTTTTTTAAATACGAAGTAATTGTTAATAAATAATATTTACGACTTCTTATCACCTGATAAAATTAGTAATTGTTGAAATACATTTTATAAACAAATACAGTTTTCTGTCAATTTTTACCAGCAGATTTCCGTTTCTAACAAAATGAATTTTAAGTTACTTGGCAAGAGTCCTTCCCCGATTATTTTATAAACAATTTTGATTAAAAAATCCGTGATTCTTTCATTTTTTAATTGTGCGCAACAGTTTCTCTGAACAATTTATATTTAACTGTCTATGATGGTGAACTTTTCAAAAATGGCAAGATCGCGGATTTAAAAAAAGTTGTTTATAAAATAAATAATAATTTTTTGAGTATTATAAGGCAAGTATTTTGTCAAGTAATTTCAAATTGATTGGTTCCGTTAGATAATAAAACCATTTTCTGACAAGCAATCAAGTTGTGAATTTCCTTGTGAAATCATTGATGAAATCAACAATTATTGTTTACTGATCAAGAATCATAAGGAATGGTGGCTGAAAAGTGACGAAAATTAGTATTGTTTTATAAGATGTAGTTAAACAATTAACAACTGTTATCAGGTATTGAAAATGGTACATATTATTCATTATTGACAATTTTTATCAATTTTTCAAACAAACGAAGTCTTTAGAGCATGAAATAACTAAGATATGCATTTATTCAATAAACTTTTTTATAAATCTAACAATTACTTTGGATTGAAAATAATAGTAAGCAAGAATTGTTTTTAATTTCATCCCGAAGAAAGAATTCAAAAATAAAGTTCTCAAGTATTTGTAAACTTGAAGTAGCGATTCACTGATTAATTTATTGTTAACAAAATAATTTTTTCCAAATATTGTAACCTACTTTATATTATTTGTAAGGATTGTCTACTGATTTTACGATGATTGACTTATATATAAATGATTGCAACAAAATCGAACAGTTTATTTATAAAAATTTCAACTTTGGTATTAAATTAAAAAAAATATTGTTTCTGAAAAATCTCTTTATTACTCAGCTAACTTTATTTTAAAAAAGCTCAAATCGAATGTCAATTGTAGGCTCTAGACCAATTTGTCGAGACAATTTTTTTCCGATCGATGCTGTTTCTAGTTTCGAAAATTCAGATTGTTCGGACCACCTTAATAGTAAACTCTAATTTTCTTTGTTTTGTAATTTGGCAAAGGTTTTCGGTAGTTCGCATAGGCAAAGTAAAATAAATACAACAAAGTGTGAGGTAAAGAAATATTCTCAAAGAAAGTGGGTGTGGTCAAGGGCGTGATAAAAGGCGTGAACAAGAATAGCGGGCGGGATCAAATGTCGTTCCAAGGGGATTGACCAATAGAGGCAGACGTTTCTCGGGTGAGGGTGAGGGAACCTCGAAGATAGTTGGTGTGTTCATTGACATTCCCTAGTAACTTAGGCGTCACTAAAGGGCGTAATTAAATAGCGTGAGGAAGAAAAGTGGGCGTGGCGAATGGACGTGATTAAAAAAATAGGGGGTGTATATACGTCCAGACACAAACCACACCCCCTTCCCTTTTCCAACTGCCCCTTCCCTTTCGTAATGGTAGTGTCAATACCTCCGAACACAAGCCACGCCCCCTTCCTTTTTCTAACTCACCCTCCCTTCGCCAGGCCCCTACGTTTAGACTCGAACGTGTTACAAATATCTATAAACGTACGGACTGTCCGGATGTTTAGACTCAGCCAAAAAAATATCGTAGGGTCAAGGAAGTATCCCAGGAAAGTTTTCATGGTTGCTTTTAAGGCATGTTGCCTATAAATGTGGGCGGAGACAAGGGGCGTGCACAAGGATAATGGGTTTCCAAGGGAGGGGGGGTAGCAATTACAGTAGGCGAGGTCACTGATATGCCTTAGAAAATTGGGCGTCGCAAATGGATGCGACTAAACGCCATGCCATGAAAGGGGGAGTGAGTAATGGGCGTAACTAGGCGTATCACAGAAAAGTAGTCATGAGTGTTGTTGTGGTGTGAGGCAAATAAAGGCGGGCAGTGTCAAGGGGTGTGAACAAAGTGTATTGCCAAGGCGTATCAGCAAAGGGTGTTAACAAGGATTGTCTAAGCAAGGGTTGTGACAAAAGAATGTGACAAAGGTGTGCGACGAAGGAATGCGACAAAGGACTGTGACAAAGGACTGTGACAAAGCAGTAGGGCCAAGGGTTCGTTACAAAGAGGTGTCACAAAAGGGTATGCCCAAGGATTGTGAACAAGAGGTGTGACATGGAATGTGAAAAGGAGGCGTGGTCAAGGGGATGTAACCAAAGGTTACGACCAAAGGGTGTTACAAATGGGAGTGACAAAGGGGTGTGACTACGGAGTGTATATCATGTTATAGTATAGTGTAGTACAGTATTGAAACTTCTACAAGATTCGTTGTCTAAATTAAAAACAGTTGGCCTGGAAAACCTAAAAAAAGTCGTAGAACTTTGAAAGCTGAATTCTGCAGCAAGCCTAGTGATAGAAAATGATTATGGATATTAGCTTAAGCTTCTGTGTGGGCATACAATACATATATGTGTAGGCTTTCCTTTGACTGTGGCCAAGCGAGCCGAACTGAACACCCCCGAGCTTGCCGAAAGGCTGGCTGGCTCGGTAGTAAATCACGATATAGTTGGGTTGCGCGAGAGATTATCTCTTACCTCTTTATTCGGAACACATGCGGGTTTGCCTGCCGCTTAATAGATGGTAGCAATTTGATATCGTCAAAACGCGTATATCAGAAGAGCATACTATCAACGGAAGGGTTTTCATCTTCCTGAATCAAACATCGTATACTGTTGGCAGAGTTTCCTGTATAATAGTAATTTACACACTTTCAACGAAACAATCATAAAACATCTTGTAAAATTTCGTAAATATTGTAGATTGATAATAAAACCTATCCTATACTATTCGATCCTAACTGAATTTTTGGAACCTGTCCTATCCTATACAGTCCTATCTGATCATATGCGAGCATTTAATATTCTGTCCTAACTTATCCTATCCAAACTGATCATATTTCATTCTAATCTGTCATATCCTATCTTATCACATCCTATCATATTCTATACTATCCTGCGTGATCCTATCAGAGCCATTTCTATCCTATTCTTCTATCATATCTGATCATATATGATCCTATCCGAGTCATTCATGTCCTGCCCTATTCAATTATATCCTATACGCTACTATCATATACATTATTTTATCCTATTTCAACCTATCATAACCTAACCTAAACTATCCTATCCTACCCTATCCTATCCTATTCTATCTTATCATATCCTAGTATAGCTTGTCTTATACTATACTGTCCTATATGATCCTGTCCGTGCCTTCACTTTCCTATCCTATTCTACCATATCCTATAATGTACTATCATACACTAAATTATCTTATCCAATATTATTCTCTCCTATTCTAACCTATCCTACCTTATCCTAACCTACCCTACCGTATTCTATCCTAACCTATCATGTTTAATCTTGTCCTATAATCTCTTACCCTATCATGTACTATCCAATCTGATCCAACCCTATCCTATCCTATAATATCCTATCCAAGTATTTCCTAAATGATCCTATGCTATCCCATCCTATTCTATCCTATAATACCCTATCCCATCCTGTCCTGTCCTATCATGTCCTGTCTTACCCTATCCTATCGTATCCTATGCCATTATATCCTAACTTACCCTATCCTATTATATTCTATCCTATCCTACCCTATGCCATCCAATCCTATCATTTATGATCCTATCCGAATCTTTCCTGAATGATCTTAAATGATCGGTTGTTCCATTTTTTCGGGGGAAAAAAATTCTCACTATTTTGAAGTTATCACGCAATTAAAGAAACTTAAAAATCAACAGGAAATATGTTTGACAGATTTCAATAAATATTACAGGGTGGCCTCTAAAGGAAAATTTTTCTCTTTTTGCGGTAAACAAAAATTTTTCCAAGTCGTTTCAATTAAACAATTGAAACTTTCAAAAATTGTGAAACTCTTGAGTTTAAATAAACTTTGTTTGTTTTTAAATATATTTTATATACGAACTCAACTAAAAAAATTAAAGAATCAAAACTTTTCTACATTTAAAGTATCTAAAATTAAATAATGGAATTTTTAATTAATGAAATAAAACTTTTATTAATATATAATTACAATTTAAAAGCTCTTTTCATGTATGGGGCGTTATTTCTCAAATACTATCGAAGAGACGGATTTGTAATGAAAATTATGCATCTTCGGGCATAAAATGAATTTCTAATAAAGTAGTTTAACTTTCAACTAATTAGTTGAATTTCTAACCAAAAAGATTAGTTTTCCACCAAACAAGACAAATTTTTAACAAAGTACGTAAAATTTCAAATAAAAAAGGCAAATTCACAATAAAAATGGAAAAGTTATATTTTCAGATAAGAAAATATAATGTTTACCACAAAAAAAACTTCAACAACACAGTTCAACATTCAAACAAAAAGAATTTTCAAGCAAGAAGATTGATTTTCTACCAAAGAACACGAATTTTAAACAAAATACATGAATTTCAAACGAAATAGTTGGATTTCCAATTAAAAAAAGAAAATTTCCAAAAAGACAAATTTTCAATATAATACATGAATTTGAAATCAAATAGCTAAATTTTCAACAACAAAATTCAGTTTCGAGCAAAAAAAGTTCAGTTATAGAAAACTAATTTTTAACCAAAAAACAACGAATTTAAAAAAAACAGTTAAATATTCCACCAAACCATTTTTCACCAAATTCGAGAATCTGCAACCAGAAAACTGAATTTTCAAAAAAGCAAATGAACTTTCGGCAAAAAATTAATTTTCAAACAAAACTAAATTATTTTGAAGCAACGTATTAAACTTTCTACCAAAAAAGTTGCAATTTTATCCCGAAAAATGACTTATTAACCAAATTAATTGTTATTAAAAATAGCTGAAAACTATTTGGAACTATTTCAGGGAATTCATAGAAATCAAAGATTTCAGAGAATTTAGAAATTCAAAGAAATTAATAAATTCAACTAATTCAGGAAATTCAAATTATTCAAGTATTTCAGAGAATTTAGTGAAATCAAAGATTTAGTGAAATTAGGAATTTAGAGAATTCAAGAAATTCAAAGATTTTCAGGAATTCAGATAATAAATAGAATTTCGAAATTTTCAAGGAATTCTGGGACTTCCGAAAAATTAAGAAATTCGGGATATTCAAAGATTTCCGATAATTCAGAGAATTTCAGGGATTTCTCAGCGATTAGGAAATTCAAAATATTCCAGGAATTCAGAGAATTTCAGGGATTTCAGTACGCTCAGAGAATTGAAGGAATTTGCAATATTCCAGGAATGCGGAAGATTCAGAGTGTATTTAGGGATTTCATGAAATTCCGAGAAATCAAAGATTTTATAGAATTCAAGGAATTCAGATATTTGTAGTATATTATAATTAATTATTGAACAAATCACCGGTTTTAGCTATTTTTAAAACTATAATATATAATTGATTTCAAGCGATACAATTTTGAAAAATTTTTTAAATAAGCCAAATCTTTTCAATGTAAGTAATTTGATTTTTCTTCTGAAACTAGTATGAGGAGTTCAATAGGGTTAGGGGTTCCTTTTTATTGCAATTACTTTGAGGAATAAAAAAGCTTTAATAATTATATCTGAAAATATTTTTAAATTATTTAATCTGAAACATTTTTACTTTTACATTGCTCATATGATAAAACTTTCTCTTAAAAATAAGATTGTGTTCATAACCTAAAAGCATTTTTTTCTTCAAATGAGTAAAAGAATTCAGAGGAATTCAGAAGAATTGAAGGAATTCAAGACATTCTATGCATTCCGGGAATTCAGAGAATTCAGAAGATTTGAAGGAATTCAGGGGGCTTGAAGAATTCAAAGATTTTCAAGAAATTAGAATATTCAAGGATTACACGGAATTCAGAGAATTTGAGAATTAAGGAATTCCAGGAATTTCGAGAATTCCAATTATTGGAGGAATTTTGGGTATTAAGAATATTCAAAGATTTTAGAGGATTCCGAGAAATCAAAGATTTCAAAAAATTCCAGGAATTTAGAGATTGTTACGAATTCCGAGAATACAAGAAACTTAGAATATTCAACAAATTTAGGATATTCAGAGAATTGCAAAATTTTCGGAATTTAGGGAATTCAGAGAATTTAATAATTATGAGAATTCACGGAATTCAGAGAATTCCAGAAATTCAAAGAATTTAAGCATTTCCGAAAATTCAAGGAATTTAGAGATTTTTACGAGTTTCGAGAATACATGAAATTTATATTATTCAACAAATTCAGGATATTAAGAGAATTTCGAGAATTTAGGGAATTCATAAAATTTAGGGAATTCATAGAATTTAAGAAATTCAGAGAATTTAAGAAATTTAGAGAACTTAAGAATTTCAGAGAATTTAAGAAATTCAGAGAATTTAAGAAATTCAGAGAATTTGAGAAATTCAGAGAAGGTAAAAAATACAAAGAATTTAAGCATTTCAGAAAATTCAAGGAATTTCGACATTTTTACGAATTCCGAGAATACAAGAAATTTAGAATATTCAGGATATTCAGAGAATTTAAAGAATTTAAAAATTTTGAGAATTTAGGGAATTCAGAGAATTTAAGAAATTCAGAGAATTTTAGAAACTTAAGGAATTTAAGCAATTCAGAGAATTTAAGCAATTCAAAGAATTTCAGAATTTCAGAAAATTCAAGGAATTTAGAGATTTTTACGAATTCCGAGAATACATGAAATTTATAATATTTAACAAATTCAGGATATTCATAGAATTTTGAAAATTTAGGGAATTCAGCGAATTTCAGTAAATTAGAGAATTTAAGAAATTCAGATAATTCAAGCATTTCAGAATATTCAAAGAATTTCGAGATTTTTACGAATTCCGAGAATACAAGAAATTTCGAATATTCAGAAAATTCAGGATATTCAGAGAATTAAAAAAATTCTGAGAATTTCTTGAATTCTGAGAATTTAGGGAATTCGGAAAGCTTAGGGGATTCAGAAAATTAAAACGATTCAGAATATTTAAGCATTTCGTAGAATTTAAGCAATCCAGAGAATTTGAGAAATTCAGAGAAGTTAAGAAATTCAGAGAATTTAAGAAATTCAGATAATTTAGAAAATTCAGATAATTCAAGCATTTCAGAAAATTCAAGGAATTTCGAGATTTTTACGAATACCGAAAATAAAAGAAATTTAGAATATTCAACAAATTTAGGATATTCAGAGAATTTAGGGAATTCGGAGAATTTAGGGAATTCGGAAAATTAAAGCGATTCAGAATATGTAAGCATTTCAGAGAATTTAAGCAATTCAGAGAATTTAAGGAATTCAAATAATTTGAGGAATTCAGAGAATTCAAGGAATTCAGAAATTAAGATTTCGAAATTATTTCATTTGAAAATTTCAGTTTTAAATAATATAATGTTGAAGATTTGAAGCTGAAAGCTGATCAACATGATTTTTTTAATTTGCTGTTTTAAAACATTAAAAAAGGGGGAAAGTAATAAAACTTGTATAATTTTCCTCTAAGGGGAATCCCCGGGTTGGGGTTCAACGTCGGTAAGGTAGGTGCCTGACATACTGACCGACCGGCGAGGAATCTTCCATACTGGCTGATGGTAAATCTTCATTACCGACTGGTGCTAATTACCAGATGTCGGTAACTGAGCACCGCACAGAACCTTTCTCGGTCGTTAACTGTTCCTGTGCCACCATAGCTATACTAATCTTTTAGTTTTTGGGGCCACCATACTGATTCTCAATCATGGCACTCTAAATTAAAAAGTAATTGAAATTGTCCTTTGATTATATATCTAGGTAGGTATATCACATATCATTTTCCACAAAATCATTTCTCTGAAACTCTGTACCATGCCGATATCGTAATGTGTTAACTGGCAGTTCGAATAAATTTCAAGTGCCAAAAATCAAATATTGTTAGGTGTTTTTAATCACATCTAATATCGCGCAATAAATTGTCTAATTAAATCTATATTTTCATCAAGTTGATTGGAACCAGCCATCCTCTGGCTATTGTTTCCATTAAGGTTATTAGAATCATCCTCTGTACTACAATCAGCTATATTAGCAACAGATATGTAATTATGTAATCAGCCCGCAAAAGTAACGAGATAGCAGGGATATAAAAATGGATCGATACTTTATAGCGATTCCAGTGCTTCCCTTAATTTGAAAATCATAATTAGAATCACAGTGAATGCCAGTTGATCAATTTAAAACCGAAATTGGTGAAAATGCTATATGATGCTTTCATAGAGATTTCGGATATTTTATTTAATCAGAAAATTGTGCTTTAGAATGATCCATTTACAAAAAAAAAATATTCATAGGTGGCGCAAGCCCCATAAAGTTTAACAGTTATTTCCCATAAAACAGAAGACGTTTTTGTAAATTTTCTTCAGAATCCTCAATATTCGCTGAATCGAGTTGAAACTCAACATTTATCTTCACAATTAGCCATAGAATACGAAAAAAATATTATTGTTTGAATATCACCCACATAAGTCTGTTTTATAGGGTCCCAAAAAAACCCATTAGTGAAAAAATGGGTTTTACGAGTTTTTGACGTTGATTACGATTTTTTTAAGGTTTTTTCAATATAAATTGTTTCTGATACTCATATAATTCTACATAAATTGTTTGAATAATTTCTTATCGTTTTTAGCAATTTTCTCTTAGAATGGAGTTAGAAAGTTGCGGTTCAAACAATTTATTATTATTAAAAATATTATCCTTTATTAATGCTAGAAATTGTTTTTTTTTAGAAATTTTCAACTTTTTGTACACTTTTCACTTGGAATAAGTTAATATTTATTGTAATATAGCAAAAATGATTGTTCAAATAAATTATTATTGTCTATAGCTATCTTCATCTCTATTAATACTAGCTATTTGTGTGTTTTTTCTGAATTGTTCAACTTTTGTTCATTTTTCAATTGGAGTGAAATAATAATTAATTCGAGTTAACAAAAATGATCGTATAAACAATTTATTAAACTGGAACGAGTTGAAAATGAGCGAGAAAGTCAGCACCTAAAATAGGGTTAGGCACAGCGGCAACGCAGAAGTTCCAAGAGAATTGCCGACGAAGTCTTAAATCAAGAGTTACGCGTTTTTCGCCGTAAGTCGCGACCGGTGAATTGTCAGTCGTAAATAGAACTGTGTCGGTTGGTTGGCTCTTCGCCCTTTTATTGGCAGGTAGAATAGAAACATGGGAACCGGTATCCACTAGAAATACCAACCCGGAATCACGGTCTCGAGCATGGAAGCGTCTAGAAGTAGAATTGCCTGTGGCGGTCGCCTCCGTACGCACAGACTTAATTAGTTTTCCTTCTGGGGAGGATTAGGTTTTCAATTGCAAGGCTGATTACACTTATGAGCCTTCTTACCAAAGCGGGAGTGATAATAGCAAAATCGTCTCGAATTCCTACTCGAAGAACGCGCACGAGTTTCCTGAAGAGGCCTTGAGCGAGGACTGTTGATCCTCGGTTGGCTTAATCGAAGCTTCAGAAAGCTGAAAAGTGTTAGGTTGATACGTCTCAACAATTTTATGAGCGATTTGGACAAAAACTTTGTAAATCCTCAATATTCCCGACGAACAAAATGGCTCTAACATGAGCAGACAATTGCTCGAGAAGGACGGATCTAAGAACAGCGTCACTGCACCCAAACTCATTTAAATTTCTTAGTTGAGTAAGGATAAATGATGGTTTCCCGGAAGTCAGAACTTCTCCTTGGAGAAGTTGGCGTAGACGGGTTTCAGCAGAAACCGCACTAGAAAATATAATTCTATCTTTAATCTGTGTATATAGGTTCTGAGGCCGAGGGCGGATAGATATATCTTTGATGCAGGACAGAACGTCAGGACCGAGAGCCTCTATCACGGTATCAGCTTGGGTTAATTCTCTAGTAATTCGCGCCACGTTAAATGAAGACTCAACTTGAAGGAACCAAAGATTCGGATCATTTGACAAAAATCGCGGAATATGCGGATATCGGTAAGCATCGACACGATTTGCCGGACCCCCAGCGAGATCATCCGCGCGCTCACCCCTCTCAACATTTTTCTCCCCGTTGGACGTAATAAAAATTTTAAAGAGAGGTAGAACGCGTAAAATAATGCGCTGTAGGGTAAGAGTTCTAAAATCATTAAATTTCACGATAAAAGAGGTCTTTGAAACGGGCGTACCCCAAGAGGCTATGCCCAAGTAATAAAATTTACATTATAATACTAAAAAGGGATCATAACACCTCTGACCACAGCCTTATTACGGAATAGCATCTCAAAATAATCTTAAAAGAAATTATAATTTCGCGTGACATAATCATTGTATGTAGAAAACGAGACGCAATAACTATTTAGCACTTTTGACATTGCAGGATTAAACTTTTAGAAAAATCGCAAATTTCGAACTAAATTTGCCCTTAATATTCGCGATTATTACGCTAACAAAGTTTAAAAAGAATAATTAGGTAACACAAGTATTTTAATATGTTAAAAAGTGATTGAATTCGCTGTAGACACTTTCAAAATTTGAAATTAAAAAGTATCTGTTGACAGTGTAACACATTACACGATATGATGCAATACAGTAACAAAGGAACTGAGACGCATATTACGCACCTGAATACTAATAAATACCTTTAAATCTGTTGAAAAATGCAGAAAACGATAAGAAAACGTTGTAATTACTCGTTGAAGTAAAATCTATTGTAGACTTCCATAAAGTTGGCGTATTTCATTTATGATGCAATCATACCGGTGTCCACGCCGAACAAAGGCAAAATTAGAATCCAGCCAAAACATTGATAAATTCCTCCAAAATTCCAAGTGTCGAGCCAAATCCAATTATCGATGGTATTATTAATACGTCCACATCAGCAAACTCCTTACCAGCTTCAAAAATGTTTTGCATACGAGGTAGGAAAAATCTTTAAAAAAATTGCGACGTAACTGTCGGGGTCACCAATTTGTAGGATTAAATACGGTTCATTATTAATATATGCGGCCTACAACCCGTAAGTCTACTTGTAGGGATTAAATGAATCCAGGCGCTTCAAGAACGAATAACAACATTTATTTATTAGTAAAAGGTATTAAAGCCGAACGCACGGCACACGTGTGGAACATGCCATTTGATTCACATTCTTGAAGCGAATGAATGATAGAGAGACAACTCTCATAGCCACTGAGCTCATGCTCAACGCACACCTCCCATTCCGCTGAGTGGTAAGGTTTGGTAGCTCCCTACAAATCGCTTTGCGGTGGCGACATCTCGAACCGTTCGGGGAAGCCTTTAGTCAATTTCGAAGTGACAGGCTATTTTGAAGCAGTTTATGGAGTGCAACTTTCTAGATGTTTGTTGCAAAAAATGCCGTGTGATACACGTGCGTACAGGTTATCGCTACTCGTGTGATAGCAGCATTCTCCTTCAGCTTTTCACAATCGTCTTTCGAGCCTCCGCGACACTCGATGCAATCATCTGTTTTACGCACTTCCATCACAAATATCTATTATGATCCTTCCCTTTACTCAAATGTGTATGAGAAAAATAAAAATCACAGTGAAAGGTAGTTAATTTTTAGGAAATAATTTACCGTATCCGCAAAAAATCATGTTACTGCAAACCTAAAGAAGCGTATCTGGAAAATAACAGTTTGCGCATGCGCATTTTACAGTAGCGCTTATATTCATCAACATAAAAGGACTGAAAATTAGTAGAGAATATGTGAAAAATGTCTACATTGGGCATTTGAGAATAAATAAATTAAATTATTTACATAAATAACAAATTTAACGTTCTTAGAAGTATAAACATATTTAGTGTCTGTTTTATCGACTGGAGTGATAAATAAGTTTCATTTTTTTGTACACTTCAATAAAATATCAAATTTATTCATTTTTTAGATTTTTAATAAATGTATCCTAATATACAGAAAGTGAAACATTTTTCACACAATTTCTACTAATTTGCATATTATTTATGCGTTACGTCAAATTTTTTTATTTTATTTTATTTTTTGAGGAGATACGTTTTTCACAATTATAGACGAAATTATAGCACAAGAAGCGTAACTGCAAATGAATACCAACACTAATAAAAATTCTTCACGTTACAAATGTTGTAAAAAAATATCCTTTACAACCTAGGAGGAAAGTGATTTCACTCTTGTGATTGTTATCCTCTCTACGCTCGGGCAGCAAAGACGCCCTCCCGGAAACCAATAGTTTTTCTCACTTGATGCGCAGTATACTATTTTCATTAACTTGTAGATGAAACACTCATTTAAAAATATAATTTTGTTGCAGATTCCGAAGTATTTACTGTTCAGTCGTAAGAAATTCTGTTGTAATTGATAAAAACTCAGGAAGTACATTCCGTACATCTTTCTTGATGGAGATCTTATTATCTTCGGACGATTTTAAAAAAGATTTGTACCCAGGTGTTGGACATCTAATTATCTTTGAGTACAGTACTATCCAAGAAGACAGAAATAGTGGAGGTCATGTAAAAAAATTTCATAAGGTCTTTGCGTACGTCAAAAGCAAGAGTCATACAACAATAAGACCTAATACACATTACAACAGAGATCTGAGTAAGTTTCAACGATTGCCAAAGTAAATATTATTATACTGTATGGCAATATCATTTCAAAAAATTAATTTTTCTAAACATACATTGCAATTTATATATTTTTTTAATAATTGATACAAATTGAATGCTTTCGGGGCATAGTTTTCAGATCTAATTAAATATTCTTATTAATTAATTTCTAGAAAGGAGAGAGCCGAATGGCGAAATACTTGTAACCTTAAGCGTAGTGACGAAAGAGGTGCCGATTACAACTGACCAGGTTTTTAGAATGCGTGGCGTAATGTACTTGAAATCAGGTATGAGGGAGATTCAAGCTCTCCAAAACTTACCAGCCTCGCCTGTATGTCCGTTAATTTTAAATCCACTGATTGATGATTATCAGCTTCCTGAAATGTATGAAACAGAAAGGAATCCATTAGCAACGAAGGTATATACTTACTTCAGATCATTTTCTTCTAATTCTCCTATTTGCACTTGATAACCTCTGTATATTTTAAAATCATCTTGAATTTTCTAGGACGCATTGAACAAAAAACAAATTGAAGCTGTGATGAGGATTTCCGAAGCTGCTCTCTCAGATAAGCCAAAAATTAGCCTTATTCATGGTCCTCCAGGAACGGGCAAATCTAAAGTCATCGTGAACATTGTTGCACAAATTTTGTTGAAAGGTCCCGGCACAAAAATGTTACTTTGTGCTCCCTCAAACGCAGCAATAGACGAAATAGTATTACGACTTCTCGGTATCAGATCGTCGCTTAATTGTAAGTAATTTGCTTACGAAAATGTTGGGATGTAAAATTTCCGAAATTATGGAAAAGCTTCAATAATTTCTCATATTTGCCGGTAACTATGAAACTCGTTGAAAATGATGGCATTTCACAAATTGTATTGTGCACCAAGGCAGTGAAATAGTCTTTTTTGGGCCGAGCGTGAGTTCGCAAAAACAAGTCGAAGCCTCGGCTTAGACTCGTTTTTGCAAACACGCAAAACCGTAAAAAGACTTCGCTGCCTCGGTACACATGATATTTGATGTAATAAGAGTATGGTTTCCAATTTTTCTCATGATATTACGTCTCTCAGGCTTCATTTTAGTTTAAAGGGACAAGTACAGCGCAGAAATGAACGTGCATGTATGCGCATTTCTCGTGAAAAATAAAGTGCACATTACCGGCCTAGGCCGCAAAATACCCCACCACCAACAAAGACATACTTTGCTGCTTCAAACCACGCCCAGAAACGAGGAAGCCATACTCGTGTTACATAGGAACAATTTTTACCACATTCATGTAAGCTTAATATTCACCCTTCGACATGAGTTCATATGTGGCTAGTGAAGATTAAAAATCGAAAACAGAATAATCGATCATTTTAAACCGGCTCCAAAAAGGATTGATTGTTTTGGTCATTTTCTGTAATTTCCAACATTTTCGACATCTACACGTAATTACTGTAAAAATTACGGACCTCACATCCCTACGAGAACTCCTTGGAATACGATTTCATTTTATTCTGCATCCATGATAATGAAAATTGTACTTTTATTCTGCAGTAAAAAACCTCAAAATGGTTCGTGTTGGTCGTCCAGAAACTATGAATCCTAAAGTGAAGAATGTTTCCTTAGCCGAGTTGGGTAGGAAACAAGTCGAAAAAGACAACACACCTCCTGACGAAAATGAACGGATGAAAAACGAATGCACCGTAAGAAGACACAAAGAAGATTTTCTAAATATTCTTGAAATCCTGATTCAAATACATATTTTTTTATTTCAGATGACTAAATTGGAAACCTACATAAACATGATTGACAAAAGGATGGATCTTCTGCGAAAGTGTGGCCACAGCATCAGTCATTTGACGAAGCAACGCCAGGACATTCATGCAGAATACAAAGCACTCAAAAACAAGAATAACCCGGTGGATGTAAAAAAACTTAGCTTTTCTGAAGTTAGTAGACTTCGACGAGATGCGGAAGAATTGTTGCTTTCAAAAGCAACTGTGATTGCGTGCACTTTATCTTCCTGTTATTCTGGCATGATGGAGAAACTATTCGGGTAATTTTTTACATTATTTATGTCTTTCGTATAAAATTTATCCACACTTAAACAATCAAATGAAAGAATATAATTCATTTCAGCGAGAAAAGTCAGCAAAAAATTGAAATTTGCATTGTTGATGAGGCGACGCAGAGTTGTGAGACTGAGAGTTTGATTCCTCTGATGTTGGGAGTGAAAAAGATGATTTTGGTAGGAGATACGAATCAACTTCCGGCAACGATTCTTTCTAAAGTATGTTTTCTACAAAACATGTAATATTTTTCTCAAGTTAAAGTTGATAAGAGGATTATCAAGATTATTAATACTCTCGTTTTATTCCAAAGACGGCGAAAGAAAACGGATTGGACCAATCTTTATTCTCTAGGCTGGAGAAGACCTTTGCGGATCAAGCTGAAAATCCGATAATCATGTTAGATACTCAATATCGTATGGATTATCCCATATCATCCTGGCCGAATTCCTATTTCTATAAAGGAAAATTGAAAGATCAGGCAGTTATAAAATATGTTCCTTATAATTCGTACCGGGTATTGAATCTGAATTCAATTCAAGATGAGGGCAAATTCTCAAACACAAATGAAGCTGAATTCGTTTCAAAAATTGTTTACATCATGGTAACATCTGTAGACCTCAAATCCTTTAAGGAGCCGCTACATATTGGTGTGATAACGCCTTACCAAAGTCAGCGAAACGTCGTCTATTCGAGAATTGAAAGACGGTATGGGAAATAATTTCAATCTAGAATAATGTCAGCAATTAAGAACAAAGTCCTATTGAATTAAATAAAACATTTTGTAAACGTTGTGTTTCAGGCTCGATTCAGTCGCGGTAGAAAAAAAGAACAAAGTCACGATCGAAGTGAATACCGTCGACAGTTTTCAAGGTCAAGAACGCGACATTATAATAATGTCGTGTGTCAGAACGAAGGGAATCGGATTTATGTCTGATAAGCAAAGGCTCTGTGTCGCTTTGACGAGAGCTAAGTCAAGTCTCATATTATGCGGCAACTTTAAAACATTTGAGGTAATAATATATAATATTATTTGATGTCCTTAGGTTCACTTTAGCCTATTAAATAATGTAAACAAAAATTTTGTTCCTAGAGAGATGAAATGTGGAACGAGTTGCTGACAGACGCAAAGGCAAGAGATATTTATGTTGACGTTGAGGCCAATGCCAGTCTGGAGGAAATCAAGAGCCACGTTTTAAGATGAAGCCTGGGCTGTTTGGGATTTTGCGCAGCACAGTAAGAAGTTTTGTGGACTGGGTGAAACTGAACAAACGCTTCATCATGACATTAATTATTTGCTTGAAAAGATATACAGTAGCTTTATAATCTTGAGATATGTTAATAATAAACAGATCCATTTAACTCTCCAATCGGGCAAACGCGAGCTTGTAAATATATGAGAAAACTAAATTAATTTAGTCTGATGTTAAGTGTAATTTAGAAATAGTTATTAGTTCATATTGCTCAAAGGGCAATGAAAACATTTTGATTAGTGTATTTTTATACCATTGTGGTACTTAATTATGAAGAGAGTCTTCAAATTTGCAAGAGAAATAGGGAGCATCTCTAGTTGGAGAGATAAAAAAGGATCTAGTTTTTTTTTTAATTCATGCTTTGTGTATTATTTACCCCATTTGTTCTAGGTGTAAAAGAATAGAGAGGACTTTTATGTGAGGCTCAATTTTCGACGAAAAAAAAGACCAAATCGTAATTTTAGTCAAAAAAAGTGTACAAAAAAGACAGGTGTTATACTAGAATTAAGAAGTGCTTCAAAGAAGATGTTGAAAAGATGAGCCTCACCATATCTGCTATGAAAATTTGGACGCAAGAATCCTAAGCTTCGGCTTATAAAGTGGGGAGGTGAGGGCACCATAGACGATCTGAAAGCGCGATGCACTGGAACTTCACCTACTCTAATGTCAGACTTATACTCAAATCTTTTGATGGCATGACTGTGTGTCTGATGGCCTTTATCAAATATAAAAAATGTCGTCACCCTAGCTTAGATTTTCTTCATCCGTATCGGTCTGGAACGTGAGGGGACCTGGAAAAATGATTTTCAATGACCTAATGCCTTTCCGTTGCCGAGGTCGCTTCTATATTTCTTCTTTTTGCTCGTGACTTCTTACAATTCTGTAAATGGCCAGAACAAATACACTGTGAGTTAATAGGTCTAGCTGAATAGAATAGCTGCACGGAAGGAATCACCGCATGCACCAACACCAAAACCTCCTTACACCCAGAAACTCTAAATAATAGTTTTACCACCCTTGAGGAAATTTCCAAATACACTGACAAACTGCTTATCAGGCTCAAATATTAGATCATTGAGATCAACACTTTCAACATAAACACCCGGAAAATGACGCAAGTTGCAGGTCCTTAAATTCAGCTTCGAAATCGCATTTAATCGGAAGATTCCAACCCATTCACTGAAAATGAATTTCAGTACAAATTCTTCACAAAAGGAAACTGCGGTACCACTCTAGAGCACTCATGGGGTCCGAGGAAATCACTGAAGAAGCAAAGTCCTCCTTAATGTGTATAACCGTGAGAAGATCGCCCACCCTATCCGAAGAGTAATCAATCGAACCATTCGAGTACTGAATGGAGTTCCGGCCATTCTGGTACAAGAGGATGACCACATTAAAAATATAGAGATCATCTCTGCTGTAAGGCGATCTGATCTTTCTGTTGTAGTGTGACAAGGTGATCTTAGCGTCTCAATACCCGTGAGATTGTCTTCTACAACATAGGTAGTCCACGTTCTGCTTAGAACTTCGGACGGCTCGATGATTTAGGATTTTCTTTGGCTTGTTCTGAAACAATCATCCCTAGCAGAGTTGCTCTTAAATTATTTAGTTACTAAAGTGGACAACACCAAGCGGATGAAGAGTTCAGCATGAGAGACATAGCCGCATTTGTCTGACTATAGAGTCCCACTAGGGAGAGTCTAAACAACAGACTAGAAATGAAATTTTCTAAGGTTCGCATCTGGACTTTACAGGAAGTTACGTCAATTTGAGACTGGAGGATGTGGAAGTGAAACGTTTTCAATTGCAGCTCATCCCACGTCCGCACGCCGGACCTGACATGCACTATGGGATGTGATGAGATACCTTCTAATGTCTAGCATTTATGCTTGTGGCTGCGTAGTAGAATCTAGTTACACTATTTGCTACGTAATAGATTTGTGTGATAGTTATCCAGTTACACTATTTGCTACGTAATAGATTCGTGTCACTTATGGCTGCGCGGTAGTGCCCTATGATACTTGTCGCGCAGTTGAGTTCGCTGATCCTTATGACTGCGTATTACAGTCTAGTGATAGAGCCCTGTGATACATGTGGCGCGCTTGAAGAATTCAGTGACAGTGGTTGCGCAATAGACTTCTGATATATTATGTACATCTGCGCAGTAGATAACGTGATTTTCTCTAACCTGATACTGTCATGTATGTCACAGTGTTACTAGCGTAGCGGGTAACATTTGCCACCTCAAAATACTCACTAATATGTCACCAGGGACCGCCACGGAAATCACTTGTGACAGACTACTCAGATACTACAGTTACTATTCAGGCTAGTAATTGTGTTTGATAGGGTACCACGGCTGCGCTGTGGGGTTTAATTGTACTTATAACTACACAGAAAAGTCTTGTGTCACTTAAAGCTGTGTATAGAGTCGTGTGCTACTTGTAGCTACGCAGTAAAGTCCATCGGCATTCATTGCTGCGCAGTAGTATCCTGCGATGTTTGTGGCCGCGCAGTCGAATCCAACGATACTACTTTTGTGCGCATTATATTGTGAACTCTTAGCTGCAAAGTAGGGCTCCATGGAAGTTCTAGCGGCACTGTAGAGTACTGTGACGCTTGCGGATGTACATTAGATTTGTGACACTTGCGTCATCGTAGAAGTGTCATTTAGCGCAATCTGTTTTTGCGCTGTAGATTTCGGTGGCACTTTATTGGACTTAAGCCTTTTTTTATGTAGAGGAGGTGGGAATGCATTTACACATAGAGTGCGGGACTTAACTGAAGTAATGCCCACTAATCCTCTCGCGTGTGCAACTACAGCACCGGTACAGCTTTAGCATTACTTTAGTGCTGCAGCTTATAGGAACCACTTTTCTGTGTTTTAAGTTCTTGTGTACCTGCTTGGCTGCTAAAGTAGCTTCTCGTATCTTGAGGCATGCATCTCTGTAAACCGTACATCTCATAGTTACCGGAAGATAGTATGTCCGGGGCTCGTCCTCTCCTGTGGCATAGAGGTAAAACTGTGGCTTGCCGAAGAAACCTGCAGCTTTGTGTCCTGTCGGTACCACTGCAATTCGCTGCCAGGCGACCGCAGTCTTGGCAGCGGTAACATATTTTCGCCTCAGTCTTTTACGGATCTGGCAAGAGACCAAACTGATCTGAATGTGGTTCTCATGAGGAAGTTTCAACGCCTGCTCTTCATCCAAGTTGACAAAATCTCTCCTCAGAGCCTCTTCTACCTCCTCCGTCTTAGTAGACGGGTCAACATCTAAGATCTCTCCAATCTTTGGGACGACATGGCGGACCACTCTGTTCTCCCTAACAGCAGTTGCGATTGCCGACGACAGTTTTGTTTCTCCCTCTGTCAGAGCTCTTTATAACCTCGTCATAGACAACCCTCTCAGACTTTTTGATAAGAACTGCTTCGGGGAGCGTATGCCTTAATTTTTCCTTCCTTTCAATTTGTTTGTAGGTTGGCTCTTTCATTCTCTTCCGAATGGTAGTCCTGATACCCTAGAGATACCGTCCAGAACACCAAACCTGGTGCTACGCAGCCTTCTGTACGGTAGTTGACGCCTTGGTTTGGGGTTTTTTTCTTCGAGATCATCCTTGTACTATTATCCGCGACTGCCTGTTTAGCCTTATTCAGCAGAAACACTCGGTCCTGTATATCTTATAGCTGTGCATTATCAATAAACTTCTGGGGTATTTACGCTTGAGCAGTGTAGTCAGGTGATACTTACGGATACGGTTCAACAGCTCTTATGGCATCGTAGTTCCATAAATTAGGTGCAATAAATCATGAATGCATGCGCTTAATGATCGTCATGGTGATTCGCTATTTCAAAAGTGGGATGTTCTATCAAAAGCTTAAAAATTCAAGTCCGAATAGTCACCTACTAAATTACCTAATGAGCCTGCTGGAAAGCCCTGTACGGGATCCCTTAACTGTTTCTGTACAAGTTATTTTGCCAAAATTATGATCACGTCTTGTACAAGAAAGATTGCAGGGTCAGCATACGAAATTGAGACGGCATCATGTAAAGAATCCACTAGGACGCCATATGGCTTAGCTCTCTCGCTAATAAGTCTGATTTTAAAGGGAATAAAAGTAGGCACGGTATTAAAGATATGTAAATATGGGGGAAATGGTGCTGGATTCTTCACAAGACCCCGTACATGTTCCTTCGTGGCCACTTATGACGTCCATGAGCACGTGCAGGCTTCCACAACGATTCCCTTATGCTGACCATATGTTTCTTATGTTGTCCCTGTTACATTTTTGCATGAGATCTGGACCTATTTTTATCAGAAGAACACGTGCAGGATCAGTTACGGGATTTCGTACAGTTTTCCAGCAAGGTATATATTACGTCAATCTGAATAGGGCCCATGTTGTCGACATGGAGTTTTGTATGTTTGTGACCGTCCGCGAACAAAGGGACCTAACACGGAAAAAGTCGATTTTTAGTTTTTTACGCCAATGGATAGTTTTTTATTCGCTCTTTTATAATAAAAAATATTCCTATATCTGAAAAAATTATTTAAAAAATTATTAAACTGCAAAGTGAGGCCGTCTTATGGAGTTTCTGTGTCGCACCGCCTCTTCAATCGCTCGTACTGTAAAATGAAGCTACCGCGCGTTTGGTTCCTTTCTTCGTGGACGGTCACATTTTTATATAAGACATAACTTTCATTGTCCTTGATCCTCAATCGGGGAAGCCAAACGTAAAAAGTCATTGGCATGGAACCTATTAGGCACCAGAAGTGCGTGAGTTACCTATCACTGCCCCCTTGTCGCTACGCTGCTGCTGGTTACGCATGGTTGAGTAACCCTCTCTTGACCCCGCGGGCTCCTCTCTCAATCACGAAATTGCGTGGCGATCTGTTCTAGGAATTCGTGACCTGGGGGATCTTCGATCGGGATTTGAATGTACCCATTTCTGATTGAATACAGGACATAAGCATATGTGACGCGGTCCGAGGAAAGGGACATACTAGGCAAAAGTGAAATTGCGTCTCATATAATTATCCCTGTAGGCTGGAAACTCACAATGGCTACTTCCGACTTTTACTCAGGGAAACGGATACAATTCCTGAACCAGAATCAACAACAAAATGGCCCTTTCCAGATGAACGTACATAAATAAAAATCAATGTAAAAAAAGAAATTAACTTCAAAATCGATTCAGTGCGAAACATATAAAATTACTCGGAGCGCTCACTGAGGTACGAGAACCAATCTTCAAAAGTAAGTATAATTTGAAGTTAAATTGTTCAATAATATGAAGATGATTTTTACTTTAAAAGCTGCTGGAAATTAATAGAAAATATGCAAAAAAAATTCTACTTAGCGCATTTGAGGATTGTTAAGATTGAGGGTGATATTTCAGGCGGTTTCGATCTTTTGTTATCTTTGTCATAGAGAGCGAGCGACTCGTTGTACGCAGATATGCATGTATATATGTGTAATGACTGATTCCGAAATGATCAGTAAGCGTAATAACGAGAACGCGGTAACAACTCGAAACCGACGCGAACCGACAAAACTAACTTTAGTTTTTGAACTGAACAGTGAAGTTCAACTGAGGCTGTGAGTGTAGATCTGGAGTAGTTGTAAACATTTTAAATAAATATGCACATTGTTTGATAACCATTTGCTTTGATTTCCAAACAAAACAAAAACTATGAACCTCCTTGCTTCTCTTTTGCCAAATCCTTCTTGCTTCTCTTTTGGAAAATTATGAAGGGTTTTTTCATTTGCTTTAACAGATTCGAAATTTCGGTACGTAAGAATGTTCTCAGTAATAATAGCAACAATCAAATGCAACAACAAAGAATATATTTATTTTATTCTTTCTATTACAGATGTTCAAAAAAAACAACCCAAGTAACAATTATGAATGTGACATTTATCGCTTCCTAATTAATCCCAGACCAACTTCACAACAGAAAGCTATGATGGAGCAAGAATATCCAAGAACCAGGAAGACAATCGACAGGATTGTTATCTAACCTGATCCTTCACCCCTCGTACGACGACTTTCATCTTCGGACTCAATGTGTCGTCCAGATAATTTCACTGTACGATGCTATTGCTTCATCAATCCACTGTCTTTGAATTACGATATGACTTTGTTGAATTGACATAAATATGGCGATCCTGATTCTGCAAAAATAGCACGGCCACTAAAAAATACATATTTAGGAACAACTTTCATCCCTGGTCGTCCGCAGCTGTCCCTTTCGTTTTTAATCATCCAACATATTGATAATCTATCCTCTCGAACTGTACAAGCTATATATTATTCGATATAAAGTCGACTTGTATTCTCTTTTACAATCGGATACCTGTCAGAGCTGTGTAAAAAAACGAAGAGTGCAGTAGACAATTCAATAAGATAGATCAAAAGACTATTCTCTCAGCTGATATTCGAGACTCATGAGGTGTCCCAAATCCAAGAACCATTTGAAGTAAAATGTCAAGCTGCCAATGTCTACCTTTGAAGTGGAAGAATTTAGATATAATCAAATTTATCAGCAAGATAAGGAACAGAAAGAACAGAGTGTAGAATTTCCATTCCGTGATCAGCAAATACGACTTCTCAGGGAAATTCGGTACCACTACTACAAAACGTGCTTGTTTAGTACCAATACTGGTGGTGAACAGAGTTATCCGGGATCTTACAGTTTGAATTGCAGTGAATTGTATTTGATTGTAGACTATGCTTCGTACAAGGGACGTATTTTCTTTTTCGATACAGCTAGGAAATCACCAGCCCCTTATTTTTGAAGTATACCATGATATCCGGATATCCATTGCTTTTGACAAACTTTCTGTCATGACTACATCGGGTCCAGATGCTTCTATAACATCTCCAGTTTGATTGTAAGTCACAGTAGCAAAAGGTGGAGAAGTAAACAAACCCACCTCCATCTGGTAGCGATGCAAATCTTGATTCTTATCAGGAAGCCTTTCTGATCGATTCGGAATCTCCTTCTGATTCGAGAATCGTGACGTCCAAGAATCTCAGCAAACACATCTTTCGAAATAATATCTGATCGATTGACGATCATTCAAAGCAGGCAATAAACTCAGATCGTCTGCCTTTTTATCCTTTAATCCTTAAAGACTAATCTTCCAGATCGGAACTACTTTTGAGATCAAGTTTGAGAGCAATTAAAAAAAATAATAATCAAGGACTTGATGATCATTGCGGCCAAAAATTAACACTTATATTTCTGGTTTATATCCGAAAGGCAAAGAAGTTCACCCGAATCGAAGCTGAAGAAGAGTGTTGTGAAAAATCGTCGCTATGGTTTTTTATGCTTTTATTTACGATATAATTTTCTGCACTGTCTTTCTAGATAATTGCATACCCTTGAAAATCCTTGGAGGAAAATGTGTACAATTTACCATTGTTTTGGTGTTCAGATCAAAAAGTTGAAAGTCAAACATAAATATTTCAGTCGAACCCCGTCAAATAATTTATTTTTTCTTCAGGTTGAAATATTCAGGCCTCACAGACAGTATGGGTAGTCATTTTTCTGTTGTTTTAAAATAATGTTTTAGATATTTAGAAAATCTTTCAAGTAGCACAAGATTTACTGCTGATAAAAACACAGTGCAAATAAAATTAAGGTAAGCTGAAAGAACCAAAAATATATAAACAGTATAATTCGAAAATTTTCATTTTTGAGTTTATCTGTTTTTATTTCTTTTAGCTTTCATGATTTTTGCTACTGCATTTTAGCAGTAACAATGTTGGAGGTATTCAACAGATTTTTGAGACAGGGGTAGAAAATTATCATTTTTAAATAAGAGAAAAGAACTTCGAGAAGAACGTGCTGTTGGGTCAGTTTTTATTACTGACACACGATAATTTTTTTCTAACGTACTCTATCAGTAAAACGTTCTCAAGCATGTAAAAGATTTTTCCAAAATAATTATTTAATCATTTAAAAATGAAATTTAACTCGGTTGACAATCAGGAATTTTGGTGTATGTTAGCCACAGGGGTTAGTTAACCCCCGTTTAGGAGGATGATGGTTGAAAAATCAATATTTTACTGCAATCGAATAACATAATTTCAGTCTAAACAAAACTTAGACTGCATTTTAAATAATTAATTTTACTGAAAATGACATTTCTTAATTCATTATTTGAAAAATTTGAAGGATGATTTCACCCCCTAAATATGAATCTGGGCACGTATGAAAAAATACGTGTACCTTATTTTTTTAGTGCTCTCGAACATACTTCAAGACGAATACAATCGGAGGCGGACACTAGGGTAGCCTTCCTAGTAAGTATTATGCGCAGATCTGGTATTTAGCTTGAGACAGATCACAGAAAAAAGTTTAAGAGAAAACAACAACATTTTCTGTGCATTTGTTGACCTAGCAAAAGAATTTGATAAGGTGGATAGACCCAAGCTTTGGGGAGTCTTGAAAGAGTATGGAGTGAATGGTTGACTCCTAAAAGCAATTAAAATAATATGTGCAGGTAGTAAAGCGAGTATAAGGGTAAATGGCAACTGATTGATTGGTCTAATTTTAGATAAGGTGTTAGGCAAGGATGCGTTATGTCTTCTTCGCTATTTATGATATTCATGGATATATGTCTAAGAATGGCCCTCTTCGACGAAGAAGGTGTTCATCTCGGGACAGTGAAGGTGCGTGTGTTGACGTTTGCAGATGATAACGTTATTACAGCATAATTAGTCTAGGGCTTGCAGAGAATGATGGGCAATTAGTCATTCAATCGTCTCTGAGTGATATGCGCATGTATTAAAAATTATCAAATATTTTTTTAGGATGCATTTTAAACTAAAAACACACACCCGATGAAGAAAGTTTGACGAAGAACTTACCAATATTATTTATTTTACTTTAATTAGGTTTTGCCAATTGACGAACTCAAGTAAAAGCGTCGTCAGATGTAGTCGACCAGGATCTCTTTCGTAGATAAAAATTCTACCGAAAGAAAATATCTTGGAATTAATGAACCCCGTCAAAGCTGCTTTTAACTAAAAGAGCCAAAAACAATTCTAATTGAAAATATTCACCCCAGAAACATACCCAGTACTCTAGTTCATTGGCTGAATTCATAAGAATTCTTCAGAATTCAAGAGAATTCTTCAGAGTTTAAGATAATTGTACTAAATTCAAGAGAATTCTGCCGATCTTAAGATAATTCTACTGAATTAAAGAGAATTCTACATAATTAAAGAGAATTCTACTAAATTGGCGAGAATCCTTCTGTACACAAAAGAATTCTGCCAAACCGAAGAGAATTGTTCTGATTTTAAGAGAATTCTAAAGTTTTTAAATTAATGCTACATAATTAAAGAAAATTCTGCTAAATTCAAGAAAGTCCTGCTGAACTCAAGAGGATTTTACAGAATTCAAGAGAATTCTGCTGAATTAAAGAGAATTCTACTGAATTCACGAGAATCCTACGGAACTCACGAGAATTATGATGTACTGGAAGAATTCTACTAAATTCAAGAGAAGTCGGCTGTACTCCAGAAAATTCTAATGAACTTGAGAGCATTCTACCGAACTTGAGAGAATTCTACTAAATTCAAGAGAAATGAACATAATTGTAGAGAATTCTACTGAATCCACGAGATATTTATACAGAATTCAAGAGAATTCTGCTAAGTTCAAGAGAATTCTGATAGAATTCTACTGAATTAAAGAGAATTCCACACAATTCAAGAGAAGCTGCACCAGAGTCATAACCTACTGGAAAAGTGAACGCAGACGAAATTATACGAACCGAACTCGTTTATGCACACACTTTCGTCGATCTCACGCGTGGTTCTGATTGATTAAGCTTTAATTGCTCATTACTCGGTAATTATTAACTTTTGCAATAGAACTTTATTATTATTTTCGACGCCAATTTTTTCGAATTCAAACATGAAAAAATGTTTTTTGATACTGGGACACCCTGTATAATTTGCTGTGGAATAGAAACTTCAAAGAATTAGATTTTGTTTTTTAGTAAAATTTGTAATTAAATTTACAATTGATATGTGCAAGCGATTTTTAAATTGTTATTGTCTATATGTTAATGCAAATAGCAAAAAAATGTTTATTCTTTCCTCTTTCCTCTATCTATTGGTAAACAGTTTTCCTACTTTCAGTATCTCTTGGATTTAATGCGCAGGGGTGTGTGCAAGTAAAAAAGAATTGATAAGTAATATTATTTGTCATAAATAAATTATTATATCAAATAGTGGACATTATCGATTATTCGTGTTTATATTAATATGTTGGCGATAAAATAAGTTGCTTTTATTGACAAGGTGATACTTGATCACGATATTATTTGTTAGTTTTATAAACAAATGATATAAAAAATTATACGAATAAAATATATAAAAATACGAATACTGCGGACATCTACAGGAAAAGTAAAATCGGGTTTTTCTTAATCTTCCTTGATTATATTGCCAGTAATTTTCAGCTGTTTGTTTTTAAAATTAAAAAAGAATATTAAATGAAAAATTTGCATTACTTTGCTTTACTGGCAACATCACCAAAAAAATAATTAAGATAAAAATTATTTCTTACAAAATTAACAAATGATATTGAATTAAAAATTTGCATATTAATAGATATAATTGGAAACTTAAATTGTAGAAAATTAAAAAAAGTTGTTTTATATGCATAAAATTCATAACTTGTATTTAATTATATAATTTCTTTTAAAAATGAGCAAATAATATTAAATGACTAGATGTGCGCAAAAAAACTCGATCGATTTCAAACCGACATTGGACGCGCTTTGAGTGTCAAAAAACCGACATTCGATCCGTGCTACGGTCGAACCGTTTTTTTCGATTCGATCGGCAGGCCTTCGATTGTCCAAAATCCAATATGCGACTGACAAAAGGTATTTCAAGTTTTTAATTCATAATTATAATTCTAAAAATCTAAATCGATGCATCTAGAGTGTAGATTGCGGATTCAGAGAGACATGAGGACAATACTGTGTCAATCTGGTGGCTAATATTACGCGACCTATATATATGTACTACAATAATAAACAGAAACGTTTCGTTAGTTTTTACTTTCTTAATTAAAATTTGTAATACGGTTAAATAATAACTCCAAAGATGTTGTTTATCTTAAGATTTTTTAAATCTTATTTTACAGGCTTTATAGGTTTATAATATTCATTCTTTATTTGATATTCTCAAGCAAAAATTAGAGGGGGAGGCCCACTACACGGAAAAAAAGTCTTGGTAAATTTCCTACATTAGTGCTGGACTTTTGGACAAGCCATCATTTTTATAAAGTCTCGTATACTTTCTATGAAGGCTCAGAACTTTTCGTGGAAAAATTAGAAAGTCATGCAAATTTTAAGCACAGTCAAGGAACAATAGTCCTGGAATTTTTATTAGACAGTTTACAAAAAAAACTGTATACAGTCATGAAATGGTTATGAAAAAACACTTTATATTTTCAAATACTTGAATTGAATAAGTGCATGATTCAGAAATGCAGAACTATAATACGTGTCAATGAAACACTCCTTGACTGTTTGCGGGAATTTGCAGAGCCGCGCGTCACGTCGGCATCCAGATGGTAACCATCTGTAAACTTCATATCCTAATGTATTATAAGATTTTGTGTAAACTAGTACGTGCAATAAAGGCAAGTTTCCGTTTTGTTCAATTTCCACGGTGAACTGGATATTAGGGTGTAATTGATTAATGAAATCGAAAACATGTATAGTTCATATAATCCATGTCTCCAGATGACAAAAGTGTCGTCAACTTAACGGCACCAAAATTTCGGTTTGGCTTGGATTGGTTAAAGATTTTAATATCTAGATTTTCCATAAAGATGTTAGCTATTACAGGTGAGATTGCATATCCCGTTGGTGCTCCTGAGGTTTGTTCGTAGAATTGGTTATTAAAACAGAAGTAAGTATTATTGAGACAGTGTTCTATCAAAGGTATGAGATTAGAGGGGAAGTTTGCAAAGGATTTAATAATATCGATTGTATCAGAGATTGGTACTTTCGTAATGAGAGCTACTGCGTCGAAACTCACTAGGATTTCTTGAGGTTGAATGTGAATCTGTTGTATCTTTCTGATAAAGTCAAAAGAGTTTTGGAAGTATGTGATAGTTTCTTGTGAAAGGATTCAGTTCTTTTGTAAGGCAGCGTGCTAGATTGTAAGTTTGTGAGTTTATTGCGCTGACGATCCGTCTGAGTGGAACATTGTTTTGTGCATTTTTGAAAGTCCGTAGTCTTGGAGAGATCGGATTAGTAGGTATTAATTTAGTTTTTGTTTCGCTGTCAAGTTTAGAGTCTTTTAGAGGGGTTTTTGTTTTTCTGACTATTGTCTTTTAGGCTCTTTTTTAAGTTTTTCATATGTATAAACAGTTAGAAGGTCCATGATTTTGTTGTCACAGTCTTCTCTATTCATTATTACTGTTGTGTTGCCTTCGTCTTCGAGTAATATTATGATGTCTGTATTCTGACTGAGTTCTTTAATTGCTGTTTTTTTCTTGTTATGTTAAGTTTGAGGACGGAAGTTGGGCTTGGCGTAAGATGTTGGCCATCCTACGTCGCATGTCAGTCGCTTTTTCGGGTGAAAGGGTATATATTGTGGGTTCCAAATTACTGATGAAAAGAAAGAATACGACATACAAAATTTGTCTCGCATACTACCTCCAAGAAACTATTAAAACTTCACCTTTTTTTTTCAAACACCCTTAGATTTGACAGTTGGTCTACATTGGACCACATATCATTTGACCAATCCCAACGGATTCAAGAACTTTCCGCTGAAAAACAAAAAATAAAATGTGACAAATTACTTCCAGTAAGGCACACACCACTAACTAACACAGTAAAAAACATCTCTAACCATCTTCTCAACAACGAAATGATTTCAGCCTTATCTAAAGGATATAATTTTGCCGTAGCTTCCTCCAAATTCCGAAAGAAGAAATCATCAGTAATTTGGAAACCACAATATATACCCTTTCATCCGAAAAAGCTAATGACATATGACGTAGGACGGTCAACATCTTACGCCAAGACCAACTTCCCTCCTCTAACTTAACAAAACAAGAAAAAAACAGCAATTAGAGATCTCAATCGAAATAATGACATCATAATATTACCCGCAGACAAAGGCAAAATTTTTATTTCAAGAAGTCAATTTATTCCAGATGTATTCAATAATTTAAATAATATGGATTCATTTTTAATTTAATGTGAAAGAGAGAAAAAAACACTTTTTTGCACTGTAAATCAGGCGAAATTATAAGTTAAAATCAAAATATCAACAACTTTATATTTATATCGGACGATAGCCATGATAGTGCTGAATATCGTGTTGAAATTTGAAGTCGATACGCTAGGTCATTTTTGAGAAATCACCTGTACCAGGTGCAAAAATGTCGTTTTGAGAAAAACGCGTTTAAAGTTTTTCAAGATGAAAAGTCTTAGAAAATATACCTTATCAGCTAATCAGCAATTCCTGGACCATACATGGTACCTTCCTCTTGGTCGTAGAGCTCATCTTCAACAGCTCTAGCCTGTCTTCTGGTGATTCGAGCGGATTTTGAGGTAAACGAGCTGCGTCGGCCTGCTTGCCGTACGCGCGCGTTGTCGCAGTCGTCGGCGAAGCTCAAGCTTCCAGGGTCAAGTTAACTTCCCATGGTAGGAATCACCCTAACCGACTGCAGGATATCAATTCTATGGGTAAAAACTATCGAAAAATGCAACAGCAAAAAAATCGATTTTTCCAACCCGACATATTGGAATGTCCCCTTAAAAATCAAATTCTGTTTAGCACGTAGATATGACTTTGTCAAAAAATAATCATATTGAGAATTTTGCAGTGTGTACAGAGTCTCTGATTTTTGGTCTCCTCAAAAGTGCCAACTTCGAGTTTTGCGCTCCAACACTTAACGTTAAAAATCAATCCCCTTATACCACGTTGATATAAATTTGTCAAAAAAATAATGTTTTTGAGAATTTTACAGTGTGAATAGAGTCTCTGATTTTTGGGCCCTCAAAAATACCAATTCCGATTTTCGAGTTCCAACCCTGAACATTAAAAATCAACCCCCTTGTACCACGAAGATATGACTGTAAAAAAATAATCATTTTGAGAATTTTACAGTGTGGATTGAATCTCTGATTTTTGTGCCACTCAAAAATACCAACTCCGATTTTTGGGCTCCAAACCTTAACGTTAAAATTCAACCCCTGAATTATTTTAAAATTCGAGTGTGTTTACTCACATAATTTTAAACTGCAAGTATATAAAATGAATAATAAAATTGGTAAAAATGTTATTGTTTATTTTATGTTATTTTAATATATACTTTATTTATTGATAGTCTATCCACGCTATAAAAATCGCAAAAAGATTATTTTTTGACAAAGTCATATCTACGTGGTACAAGGGAGTTGATTTTTAACGTTACGGTTAGGAGACCAAATATCGGAGTTGGTATTTTTGAGGAGTCCAAAAGTCAGAGACTATCCACACTGTAAAATTTTCAAAAAGATTATTTTTTGACAGAGTCATATCTACGTGATACAGAGGGGTTGATTTTTAAAGTTAAGGGTTGGATCCCAAAAATCGGAGTTGATATTTTAGAGGAGCCCAAAAATCAGAGACTCTATACAAACTGTAGAGTTCTCAAAAAGATTACTATTTGACAAAGTCATACCCTACCGGAAATCTAAATTATTTTTAGATACTTTCTAGACTCAGCTCCTCTAGCGAAAGTCTAGGACAATTTTATGGCAGTCGCCTTGTCTAGGGTTCGTCTAGAGTTCATCCAGTTGTGTTTAGTAAGTTTTACCTGCGACCCTTTTGAATCTAGCATTCGTCTAGTATCATCTAGAAAGGGGTCAATTCTAGATGATGTGCTCCTCGACCTCGTGAACCAGCTTGTGCACATTCACATCTCTTTCCGTACCCCATCTTGCGTGAGCAAACAATCAAATTCATAAGGCTTGCTGGACTTGGTGCTTCGGTCCTGTAAACAGGTGATAAGCCGTTACTATTTTTCCGTCCCTTTTCCAGTTAACTTTTTTATGTTCCAATCCGCGTTGTCAAAAATATACTGAAGAAAGGAATTTATGTCTAACTAGGGTTTTCAAGATTCAACAAGAGATGCTTCGAATATCACGACAGTGAAAGTAATACGCAAGAAAGAAATGAGCGTGGTCTTGTAGCTGCAGTTATATAGGATGACCGATAGTCATATACTTATTTCGCAATGTTTCAATATCAGTTTTTTTTACCCTCTACGATAACTGCATACAAAAATGTACGTAATGTTGGTACAACTGAAGTATTTGTTTCACGCATAAAGACCTTGACGTCTGGGTATTCTGAAATATTGTATGGAGTGCTTCGAATATATTTTTGTACTACATATGTATCTTGTTGCTGTTACGATTCTTATACGATCGTCTTCTTCATTGTCTGATCGACTTATATACCCACTGTTTATTATTATTATTTATGATTATTATAATACTATTAGCCATATCCCTTTCGGGATATGGTAGTTCATATGAGAAAAGTGAGAACGGAAATTGTACGATTGGTGGGGGGAGGGTACAGATTTTTAGATCAATCTAGAATTCCCGTATTGTTTATTTGATTAACACGTTATTTTCGCAAAGCTGTTCCAGCCCAGGTAGGGTAGCTCATTAATCTCTCTAGCAGTCACCCCAGGCGAAGAGCTTCACAAAATCACCATGTAAAGCTCTTCACTCGCGCCAATCAGTATCCAAGGTTTCTCGTTTCAGGCGTCATTCATTCAAGTGAAACTGTTCATCATGCATTTCTTATAAACCATTTGTCGGCACACTTTTCTGTCCTGGTATACCTCTTTAGCTTCCTTCACGTCAATGCATTTTCCCATAAAGCTTTTGTATTTCTATAGCTTCTTATATCTCTTCGAATTAGGGTCTTATTAACACATTCTAACCATTCTTTCCTAGGTATGCCTCTGGGTACGCTGCCATTTACTTTACCTTGATATACTTGTTTCGTCAGTCGTTCATCTTTCATTCTTTCAACATTCTCTCATTACTGACTTTGTCCATTAGCGTTTCACCGCACATCAATATGCTCAGGAAATTCATGCCAATCGTGTTAAATTTACTCTTATCCTTTTCTTGGTAGGTCCAGGTCTCGCTATCGTATAGCAGAGTTGGCTGTAAATATGGAATTATATATTGTTCTTTTAGCTTTATCTGATATATTTTTACTTCTGATTATGGATCTTGCTCCACCGATAACCTTCATACCATCCATTATACCCCTATCTAACTCTGCATCTATCTTTCCGTCATTAGTGAAGAAACTACCAAGACATGCGTGCTTATCAACTTGTTCTATTCTCTCATCGTTTAGGACAATGTTGCATATTGTTTTCCCAACGTTTTCTTCACCATAATTTTTGTTTTATTTACGTTAATTTGGAGGTCCATGATCTTCATGCTTGTATTCAGTTTGCTCAACATTCTTTGCAAATCTTCGATTGACTCTGCCATACAAACCTTATCATCTGCGAACGCTAACCCACGCCCCCTTACTGTCTCGAGATCCACACCTTCTTCGTCGAGATGGGCCCTTCTTAGACACTTGTCCATGAATATAATAAATAGCTATGAGGACATAACGCATCATTGCCTAAAACCTTGCATAATATCGAACAAGTCACTCAGTTTACCATTTACCCTTACACTCGCTTTACTACCTGCATACATTATTCTTTTTATTGCTTGTAGGAGCCATCCATTGACTCCGTACTCTTTCAGGACTTCCCATCTATCTACCTTGTCAAACGCTTTTTCTAGGTCAACAAATGCACAGAGAACTTTATTTACTTTTTCCAATCATCTGGAACTTCTTCCATCTCGATACATAAATTTATCAACTCGCACAACTTTTGACATATGTAATCGCCACCGTATTTAGGCACTTCAGCGTTATTACAGTCTACACCAGCAGCCTTACCATTCTTTAAGTTCTTAATAATATCCCTAACCTCAGAGGTACAGACTCTCTCTAGCGGGTTTTCTAACGTATGGTGTTCTATGTCGCATTTGTGTTTCCCTATAGCTTCACTTCCCAATAATTCTTTAAAAGAGTCTCTCAAGGCGTCTAGTATCCCGTCTGTATCATATAACATTTCATCCTTACTATTTCTTATGCTGGATAACTCTGTACTTGTACTTCCTTTCATGCTGATTAACGCCAATTTATATGTAAAACAGTTTCTTGCTTCCTACAAAATAGATTTGCATTTTCTTATCTTCTGTTTTGATTTTATCTTTACTTTCTTTGACTAGTATTTTTACTTTTCCTCTTTTTATCTCTGTAAAGGCTTGTGTCTTTTCGTGGACGGCTGTGCGGATTTCGTCATTCCATCACGCATCGCCGTTCTTCCTACAACTGCAGTACCGCACACTTCGGTCGCACTTCTAACAATTATTTTCCGGAATATAGACCACGCTCCCTATATACCGTCATTGCGTATTAGCGCCTCCCCACTTGGCCTATCTATGTGTTCCTATATCCATTCTGAACATCTATTCGCATTTCCGATGTCTGTAAGTTCTCCATTTTTATTCGCGTTTGTTTCGTCTTTTTGGTTCTCTTTCTTCTCCATCCTTGACCTAAGTTTATGTTTGATATTAGAAGGTAATGATCAGTTTTACATTCAGAACCTCTCATAACCCTTGTATCTTTTACCAGCTCTCTTAGTCTTCCATCCGCAACAACAAAATTAATGGTACTGTGGTTATCTCCTCTGCACAAGGTGTACATGTGAATAATTTTATACCTAAACCAAGTATATTTGTGAGAAACAAGCCCTTTTCAAAGCATAAACTAACCAATCTGTCTGTAGAATGGTTCTTTCACCATGATCGCAAGTACCTATAGTATTACTTAAAGCGTTCCAGAATGCGCCTTTTACTTCATTTCTTTTACCCTCAACTGGGGCGTAGCACGCTATGATAAATAATCTTCTGATTCCCACTTTCTTTCTAACCCACAACAATCTGGGAGATACAAATCCATAATCCTTGACATGCTGCCTTGTTCTCTCATTCATGCAAGTGGGGTACGGAAAGCGATGTGGATGTGCAAAAGCTGGTTTACGATATAAAGGTTATATTAATGCAGAAGGTAATGTTTATTTCGAGTGTTGTTTTCAACACAAAACAAATAGAGTAGGCCTACAGAGGAGATTACAATAAATAAAACACTTTCAAAATTGATGTATTGCAAAAAACATTTGTTTCTGAAAGGAAAATTTCTGCCCTACGATGCGTTCTTCTCAGCATTTTTGTCGAAAAACTACAGTTTATAAGTTATAAGTTGAAAACTAAGCGCCTGATGATGGCTGCCGCGATTGCTCACAGTTTACCAAAAACGAAATCATGTGACGTGTTCCAAGGATCATTTTCAGCCGTTTCAGCGAAATCTACAGGACTTTAGGCGTCGTTTCGTCACTGTGGATAGAACTTGGATACACCACTACACGCCTGAGACCAAGGAACAATTCAAACAATGAGTTGCCAGAGAGGAATCTGCACCAAAGAAGGCGAAGACCATTCCTTCAGCCGGCCCAGATATCAAAATGCCCGCCGACTGCAAGCGATCTGCTGGCCTGCGGTCCGATCAATCGGATCGACGTGCCGGCAGATATGCACCTTGATGTGCACACCATTGATGTCTATGTAGCCAGTCCGACAGGCGGGAGCGACGCATTCCGGCGAACTGCATGGCCGACGGTCCGATAAAATGCCGGCCCACGGACGAATGGAGTCAACTGCAGAAAAATGCTGTCAAGAGACGAAGAACAGTTCCAATGAAGAATTTCAAATGAAGCACAAGCCCTAACTGTAAGATTTTTACGAGGAGCCCACAGACACTTTTATGCAAGGCAAACCAAAAACAGCAATACGCCAAAAAAGCAAAAACCAAACGAAAAGTCGAGTTGATCCTATTTATTTATCCGGAACGAACAAAATCGCACTTTTCACTCACGTCGCGCTAAATCTAATGTGTTCGTTACGACGGGACGGACAGTGGGCTCTTTTGTCAAATTTACTTTCAAAACCTAATATCTTTCGAAACAATTGACCAAAATGGATGTTCTTTAAACGAGGTAAAAGCTCATTAAATGCACAATAAGGGAAAATTAGAGAAAAGTTGTCCCGAATTTCCCGGGCTGAAAAATGCAGGAAGAGACCGTCATTTTTTGAGAAACTTTACAAAACTGTACTGGAACTGGATGAATAAGTTTTGTTTCGTGCAAGACACCATATTTTATAGATTTTTCAATACTAAATTCTAATCTTTCAGGGAAAAAAGCGTAGCACATTTCCTATCCGAGAAAATTTCGGGTAAAGATTGGAAATCCAAAATGGAGAGACACAAATTAGAAACATGATGGTGACTTGACAAAGTAGATTATCTTCAGGTTTTTAAGGTCGCCGAATTCAAGTCTGACGTCAGAATTTCCAAATAAGAATTGGCGATGGGATCAACCATTTTCAATTGTATCATCAAATTTAGATTTAGCAGCCTCAAAAACATCAGCATTACCAATTTCGTAACGTTTATGGAATTTTTTCAATATTTATTCTGCCATATTTGACCAACCATTTTTAATTTTCAAGCTATGACGCCAGATTGGGATTCCGCGACTCGGAAGTGTAAATATAGACAATTTCATAAAGTTTCCCAAATTTTTTCATTTTTTCCCCGCCACATTGGATCCGCCAATTTTTATTTTGAAATTCTAACGTTAGATTTGGATTCAGCAACCTTAAAAACCTGAAGTTAATCAACCTTGTCAAGCAACCATCATGTTCCCGATTTGTGTCTCTCCATATTGGATTTTCCATCTTTGACCGTATATTTTTCGGAAAGGAAATGGGCTACGCTATCTTTGCTGGCAGATTTGAATCAAACATGGAATAATCTATAAAATTTAGTGTCTAGCACTAGAAGAAACTTTTCTTTTTCTAGTTCTAGTAAAATTTCGTAAATTTTGTCAAAAAAAGATGGGTTTTCCCCGCATTTCCCAGACCGGGATATTCGGAAAAACTTTTGTCTATAATTTTCCCCTATTGTGCATTACTTGAGCTTTTACCTTGTTTCAGGAACATCCATTTTGGTCAATTCTTTCGAGAGATATTAGGTTTTGAAAGTAAATTTTGCCAAATAGCCCACTGTGCGACGTTAGAGATACCTATGGTTATTACAGAAAGGGGAATTTATGTTAATTAAAATTTTGATTAAATATTCGAGAAGGCGAAATAATACGAAATTGAGTTTAGGATTTAACGTTTTGTTTAAAAAGAATGTCATGCGTGAGTTATGAGTGACCGTGGCTTCATCAATCGAGACAGACTGCAGTCAAGTTAAAACTACATGTCATATGTTTGATTGAGATTTCTTTGTCTTGAGAATCAGTCATTATATGGATCGAACTATTTTCGTACGACCTACAATTGATATACTTGAAGTTCTGAACGTTCAAGTAAACGAAATTTGCAATAATATAGTACAAAAGAAAGTTATGATGGGAGCCTTCCCCTAATGTTAGGAGCCGAAAGAAGCCGGTCGTTGCCGATCATGCACGTTGGCGCGCAATTTGAATACCTACATTCAAAGTTTGATACCATTCGCATGGTGCATACACTAATTTATATTTGAAATGCAAATTCTGAATAGATATAAAAGTATTGAAACCAATTTACGAATAGGAAATATATTAATAGTCAGCCATCTTTATTAGGGTGACCAGAAAAAAACACTTTTGGTTTTCTTAGGAGCAAAAGGCAAATAACGGTATTTTATGCGATTGTAGAAGCCAGATTTTTTTAATTTTAATTTAAAACAATATTTAGAGGAGGTTTACGACGAAGTTATCCACTTTTTAATTTGAACTTTTAATATTTTGTTCTTCAGGTCCTCAGAATCTACATAAAAGCATTTTTTCCATATAAATTTCATAAAAAATATTATTTACGGTTGCTTGAAAAGTACCATTTTCACTGTTTTCGAAGCCTAATAACGGCCCTAATAATTGATATCTTATACTGAAATTTTAAGAATATTTTCCTCGAAGATTGAAGATAATATTTTTTGAAAAAGCCGATTAAGAACAATATCAATAAGCCTGCTACAATGAAAACAAATCTGAGTGCATTTTTTTAATCTGACAAGTACACGAGTTGAGCAGTTTAATTTTCGGGGCGGAGCGCTCATCAGATCGGCCATAACAGTCGATCACAGTGGATCTTGACACCATAAACTCATAAAGCGGACCTTTCACGGCAAAGCGTTCTATAGTTATATTTCCCTTTTTCAGAAAAGTAAGCAATAATAATTCAAGGGACGCTAACTAATTCTGTTATAAAGTCACATCGATGAAAAAAGCTGAGATTGCACTTTTACGATCGACTCTTCACTTACCGAAATTCTCAGCATTTGCAATGACAAAGTTCAAAGACAATGGGCCACCAATCAATATTGTTTAAAATTAAACGAAAAAAAACTGGCTTCTACAATCGCATGAACTACCGTTATTTGCCTTTGAATCCTAATAAAACAAAAAGTGTTTTTTTTCTGGTCACCCTAATTTTTAGCTAACATCACAGTCAATTTTTTTCAAAATATTTGTAATTATTGATTCATGCTAATTATATATATTCCTTACAATTTAAATAGTATATAGGCGCATTTCAATCGATTGAAATGTTTATAAATGAATTTCATTGTATTTTTAAACCTAATTTACGAACTTGAACAAAAATCAGAGGATAATGCAATTAAGAACTAATACATTTTGTTATTTTCATATTTTAACAGTTTAAAATGTAGAATGGAATAGAATTTTATTTCTCCATGTTCGTCCTCATTGGACTTTTACATATGCAGTAAATTCTGTATATGTTGGCCAGCCGCGGCTCCTTCAACATGTGGCCAACTTATAGAAATTATCTTTCGAAACCCCTGTTTTTTCATAATACGTACTAGTACGCACCTATGAATGAAATAAATATAGAAATACGTTATTTTAGGAAGATTGCAGCTTACTTGTTGTACTTATATGTTCTTGAAATAAGACACATAGGCATATAGGCCCTAAAAAGGGTTGATATGTATTAAATGAGACAAATTGGATGGTAAATGCAGTGTAATCGAGTAAGTCCAAAAATTCTTTCTTAATTTCAATAGTCGACTCAATAATCTTCTTTCGTTTTGTACCCATTATGCAGTCGTTAAGGTTTCGTTTCAAAGAATGTGCATATCGTCCTAAGAACGGTATGTATCAAAGCGATTATACGCTAGAATTAAATAATTCTATGTCTAGTCGGTGACTAGAGATAGTGATGGGACATTGACATCGAAAAACATCGAAAAATCGATGTTTCGCACGACTTTCGGTCGGACTTTCGGTAAATTTGCTTCAATAATAAGTGTTTAAAGATTTTTTTTAATGTTCAAACATCATATTCGGGGAGCCCTAAATGAGCCTTAACGTAGGATAAGAAAATAAATGTTTAATTCATTTTTAGTAGGATTGTTTAAACAAAAATTGTTTGAACTTTTTTTTAATTTTGATTATTATATTTCTAGAGCCCTAAATGAGCCCTAAATTATGAAATAGGTTAAATCTCTATACCTCAATAGTTTTGTGCCAGCTTAAAATACTTGTGCGCGTCCAGAATTGCGGCACTAAAGGTTCATGCATGCTCAAACGTAAACGCGAACGCTGACGCGACGCACTTTGAGAATGTGTATATTTTGTTAAAAATTCTTCTTTTTGGGCTGACTTTAACTATTTTTGATTCAAAATAAAAATCTTTCTTCACTCTAATATTAATTCTATTACCTTTCTCGATCAAAATTTATTTCTTTTTCAAATTTATAATTTTAGTTAATGATTTATGTTTTTATTTGAAGATTTACATATTCTGTTAAAAATGAATATTCAACATTTTTTCGAAAATTTCTTTCTTTATTGATTAAAGAATCGGTTACAAGTGGAATATTCATATATATGGTTAAAAATAATTTTTCTGTGATGGTTCATATTTTCGCTTTAAAAATGCATCTTTTTTGTTGCAAATTCATCTTTATGCCTTAACAAGTAAATAATTTTGCAAGAATTCAACTATCTACCTAAAAATAACCTTTCCTGTAAAAAATTCATGTTTTCGGGGAGAAAATTCTACTGTTCTGTAGAAAATTCGCATTTTTGGATTAAAAATGTAGCAATTCTTTGTAACTTAAAAATTACTATTTTTAATCAAAACTTTACTATTACATTTTTAGTTTAAAATTGTGAATAGTAATCTCTATTATCATCAGAGACGGTAACGAATCGAGAAGATAAATCCACACATCTGAATAATATTTTATTTGAAATTGTTATTGTTAAGTTGAAAAATTTAGCTATCTATTTTAAAATGTATACATTTTGTTAAAAATTCGTCTTTTTGATAGAAAATTATTCTTCCTACATCTTTTTGGTTGAAAAATCAACTATTTGGGTGAAAGATCTACTGTTTTGTGGAAAACTCCTATTCTCAAATTGAAAAAATGCAATTTTTTTCTCGATTGACTGAAAAATCTTGGTGGAAAATTCATTGATTTTTGAAAATTCATCTTTTCGACTTAAAAATGCACTCCTGTTGCATGAAACGTATTTTCTTTATCCACCGAAAAATCTTTCTTAGTTGAAAATGCAACTATTTCGTTAAAAAATTGTATTTTTTGTTGTTAAATTTAACTATGAAATAAAAAATAAAATTATTTGCTTCCAAATGAACTTTTCTGTTGAAAATTCAACTGTTTCGTAAAAAATTCTCCCTTTTAGCTCAAGAAGTGACCAATTTGGTAGAAAATTCGACTATTTGGTTGAAAATTAATTTTTTGATGAAAATTTATATTTTTTGTTTGGAAAGTAAACTGTTTTATAGAAAAATTATCTCATTGGCTCGAAAATTCATCAATTAGATGGAAAATGCATCTATCTGCTTGAAAATTCAACTATTTGGTTTAAAATGAACCTTTTTGCTGCAAGTTCATATTTTCGGATTGAGAATTTAAATTCTTGGGTTAAGTATTTGTATTTTTTGTTGAAAATTCGTCTTCCTGGTTAAAAATCAAACTATTGTTTTTCAGAAAATGTTGTTAATTATTTGAAAATTAAAGTCTCTTTTTTAACATTCGTGTTTTGGATTAAACATTCATCTCTTTTGGTAGACATTCAATCTGTTTGATTGAAAATGCAACTGTTTGTTAAAAAGTTATCGGGTTTGATTGAGAATGAAATTATATATTTTTTATTGAGATTCAATATTGTTTGATTGAAAACTCAAATGCTTAAGTAAAATTTGAGGTTGTTTGTTAAAAATTCATTTATATAGTAGAAAATGTATTCATTGGGTTGAAAACTTAACTATTTTGTTCAAAGGAGTTTTTTTGTGCGGGGAAAATTCATTCTTTCCACTGGAAATTTAACTATTTTATTTTTGGGTGAAAGTTCATCCTGTTAAGTTCAAAATTGAATTATTTGGTTTATAATTCACGTAGTTTGTTGAGAATTTGTCTTATTGGTAGAAAAGTAATCTTTTTGGCTGAAAAGTCATCTTTGCAATTAAAAATGTTACTTTTGAGTTGAAAATTGTATTATTTGGTTGTAAGAATGTAATATGTTTAGAATTCTATTTTTTTTTTTAGTAAAAACTTATCCGTTTTTCCCCAGCTCAATCATTTGAGATCGGAATTATGTAATTAAAACTTTGAAAGTGAAGCATTAAAAGCAGAAGAGTAAATTAAAATTAAAAACTGTTTAAAATTAAAACAATAACGTAATATATTAATTTAAATAAAATAAAAACCAAAATCTAAATATATATAGCAATACAATCTTCGGCCGAATTACTCTTCCTGAATAAGCCTCTAAGTAATGAGTATGCAATCTCAGATGTACTGCGATACCAACAACAGGATGCTTCAAGTTTGAGATACCAGTGACGAACTTTAGTTTCCTAACTCTCTACATTCTAATTTATTTTAACATATTCTGCACGCAGCTAAACTTCCCGAAATTCTGTTTAATTCAATTTCGAATACGAGAGTAAACCTCTCACTAGAATTCGCTTGTTTGATGATTAAAATCTGTTTTGCTTACCAAATTAACCATGAGATGAGTCTCTTCGAAATTGGAGAACTTCTTTGCATTTTCCATCACCTCCGACTTGATATGAACTCCAGAGCACTCTATCACAATTCGCGGTTTGTGAACTGGAACGAAATTTATCTTCTTCATGTCGCGGACGCCCCAAAATATTACCTCGAAACGGTAACTCGTCATTTTCGGCCTAATGTCGTCTGGCACTTTATAAATCTTGTTCTTTGTTGAAGCATTCAAAGGCAAATCCACCACCTCTTCATTTCCTACCTTTAAAATCATCAGAAATTTATCAAAACTAGAGCATTGTTAAGGTAAAGGTACATGAAACATGTCCCAATTATGAAACAGTTTGACAATAAATTCGATTTATAAATCATTTTTAAAAAATCTTTGGAGTGCAAATTCTTATATTGATAAGTATTCATCTATATAAAAAGCAAGTATGGTTCTGATGTTTCGAGTACTAACAATTAATTTTAATTATCTAATCTTGAAACTGGTGAAAAATGACTGCCATTTATCCGAGTCAGAAGGCTTGATACCTACAATTTATTTTATCCCGTGTATTCACAAATTTCGATTATTTCATATCATAATATATTTCATATTTCATACCGAATGACAGGTTGAGGCTTATAGATTTGAGATTACTGCATTTTTTCTCTATTTGGATACAACTTTATGAGATAAGTAGCTTCTTCATAATACGCACACCTTTTTTAATATGGTTCGTATTTATGCTCTCTAAATCCGAATTAGTAGAAATTTTACTAATGCAATTAGTAGCATTGTATATTACGGTTGAATTAGTCATTTTAGCAGTTTCTACTAACTAAAATGGTAAGATTTATGTTACTGAATGAATTAGTAAGGGTATTCTACTAATCTGCTTAGTAGTGCCGACATATTCAATGAGTAGCAATGAATTGCTATAGAAACATAATTTGATAATTTTTTTAATACTTTCTGCTGGTTTTTGAGTTTTAAATGAGAAACGATAATGTTTTAATAATTTATATTTTAAGTTTATATAGTTATATTAATAATCATTGTGTATGGACGATGCAATATATAAAACTGAAATAATATTGGGATCCGTTGCGATGCAATACACTATCTATTTTTCAGTGCGGCCAAAATGTGAACACGTGAAATAGGGTAGAATAATAGCGCCCTCAGAAATTTGAATATTAAAATTATTATTATTTTATAAAACCTTTGATAGAAAATGAAATAAGATTTTTATTACAATTTTAATCATTTGTTCAAAGTAAAAAAAATTGCGTTGTCATAAAATCATTGTATCGATTATTTTAAAGTCTTTTGTCATGGTTCAAACTTATCACTTTTGAGGCACCACTTATAATCATCATATTCCGTTTTCCTGAGCCATAAAAATTATTATTTAACCTAAATTTGAAACAGAATTTAAAAATCTTTTGTCTTCAAAAAAGCCCTTTTTGAACCACCATATTGGTAAACTTCGGATAAGTTAAAATAAAAGTATCTACATACTTTGAAACGCGAGAATTTTAATTTAGTTTATTTAATTTTTTAATGTGAAAATTGAACTATTATCCCTTGAAGACCGGAAAATCTTTTTAAGTTTAAAATTAAACTCATGTCAAAAAGTAGTTTTTTATTTGGTTAAATTCAACTGTTTCTGATTAAAATTGATTTTTATGGTTGGGATAACAACTACTAGATTTTTCGTTCAGAATTAATCTTCTTGCAATACAAATTCAATTTTGTGAGTTGAAATTAAACTCCTTTGTTGAACATTAATTTTTGTTGGTTCAAGATTCATCATTATTATTAAAAATTTGTCTCTTCGGTTGAAAAGTGAGCTACTTTGTTGAAAATTCGTTTTTTCCTCAACAAAAAATTAATTTTTTTTTTAAACTGAAAATGTAATTATTTCACTTGAATATTCTAACATTGTAGTTGAAAATTCATCTCTTTAATTGAACATGATGTAAAATTTAAAATTCAACCATCCAATTTCAGGTTAAAAAATTACCATCTTTAGTTGAAAATTAAACTATTCCAGACAATGATTCATCATTTCAGTTGAAAATTTATAAGCTTGGTTGAGCATTAATTTTTTTAACCAAAAATTGAAACTGAAAAATTAAATTTTTATGTTGAAAACTGATATATTTTTTTTTTAATCAAATTTTTCGTTAAAAATTCATGTATTTTGTTGAAAAATCGCCTTTTTTGGTATGAAATTAATCTTTTTGTATAAAAATTAATCTTCTTGTTTGGGAATTCATCTTGTCGGTTAGAAATTCAAGTATTCCAGTTATAAATGTACAATCTTAGTTGAAAAATCAACTACTTGGTTAAAAGATAAACTCTTTCGTTAAAAATTCATCTATTTGACTTAATGTTTATCTACTCCAGTTGAAGATTCATCTATTCCAGTAAAAGACTCATCATTTTATTAAAAAATTTATCACTTTCGTTGAAAATTTGTTTGTATTTTTTGTGGGAAATTTGTTGTTGAAAATCAATTTTTTCAACTGAAAATTAAACTATTTCGTTGGAAGTTTGTCTTTTTTAGTTGAAAATTCATCTCCTTTCTAGAAAAAACTTATTTTTTCGTAGAAAATTATTCTTTATGTTTGAAAATTCACCTTCTTGTTTGAAACTTCATATTTTTGATTGCAAATTTAAGTATTCCAGTCAAGTATTCATAATTTCAGTTGCAATTTCATTTTTTAGATTGAGGATAAAAACTACTTGGTTGAAAGTTATTCTTTTGTTAAACATGCATCCTTTTATATTATAATCCATCTGTTTCAGTGAAAGATTCATCATTTCACTTATCTTTTTTTTCTGAAAAATTAATTAATTAACTGAAAATGCAACTATTCCATTTTTGGTTGCTTACTGATATTTTTTAGTTCAAAATTCAACTATGTGGTTGAAAAATGTATTTTATTAAAATTTTCCTAATTGTAAGATAAGTTTTTTAATTTACTTGAAACTAACGTTTAAAATAGTAACCAGAAATGCATTTACCAATTCATTTAGTAGTAGCATTACCAATTCCTTTAGTAGATATAGTTACTAATTCATTTAGTCAGTTATTCTTGATCATTGAATTAGTCGATTTTTACTAATAACTAGTAAGCGAATCGGCACTATTTGAATTAGTAGAAAAATACTACCTATTAGTAGTTTTCTTATGCTAATACAGATTTAGAGAGTGGAATGAAGAAACATGGGTGTTTCATATCGACGGACACGTTTTTAACACTTGCTCCTATTTATGGAACAGAGGAAAATTTGCAATAAAATGTGTTATTTATTATATTATTATAGCTTATGTTATGTTATTGTTATATAATAGTTGAACTTTAAGTAAAACAAATTAATTTTCTACCAAACTGGACGAATATTCAACAAGACACATGAAGTTATTATTAAGGACAATAAAAGAAAAAAACCAAACGAAAAGGGTAGTTAGCCTAATATTTTATTTACACTTCACTTTAACCAAGTTTCTTAAGTTTTGACTTTATACTTCATAGTTTTTTCTACCTTTTCATTCACTTAAATAAAAATTCATTGCCTATAACAAAAATTTTTGACCAAAAATAAAATTTAATCCACTTCATTCCCGAAAACTTCCCTTCATAGGTTAAGTTTGTCAATTTTTACGAAAACTTTTATTCAATTTATTTATCTCTATGAACAATTGAAATTAAAGTTCATCGTATTATGCAGTTCTATTTAATCTAGAAAATGATATAAAATAAGCCACATCAATATAAAAAACACACGTCTTTACTGTTCCATAACAGGCACATGCATTATGAAACACCGGTACAAGAGTCCAAAAGTTGTTTCATAATAGGTACATATAGGTCGTTCCTCTTTTTTATAAATATAATAACTTTGCTTGGACTAAATAAAAATTTTAATAGGCGTTTTGCATGCAGAAGTGATCAGCCCATTCATTGATATAAACATTTTTAAAATATTTTCTACTATCGTTCCATAATTAATGAAAATCTCAAAACCCTCTCAAAATTTATCTTATGATAGGTGCCTTTACCTTACTAATTACCCTTTCTTTAGACAAAATCTCGGTTCATTTTCGAAATTTTGTTATAGATTTAACAGAAAATCTTATATGATTTGCGAAAGTTGTATATGATATACTGAAGTTTTTTCATTATAGCATAAAAGTTCCAGCAGATTCAATATGAATGATACAATTTGTTTCATTTATACTGGAACCTGGATCGATTTTTCCAACAATTTTGCATATCCTTTTTAATACAAAATACTAAATTTTCATTGAAAAACAAAACTTCTTCTTGATGGGGACGTAGTTATTCAAAAATAGATTTCTGTTGTGTAATTTTGTGCATTTAAAAAAGTTTATGAAAAATTACTGCCTTCTAGTTAAAACGAATTCTTTCAACAAAATTTTTTATAAGGATGTAATAATTTAAAAATAGACTCCTGTTGCGTCATTTTATGCATTCAGAAAAGTTTGAGAAAAATTACTTTCTTATAATTGAGAATGATTTATTTAAAATTGAAAGCTAGATTATAGCATCCCGGTACATACCTAAATTATGGTTGCCAGAGGGATGTTTCATGTATGACTTATTCGCATCAGTCAAAGACTTCCCATATATGGAAGCATTTAAATTATTTGAAAATTTTACTTTCCTTATCATAAAAATAATATATAATATTTCTAAAGACCCATTTTGAAAATCAATTGGTTGAATGTTTGCATCCCTCTGGGAACCATACTGTTGGTATGCCATAATATAACTTTGCATTTCAAATAAATTATTTTTAATTATAAGGAAGTAATTTCTCTCAAACTTCTGGAAAAGCACAAAATTACACAAGAGAAGTCTATTGTTGAATAATTACATTCCCAACAAAAGGAATTTTATATTTTTCATACAAATTATTATTTTGTTAACAAAAAGGACATCTGAAATTATTCCTAAAATCGATCAATTCATATATCTGCATATAATGAGCCGTTTCACAATGTTATTTGAAAACATATTACTCTGATTTTAACTCTTTTCATGAAATTATTTTGCACAGTTTGACTTTCTTGAGTATTTGTTTTAAAAAACGGTTTTTAAAGAACATACTTCCTTTTAATCCTTCTTGTGTAATTTTGTTGCACAATTTTACTGTTTTCCGTGTATGCTTTTTTAAACTTACTTTCAAACCAATCTTATTGGATTCCATATAACTTTTTCAAAATATATTATTTAAAATCCTTCGAAATTTTTTAAATCCCTAAAAATATTTTGAAATACCCTAAAAGCTTTAAAAACCGGTAAAATCTTTCAACAACCCCTGAAATCTGTTAGGATCTTTTCAGATTCCTGAAAAACTCATCAACCTTTTTAAATATCATGAAATCTTTGATATCCTTTAAAATTCACAGAAATTCGTTGAAATCTTGTCATTGTTTTTTGAAAATTCTATGAATCCCTCAAATCTAGTGAAATTCATTAAAATCCCTGGAAATCCCCGAAATGCGTGAAAATGCCTAGAATTGCCTTCAGATCTTTGAAAGATCATTGATATCCTGGATACATTTTTTGAAATCCTTTGAAATTTCTCAAAAGTCTACAAACACTTGTGTAAAATTTTTTACAAAAAAGTACAGCGAGCTAAAACTTGCATTTTTTTTTGTATTTTTGGTACATTGATGTATTTTATTGCAGTTTTAATTTACTATAAGAATTTGCAATGACAAGAATCAACATGAATTTACAGATTTTGCAGTAAAAAAGTTGTTCTTCTTCGACCTAGGAGGACAAAAATATTTAAAATATTGCAAAGAGATAATTTTAAATTAGGATGATTATAATAATAATTATAGTAATTTATAATAATTATTATTATGAAAAATATAATAGGAATTTTGATAATAATAATAAATGAATAATAAATAAAATAAAATTCAATAAGAATAAATAAATAAAAAATTATTTTATATTTATTTTCATTTTAAATAAATGACCTTAAGCGAATAGTAGAATATTGAAAGTCAATAATGAATAACCGCTATTGAAAAAGACATTACGCTGGATGTTTTTTTTTAAATATAAAGCAATCAATTGGACACCATATATGCCATTTAAAAGTACGTCCTTGCAATGTTCTCAATAATTGTCACCCTAGGTCGAAAAAGCACAACTTTTTCTCTGCAAATAAAAATTGAACAATTTAGAATGAATTGATCACGGTCAATGAAATTAAAAGATTTGAGCTCTTGAAAATAAGAATTTTTTCATTTGAAGTTATAAAAACTGAACCGTAAATCAAAACACTTAAAGTGGAATACTTTTGAAAACTACTTTTAAAAAAATACTTTTAAAATTCAAGTTTAAATAATGTTAATTGAAACGCTCAATAAATTCCGCCTATAAAATGAAAGCTTTTCAAAATTTTCAGTTGAAGATTTTAAAATTAAAAGCCGTTAAACTGCAAAAATTTAAATTTTGACTTTTATACATTGTACAGTTAAAATATATGAAAACAAAAATAGAAATCCACACTGTCATTTTCAATGCTGTGACTTGAAGAATAAATGAGAAAATTTATCAATTTCAAAAATTGTATCATTTTAAGCAATTTTAAACTAGAAACATTAATTTTTACATTAAAAATTGCTTTGAAATCTTTTTCAATATTTTCTTGAAAATTTTCTTAAAAAAATCATTAAAAAATTTTCCAGGAATCTAATAATAATTATATTATCTTGTAACTCGAAGTTCTCCTACAATTTTTTCAAAATCGTGCAAAAGTAAAAAAATTACCTTAAAATCATCCAGATTCTTTTTCGAAAATTATGGAAACCTTATTAAATATTCTTTAAAAATTAATTGTTCGGAAAAAATCGTTTGATTTTCTAGGAATTTTGATACAAATTTTTTATTCATTTAAAATGTTTCAAAATGCTTGAAAATCTTATAAATTTTGTGTTCGAGATCTTCAAAAATCTACATTGTGTTTTAAATATTTTGAAATCTTTTCACATTTTAAATTATTTTTGAATCTTTTCAAAACTTGTGAATATAGTTTAAACTTACTCAATTATTTTCCGAATCAATAATTTTTCAATTGTCATATAATATTCAAAAAAAAAATTTTAATTTTTCAAAATATTCTCTTCAAATTAATTTTTCAAAATAAAGAATCATTTTAAACTTCCCCAGCAAAATTGAGAAAAAATTTGTATTCTCTGAAAACCGTCAAAGATTCTTAAAAGGCTTCAAAATTTTATTTCGAATTATTCAAAAATCTCAATTTACGTTTTTATTTTCGAAATTTTTTCCAGTTTTAAATTAAATTTGGATCTTCTCTAAACTTATGAATATCTCTTGAACTAACTCAAATTTTTTCCAAATTGATAATTGTTCACTTAATAATAACTGATAATTCACTTAAGAATTGTTTATTATTTAATGCTTTATTCACGGTTGCTCATTTCAAATGAAAAGCAAAATATCGCTGAATATTCAAAAAAATTTATTCCTTAATTGAAAATTTTCAAATTAAATGGGATAAAATGGAATATTTTACACTCAGAAAAAAGTTTCTTTTACTCAAAGAAAATTTCTTTGAATCAAAGCAAAATATGTATTGACTTTGAGTCAAAAAAAATTTTCTTTAAATCAAAGAAATATTTTGGTCACCTTTCTTTTGGTGGTTCAACAGAATATTTTACTGTTTGAATGAAAAATTTTCTTAAACTTGAAAAAAATTCTTTAATTTAATAAAAATTATCTTTGATTAAAAGAAATTATTCCAGTTTACGAAAATATTCATTCAATTTAAAGAAATTTATATTGTTTAAATGGACATTTTTCTTTAATATAAAGAAAAATGTACTGCATTGAATCTAAACATTTCTTTAATTTAAAGGAATATTTTGTCGGGATAGCAAATTTTTTTTTGAAATCAATTTAATAAGTATGTATCATAAGCAAATCATTTATTAGGATTAAAAGAATTATGAATTCAAAATGAATATATATTTCATTGTTCAAAACCCAACATTTAATTGAATAGCATACATTCTGTGCAGTACATTAATTTATGAAACGTTGATGCAGATTATAATAGTATTGTTTGTAAAAATTTATATTTTTTGTTCAAATTTTTACATCGCGACAATAAACTACCAGTATAAACAACATAATTTTAAGCACAGTTTTCCAATTTTACAACAAAGAAAAAAAAATATTAATAAAAAGTTATGCATACTTTTGAATTGTATAAACTTGTAATTTATTGTTAATTTCTATACTTTTCTACAAGAAAATACAAAAATAAATTATCTATTTATATTCAACTGTATTTTTTTGTTAAATTTTGTACATTCTTTACAAAAAAGTACATTTTTTCACAAAAAATTACAGTTTTAGAAATGTTTTTCTTTCTTGTAAAAATTTTTTCCACTCGGGAACTACAAACTTTTAGGCCGTGTGGGATTTTAAAATTCAAAATTTTTTTTCGTTACACCCATACTAGTAGGAAATTAGTTGCATCGTGGCGCGAGTGAAAAAAACAGCAAACAAAAACAATAAACAAAAAACAAATAACAAAAAAAAAAGACTAAACGAAAAAACAACAAAGAATAAACCAAAACAAGAAACAAAATACAAAGAACGAAAGAAGAAAAACAAAAAAAAAAACAAGAAAACAAAAAAAAATTAACAACAAACAAAACCCAAAAAACAAATAACAAAAAAAAACGGCAAAAAAATTAAAAACAAAAAATAAATTAAAAAAAAATAAAAAACAAAACTAAACGAAAAATAAAAAATAAAAAAAAAAGGGAAATGAAAAAAAACAAAAAATAAAAAAAAAAAAAAACAAAAAAAAAAAAAATAAAAACCAGGAAAAAACAAACAAAAAAAACAAATAAAAAACAAAAAACTAAACGAAAGCAACAAACAAAAAACAAAATACACTCAAAAGAAATAAAAAACAAACAAAAAACAAAACTAAACGAAAAATAACTAAAAAAACAAAAGAAAAACAAAAAACGAGAAACCAAAAAACAAATAACAAAAAAATAAAAAAAAAAACTAAACTAAAAAAAAACTGAAAAACAAAAAAAAAATACAAAAAAAAACAAGCAAAAAACAAAACAAAAAACAGCAAACCAATAACAAAAAAAAACTAACAAGAAACAAAACTAAACGAAAAAAAAACTAAAAAACAAAAGAAAAACGAAAAAACCAAATAACAAACAAAAAACAAAACTAAACGAAAAAAACTAGAAAACAAATACCAACAAAAAATAAAAACAAGCAAAATTCAAAAGAAAAGAAAAACAAAAAAAAACTAAACAAATAACAAACAAAACTAACAAAAAACAAAAAAAGAAAACAAAAATAATGAAAAACAAAAAAACAAATGAAAAAAATATAAAAAAAAAACGAAACTAAAAAAACAACGAACAAATATAAAGAAAAAACTAACAAAAAACAAAACAAAATAAGAAAAAAAACGAAAAACAAATGACAATAAAATAAAAAACAAACAAAAAAAAAGAAACAAAAAACAAACAAAAAAACAAAAAAAAAATAACAAAAAAAAATAACAAAAAAAAAAATAACAAAAAAAATTACAAAAAAAAAACTAAAAAACAAGACGAAACGAAAAAAACAAACAAATCTACCCATCGGTATGGAAATATGACAACAGCAAGCATCAAAAAGACAAAAAAAAAGTGATTAAAAGACATTTGTCACCTCTATGAGTTCAAAAGCTGCTAACACCGCTCCGCTGCATTCTCTCTGCGAGTGGAATTTGTACCATTGCAAAGTGGGTGGAAAATTGGGTGGTGAATATGTTTCCGAGTTGAGTTTTACTACTGGGGTTGCAACGCATCTACCGCAAAATTCCGTGGTCCCCTAAAACAATCCAAGCGACTATAAAACTTCAAACAGTATCTGTGATGGGAAATCAGTGGAAAGATATTAAGCGAATTTAAATTTTTCACTCAGTTGAATTTATTTATACACATTAAAGACTGGATATGTTTCACCACTCATAAATGTTTGTTTTATGGTCTTGACTTTATAAAATTTTATGAAGTTTCAGTATTTCGTTTGGAAAAAATATGCTTTTCTTAAAAAATATGAAATATTGTCAAGTTTTAGTATTTTGTTCGGGAAAAATATACTTCTCGTTGGAAAGAACATACTAATAAATTAAACAGAGAGCAAATTAAAGGAGAAAATGAAAATTGTGATAGGAAAAGTAAAAAGAATTTTAAAGGATACAACGAGGGGGTGCAACTCTGGGAAAATTTTATATTTTGTTTTGTTTTGAAAATACATTCTCTTTTATTAATAGAATTAATATTAGAATAGAATTTGATTTCATAGAATTTCAACAACAAAAATTATAAGATTTCAAGGAATTTCTATGGATTTTGGGGGATTTCAAAGATTCCAAGGAATTTAAAAAGGTTGACGAGTTTTCCAGGAATCTCAAAAATTTGAATGAAAGCCGTAGGAGGATAAGCATGGTCTGGGTGCCATCGCTAGGATGTGATCCGCATTGCAGGAGAAAGTGACTACCCCTATGAAATAAATTAACTTCAAGTATCAACTAAAAAAAAATTTGTTTGCAAAAGTGATAAACAAAAATATTGAAAAATCAAAAAATCAAATTTTCTCGAAAACGGCTTGACCGATATTGGTGTTTCGAATATATGTTATAGTGGGTACTAAAGAGGTTCTGAAAAAAATTCAAGAACCGATTCTGTTCTTTTTCATGGCCAAAAAAAAAGTTATTTGAATTTTTAAATAGTTTTTTTTTATAGAAAGTACTTTTGGTACACCAACCTCTTTCCCCCTATATCATGCTCACATTCAAGGTTGCAATATATATTTTTGCGGAGATGATCAGAGCATTAATTCATAGTTAAAAATAATAGGAATAATAGAAAAATACTTCTCCTCGCTTACTGCTAACATTCGTCAAACTAATTTCATCTTTGCCCAGGATAGTAGCCCTTACTTTATGTACACTATATACAACTATATACATCCTATATCATTAACTTAACAAAACATATACACTATATACACATACGATACCCAACAATTTACATATATACACTTCATACGCACAAAACTCTTGCCCCGCCTAAAAGTGGCAATTGATTTTCAAGTATTCTGATTCATTCTCAATAAGTGTATGCATATGTACATATCTGCATTTGTGATTTACTTCTATTTTTAATTGCGGAATGATCTCAGTTCCTCGTTATTCGATATTTTGTCCACTGCACCATATTCTCAGTTGTCTCTATTCGTGTCTCATATGTATATCGTCGTGACGTTATCACGAAAAGATTTCACTTTGTTCTTGCTAAGTGCTTAGTACGAATAGAAACAACTGAGGATATGGTACCTTGGACAAAATATGGAATGACGAGGAACTGAGATCATTCCGCAATTAAAAATAAAAGTAAATCACAAATGCACATATGCACACCGGTGTGGAAATTTTGTCATGGCGCTAGCTGGGCTCAAAATAGGAAAAACTTTTCCCCAAATTGGGGATTTAGACAGGACCAAAAAACAAATGAAACGCCTAACCCGGCCAGAGCCCAACTTACCGACCGACCTGGCCCCAACTTAGCTTTATTTATTTTTCTAGTCTCAGCCACATTATAATTATAAATTTTTTATTCAAAAGAAACATTTTAAGTAGCTGAACATTTTAAGAAAAAACTTATTCCTGAACCGGCTTATTCGTCGTCAACCTCATCTTTCGATTGCCATCCCAATCTTTGGAATTAGTGGAGACCTATGCTAACATGTGAAACTTAATTGAGGTTATGTTTTTCAAACTCTAAAATAAGGAAAAATACATGAAGCAAATTATTTTTTCTCTAAGAGGATCTATTTTGCACTTCAACTTGTCAAAAAAATTCACATTGTAATATCGCACTGAAATAAACTTCTTTCAACGCAATTTTCAACCACGAAATTCACTTGTTTTATTATAGCGAAGTTGCCGCATTACCAAAGAATTTATTGAAGAGACCGACAATCGATATTAGAGTTCGGCGTGCAAATTCAAATTTAAATGAAACTAAATCAAAGCAATGGAGGCAGACAGTGTTGACGTTTTGAACATTTAAATGATTCGATAATATAAATTGAAAAAAGATGATCGTGACAGAACTGGTCAACTTAATTTTAAATAAAATTATTTACAATTATTCAATTAATGAAATATTTAATTATTTGAATTTTGATTTTTAGGTAATCTACATTTTAGATTAATTTTTTTTTTCATTTTTGATCTTTAAAGGATCAGTTAACTGGTCAGCTACTTTTCTGTAAATAATATTTCAGAAAGTGTAATTCTGTAAAATAATGTATAGTTTATTAAATAAACAAGGAGTTATTAAACCAATTTTAATTCGAGGTCGGTGTTCGACCATTTGATGAGCCCAAAGGAGTACGTGAGGACAGGGATGGCATAGGTGTTGATTGCCCAGATCTAGTTTGCCGAGTTAAGAGAACTCTTCAGAATCAATCTGAGTCTTGTAGTGAAGGCAGTCGTTAGGTTTTTCTTGTCTATCGTATGCTGTATACCCCTAGATTCGAGAATACCCAGATATTTACACGACTCCCCCTTAGCCATTGCCTCGTTATCATGTATTCGGAACCGATGAGACATGCTATTTAGTGTTTGGCTATAATCACTTCGAGATAATAAGTATGATTAGTAGTCAACAGTGGAATTAGCATGAGACTTTTTCATCTGCTGTTAAGCATTGTCTTGTCGCAGTGTCATTGTTTTGCGTGCTTTCTACATTTTGTGTTTGGGTATTTTTTGTTATTTCTTGTTTTTTATCAGAATTTGGATCAACGAAATTGTGTTGAGTACTTTATTATATAAAAATCATTATTGCGAAACCGAGAAACCATGGAAAACTTAATTTTTCACTGAGTTATGATTGAAACTGTCAACACATCTTTTTTTACTTTCCCGCATTTTTTTGGACAACTGGTTTAGATGACTTTTTGATAGAAGTTTTTTCTATTAAATCATTGAAAAAGGTCTGTCCTTTTAGACTTAAGTAACGAAGCAACATTTTAATATCGTTCAATTTTTCCTTTCTTATTCCAGTGGAAAGTGCAGTGATAGAAATGAAACCATTAAATAAATTGCATTTTGACCTCCGCAACTGTCCGAAAACACATGTATTTTATTATAATAATTCAATTTCAGTTCTCGTTGTATGGCATCGAAAAGAAAATTGCACACAGTATTCGCACCTTTTTTTAAGTTACCTTCAATGAAGAAATATATGTAACTACGTTTATGTTTATCAAAAACGTGTACATTGAAAACGTGTAGCCAAATGAGCCTTCGGTAAAATTGGTCGGAAACTGGAATTTTTGGTAAGGGCAAATTCTGTCCAAAATCAAATTCAAGGCACAAAACATTCTTTTCTGAGAGCATGCCTTTTTTCAAACATCTATAACTTTCAACACATTTTTTATGAATTTCCAGCTCCAGATTGATACCTGGGCTATTTCTATGCTCAAAGCAAAAGTTATAGACATCGGTTTTCGGTTTCGAAAACCCAAAGTTTAGATTGTGCTTGAAGTATTTAAAATACGTTGACTCTTTCAATGGAGGATTTGAATCGCCAGTTTTGGCAGTATAATATTCAATGAACAAATCGTATAATTTACACATAGTTAAATTAGAATGATCAAAATGTAGTAATTTAGTAGATTCTCGACTGTAGTGTGATTCATAATGTGGTATTGATAAGCAGTGTTCATGAATCATTTTTTTTAAATTCATCAGATAATCTTACGACGCGATTATTACGTGTTCCCCGGTTATCTTGTAAAGATTCATTATTTAAAAGTTTCTTTTGAATACAAGCAAATCTTCCTTTTCTTATATTCAACAAAGTGCACAAAAACTTCTGACAAACAATAACGCGAACAGATACAAAATGAAAAATATACTTCCAAGAAATAACGTGGACCTGAGTTTCTTCAGCTGGAGGCTTCCTCGTTAATGACGTCTGAAATGACAAAAACCGAGGGACAGACTTGAAGGTTTTTACAATATTATTTACTTGACTTGAAAAATGTGCATAAATTAAATTTATGTTCATCTGAAGTTTACAAACTTGATACGTTAAGCGTTTTCCAGGTTTCTGTCTAAAAGAAGGAGAAAAATAGTTTATCTTTGTGCAAAGTGAGGTTGGGACGCCCTACGGTAATGACGTTTGGGGTGTTCTTTTATTAAATTAAAATAAATAGGAACGAAAATAAAAAAAAAAGAAATGACCATTTTGTAGAGGATGATAATATCTATTTATTAAATTTTTTTAAATCATTACGAGTTTCTAAGTTAATGTTATATTACTGGGACTTCAAGTTTGCATCCAATTTGACAATTACCCACATGATGATTTTGAATCTAAAATTCTACATATACTCAAACAAACAAATTTTCGGTAGCTTTTTCAGTACTATTTACTTTATCATTACTTCACAACCATAAGTGACTATAACAAAAATTCATCCTCTTTCTGAAAATAAATCCAACAACCAATAGTCTTACCATTTCTTGTTAAACACACTAATGATAATTGTTATAAGGGCGACATTGCATTTTGCACAATTAAGCAGGTCAAAAGCAGATATTATTGATTCAAATGGATATATTATCGAATTCATAGCATCACTGCCAAGCCGAAATAAATCACTATTCTGTCATTGAATATTCATTTGAATCAATAGTATCTGCTTTTGACCGGGCACGAAAGAGCGCAATTTGGGGCCCTGTATCTATTTTGGGCCTTATATTGATTTTGGGGCCTGTATCAATTTTGGGCCCATGTCTATTTTGGGCATATATCTGTTTTAATCTCTGTCAATTTGGGTCCCAAATCAAATTTAGGCCCGATGTCAAATTCGAACCCTATGTCAAATTCGGGTCCTATGTCAAAATTGGGCCCTATATAAATTTTGGGCCCTATACCGAGTTTGGGCCCCATGTCATATTTGAGCCCTATGTCTATTTTGAGCATTATATTGGTTTTGGACCCTATGTCAATTTTGGGCCCTATATCTATTTTGTTTTGAATTTAATGCTGAATTTTTCTACAATAAAAATCCAAAATCGGTCAAGAATTGCGGCTTAAAAGTTATTATGAATTTCGTTTTTGTCTTTACCCATTAGCATGAAACCTTTACTATTTAATAACATTGTTCGCGATTTAAAAAAACTATGCATTTAAAAAAAAAATCACTTCATGTAAATTTGCAGATCTTTTTAAAATGAATAATTTTATTTTCGAAGATTTTTTTCATCTCTCACATAGTTTTGCTGGTAAATGAAAGTTTTTATATATTCTTTTTTTTAATTTGCACGAATAAAATAAAAACTGTGCGTCTTATAAACCTTTTTTAAGCCCTTTTTAAAACATGGTCCCATATAAAATTTTGGACCACTTGGGAAGAGAATATAAAAATTAAAATTTTTTTTTACCTGGGAAATTCTATAAATCGAAAAAAAATTAAAATCGATTCAGAAAATATTTGATTGAGGCAAATATTTGTGACAAAGATTATCCACGAGACTAAATGCAGTTATTGATCTAACCTTATAAATGGAATACTGAATGGAAAGCACCACTCTCTTATTGCTGATAAGATAAAAGGTTGAATTATTAACACTCACAATTGTAAAGCGCTTCCGGTAATCAAGGAAATATACCATTTTCAGGGATATTTACATCTAGTCAGCAATCTTCTTTACAATATTTTAAACCCTTTTTATTAATTTTGCAATTATTTAATTTTCCATATCCTATTTTGAGAAAGAAGCAACAAATATTCAAATTTCGCGCCGAAATGGAATTTGCATTATAGGTTACGTTTAACTGTGACATAAAGTTTATGGCGCGAAATTCAAATAGCAATATATTCTTTATTGCTTTAAGAAGAAGGATTACTATTTTATTTATTTAAAGTATTTTTGAGCTCTTCGATATGCAATCCTATCTGAAAAAACGTTGGTTTATATCTAAAATTTGAAATTTTGAAAATTTAATCCTTGAATAATCCCTTTTTAACAAGAAAATTCGTGCAGGAATCCTTATCCAAATTGATAAACATTTGTGCTTTGCATTATTAATTACATACTATATGACTAAAAATATTACACATGTTTTACATTAGTGCTTTTTGCTAAAAATTAATATTAAAGAAAAAATAATGTTGATATAAAGTAATGAGGTTTCGAAGAAGAGTTAAAACAGCATTTCAAACAAATGGTACATGTTTTAAAACAAAAATCTTTAAAGTGCGAACATTATTTGTTTAACCTAAAATTAGTGAAAAAAATCATTAGATTCGAATCCAATCAATTTTTAATTGAAAATAATTAGATTTTAAAGAAGATTCATGATTTATTAACAATTTTAGGTTACTTTAGCGTTTTATATCAAAAATTGGTATTTCCAAGTAAAAATAATTATAATTAGAACAATATTTAAAATCTTTTGACAATTTTGGATAATGAAGATTTACGATTTTTGAACAATTTGAGGTTATGTTAACGCTTTTTTTACCGGAAATCGGGTAATTTAAATAAAACTTGAATTGCAAAGAATATTTAGAATTCAAAACTATTTTTTATTCTGTTATGTTAAATTCCAGAGATTTTCAAACCAGAATTTCCCAATTTTTGACATTCTCAAAATCCAAAGATGCTACAATTTCCAAAAATAGTAAGATTCTGGAAATTTAATGCTTGAAGTTTCGAATTCTTGAAATTTTCAAATTCCCGGACTTTTAAATACAAAAATTTCAAATACCCGAAAATAGTAAATTCCTGAAATTTCCAATTACCGAAATTTTAAAAACCAAATTTTCAAAAATTTAAGATAAAATGTTGAACATCTTTAGGTTATGTTAGTGTTTTTCCTCGGAAATTTTTATTTTGGAAAAAAAATATTTTAAACATTATGTGTTCATTCTGCAGCCATTTCATTTTTGAATATACCGTAAATAAAAAAAGAAGCAAAACATATTTAAATTTCGCGCCACGCTTGGATCAAGGTTGAAGGTTATGTTCAAGTGTGTCATAAAGTTTATGGCTCGAAATTTAAATTGAAATATTTTCTTTGTTGATTTGACAAGTAGGATCATTATTTTTTTTGTGTAATATTTTTAGACTATTCGATATGAAAATTGGCATTAAAAAGTTTCAAAAAATTTCAAAAATCAATTTTTAAGAATGATTAAATAAGTTTAGCACTCAATTCCGTTTGAATAGAGTAAATAAAGTAAACTCAGCATTATTATTTGCAAGGTCTCATTTATCTTCGATCAATCATTCAACAACGCATTTATTAAAGCCTCATATTTTATTCTTTCGTCCATGTTTACTTGCCATAGCCACGAACACCTCACATTGTCCCGAAAGGCTCAGATTAAAGCCACTCTTGACATTTTTATTCATTTCCCCTTTTATTAACCCTTTCTATTTTTTTTTTTACTTGAATGATTTTTTTCTTTACAAATTTGATTAATTATGATTAACTATCATCGAAATCAAGAAATTAAATTGTGTGTTCCTGAATGATGAAACTTTAACAAATAAATTGCAACATGCAGAGTAATTGTCCAATAACCAAATTAATTTTCATAACCGGTGCATACAATTAAAGTCAAAATGAATAGGACTAACAGTTTTAATTACGCCGGAGGTGAGTACTCATAAACCAAAATAATTTCTATAAATCAGTAATTCAGTTTTTAATATTAATTTGCATATTTTCAGAATCTCGCAGAAAAAAGAGAAAAGCGTGGTACCCACCTGCAAATTTTATTTCAGATCAGAAAATTTTTAATTTAGAAAAATCAGAGAAAGAAAATACAGAGGAAAAAAGATTTAAAAGTCCATTATATTTACTTGAACATTATTTTTCAAATAGTAGCGTGCATGGAATGAAGTACATTTTGGATCCAGAATTGTACACCATTGAAAGAATTATTTGGCTTATTATTGTTGTGGTGTCTATTTCTTTCGCGGCTCAGGTGATTTTTCAACTAGCAACTGAATTCCAGGTAATTGAAAAAAAATTTCCATGTTTTTATTTTTAAATTAGGAATAAGAAATTGGATTGCTAATTGGTGGATTTTTTAGGCAGCTCCTACAGTCGTTGTTCTTGAATCCACAAGTTACGCCGTCTCTTTATTACTATTTCCAAGTGTGACAATTTGCCCTCGTGATAGAGTCGATTGGAACAAAGCAATGGATTTAGAAAAAAAAATAGTTCCATCAAATAATCCAGAAAGTATTCAATTATACCGAAAAATAATCACGACTTTATCGAGCATGTCTTTCGCGAGATACGGGGAGGTATCTTTTTTAAAAAATATTTCTTCTACTGAACTTGCTGGTGAGTTCCAAATCATCATTTTTATTTATTGCTGGTTAATAATTGAATTCAATTTTTGATAAAATAAAATAAATACAGGCGCGCGCCAATTTTTGTTTGTCTCACGCAATTTTTTTTGCTCACATAGTTGTGTAAATCTTTAAAAAAACTCAAAACTTTATTTCAAAATCTTCAAAAATCTGCATTTTGTTTAACATTTTTCGGCACATTTCCTCTTTTGTATATAATGTTTCGAAACATTTAGAAATAATTTTCATCATCAAATAGAATAGTTATTTGGAAATTTTTATTCACCAAACAAATTTTTGTCTTTTAGAAATAAAATTTTAGAGTTAAAAACAACACATAAATGAATGCGATATTTTCGATAATTTCGTTCCACTTATTTTTTTCTAGATATATTTAAACAATAAATTAAATTGATTTAAATTATAATTTATTATTTTTTACTTTAAGATTTAAATGTTACGGATATTATGTACAAAGTTGTGCCGAATTGCAAGGATTTATTTTCCTCCTGCTGGTGGCGTTACTACCATCAAGATTGTTGCCAAATTTTCGATCTCCAAAAAACAGAATATGGATTTTGCTATTCATTTAATTCACGAACTTCTGAAACTTCGAGTGTCCGTTCAGATGGTTTAAGAAGAACTTCTGGATTTGGTGACCGAAGTGGTCTTAAAGTTACAGTTCACATGGGAAACATCACCTCACCTCCTGCACGTACTTATTTTTTTCATAGAATTTTTTCTTTTAAAAAAAGTAAATCCTAACCATGTAATACTTACTCGATTTCTGCTTTACCGACATTTTTTTGGGTTACGTCAATATCCACTCGAATTGAGATATCGAATTTAAATGTTTGCCAAATAAATAAAATGCACCAAGGAATGTCTAAGGAGTTGGCACATCCATCTTGAATTTTTCAAAAAATGAAAGTTGTGATGAATTGTGCTAGATTCATGCTGTATCATGCCGCAAACGATTTACTAACAAAAATGCAGAATTTGCGCTAGAAATTAAACAAACTTATTGAGAGTTAGCACCTCCATTTTGTTTTCTTGGAAAAACAACATGTATTCTGTGTAGTGTCAAAAACGAACAAGAATGTATCATAAACAGAAATGTATATTGTGAACCATCTTAAAAAAAAACTCAGCACTTCCATTTCGTCATTTAGGAAAAACAAAATTTGTGCGGAGTTTTGCAGCAAATTATTATAATTGGCCAGTACAGAAACGTGCCGTACACAGAAATTTTATTTTGTGAACCATTTTAGAAAAAAACACATTCTTCAACAACAAAAACTCAGCACTGCCATTTCTTTTTTTTTAGAAACACAAAACTTGTGCTGAATTTTTCCCCAAATGGTTTATAAAAAAATCCAAATTTGAGATAGAATATAAATAAAACTTTTTAAGCTGCAGCTAAAAATGTCTTCATTTTTTTTATTTTCATAAACTTAGGACCACACAATAGTTCCTTGGAGCCTTTTATATAACTTCCAAAGTCCAACTCAAAATCTCAATTCGTTTGGACGTGATTTTTTGCAACATATGTGAGTAAGGCAGGCATAAATAAATAAATAATAAATAAATATTACATGAACTTAATCCATTTTTCCAGATAATGTAAAGATAGGCGCTAATCAGGCAAATGTGTCAAGAAAGGAAAAGGAAAGGTGGCAAGGTAGAATTTACTTTGTTATTTATAATTTTTGAAATATAAAAATTAGCTGAAATTCTTTATGCAGATTTAATTCGAGGTGCAACGATTCTCATAAACGACCCGGAAGTCTGGCCCAGTTCAGGCCAAGCGATTGCATCTGGAATGTCGATTAGTGTGAATATAAAGTGCACTTCCGGCTATGCTACACAGGATGTTTTAAATTTGAGTCCTGATAAGATTCCTTGTCGATACAGAAACAGTGATGAGAAAAGCGAGTACAATCAAGAAACTTGTATATCTGAATGTAGACGTATGCATGTCAAAAAACACTGTGATTGTAACCCTTCTTACTTTTTTCCAAAAAGTAAAAATGATTTTCATTTATTTGTAATTAAGAAATTTTAAATCAATTTAATATTTTTCATGCATCTTTAGTTTTAAATCGTATCTTAAAATGGAAGTAAAGTTTTTTTTAATCTCGTACCACAATTGTATTTGGACAAAACTTTATGTTTCAATAACTTGGAAAAAATGATTTTTCATCCTAAGTTTTTATTCTTTTATTTAAGAAGTAGGATTCCTATTTCTTATTTCTATTTCTATTTTTAGCCTTTTAAATATTGAATTTTATTTCTGGTTTAAATAAATTGTATTTATAGCAGAGACAAGAGAATGTAAGGTGAAGGATTTTATCTGCTTAATAGAACACAATGGTAAATATTATTAAAAATATCAAATCCATCACAGAATTTTTTAAAAATTACTATGAAACTATTTTTTTATTTCAGAAATTTTCACAAATTACACAATACCTGGAGATACTCAACATATTGAAAAAGACGAGCCAATCATGTTTTGCGATTGTCCACCAGCCTGCAATTTTTCTAAATATGAATCTAATGTGGTGGCAATTCCAATTGATGAAGAAGAAGATATTATGCTCGATGTGCATTTTGACGGACCAACTAGTATACGTTACAGAATGCATGTTGTTGTTACAGGACTAAGTTTATTAGGTAATTCTAATATGTTTTATTTTTTAAATAATAATTTTATATATTCTGATCTGTTATTCTATCAGTAATTTTTAAAATATTACAATTTATATTTCACGCCATGATATCAAAGTTTATTTTTAAGTATTCCAATAAGACTGTGGCAAGAAATCCAAATTAAAAAAAAACTTTTCAGTTTCATTCGGTGGAATTTTTAGTTTGTTTCTCGGTGGATCGATACTGAGTCTATTTGAAATAATATACACATGTTTAATTGGAGCATTTGGTCGATTTTACATGTGCATCAAAGCAAAAAGGAAAAAAATTATGGATTCAAGAACTTCACCTTTGGAACCGCGAATTTATCGTACTGACTTTCCTCCAGTAATGTCTCAAATATCTTACAGTGGGGACAATTTATAGAGACGATTGTAGTTTATTTAAAAAATAATGTTATTAAAGTTTAGAGAAAAAAATGTATGAATAAAGTGGTGTTTCATTTCTTAATAAGTTCCCGTCAAAGAAATAGTGAGTTTGTCTACAACGCTATCCTTCTTTTTGTGTAATTTATTTGAAAAATATTGAGTTTTGTGTCTGACAATTAGAGTAGCAATTTTCAAAATTGTCGTGGCCTTTTTTACCAACAGCCTTTCCGGTGGATTGAAGGAAGGATTTCACAAAGGGTAAATTATCTTACAATCAGATATTTAACTGTCATAAACAAACACAAAATTAAATTTTGCTGGCCAACGTGTGGACTTCTTTTAAAGGAGATTTAAGTAAGTGTACCTGAGGAACCATGTAAAGAGATTCCGTCACTAATAATTTAAAAAATAGCGGATACCAAACTTGAGTTGGCCTGAAAGATGCTACCAAGAGTCCCTTTGCTTTGTCATCTATAATTTTTCTTATTGCTCGTAAAATCAATTAAAAACGAGGAAATGCGTAAAAATAAAATGTTAACCATAGTACAGTCTATACATCGATTGCCAATGATTCTAGATCTTTATACCATGAAATGAATCTTTCATATTTTTTATTTATGATTGTTGTAAACAAATCAATGTCAAATTTGTCAAATTTATCTTCGATTGCATTAATACCCTGATCGTCAATCTCCGTTCAGTCTCGTTTGGTAGGATACGCGATTCCCTGTCCAGTATTGAATTATCCTTCGACGTAATGTATGACGGATCCACAAATTTCTTTTTTTGCACCCCTAACATATAATTTTAGCCATATTGATTAGTTTTGGATATTGCCCCCACCCATGCGATTAATATAGGATATCGCAATTGCATGATCTACTCTAAGAAGAATCTGACAAGATTATTTGTTTTGTTTAATGCTAAAAGAAAAATCCCAGTATATTGAGCGAAATCTCTTATTTTACATTTAGACTTTGATCGAAAGTTTTTGGCTAAGTTTAGAATCTGTATCCTCTTTCCCTGTGGAAATTCAACTATGAATTCTGGGCTGTTACAAATGAACTGTAAAGTATTTAACCAGGACTTTTCAATATTTGATAAAAAAAACAAAAGATTTCAACAATTATGTTGTACGTAAGATATTTAAACGACAAACTTTTGCAGTTCTATTCCTATCATCAAAATAGCATCTGAGTAGATAACAGATAAAAAACCCTTACTTCCCAAAACCCGGGCTACGGGTCTCATTAATTTAACGAAGACAATAGGCACGATGTAAAACCCAAATGACAAGCAATTAAACTGATAAAGTATTCACCCATTTGGGTCTTCTACTAAAAAATGGGACGAAATAATCTAACCTTTGGAGGGTTGGTATTCCTTGATACTGTCATTGGCAATCAGTTCATCAATAGCTAACTTGTATTGATGAAACTGAGATCCTGCTATTACAAGAACAGATTTATTTGTTTGAAAAACCATCCTATAAAGGGTTTTTTATACCCTGTTATATATTTGACGTTAACATTATCACTGGCCAACCCATTCTATCCGTCATCAAATAATTTGATTCGATCAGCTGTTTCATTAACCTTTAGTATCGACGACGATGTTGGTGGGTTCCTCTATCTCCTCTCCTCGGCCCGTCCTAGTGTCCCCTGTTCTGGCTTCTCCCCTGGCTAGTTTAAGAAGCTTATGTATCCAAACCAGATGGTCTCACCATGTTTTGACTTGTTTCTTCCACGTCCTTTGCGGTCTATACAGGAGTATTTACATTTGGTTTACATTAGGTGTAATAAAAGCTCGCCTAATCACCGAAACTTTGTGTTGAACATCATACAGGATTCTTCCTACGTCACTTAAATACCGCAGAAGAGTATGGTTAGTTTCTGCCCCGTCACTAAACATCATGGTTACATACGACGAGACCAATAGCGTATATCGCCGTACCTAACTTAGTCTGAGCGACAACCAGAAACTCATCTTTCTTGACACCATATTCACCAATAATATGCTTAAACTCGGGATTGATAGTCGGAGGACAAATTACTTCGCAATCTTCAGGAAAAAAACTACTTTTTGAGTAATTCTACCATAGCACCTTTGTTTAATCCCTTCTGTAAGATTTGCGTCCATTTATTCGTTAGGACGTTGTAAACTTTGACAGATATAACCTGTGTTTCCGATAGGTCGTCTTTCAAAATCGAAAGCGTGCTCTCGTTGAGCTGAACATCACCCTCTGAAAATTCCTCTGGTGAGCTCTGGCAAGAGGATCTGCTGCTCTCTACTGAGTATTTTTTACAATCAGTCTCGGGTATCCTTGAAGGAGGGTACTCATTATTACATGAACAATCTTCGCGTTCGCGATGAGAACTATCCTTGCGTCTGCCATGAAAATGATCTTTGCGTTTCTCATGTGAACGATCTTTGCGCTAACCGCCATTACGAAATCTATGATCTCCATGATACCTAACTTCACTCGGATACCTTGGATCAAAATAGGCACGATCTTTGTGGATATATTTGTTATGATCTTAGTCATGAGACTGTCCGCGGCTTGGTGAAATGATGGGATAATGCCTTACACTATAATCCTTTTTATAGAAAACAACACCAGTAACAAAATAAGTCGAATTACTTGACCGCGGACCATGCTCTTTCTCGCTGGAGTAGCGCTATCTTTTACGACAATTTTCTCTACTCAGAAAACTGTGTCTACTACGTTTTCTTTTAATCGATCTATTAGTAACCGAATCTTCACTATGACGACTTCCCATTTTAAGAAATTAGCAGAATTAGAAATAAAACACTACAGAAAGCGGAGAAGACAACATGCTCAGATCGCACAGAAGAATACGAGTACAATGAGTTATCGGGCCGGCTGCGCAAAGCCAGCGCTAAGGGAAACCGAGCGCCTGACGGGAATTTTTTTTTCAATGACCTTTAAAACTGTGATTAGATCAATCACAAAGAGCATGACTAAAAATTTAATCTAGAAGAACGAGATGACGAAATATATTTTGAAGATTCATGAAAATCTAACTAAAACTACATAACAAAAAATTGTTCAAAATTGTAAATCTTAATTTCAAATTCACGAATTTTATGAAAAATGAAAACAAGCTTGAACAATTGAGCCGCTGGATAGTGTAAGGGCATATCAAATTCACATGGCCGATCTGGTTGGCCCCAGTTGTCTTTAAAATCGATTTTGAAAATTAAATTTTTGAAATATATGGCTTTTTAGGAAATTTCTTGGCCATATGTTTTGAAGATTTAATTTTCAAAATCGACTTTGAAGAGAACAGGGACCAACTGTAACGTCCATGTGAATTTTGTATGCGCTTGCACTATCCAGCGGCTCAATTTCGGATTGCTTGATTGTTTTTTGTTGGAAATCAACATATTTATTAAAAAATAATTAGGTTTTAAGCAAGAACAATAATTATTCACAATTTTAGGTTACGTTGACGTTTTGCATCGAAAATTGGTATATTGGAACCAAAATAACCATGACAAAGTTGGAAAATGAAAGATTTCTACATTTTTACATTCTCATCGTAATGAGATGGTACTGGTTTTATGTGAAGAATGACTTTCGTGGATTCCATGAAATGTCGACGTTTTGAGGCCCCCTGAGTAAAAAAAAAATAGTTTTTACGTCGGTGTCTGTCCGTCTGTCGTCCGTCGTCCGTCGTCCGTCGTCGTCGTCGTCTGTATATCGGATTACTTTCGAAAGACTAATGGGATTGGATTGTGCTTTGGCACACAGTTTCAGAAACGAAAAAGAAGGATCAAGTTTGTTAACCAGCTATTTTGGATAGAAATTCAAAAAGTTAGGGAACTTTCAAAATTTTTTAGACCATTTTTTTCAAAAATCATAAATTCCATGGACAACCACCCGTATTGCTCGAAAATTAAAACAAATTCTTTTCACAACTTTTTTCAATACAACAATAATTAACAGAGCCACAGCATTTTCAAAATCTCCCAAAAAAAGCGAAAATTAACATTTTAAGCCAATTCAAGCATGATACGAAAAAAAGTCACATATAGAAAAGTGTTACTTTTTGATAGTCCTACAAGATTCTTATGATCACTTTTATAGTTTTCTTAAAAAATCGAAAATTCAAATTTTATTGGCAAAAAACATAATGAATTATTACATTCTTATCATAATGAGAAGGTATTGCTTTTATGTGAAAAATCACTTTCGTGGATTCCATGAAATGTCGACGTTTTGAGGCCCCCTGAGTCAGAAAAAATAGTTTTTACGTCGGTGTCTGTCCGTCTGTCGTCCGTCGTCCGTCGTCCGTTGTCGTCGTTGTCGTCGTCTGTATATCTGGCAACTTTCGAAAGACTAATCGGATTGGATTGTGCTTTGGCACACGGTTTCAGTGACGAAAAGGAAATATCAGGTTCGTTAACCAGCTATTTTGGATAGAAATTCAAAAAGTTAGGGAACTTTCAAAATTTTTTAGACCAGCTTTTCAAAATTCATAAATTCCATGGACGGCAGCCCGTAGTACTCAAAAATTAAAACAAATTATTCCCACAACTTTTTTCAATGCAACAGAAATTGACAGAGCAACAGCATTTTCAAAATCTCCCAAAAAAAGCGAAAATTAAAATTTGAAGCCAATTAAAGCATGATATGAAAAAAAGTCATGAGAAGGAAAGTGTTACTTTTTGATATTCCTACAAGATTCTCATGATCACTTTTAGAGTTTTCTTCAAAAATCGAAAATTTCGAATTTTATTGGCAAAAAACATAACGAATTATTGCATTCTGATCATAATGAGAAGGTATCGGTTTTATGTGAAGAATGACTTTCGTGGGGTTCATGAAATGTCGACGTTTAGAGGCACCCTGAGTCAGAAAAAATAGTTTTTACGTCGATGTCCGTCCGTCTGTCGTCTGTCGTCCATCGTCTGTCGTCGTCGTCGTCGTCGTCGTCCGTACATCGGATAACTTTTGAAAGAATGATCGGATTGGATTGCGCTTTGGCACACAGTTTCAGGGACGAAAAAGAAAGATCAAGTTCGTTAATAAGCCATTTGGGATAGAAATTCAAAAAGTTAGGGCACTTTCAAAATTTTTTAGTTCATTTTTTAAATTCCATGGACGGCCGCCAGCAGTACTCGAAAATTAAAACAAATTATTCTCACAACTTTTTTCAATACAAATAAAAATTGACAGAGCTACAGAATTTTCCAAATCTCCCAAAAATCTCCAAAAAGGTATTGCTTTTATGTGAAAAGTGACTTTCGTGGATTTCATGAAATGTCGACGTTTCGAGGCCCCCTGAGTCAGAAAAAATAGTTTTTACGTCGGTGTCTGTCCGTCTGTCGTCCGTCGTCCGTCGTCGTCGTTGTCGTCGTCTGTATATCCGACAACTTTTGAAAGACTAATCGGATATGATTGTGCTTTGGCACACGGTTTCAGTGACGAAAAAGAAAGATCAAGTTCGTTAACCAGCCATTTGGGATAGAAATTCAAAAAGTTAGGGCACTTTCAAAATTTTTTAGTTCATTTTTTTCAAAATTCATAAATGCCATGGACGGCCGCCAGTAGTACTCAAAAATTAAAACAAATTATTTCTGAAACTTTTTTCAATACAAATAAAAATTGACAGAGCTACAGAATTTTCCAAATCTCCCAAAAAAAAAAAAAAAAAAACATTTTAAGCCAATTAAAGCATGATATGAAAAAAAGTCACGAGAAGAAAAGTGTTACTTTTTGATAGTCCTACAAGATTTCGAAAGATTTCACAAAGATTTCCCAAATATATCACGAAGATTTCAAATATTTTGCAAAGATTTTGGATAGTTTGAAAAGATTTCACAAAGATTCTAATGATTTTCCAAAGATTTCAACAAGTTTTAAAATATACCATATACTTAAAAAATATTTTAAACATTTCCGAATGATTTCAAAGATTTGAAATAACTCGCACAGATTTCGGATAGAATCAAAAAATTTAAATGATTTTCCAAAGATTTCAATAATTTAAAAAATATTCTCAAATATTTCTAAACTAATTGAAATATTTCGCAAAGATTTCCAAAGATTTCACTAAGATTTTCATGATTTTCCAAATGTATCACAAAGATTAAAAAGATTTCGCAAAGATTTCGGACAGATTAAAAAGGTTTCACAAAGACTTCAATGATTTCCCAAAGATTTCAACAATTTAAAAAATATACCAAATATTTCAAAAATATTTTTAATATTATACGAAGATTTCCCAAAGATTTCAAATATTTGAAATAACTCGCACAGATTTCGGATATAATGAAAAAATTTCAATGATTTTCCAAAGATTTCACAAAGATTTCAATAATTTAAAAAATATTTTTTATTATCTCTAAACTAATTGAAATATTTTGCAAAGATTTCACAAAGATTTCCATGATTTTCCAAACATATCACAAAGATTTTAAAGGTTTCGCAAAGATTTCTGCTGGATTTAAAATATTTCACAGACTTCAATGATTTTACAAGGATTTCAACAATTTCACAAATATTACTAAATATTTCAAATATTTGACCAAGATTTCTTTGATTTCCCAAAGATTTCACAATGATTTAAAAAATTTGGCAAGGATTCCGGATAGATTAAAAAGGTTTCACAAAGACTTCAATGATTTTCCAAAGATTTCAACAATTTAAAAAATATTTCACATATTTCGAAAATATTTTAAATATTTTACCAAGATCTCAATGATTTCCCAAAATTTTTGAAGATTTCACAAAGATTTCAAATATTTCGTAAAGATTTCGGGTAGATTAAAAAGGTTTCACAACGACTTCAATGATTTCTCAAAGATTTGAACAATTTAAAAAATATACCAAATATTTCAAAAATATTTTTACTGTTCTACAAAGATTTCCCAAAGATTTCAAATATTTCGCAAAGATTTCATGTAACCCGCACAGATTTCGGATATAATTAAAATATTTAAATGATTTTCCAAAGATTTCACGAAGATTTCAAAAATTTTAAAAATATTTTGTAATATTTCTAAGCTAATTGAAATATTTTGCAAAGATTTCCAAAGATTTCATAAAGATTTCCATGATTTTCCAAGTATACCACAAAGATTTCGCAAAGATTTCTGCTAGATTTAAAATATTTCACAGACTTCAATGATTCCCAAAGATTTCAAAAACTTTAAAAATATACCATATATTTAAAAAATATTTTAAATATTTTATAAAGATTTCACAAAGATTTCAATAACTTAAAAAATATTTTTAAATATTTCTAAACTAATTGAAATATTTTGCAAAGATTTCCAAAGATTTCCAAAGATTTCCATGATTTTCCAAATATATCACAAAGATTTTAAAGGATTCGCAAAGATTTCTGCTAAAGATAAAAAATATTTCGCAAAGATTTTTTATAGATTTAAAAGATTTCACAAAGATTTTACAAAGATATCAATCATTTTTGCAAATATTACCAAATATTTCAAAAATATTCAAAAGATTTCACAAAGGCATAAATGATTTCTCAATGATTTCATGAAGATTTCAATAATTTCACAAATATTGCAAACATATTTCGCGAAGATTTCGAAAGATTTCAGAAAGATTTAAATGATTTCCCAAAAATTTCACATAGATTTAAAATATTTCGCAAAGATTTCGGATAGATTTATTTATTTATTCATTTGAAAATCAGTAAGAAAATCAGTAAAGTAAGTAAGTAACCTGAAAGATTTCAAAAAGACTTCAATGATTTTCCAAAGATTTCACAAAGATTTCAATCATTTTTACAAAAATTACCAAATATTTCAAAAGTATTTCGCAAAAATTTCACAAAAATTTCGTATAGATTCAAAAGATTTCACAAAGGCATAAATGATTTCCCGATGATTTAATTGGAATTTTAATAATTTCACAAAAATTGCAAAAATATTTCGTAAAGATTTCGAAAGATTTCAGAAAGATTTGAGAAAGATTTTAAATACTTCGCAAGGATTTCGGATAGTTTTAAAAGATATCACAAAGACTCTGATGATTTTCCAGAGATTTCAAAAACTTCAAAAATATACCAAATATTTAAAATATTTTCGAAAGATTTCAATGATTTCCCAAAGATTTCGAAGATTTCACCAACATTTCACAAAAATTTCGGATAGATTCAAAAGATTTCATAGAGGCATAAATGATTTCCCAAGGATTTAATTAGGATTTCAATAATTTTACAAATATTGCAAAAATATTTCGCAAAGATTTCGAAAGATTTCAGAAAGATTTGACAAAGATTTCAATGATTTCTCAAAGATTTCAAATATTTCACAAAGATTTCGAATATTTCGCAAAGATTTCAAGTAACTCGCACATATTTTGGATAGATTAAAAATATTTTAGAAAGATTTCACAAAGATTTCAATAATTTCAAAAATATTATTAAATATTTCTAAGATAAATGAAATATTTCGTATTTCTCGTTTCTTTGATCAGAAATTCAGCAACTAGGTTTACTTTTTGAATATAATAATCTTCGGAGTTGAAAAATTATTTTTTGGGTTGCACTCTTTTGTTGAAAATTCATGTTTTTTAGAGTTTATAATTTTAGTTCAAAATTGATTTCTTTGGTTGAATATGTAACTATTTTGTTGAAAATTCAGTTTTTTTGCTTGAGAGTTAATTTCTTAACTAACAATGTAACTATTTCATGTTTGCTTGAAAATTAATATTGAAAATTAATCTTTTATAGTTGAAGATTCATGTATTTTGTTCAAAATTCTTTTTTCTTTTTGGTCAAAAATTAATCTTCTTGGTTAAAAATGTATCCTTTTTGATTGAAAATGCAACTGTTTGTGTCTAAATTAATCTGCCTTACTTGAAGATCAAAAAATTTGGTAGAAAATTAAACTATTTTTTTGAAAATTACCTTTTTTTATTGAAAATTAAATAATTTCGATGAAAATTGACCTTTTTGGTAAAAAGTCAACTATTTTGTTAAAAAATTGTATTTTTTGGTTTGAAAATTCAAAAGTTTTGAAAATGATTTGTACTTTTGGCTATAAAATTCAACAATTTTTTTGAAAATTAATTTTTTGTTTAAAAATTCGCGTTTTTTGGTACAGCAATAATCTCCTTGATGGAAAATTAATCTTTTTGGTTGAAAATTCAACTATTTGGTTAAAATTGCATCTTTTTTCATTTATAAATTCAACTATATGTTTGAAAGTTGAACTAGTTTATTGAAAATTCGTATTTTTTTAAGATTCACCTCCTTGGATGAAAATCTAAGTATTATATTTTTAGAAAATTAATCTTTCGGGTTAAAAAATCATCTTTTAGGTCGAACACTTTTGATGAAATTTTTTGTAAGATTCATCATTTTATTTGAAAATTAATCTCTTTGGTTGAAAATGTAACTATTTTGTTGAAAATCAGTTTTTTTTTTCGATTGAAAATTAACTTTTTAACTAGCAATGTGACTGTTTTATTTTTGGTTGAAAATTCATTTTTATTGAAAATTTATCTTTTCCAGTTATTAATTTATGAATTTTGTGAAAAATTTGTCTTGTTTGGTTCATAATTAATCTTTTTAGTTGAAAATTGAACTTTTTGGTGAAAAATTGATTTTTTGGTTAAAGAATAATATTTTTAGATTGAAGATTCCGCTGTTTTTTAGATACTTCGTCCTTTTGGCTTCAAGATTCAATAATTTTCTTGAAAAATAATGTATTTTGTTGAAATTCCGTGTTTTTAATAGAACATTAATCTTATTGTTCGAAATATAATCTTTTTCGTAAAAAATTGAACCATTTCAATCAAAATTAATATTTTTTAGTTTAAAAATCAAATGCTTGATTGAAGGTTGAACTAGTTTGTTGAAAGTTCATATTATTTTAAGATTAACCTCCGTGGTTGCTGATTGAAGTATTCCATTTTTAGAAAATTAATCTTCTAGGTAAAAAAATCATCTTTTGGGTTGAACTCTTTTGTAAATTTTTTGTTTTTGAGAATTATTGTTTCATCTTACAATCTAACTATTTTATTTTTGGTTAAAAATTGATATTTTATATTAAAAATTTATCTTTTCTAGTTAAAGATTCATGTATTTTGGTAAATATTCGTCTTTTTCGGTCGAAAATTAATTCTCTCGATTGAAAATTCATCCTTTTTGTTTAAGAATGCAAATGTGTTCTATTAAATTAATCTGGTTTGATTGAGGATTTGAAAATTTGGGAGAAAATGAAACTAGTCGGTTGACAATCAACTGTTTTTCTAAAAATTTATATTTATTGGTTGAAAATTCTGCCGTTTTGTAGATAATACCTCATTTTGGCTTTAAAATTCAACATCTTTCTTAAAGATTGATTTATTTAGTTGAAAATTCGTGTTTTTTGGCAGAAAATTAATCCTTATGTTGGAAAATTCATCTTTTCGGTTAAAAATTTATCTATCTGGTTCAAAATTATTCTTTATATTTAAAAATTCAACTTCTTGGTTAAAAGTTGAACTAGTTTTGTTAAAAAAGTATATTTTTTGAAGATACATCTCATTTTTTTTAAATGCAACGTTTTTCAAAAATTCGTTTTTTCAGTTGATAAAAATTAATCTGATTTACCTAAAAATTTCACTATTCTATTTTTGTTTAGAAATTTATCCTTTATAACTTGAAATTGAGGTAGAATTCTGGGACTAAAATTGGTAACGTATTTTATGGACGACCACTCATCTTTATCAGTGGTTTCTTTCGCCTCAATTAAGTCTCTTTTTGGAGGCGTAAAATAGGGGAGAATTGAGAGGGCTAAGGGAAAAGGGGATAGAAGCGAAATGGAAAAAAGGAATGAGGGAGAATAAAAGGGTGGGAGTAGAGTGAATGGGGTTCGGGTGAGAGGAAGGAGTAACTCTTTCAAGAGACGTGGTTGGTGAAAGGAGTAGATATTGGAAGGGAGCAGAGGAAGAGGATGGTAAATATGGAAAAAGAGAAAGGACAACTTGGAGTTAGAGTAGAAAAAGGGAGGGTGTAGTATAGAAAGAACGGATTGGGTTAGGGGAAGGGAAGAGTTAGGAGTAGAGCGGTAATTTAGAGGAGAAGGGGTGTGTTCTTGGGAAGTGTGAGGGAAAGGGGGTAGCAGCGAAAAAAGAAATAGGAATGAGGGAGAATAAAAGGTCGGGAGAAGAGTGGATGGGATTCGGGTGAGAGGAAGGAGTACCTCTTTCAAGAGACTTGGTTGGGGAAAGGAGTAGATATTGGAAGGTAAAAGAGAAAGAGGATGTTCAATAGTGAAAAGAGAAAGGACAACTTGGAGGCAGAGTAGGAGAAGGGAGGGTGTAGTATAGAAAAAACGGATTGGGTCAGGGGAAGGGAAGAGTTAGGAGGAGAGCGGTAATTAAGAGAAGAAGGGGTGTGTTCTTGGAAAGGGTAAGAGAAAGGCGGAGATAAGAAAAAAGATGAGAGGAACAGGAGTGAGAGGGGATAGTTTGTAAAAAAAATGTTAAAACCTTAGAAGACTTGAAAGGTCTGAAAATTTCAGAGTCATTCTAACACTTTGTATACCTTCCTCTACCAGCACAAAATATCGATTTCACATGAACATAAGCTTACCAATTTTGTAGTGTGGCATGCTCTTCCATTCATGTCACTTTTGTACACTAGATGCTAAATGATTCACTTCCGCAATTTCTCTTGTTCTCTCACCCCCATCCCCCAACCATCTCTCCACCTTTCTTAACTCCATTTGTTTAAAGTGTCATATATACCGGAGATACTGTGAGTGCATTATATTCCTACCACGTGTCTAAAAGGAGTTATTAGCATGAGAGAAGGTGCCTTGAGCACGTGTGAGAAAGTGTCAGTAATCGAGTAAAGCCATTAAGGAGAGGAAGGTCGTATGTGCAAGGAGGCACTAACGATGGCAAGAAGCCCACGCGAAAACACTTTCCGAAAGATGGGGTAATCCTTTCCTTCATTTCTCTATGAGAAATTCATTGGGGTGACACTGGTTTTTCTCATATCTATGTGACTATGTATATGGTACGCCCACTCAAGAAACAAGTTTTTCCAAGGATTTACAGGTGGCGTATATATAAGACCTGCTTAATGTCCCGAGATATATCAGGGGGTTGTTTCCACCCACGTTTGAGGATTCGCCCCGCTTCCAACCTTCACCCTACCGAAGTATTTACCACTTGACAGGTTATCCTAAAGATGTTTCAGCTTTTTCAGTCAGGTCCTCTTGAAATCTTTTGGATACCTTTAATTTCGTGAATAAAAAGTCCAGCGTTATTTTTGGGATCTTGAAAATTTTTAGGGCTGGATGAAAATAGATTATACCCAACTTGAGGGGGAAAGTTCCTGAATATGTAACCGTACACACTAGGGTGGCTGAAATGAAAAAAATTTTATTTGTAGAGACACCCCCTCAGAAGATTCAACTCGGTGGAAAAAAAACATATAATTTTTCCTTCATTTTCACGATTATTATCCGAGGCAGAAACCCTTAGAGTTGCAGGGGGAAAGGTGGGGAAGTGAGGTGTAGGGAGGAAAAGTAATGTTTAGTAGGGGAGGTGGAAGTAGGAATGAGAGGGTGGGAAGGGGTGGGGAGAAAACGTCGATGTAAGAAAATTAGGGGAATTAGAGGAGGATGAATTAGGGGAAGTGAGGGGTGGGATAATATGGGTAGGGATGGGTTTTAGGGGAAGTAAGGGGAGAAGAGTTGGAGCAATATGGAAATTCCGGTCAAAAAGTAGGAACGAGAGGGTGGGAAGGGGTGAGGAGAAGTAGGTGTAGGGAAGTGAGGGGAAGTAGAGCAGGGAGAAGTAGGGGAAGTGAGTGGTGGGATAAGAGGGGTAGGGATGGCATGTAGGGGAAGTAAAGGGAGCACAGTGGGCGAAATCTGAAAATTCCGGACAAAATTGCGATTTTAGCATTTTTTTTCAAAGGTGAATATGCTATTTATGTATCTCGGTGCAAATATAGCAGAGAATATTTTCTTCATTTACAAAATTATTATCCCAGGGAGAAACCTTTAGAGTTTGAGTCAGGTGTCCGTCTGTCCGTCTGTCGCCATTTTTTCCTAGGAGGTTTAGTAGGAGGAAGTTAGAGAGGGAAAGGTGGAAAAGTGAGGTGTAGAGAGGGGAAGTAATGGTTAGTAGGGGAGGTGAAAGTAGGAACGGGAGGGTGAGAAGGGGGGGGGGAGGAGAAGTAGTTGTAGGAAAGTGAGGGGAAGTAGAGGAGGGAGATGTAGGGAAAGTAGAGGAGGGAGAAGTAGGGGAAATAGTAGAGGGAGAAGTAGGGGAAATGAGGGTTGGAATAATAGGGGTAGGGATGGGTTGTAGAGAAAGCTATATGAGCACAGTGGGAAAAATATGGACATTCCAGTCAAAAAAGTAGCAATGAGGAAGTGGGAGGGGAGGGGAGGAGAAGTAGGTGTAGGGAAGTGAGGGGAAGTAGATGACGGAGCAGTAGCGGATGTGAGAGGAAGTAGATACGGGAGAAGTAGGGGAAGTGAGGGCCGGGATAATAGGGATAGGGGTGGGATATAGGGGAACACAGTGGGAAAAATCTGAAAATTCTGGCTAAAGGGGAAGGGGGTCACTAAAAATAACGTTACAAACTTAGATAACGTTTAGTAAGAATCCTGATGATAAATTTCAACAATGAATGCCAATTTTGCGACTGATGAGTTACCCTGAAATTCCTATTCCCCTCTTTTCCTCTTTTTTTAAGAATTCTTCTTGTTCCCCTTGTTTTTGAAAAACTTTCACTCCCCCTTCCCCTCTTTTCTCATTTCTTTTGCTTAAATACTAAATGCATTAATTGAAGCTAATAAAAAAATTCTAGTATTTGGTTGAAAATGTACATATTTTGTTTAAAATGCAACTATTTATTTTGGTAAAAGATCATTTGGTAAATCATCTTTTTTTTTGGGGTGAAATTGAAATAATTAATTAGAAGTTGAAAATTCGTCTTTTTTCATTAAAAGTTAATCGCCTTGGTTGAAAATTTAATTTTTTAGTTGAAAGTTCGATTATTGCTTGAAAGTTGAACTCCCTTGTTGAAAACTCGTCTTTCTTTCAAGGTTTATTATTTTAGTTAAAAATTCATCAATTTTGTTGAAAATTTGTCTTTTGTGGTTCAATTTAACAGTCTTTCATTCCAAAATAAGATCTTGTTTGGTTGAGATATCAACTATTAAATGTTTCGTTGAAAATGCATTTTTTTTAGTTGAAAATTTAACTATTGGGTTGTGAGTTAATTTTTTTTTAATTCAACTGTTTCTCAGAAAATTTGTCTTTTTGGCTTAAAAATTCAATAATTCAGTAGAAAATTAAACTGTTTGGTTGCAAATTCACTTTTTTGTTGAAAATGCATATTTTTGGTGAAAATTTCACTATTTTGGTAAACAATTCAACTATTGGATTAAGAATCAAAGTATTTATTTAAAAATTTAACTATTCGTTGAGAAATATATTTTTTTGTTAAAAATCATATTTTCGGGTTCAAAATCATTAGAAATAAATTTTTTTAACTGAAAATGTAATTATTTTATTTTTGGTTATAAATATATCCTTTTTGAGTTAAAAATGCAGCTACATTTTAGAAAATTGATGTATTTTGTTGAAAATTCGTCTTTGTGGGTCCAAATTTTAAATGATTTGGTAGAAAAATATTTTCTGGTGGAAATTTTTTGATCCAATTCAACAGGTTAAAAATTCTTGTTGTTGTTGTTGAATTTTTTTTTTCTATAAAAAGTTACTGATTCCATTTCTGGTTCAAAATTTATCTTTTTTAGTTCAACTTCAACTACTTGCTTAAAAATTTATCTGTTTCATTAAAAAAATCAAATATTTTGATGAAAGTTAATTTATCTCATTATTTGACTTTGTTGAAAATTCATCCATCTCCTTTTTCTTTTCCTTGAAAATTAATTTTTGAAACTGAACATTCATACATTCCATTTTTTGTTGAAAAATTATTTTCTTCAGATAAAAATTTAATTATCTGGTTGAAAATCAGAATTCAATTTTTTCGAAAGTTTTTTACCTTCGTAGGGACCCAAAAATGTTCGTCGTGACTTTTTAAGGTAAAATTTAAATTAAGAATATCTCTACTATGTACGCTTAAATTTCTATCAAAATCCGTTTTCTGGTTTAGTTTTCATAGATTTTTGACCGTAAAATCGGATTTTCTCTTGCTGTTGGGTGGGCTGGTAGGAAAGTGAGGGTAAGTAGAAAAGGGGAAGCAGGGGAAGTACATTGACGCGAAGGAACAGGTGGGTGGGTATGGAGGGAAGTGGCAGTATGGGAAGTGGGGGCGGGTTAGGAGAGGGGGAAAAGGGATAAGAGGGACAATAGAGGAGGCGTAAGTAGAGGAAGGTAGGGAAGTAAGGGGAGTGGTAGTAGTGGTAGGAAGGGGTTGAAGGGGAAGGAAAGTGAGGTGTGAGGAGGGATATTAGGGGTAGGGATGACAAGTATGGGAAGTGAGGGGTGAGAATTGTGAGAGGAGAGGAATTATGAGAGGGGTGGAGAAGTTGGAGAATTAAGGGAGAAGCAGGAGTAGGTGAGGAAAAGTATTGGAGGAAGAGATTTGAACATCATTAACGTCTTAATAGGCTACGAAACCCTACCATTGGAAAATTGTTGGTATGACTGGCGCGAGTGATATTAAGACTCACTGCTGACTTCAAAACAAGATATGAATAAAAATGTCCAAGCTGTGGAAGCGTTGAGGAAAGTAGGAGAAGAGAAGTGTAGGGAGGGTACGTAGGGGAAGTGAGAGGTAGAGATGAAAGGGGTAGTAGGGGAATCGGAGTGAGAAGAGCGTAAATAGAGGAGGGAGAAGTATGGAAAGGTGGGGAAGTGAGGCCAGTGATAGTAGGGGTAGGAATGGGAAGTGAGATAGCTGCAAGAGCGGTGAGGAAAGTAGGGGAGGGAAGTAGGAGAAGAGAAGTAAAGATAGTGGACGTAGGGAGAGTGAGAGATGGGGATGGGAGGGGTAGTAGGGGAATCGGAGTGAGAAAAGCTTAATTAGAGGAGGGAGAAGTATAGGAAGGGAGAGACTTGAACGACTTAATTAATATCTAAAAAGGCTACGAAAAATTTTTTTTGTAGGCGCGCGGAGCCCACTTTGCCTAAATTGTTTGATAACTTCAAGCACGTATATTAAACACTTTATTTTCTTAAAAATCATGATTAGCTCCTGGAAAAGGTAATAAAACTTTAAAGGGTTCAAAAGTTGAAAGGCATCGCCTAGAAATAAAAAACAACCTTTCTTGTAGGCAAAAAGGAATTCTCGAGCTCTTTACATCTTTGAAGCTAGATATTTGATCTAGATGGTGAATTTAATACGGTTTGGTAGTAAATAAGGAAAAAGCTCGCAATCTTATCGACAAACGTTCTTGAAGTGAAGAATTGAGTTGTATTCACCTTTTACGATTGCACAAATTCCTGGGTTACGAACTTAGTTCTCTTTCTTCTCTTCCTGGATTTAGCAGTGAACAGGCGGAAGTCCTTCTCGCTTGTCGATCTCAAGCACCATTGGTTTCCGGAAATTGAGCCATTTGCCACGTCGGTGTTTCTGCCCGCAACAAAGTTCCCTTTGTGACTTTGTCATGTTGTGTGCAAGTTTTCTATATTCACTCTATTTTCCCGATGATTTCAGGAGAAACGGTCTGAAACGAAGAACAATCTGCGGAAATGCTTTTTATAAAATAGAATTTATTTTCTGGGCAACAGTTTACTTAATAGAGTTCCAGATATTTCAATGTGGTTCACTTTTACATAAGAAGGGGAGACAGGGACTAAGCGGGCACAATTCTTGCATCGTCAATTTTTAATAACAAAATGAAGTTATGAGGAAAAAACTGATACAGTTTGAAGGAGTGATATTTCAACTGCCATTTTGTTCATTAGAGCGATTGTCTATGTGCAAAAGTTTAGTTGATATTTGATAAAATTGACGCTAATTCCAAAGACGTCCGAAAAAAGGCGTGGGGCTAAGCGCGCACCTTTGAATTTCATAAAAACATTCGATTATAAAAAAATTTTCAACCGAAAAGATTAAATATGTATCAAAAAATATAAATTGCCGACAAAAAATGGAATATTTGAATTTTTTAGGTGAAGAATTAAATTATTATCTACAGCGATTCATCTTTAACTAAGAAAAATTAATTTTTAACAAAAAAGTTAAATTTTCAGCTTAAAAGATTAATTTGATACCAAAAAAGACAACTTTTTAACAAAATTAATTAATTTTTAACTAGAAAATATGAACTTTCAACGAAAGAAATAATTTTTAAACAAAAAGATAAAGTTTCAACTAATGAGATTACTTTTCTAACAAATAATACGAATTTTCAACAAAATAGTTGAATTTTTACGTAAAACAGATAAATTGTGCACTTAAAATAGAATAATTAAATTTTCAGTAAAAAAAAAAAAATTTCAGTGAAGAAAGTAATAATTTTCAGCCAAATAAAATCAATTTTGAACGAAACATTCAAATTTTTAACCAAACAGATAAATTATCAACTAAGAAGATTGAATTTCTAGAAAAAGATGAATTTTCTACTATAGTTAAATTTTCAGTTAGGAAAATAAATGTTTGAAACAAATATTTAAACAAAATAGCTCAATTTTACAGTAAAGAGCATAATTTTCAACCAAATATACGTAATTTTTGAACAAAATAGTCAAATTTCTCACAAAACAGATGAATTTTCAACCAAGAAAATTAGATTTCCACCAAAAAAGATCAATTTTTGGCAGAAAAAAGAATAGTTAAATTTTCAATTAAAAATCAATTGAAAAATAAATAGAATAATTTTCAACTAAGTTGATTAATCATCTAATAAATAAAATCAATTTTCAACTAAGAAGATTCAATTTGTATAAAAGAAGATACATTTTCGATAGAAAATAGAATACTTAAATTTTCAATGAAAAAAACAATTTAAAAATAAATAAAATAATTTTCAACTGAAAAGATGAATCATCAAATAAATAACATTAATTTTCAACAAAGAAGATTCCATTTATATCAAAAAAGATAAATTTTCGAGAGAAAATAGAATAATTAAATTTTCAATTGAAAAAGCAATTAAAAAATAAATTAAATAATTTTCAACTAAAATGATTAATCATTTACGAAATAAAATTAATTTTCAACTAAGAAGATTCAATTTATATAAAAAAAAGATATATTTTCGATAGAAAATAGAATACTTAAATTTTCAATTAGGAAAAAACAATTTAAAAATAAAAAAAATAATTTTCAACTAAAATGATGAATCATCAATCAAATAAAATTAATTTTTAACCAAGAAGATTCCATTTATATCAAAAAAGATCAATTTTCCAGAAAAATTGGAATAGTTAAATTGTTAGTTAAAGAAGTGAATTTTTAACTAAAATGATGAATCTTTAACAAACAAACAAAAATGAATTTTTAAACAAATGGTGGATCTGCAACCCAAAAGATTAATTTTCTCCCAAAAAAGATAAATTTTGAAGAAAATACACAAATTTAAAAAACAATAAAGGTTATTCAATTTTCAGTTAGAAAAAGAAATTTTCAAAGAAACAAAAACGAATCTTTAACAATATAGTTAAATTTTCAACCGAAAAGATAAATTTTGAACAAAGAACAATAACCAAATAGTGGAATTTCAACCTAAAAGATTAATTTTCTCCAAAAAAAGACAAATTTTCAAACAAATACTCGAATTTAGGAAACTGAAAAAGATCAATTTTTACCCCAAAAAAAGAGAAGAATCTGCAACAAAATAGTTCAATTTTTAACCGAAGAAATGAATTTTCGACTAAAGAAGACAAAATTTCAATCAAAAATGCAATAGGTAAATTTTCAGTTAAAAATTTTGATAAAAAAAAAATGTTCAACGAAATGGTTGAATTTTGAACGAAAAAATTTCTTTTTAGCTAAAATGTTAAAAAATGTTAAAACCCCAGAAGACTTGAAAGGTCTGAAAATTTCAGAGTCATTCTAACACTTTGTATCCCTTCCTCTACCAGCACAAAATATCGATTTCACATGAACATAAGCTTACCCCAGGGTAACCAAAATTGAAACCAAGATTGAAACCAAAATTGAATTCTTAACTAACTACTTCTTCTGATTCTGATTCTGAAAATTATTTAAAATTTTCCTAAAATTATCTAAAAATCCTTCAAAGTTAAAAAAATGCCTTCAAATCTTGCAGATTCGTTTTTGACAAATTTGCAAACCCTTCGAAATCTTGAAAAAAAATTTTTTTAGTTATTTTTAATTCTCTTTAATTCTTTTTAAATTTTTATTCAGAATGAAAAATCATTTTGAACTTTCTTAGAAGTCCTAATCATTTTATTTATCCTATTGAAGCCTTTTGAAACGCTCAATAACCTTCTACATTTTTTCTTTAAATCTTAAAAAATCTACATTTTTTTAAAATACTTCAAGTTTTATATTAATATCTCTTGAGTTTCCTTGAATTTTTCTAAATTAATAATTGTTTCATTTTTATTTATTCATCAAGATTTTTTCTTTTTTTTATCTTTTTAAATATTCCCTTAAAATGAGTTTTTTTTCAAAATAAAACATCATTTGAAATTTTCCCAGGAATTTCAAGAAACTGTTTTTGATATTTCAAAAAATTTCAAAATCCTTGAATAGCATCAAACATTTATTTTGTAATCTTCAAAAATTTACATTTTGTTTTAAATTTTTTGAAATATTTCAAAGTTTTAAATCAAGTTGAAATATTTTAAATACTTCTAAATATCTCTTAAAATCACTCGAATTTAAAGAAAAAAAAATTTGTATTGTTATTTATACATTAAAATTCAACAGTTTTACTTACAAATTGAAAAACTTATAAATAGAACAATAGTTTAAATTTAGCTGTCTGAAATTTTAACGATTCAAGGCTCCCTATTTCAAACAATTCAGTTTCAAATTATTTAGTTTTGAATATAAACAGTGAAATATTTCTATATATTGAAAATGGTTCTTTATCCTAATTAAAATTTTATAAATTTGCGTCTGAATTGAATTGGTTTTAAACTTGAATATTTTAGATAGCTAGATTTTTCTTCTAAACATTTTTAAAATTCCCGATTCAAAAATAAATTCACTGTCATTTTCCCGGTTTTTCCGGGTCTCAAAAAATTCCCGGTCACTTTCGGGTTTCTCGGTTTCCCTGTCCAACGGCCAGCCTGAATAGGAATGATTTTAAATTGTAAAATAAAAAAAGAGAATAGAAAATATTGAACGATTTAAAAACATTTCCTCTCTCTTTATTTGGATGCGTGTTTGAATTCCAACTCACAAATTTTGTCCCCTCACTTCAAACATTCGAACAATAGTCCTCTTAATGTTCAACATCACAGCGCAAAAGCTTATTAGCGGAAATTAAATTTATCTTACGATTTATTTATATTTGTTATCAATACTTATGCTATTTATTATAATCTTATGACTCATGATCTAATCACAAAATTCTGAAATATTAATTTCACCGCATATTCTAATTTAGTTTTCATAACAATACAAAATATTAACATTATTTGAAATGTCTGTAAACAAAGTTAAAGTAGCAGCAAAGGCTGTAAAATATATAAAGCGTTATTCTTCATTGAATTTTATGTTATAACTAAGAAACTTAATTTTGTATGAAAAAAACTATATATCAAGAAAATTCATAAATTTTCAACCAAACAGATAAATTTTGAACTAAAATGAGGAACCATTAACAAAAAAAAATGTTAACAAAGCAGTTCAATCATGTTGTTGAATTTGAAAAAAGATTCTGCCAGGAAGATTAATTTTATACCAAAACCAAGAGATTTAAAAAAAAAAAAAACGAATTTTCAACAAAAAGTTCAATTGTCAACTAAAAAGACGAATGAACAACCAAAATTTTGGTTTCTAATCGAAATTTTGGAATTTTTAATCAATAAGTTCAATTTTAAACCATTTAGATCGATTAATTTGAAAAAACAAACTTTCTGCTAAGAAACTTAATTTTGTATGAAAAAAACTATATATCAAGAAAATTCATAAATTTTCAACCAAACAGATAAATTTTTAACTAAAATGAGGAACAATTACCCAAAAAAATTAATTTTAACAAAGCAATTCAACCAAGTTGATGAGTTGGAAAAAATTCTGCCAAGAAGAATAATTTTATGCCAAAATCGACGAATTTGAAAAAAATGAATAATCAACAAAAAAATCAAATTTTTAACACAATATCACAATTTTCAACCATAATGTGAAACCATTATCTAAAAGAAATAATTTTAACAAAGCTGTTCTACCAATTTGCTGAATTTAAAAAAATTCTGCCAAGAAGATTAATTTTATAGCAAAACCGACATATTTAAAAAAGAAAAAGAATTTTCAATCAAAAAGTTCAATCGTTGACTAAAAAGAAGAATAAAAATTACCAAAATTTTAGTTTTTTAATCAAAATTTTAAAATTTTGGAATTTTCAATCAAGAAGTTCATCATGAAGCCATGTAGATAGATTAATTTATAAAAATTAACTTTCTGTCAAGAAAATTAATTTTATAAAAAAACGATATATCAACGAAATTCTTTAATTTTCAACCAAAAAGTTGAATTTTCAACTAAAACGGATTAATAATCAACCAAGAAATCAAATTTTTTCAAAACAATAATTAAATTTTCAACCAAACAGATAAATTAAACTATACTGAGAAACCATTAACTAAAAAATTAATTTTGACAAAGCTGTTCAACCAAATTGTTGAATTAAAAAAAAAATCTGCCAAGAAGATTAATTTTATGCCAAAACCGACGAATTAAAAAAAAAATAACATGAATTTTCAACCAAAAAATCGAATGTTTAACACAATAGTTAAATTTCCAACAAAACAGATAAATGTTCAACTAAACTGAGTAGCCACTAACCAAAAAAATTAATTTTAACAAAGCAGTTCAATCAAGTTGTTGAATTTAAACAAAAAATCTGCCAAGAAGAATAATTTTATACCAAAACCGACGAATTGAAAAAAAAAAGAATTTTCAACCAAAAAGTTCAATTTTCAACTAAAGAGTAAAATAAATTACCAAAATTTTGGTTTTTCATTCAAAATTGTGGAATTTTTAATCTAGAAGTTCAACTTTCAACAATCTATATAGATTAATTCAAAATTAAGTTTCTGTCAAGAAAATTAATTTTATATAAAAAAAATGATATATCAACAAAATTCATAAATTTTTAACCAAAAAGTTGAATTTTCAACTAAAACAGATTAACAATCAACCAAAAAATCGAATTTTTAACACAATAGTTAAATTTTCAACCAAACAGATAATAAAACTTGAAATAAAAAGAAAAATTCTGCCAAGAAGTTTAATTTTATATCAATATCGACGATTAGAAAAAAATGGATTTTCAAAAAAAAAAATTGAATTTTTAACTAAAACGGATCAATATTCAACGCTCGGTCATTGTATTTGTCCCACATTTTTGCATGGTACTTTTAAAATTAAAGCTGAAACCATCGACAACTGAAATGAGTTGATTGTGAATTCTCTTTTGTGAATGCTCATTCGGCTTTATCGAACAGATTCTCATCACGGGTCTCGTGATAAATCTGACAAATTGGCACACCTCCGTGAAACCTTATTTCTACTGGTTTTTGGGGTCGTAGAATACGAATCTGTGGTCAAAATTCAAAAATTCAAAATGGCTGAACCAATATGGCGGCTTGAAAATTTCGAGAAATCCCAAAAATTTGCCCATTTCCGTGAAAATTTATTTCTACGGATTTTCGGGGTCGTAGAATACGAATCCGTGGTCAAAATTCAAAAATTCAATATGGCTGGTCCAATATGGCGGCTTGGAAATGTCAATAAATCCGAAATCTTAGCACATTTCCACCGATTTCAATGAAAACTTATTTCTACTGGTTTTTGGGTTGTAGAATACGAATTCGTAAAAATTTGTCCAGTTTTCGATTTTTTCAATTTTGAGTCGCCAAACTGAATCAGCCATTTTGAATTTTTAAATTTTAAACATAAGTTCGTATTCCTCAGCCCAAAAAAATCCCAGATACGAGGTTTTACAAAAATTGATCGAGTTTACGATTTTTCAATTTTGAGTCGCCATATTGGATCAACCATTTTGGATTTCCGATTCAAATTTAGAGTACACGGTTTGAAAATAAATTTTTTTTTAATATAGATAGTAGAACCCAGAATTTTTTTCAAAAAAAGCTTCAAATTTATAAACTGTTGAATTTAAATAATATTTGTTGGTGGAATAATATTTTAAAGAATTATAAATTTTTGAAAAAGAATTATTTACCATTAATACCACTATTTTCTCGTAAGAAAAATTTTGATTTTGTTTACAAAAACTTTTAAATAAATTTACAATTTGACCCCCATTTTTGAGGATCAAGATTATTTTGAGGTCTTTTCACTAGTCATAAGAATTTTTTCAAAAAATAATTAATTTTTCAAGGTTTCAAGTTTCAAAATGAAATTTCAAAAATTTTCAAGAATACTGAAGGGTTTTAAGATAATGAAAAAATGTCTCAAGATTTCTGGGAAAATTTTCCAAAATTGTCAAAAATAGATCTGAAAGATTTTCAGGCAATTTCTTTAATTTGGCAGGATTTAAAAATACAGTTAAGCAAAATTCGAATTATTTGGAAAATATTTTAAAATTCCAAAAAATTTTTTTAAATAATTTCAAATTCTGAAAGACTTTACAAAATTTAAACCAAATTAAAGTTTTTTGAAGATTCTAAAATAAAATTTTCAAGCTTCTTATAAATTTTGAAAAGCTTCAAGACAATAGATTTTTTTAAGATTGCTACGAAAATTCTTAATGGTTTTTGACTTTGAAAAATTAATTTCAGGATAATTTTAGAAAGATTTCAAAACATCTCAGAAAATTTTCAAAAGTGTAAAAAAAGAATCTGGAAGATTTTAAGGCAATTATTATAATTCTTCACGATTAAAAAAAATCGTACAATTTGAATCATTTTAAAATATAGTAAAAGTTTTTAATAAGTTTCAAAAATAATAAAAATTTGAAAAAATTTAAAGAAAAATGGAGATTTTCAAAGATTTCGAAATATAATTTTGAAGCTTTTTGAAGATTTTCAAAGGTTCCTCTTAGGAAAATTTTTAATAATTTTTCACTTGGCAAAATCAACTTTAAGAGAAAATTTGAAAATATTTCAAAACATTTCAAAAATTTTCCAAAATTGTAAAAAAGGAATCTGGAGTATTTCAAGGCCATTTTCTCAATTTTGCGAGATTCAAACCAAATTTTAGGTAAAATTTGAAACATTTGAAAAATATTTAGAAGTTCTAACAAAACTTTCAAAATAGTTTAAAATTTGGAAATATTTCATAAAATTTAAACCAAAATGTGGATTTTTGAAGATTTTGAAATAAAATTTTGAAGCTTTTTAAGGATTTCAAAAGATTTCAAGATAATAAACAAATTTGTCTTATGATTCATATGAAAATTTTTAATGATTTTTCACTTTGAAAAATTAATTTTAAAAGAATATTTTTAAAGAATTCAAAACATTAAATAATTTTTTTCAAAATTATTTGTAAAACAAGAATCTGCAAGACTTTCGGGCAATTATTTTAATTTTTCATGATTTATAAAATTTTTAAGAAATTTTGAATGATTTTAAAATACATATTTAAAATTTTTGGATAAATTTCAATATAATTTTTCATAATGTGAAAAAATTAAAAATTAAATGTAGATTTTTAAAGATTTCAAAGAAAGTGTTTAAGATTCCTGATAAAATTTCCAATGATTTTTCATTTTGTAAAATTATTTTTAAGACATTTTTTTAAATATTTTAAAACCAATTTCGTTGTATAAAATATAATGGGAGATTAAATAATTTTGAATGACTTGAAATAATTAAACTTCTAATTAAAAAAATATTCGGTTTGGAAAAATTTGTAATCGTTCAATTTTCAATGCTTCTTGAAATTGGTTAAAATTATATAATTTTGAAAATTTAAAAATTTATTGATTCATTATTTAATTTAAAGCTTCAAAAATAATAACCGGGATTAATATTTTTTAACCAGAAATCATCAAAACGTTCAATTTATGAAATCCTAAAATTTTAAATTTTGCAGCTTAACGGCATTTAATTTTAAATCATTCAAATAAAAATTGTTAAAATCTTCATACCTGTAAATTATTGAATTCATCATTAAATTATTAAATTGTTTAAAAAAGGGAAAGTTAACTTTTCAAGATAAAAAAAAAATTCGTGTAAAATGAATAATGGTATCATTTTTTTCCAGGGGAGTGGTTTTCTACGTAATGACCTCTGGCCGACTGCCTTTTGTGAGTCCTCAGGATGGTCACACACCCTCGGATGAACGTCGTCGAAAATTCATGATTCAAATTAATCGTGGGCTGACTGCTCTCCAGGAAAAAAATATTTCAGCGATGTCCAATGAATATAAGAACGTCGTGAGTCGTTTATTGATGCCGATCGCTCAAAAGCGAATCACCATTCAGGAACTCAATTTCCATCCTTGGATTCTCGATCGAAAAAATACTTTGACCAAAATCCACTCAGAATGTAATTTTGACCCCGTCGAACACACTGAGGTACCAAAATTTTTCAAATTTATTCTCAAGTATCATTTTTTGAATTTATTAATTTTTCCAACTTAGAAAATCGATTTTCTTGATGGAATTACAATCTTTGATCTACTAGTACAAACAAAAATGATTTTTATTATTCTGCTGTGAAAAAGATCATGCACCTACGCTGGGACTCGAACCTAGGTCAGTCTATATATTTCCGGTCTTGTGTTGACTGGGTAAGGGCACCAGGTTGGCAATCTGTAGACCTGGATTCGAATCCCAGACATTTTCAAGAAACCTTATTTGAAAGATCTGGAATATTAACTATTTATGATGAGAAATATTCTTAATTTGGAGCCTTCAAATGATAAATTTTCTAATAATTAAAGGCTTGCCTCTAAAATTGAAATTAGAAGTTTGCTGAAATTATGATGGTAGTATAGCTATACGGCTGCGGGGCCACTTACCGGCTGATGGCAAATCTGCATTACCGACCGATGGTAATTACCTGATGTCGGTAACTTATTATAGAACAGAACCTTGCTTGGTTGGTAAATGGCCCCGTATCCGCACAGCTATACTACTTATTGTCCTCCTACTTCAAAATTTAAGAAACTTAGTAGCGTTTACAGTTTTAAAAAGTTTCAATTACAGAAATTTTCAAGTTTCAGAATTTAAACGTGAAAACTCGGTTAATTTAAAAGTTAGACAATATTATAAATTAAAGGCGCCTCATTTTAAACCCTTTGAATTTCCAAATTTGCTTCATCAAACAGTTTACAATTTTCAGTCAACGAATTTCGGAAACTATCTCTTCAACAATTCTTAAACTTCCTAGTTAAAGAGTTTTAAATTTTCATTTTTTTTCATTGACATAATTTTACTTTTAAGGCCTCGAAATTATAAATCTTTCAAATATTAGTCTTAAAAATAATTTTTTAATTAGATCCGTAAAAATTCAGAAATTTTTTCATTTGAAATGCTTTTGAATAAAATTTTTATATCCAACTATTGAAAATTAGAAACATGAAAATTAGAATGACAAAAATTTAAAAAAAAACTCCTATCTAAAGATTTGCAACTTAAGACCGTTGAACTTTGGATTTTTCAAAATTAAAATATTTTTGAGGAGAAACATTTTCAAAAAACCTTATTTGAAATATCTGGAATATTAACTATTTATGATAACAAATATTTTCAATTTGGAGCTTCCAAATGATAAATTTTCTATTTAATTGTTTTTCAAATTGTTCAACATTTGAGGGCGTTGGAATTTTTATTTTTCAAGTGAATTACTTTCAAGTTTAATAAAATATTTTAAAGTTTTATTTGAAAAAATCAAATTCTTTTCGTCTGCGGTTGCACTTACCGGCTGATGGTAAATCTGCATTACCGACCGATGGTAATTATCGGATGTCGGTAAATTATTATAGAACAGAACCTTGCTCGGTTGGTAAATGGCCCCGTATCTGTACAGCTATACTACTTATTGTTCTCCTAATTCAAAATTTAAGAAACTTGGTGGCGCTTACAGTTTTAAAGAGTTTCAATTGAAGAAATTTTCAAATTTCAGAACTTAGAGGGGGAAACTCGGTAAATTTCAAAATTGGACGAATTTATAAATCTTTCAAATATTAGTCTTAAAAATCATTTTTTAATTAGATCCGTAACAATTCAGAAATTTTTTAATTTGAAATGCTTTCGAATAAAGTTTTTAAATCCAACTATTGAAAATTGGAAACATGAAAATTGGAATGACGCAATTTTTTTACAAACTCTTATCTAAATATTTTCAACTTAAGACCGTTGAACTTTGGCTTTTTCAAAATTAAAATATTTTTGAGGAAAAACATTTTCAAAAAACCTTATTTGAAATATCAGGAATATTAACTATTTATGATAACAAATATTTTCAATTTGGAGCTTTCAAATGATAAATTTTCTATTTCAATGTTTTTCAAATTGTTCGATATTTGATGACGATTGAATTTTGATTTTTCAAGTGCACTAGCTTTTAAATTTAAAAAGTTAAAATTTGAATTCTGCCAATTAAAACTAACTCTCAATTAAAAGCCTCTAAAATTGAAATTAGAAGTTTTCAAATTCTTAAGTTTTATTTGAAAAAATTGAATTCTTTTCCCTCTATTAAAATTAAAAACTTGAAAATCTTCAAAAGAGAAAGCTGAAATTTGGATATTTGAAAATTCCAATCCTTGAAATTATGATGGTAGTATAGCTATACGGCTGCGGTGCTACTTACCGGCCGATGGTAAATCTGCATTACCGACCGATGGAAATTACCTTATGTCGGTAACTTATTATAGAACAGAACCTTACTCGGTTGGTAAGTGGTCCCGTATCCGTACAGCTATACTACTTATTGTCTTCCTAATTCAAAATCTAAGAAACTTAGTGGATCTTACAGTTTTAGAGAGTTTCAATTAAAACATTTTTTAAATATCAGAATGTAAACGGGAAAACGCGGTAAATTTTGAAATTAGACAATTTTAGAAATAATGTTTTAATTAGATCCGTATAAATTCAGAGGCTTAATAATTAAAAGGTTGAAATTGAAAATTTGAAATGCTTTCGAATAAAGTTTTTAAATCGAACTATTGACAATTGAGCCATGAAAATTTGATCGCTTCAAAAGACGAAAGCTTTGGTATTCCAAACCCAATTTGTTATTTATTCGACACCTTTTCAATTTTTAAATTGCAATATTCGTGAGGTATAAAAAAATCGTTGGTGGCTCGTCTGAACCCTTCGATAAAAATTCCCTGTTGTGATAACTCGCAACGCATAAACTATTAATGGGGAGCGAAAATATAACTCGAGGGTTGAAGATTCGTCAGAAAAAATCTGCGTTACGTAAATATGAAAAATAATATTTTTAACTTGTTCTATCTAAATATTCTTATTTAATTTTAAAATAATTGGTGCATTTTTTAAATTAAAATGTTCAATTAATATTATTATCAAATTTTGTGCAGTTTTGTTCAAAAATACGAATTTCCGTAAAGACACTAACATAACCTAAAATTGCTCAAAATTATAAGTTTAGTTTTTTATGTAAAATGATTCAAATTTTTTTTCTTCAATATAACCGATTTGTGGTGAAAGATTTCAACATAACCTAAAATCCAGTATAAATTCCAGTATAAATTTCCGGTATAAAACACTAACATAACCTATAGTTGTCAAAAGGTTCCAAATATCGTTCAAATTATATTGATTTTCGTTCGGAAAAGTCAATTTTCTATGTAAAACGCAAACGTAACCTAAAATTGTTAAAAGTCTTTGAAATATAATTTTTCTTCAAATTAAAAATACTAACTTCCGGTGGGAGACACTAACATAACCTAAAAGTCAAATGCTTTTTATTTAGAATAACAGATTTTCGGTGAATAAGGCTAACCTATCTTATTATTGTCAAAATATTGTAAATTTTTTATGAAATATTATTTTGGTAATAACAATAGAAATTTAGGAAAAAAACACTAATATAATAAAAAATTTAGGGATTCTAAATATTCTTTTAAAGCTATTTTTGTTTTGTTTAATAAAACCGATTTTCAGCAAAGCATGTTAACCTAACATAAAATTGTTCCAAAATTATAAATCTTCTTTCAAATCTATGCTCATTTCCGGTGAAAAAGGCGAACATAACCTAAAATTGTTCAAATGTTTAAAAATATTCTTTTAAATCCAATGACTTTTTTTTTAAGTACTGACTTCAGGTATAAATTGAAACGAAAACGAAAATTGTGAATTTAATTACTGAATGATAATCTGAAGAATAATCATAATTTGACAAATCTATGATTTTTTTATTAAAAATACTAATTTTCGAAGGTGAACAATAACTTCACATAACCAAAAATTTTCTAATTTGTAAATTTTGGTTTAAATTTGAATTTGAATAAAATAAACGACTTCCAGTTTAAAACGCCAACATAACCTAAAATCAATAAAATGTTGTGAATCTTCTTAAAATGTTTAAAATCTATTTTTTTATATGAAAAATACTACGCTCCGACGTATAATACTTAATAATTTTTGTTTATAAAGATACCAATTTTTTATGAAAAACAACAACTTAACCTAAAATTCTCCAAAAATTATAAATCTTCGTTTAAATCTAATTATTCTTTAATGAAAATTTCATTTTCCTATAAAAAACGCGAACACAACAATTTTATTATTTTAAACAAAAAATATTGGATTTAAATCTAATGATTTTAATTTTAAAATACTAATTTCAGTTGAAACTCACCAACATAACCTAAAGTTGTTCAAAAATTATATTTTGGAAATCCAATAATTTTTTATTAACAATACCAATAACTTCCGAACTGTGTTTGAACTATAATGATTTTTGTTTCAAAATACCAATTTTTGGTGTAAACTGGCAACATAACCTAAAATGTTTAGAAAATTATAAACCTTCAGAAGCTTTCGACATTTGTTTAAAAACGTCAATTTCCGGTAAAAAACGCTAACAAAACAGAAAAACATAAATTGTTGAAAAAAATTAACTTTAAAATCTAATATTTTTTCGATAAAAAAAAACAATTCCCTGTGTAAAACACGTTAACAGAACCTAAAATTGTTTAAAATTGGAATTTTTGTTTTAATTGCTCAAAATAAAATTTTAAATAGGCGTTGGATCAAGTGGCGAGTGCTGCCCACTTAAACAGGTCATTTGTACAAGAAACTGTTTCTCAAAAAAAATTCGGCGACATTGGAGGAATGTACAACATAACGTGAGATTAATTTTTATTTTATCTCTTTTTTATTAATTTTTTATAACACATGCATGATTTCTGCCTTTTTAATGCTTTTCAAGCATAATGACATCAGAGGGAGCAAAAATGTACTTTTTCTTCCTAGGGAGAAAAAGTGTACTTTTTCTTACTAGGGAGAAAAAGTGTACTTTTTCTTACTAGGGAGAAAAATTGTGACATCAGATGTGAATAATGAAAATAACCCCCGTCCATTCTTTCTTTCTTTCCCCTCCTTAGCATTAGCGTCACTCCCCTATAATCTTTAATCTCCTTCCCTTTGTTTTTCTTCACTATGGGTACCACTACTCCTTCTTTCCATAACTCTGGCCACCCTTCTCCTCTCCATCCTCTATTGCCTCTTTACTCCTCCTAGCAAATCCATAAAATATTTTTTCTATTCTACCATCTAAATACCCTTCTTTTCGTCCTAGCCTTCTTCGCCTCTCCTTCAAACCTATTATTTTCCTCCTCTTTTTTGATCACACAACTCAGTGTACTCCTTCTTTTTTCTCCTATATTATTTTCCACTACTTTTCCCTTTCCTCCATTTTCTCCATTCCTTTCTCACTTCCTGCTTCTTCTCTTCAAACTCCTTTTACCATCTACTTCCATCCCCTCCTTTACTAAGATTCTAGACCTTCTCTGTTACCTCGTTATCCACTATCACGTTATCAATTAACGTTCCCGTTTCTCCTTCTGAGCGTGTATATTCCCCTTCCTCATACCCTCTATCTTTACGTTTAAAATAAACCATCCTTTCTCCTCCAAGCTTTTCAGATATTTCTTACCCTCTCCATTCAGTATCTTCTCTTTGTACTTTCTTTTCTTTTCTTTTTTTTCTCGTTTTCCTCTCCATTCCCTTCCTCTCTCCTCTCCTCTGATTTCTCCTGCACATCACCGTTCACATCAAATTCTTATCCTTTCCTGTTATACATTCGTTCCTTCCTCCCATCACCATTCCTCTCACTTGAGTTGCTTCTTTCTGCCTCTTTCACTATTTTCCTCAACTTATACTGCATATTCCTTGTTACTCATGTCAAATCATCCTCTATTCTCTCCGAGCTTCCATATAACACCCTCTTTTTGGTCATCACTGGGTTCTCATTTCTCCATTTCTTCATTCTCACTAGTACCATTTTCTCTCTTCCTCGCGCTTCCTTTCCCACATTTGGCCCTTTCTCTATCTCTACCTTAGCATCTATCCTTTTCAGCACATCTTCCACTCCTTCCTTCAGTCCCTTCCCTTTTAATCTCAGACTCTTTATCACTATGTTTCTATTTCTTTCATCTCTCTCTTTCCTCTCTCTTCTTATTTCTATTTTCCTCAGCCTATTTCTCTTCTTATTGCCACTCTCCTCACCTCCAAACTTCCGGTTTGAGCTCTCTATCTTTACTATCCTACTTTTTAACTGTGCTACCTTCTTATTAGTCTCCTCCTGCTTTTCTAATGTTTCTTCACCTTTTTTTCAATTTTCCCTAATTTCTTCCCATATTCTCGTCAACTTTCTAAGCTCGGCCATTTTTTTCCTAATTTCTTGTTCTATTTCCTCTTCTATTTCCTTCTTCCTTTTTTGGTTCATCTCTATCATCATTTTGCGCATTCCATCTAACGCTGAATTTTCAAATTTGAAGTATGGTGACAGAGGACGAAGATTCGCAGTAGAAGGGAGGGTAAAATCATACCTTCAGCCATGAAGATTGTTAATAAGGAAAGGCGGAAGGCAACGTGGGAAGAAGTGTTGAGGGAGGAGAGGGTGACTCAAACGAGGAAGGCAATCGAAAAGTATCAGGAGTAGTTGGAAAAGGTGCGCTTCAAAGGGGAGGCGATGGAAAAGATATGGGAGGATCTGAAAGAGAAAGTGTGTCCAAAAGAATGTATTTAGGAAGATGAAGAAGGAAATGCTGAAACCGTGGTGCGATAGGGAAAGTAAAAAGTTAAAAAGGATGGTGAGAAGGAAGTAGAGGAAGGGGAATGAGGGAACTGCGAAGAGGAAGGAGTACGTAGAAATGCAGGAGTTTAGAATGATGTATAAAAAATAGAGAGCAAGAAAGAGAGAAAAATCTAGAAGAGTTGAGGAATGTTAAACCAGATGGGGACGTGTGGAAGATAATAAACAGGTTCCGGAAGAGTAGGGTAGAAAGAAGCGAGAAGATAGAGAGTAAGGAGTGGAGGGAGTTCTTTGAAGAATCGTTTCAGAAATTAGATTCAAGGAAGGGTCATGAGAGTAGAAGGGCAAGGAGGCAGAGGAAGTGGAGTTGAATGACGAGTAGATAGAGAGGCTGAAGGAGGTAATGAAGAAAGTATGGAGAGGGTAGGGATTCCCAGGAGGTTGGAGAGAGAGGTTGATAGTGCTACTGCATAACAAAAAAGGGGGAGGTTGTGGGAGGCGTTGAAGGAAAAGGAAGTGGAGAGAGGCCTGATCCAGAGGGTAAGGGAGGTATATGAAGAGACGAAAGATAGGGTGAGAGGAGTGGAGGGGAAAGGAAAGAAGGTGGAAGGGAAAAGGAGGAGAGAGGAAGTGAAAGGGAAAAACGGTGCAAGAAGTGAAAGAGTTTGTGTACCTGGGTTTGTGTTCTGGGGGAATGTGGAAGGGGATTGTCATACAAAAAAGAGTTCGGAGGGCAATTGTGGGCACGAGACAGGTATGGAAGTCGGGAAAGAAGTTGTTTGCAGATGGTTTTAGAATAAGAATGAAATTATTCGACTGGCTAGTGATGAATGTGCTATTGAATGGAGTGGAGGTGTCGAGGTGGAAAGAAAGTGAAGAGGTAAATAGGATACAGGAGAGTTGTATAAAGTGGACATTAGGGTTGTTAAGGACAGGAAGTGGGTCGTGTAAGTGTGAGGAGAAATTTTTTGAAGAGGAGGAAGTAAGCTTATTAGAGAGTGTTGTTGGGAGAAGGAGAATAGGAGATGGAGTGTGAGGATGGAGGTTAAGAAAGAGAAAGTTATTTAAGAAGGAATGGGTTGCAGATTAATGAAGTGAGAAGGATGTTTGAGGAGGGGAGGAAGGTGTATGAGGTGGTCAAGAAAAATCATGCATTTGTTATAAAAAATATCGTGTGTACCATTCATAATTAGTAACAAATTAGTAAAAAATAATTTTTTACTGAAAATCCGTCTGAATTTCACTTGTATTTTTTACTTTAGAGTTCACGGAATGCTTAGGAAGAATTCGGTCTCGAATCTATCTGAAAAATCTTTATCTAATTGTCAGTCGCGGCCTTCATTTAGAAAATCCATGATTGACCAAACTTATAAAATGATGCCCAGCAGGTATTTCTTAAATATTTTTTGAAATTTTTTAATAAAATATTGAATGACCGATGCGTACAAAATATTGCAGTAATTCTACTTGGTCGGTTCTGTGGCAGGCCTTTGGATTCTAACGAGTCAATGAAACATCTATTTCCACTTCGAGAAAAGCCTTCCTCAATTCCGTTTGGGTCAACAACGCAGAAAAATTTTCGAAATTCTGTCAATCCACCGAAACCTATTTCCGGAATCATCAGGAGAGAAAGACATGTTGGGGAACATCAAAAGGAATATTCAAGATCGTTAAGAAAGTCGTCAATTTCGGTAAAAAAAATTATTTTCCTTCACTTCATTCCCAAAATTTTTTTAACTTTTACTAGCTTCATAAATCGCCCGCATTTAGTTTTTCGATTTAAGGGAAACATTATTTTTAACACAAAATACAAAATTTCGAATAACTATTTATTTTTTCAAAATTTGTTTATACTCATATTCGAGATAAAATTAGATTCTGAGATCCGAATGATAAAATTTGCGAATGGTAACGTTCCCGAATAGTTTTGAAAAAATAAAAAAATATTGAAATTTACTAGGAAAATTTTGAATTATTTTTTATTGTAAAAAATTAATTATAGAAGATATTTCGAACATTTGAAAGGGATTAAAAAATAATTCAAAAATTTTGAAAAGTTTTTGATCTAAAACAAAATGTAGATTTTTGAGGATTTGGAACAGAAAGTTTAGCAGTTTTTCAAGAGTTTTAAAAGGTTTCAAGAGAACAAAAAATGAATTTGTATTCAGAAAAATTAATTTTCAGACAATACTTAAAAAAACTTTCAGACATTTTGAAATATTTCCAAAATTTTCAAAAAGCAATCAGGAAGATTTTAAGGCAATTTTCGTAATTATAGAGAATTTAAAAAGATTGTTAAAAAAATTCGAATTGCTTTAAAAAATATTTTAAACGTTAAAAAGTTTAAGTAGAATTATTTTAATTGTCAGATAAACTTTGTTATTTTAAAAAATATTTAGAAGTTTTAAAAAGATTAAAAAATAATTTAAAACTTGCGAAGATTAAAATTTTTCAAAAACAAAATGTAGATTTTTAAAGTTTTTGAAAAAAAAAAGCTTTTTAAGAATTTTGAAAAGTTCCAAGAAAATTATAAGACAATTCTTAAGTTTACTGGGAAAATTTTAAATAATTTTTTATACAAAAAAAATGAATTTTAATAGAAAATTGAAAAAGATTTCAAAATGATTTAAATGATTTCCTACAATTTCGAAAAAAATGTTGAAAACTTGAAAAAAAAATCCCGAAAAATAAAATTCCCGGCACTGTAAAATTCCCGAATTTCAAAAATTAAATTTTTTTCAATAAATATTATTTATTAAAAATAAAATAATCATATATTTTTATCGCAAAAAAATTATTTTAAATGTTTAAAGTTTCTGAAATCATTGTTTGAATTTAAAATAACAATAATTGAAAAATATATACATTTCCAGATAAACATTTTTTTCAATTGTTGTTATTTTAAATTCAAATAATAATTTAAGAAACTTCAATCATTAAAAAAAAGTTTATTTATAAAAATATTTGTTCATTGTATTGTATTTTCAATAAATAAATAATATTCATAAAAAAATTTGTTAATTGTTTAAATTCGAGGATTTTCTAGTTCGGATATTTCATAATTCGGCAATTTTCTGTCGGGAATTTTCAAATTCGGTAATATTATAAATATAAACGGTTCAGGAATTTTATTACTGAGAAATTTTATAATTTGGGAATTTTATCATTCGGAAATTTTATTATTATATATAATGTAATAAATATAATAAATTAATATAATATATATAATTAGAAAGAATGAACATGAAAATAATTTTCACAGAAGTCCCAGATATCACTCAGTCCTTTCTAAGCATAAAATTACACGCGCGGTCGCAGTAGCCCGTGCACGATTACGGCCGCGTCAACCTAACCTCAAATTTCACACTTGATAAACGTGTAAATCATACCTTTGTTACATAAAGTATCATGTGCATTACAGAAGTAAACGTCTTTTTATCCTAGAGGTACACAATATACTATTATTCCCCTATTAAAAAAAATAAGCCTATTTCTCCTGTTTTGAGAAAATTTTGAGCTACGTTATTTTACAGGGGATGGGTAGGGGGTGTAATTCAAAAATATGGTCGTCAACAAGGGGGGGGGTAATAGCCCAAAATTGGTAACGTAGTTTTTGAACGACCCCTAAGATCAAAGCGTAGTTGGCTTGCCGATAACCGATAAAAGGTTAAAGTGTGTAAAATATTATTATTTTAATATTTTCGTGAAGCTATACACGCTACTCTCGCTGGTTTGACTGCCCTTCCCGCACTCCCTTTTCCCTGGTTGGTGTAAATATCTGGGTTAATGAGAACGAGCTGAGGTCGCACCTCGGCGTAGCTCGCCCGGTTTTTGTTGTCGCTTGAAAAGACGCTGCGGATAAGCTACTTCGACGAATGGGGAAGAAATTATCGACCTTGCTGTAGAATTTTACGATCAGTGTATAAGGTGCCTTCAAACGGAACTAAGCCGGGAGAACATTGACGTCGGCTGTCGCTGACCGATACACAGTGGGAAAAAAATTACTTTTTTGGTTCAAAATAATGTGCCCATCACAAATCGTGACCGATTTGAACGTACAAGATTTGAAAAGGGACTGATAAAATTTTACAGGGACTTTTCGAGCTCGATTGTTGATTTAGTTTTTTAATTATTTTTATAAATAAACGAAAATGATTAAAAAGTGGCCATTTTTTCTTATTGACGTTCCCGGTGCTCGTCAATAATAGCAAAATGTTGCAATCGTCAAGTTCCATAGAGTATCATTATTTGAAGATGTTTTATCATGATATAATAAACAAACCAAAATTTACAATCAAATTATTGGGCGAAAGTGTGTTTTCTATAATTTTAAATAATACTATGTTTTTTAAGTTATATTGCAAGAAATTCGGATGGAAACAATATTATTATGGAATCAATTTCTCTTAAGATTATTCTTAGTAATATTATAAACAAATTGAATAAACAAATGCGTTATTTAGGCGTTTGTCGACGGAACAATTCGTTGGTTTTCAATGTCAGTCCTTTTAATTGGGAACTTCATGATAAGTTCAGCATCATTCATAATTATTTGATAAATTTGATGTTTTCCTAAATAAATTTAATTGACAAAATTCATCATTCGGGCATTTTTCGATAGAAAAATTCTTTTTTTTTTACAATCAGTCCTTTTAATTGGAAGATCCGTAATGATTTCAGAAACATTTACGATTATTGATAAATTCTATGTATGTCGATAAATGCCCAAATAATGCATTTGTTTATTAAATTTGATAAAAAAAACATGATATTCATAAAATGCTTATGAATTTTTCTTAAATTATCATGAAATTCCCAATTAAAAGGACTTTTTTTAATAAATTTCTTTTAAAATCATAAAATTTACCAACTAATCATAAAGCTTGTTGAAATCATCATGAAGTGTCCAATGAAAAGGATGATTGTTTCTATCCAAATTTCTTACAATATTACTTAAAAAAAAACGGCGAACACCAGGAATGTCAAATAGAAAAAATGACCATTCTTTTCATCATATTTGTTTATTTATACAAAACAAAATGAAAAAATAAATCAAAAACGAGCTTGACATCTCTCTGGAAAATTGGGTCAGCCATTTTGCAAATTATTTCATACGTCCAAATCGGTCAAGCTTTGTGGGCTGTAGATTATTTTTAATCAGAAAAGTATTTTTTCTCCGTCATTTCGGATAACTAGAACTTGACTGGGACCGTGATCCAAATTAAAACCTGTTAAAATTTCATTTTTTGTTAACCATGCTAAACACGGTATTTTTTATTTTTTCAAAATCAATTATTTGTATTCGATAGGTCACAAGTTTACAAGTATTTTCTGCCTAATTTTCAATTGTCTAAACAAATATTATATGTTTAACCAATATTTGTTCGCCTTTAAATCGTGAAAAGTTATTATTTCTCGGGATAAATGATATTGATGAATTTCAATAATGAAATTTCTTGTTTAACACATTTGGTGATTATATAAACATCTTTCATTTGTTTAAATAATGTTTCCCCTGTAAATTGTATAAACTTATATTTTCTGGAATTAATGACGCCATTAACGAATGTTAAAAGTAATATTTTCTGTTTAGGATATTTGGCAATTGTTTAAACAATTTTCGTTTGCTTACATAATATTTTTCATCCTGCTAATCGTGAGCAGTTATTATTTTCTGGAAATAATGTTGCACGTAACGAATGTTAAGAGCCATGTTATTTGTGGGAAAGATGGAGAAAATTCTAGTTAAAAAAATTATTATTGTTTAAAAAATTAGGGTTTAAGTTCTGAAATAGAAAAATACTGGATAATTTATGTATTTATTCCCAGAAAGTTCCTAGGGCTAATTAGCCCTCTGAGGAACTAATAAGCAACATAGTGTAAGAGATTAAAAAAAAGCGAGAATTTTCTCCACCTTTCCACAATAAATATCACACTTCACATTCCTTAACTGCATCATTAATTCGAGAAAATAGTAACTTTTCAAGATTTAGAGTGGGAAAATAGTGTTTAAGCAAATTAAAATTTGTAATTGCCAAATATCGTTAAAAAAATATATCACCTTCAACGTTCGTTAGTTGTGTCATTAACTGGAGAAAATCATAACTTTTTATGATTCACAGAAAAAACATTGTTTAAACAAATAATAATTGTTGAAACAATTAAAACTCAGTTAGAAAATACTTGGAAACTTGTTACTTATCAAATAAAAATCATTCATCTTCAAAATTTTTTTTTACAATGTCTTTAGCATGAATTTTAGATAAAACTGCTAGTTTGCATTTTTTCGAACATTTTCCGAGCACAATACATGTGGATGGATGGGGGGGGGTCAATTAAAAAATTTTAATTTTGCCCCCCCCCCCCGGTCAACATTAAAAGTTAGAGGCTGAAAATTATTCCTGGTTTTCCATTTTTTTTTTTTTCGAAAACTGAGCTTTATCTTATTCAAAAGCTTGGAGCACGGATTAAAGTTAACAGATTCGAAAAAATACGGAATATATTTTTTGGGAAAGTGAACAAATTGAGCATGAAATTTGATGTTTTGAGTCCTTTTTGTAATAGAGAAGTTTTTAAACCAGGTACCAAAAGATTTTTCAAGTTTTTCTTGAATGCTGCATTTGTTAAATAGTCAAGATATCGCAAATTCTTTTTCTTGATTCTGGTAAGGAACTTTAGATTATTTCGAAATCCATAGAAAAATAAGAAAATTGTTGAAAATTAACAAAATGGCGGAATTTTTCTAAAAAAAAAATGAATTTTCATATTTGTTAAAGAATACACGATAGACGAAAAAAGTATACAGAACAAAATAGTTCATCTTTAAAAGATCTACAAAAAGTTCCTTCACCACTTTTCGATATTTCGCAAAAAATATTAATTCGTCATTACAACAACAACAAAATTTCAAAACAATTTTAAAAATCAAGTGATAAAATATTGAAGTTTCTATTTTTGATTATGTTATCATGTCATGTATTATGAATGAAAAAACATTGTTTTTATGAAAAAGGATTCAAACTTACGTCAAATAATTATTTTATCAATAGTCTTTGTGAGTGCATTTTTTTTACTAACGCTTCTTTCCAATCCAAAACAAAAAAACTGTTCAATGTTACTAAATTATGCAACTCATCAGTAAGATTATTTTCATTCTTAAAATTATAGAAAAACTATTTTTAGGGATCTGTTTTTTTTTTTGGCACGACAATACCCTAAAGGGACAGAAAGAAGGAATATTAATTTTTTTGGAAAAATGTATATATTTATGAAACGGTGGAATATCTTGACAAATAGTATTGGAACTTTTTGTAGTTCTTTTAAAGAGGAACAATTTTCTTGTGAAAACTTTTTTCTTATTTTGCGTATTTTTTGAAAATAATATAGCATTTTCAATCAAAACCAGCATTTTTTTAATTTGAAAAAAATGTAGGACATGGTCTAAAAAGTTTTCTACTGCCAAAAGGAATCTTCGAAGCCAAATTTTAAGCTTTTGTAACAATTAGAGGAAAATTTTTAATATCTTCAGTGTAGCGCTTGGAATATAACTCCCACATTCAACTTTTATGATTTTTTACAGTGAATAATGCAGCAAACGTGAGAAATTAATAAATATGAAACAATTTTATACTTATTTTGCTTTAAATTTGTAAGTTTTACATTTATGTTTTCATTTTGGTATGTTATTTTCCCCACTATGAAATTCCAGTTACCGTCACCGTCAATCTTTTATATTACATATCATCACAATATAATTAATAGAATTAGTAACTTTCTTCCTTTGTCAAAGCGTTAATTATTCTAATCCAATTAGAGCCATTTTACTTACAGTTCCTTCATTAAGAAAACTTCAATATAATTGAGCAAATTTCATGATAGAAGCCTATATAGCAAAATAATTCATTCATAAAGAAAGAAGTTGTTTCCCCCAATCAATATTTTCCAGAATATTGACCCAAAATTCAATAAACATGAGTATAAATAATCAACAGTGTTCAACGCACGCTATATTGCAATCAATCAAATTTGACAGGAAGGTTAATCGACCATCGCATTCTGATACGTCACTAATATTTCGCCTCGTCAAGATCTAATCTAATGCCAATTTGTCAACAAAGATTAGTGCATGAAAATATCCTGATACTAATTATTTTTACACACAGAAAAATAGGTCAAAAAAATGTTATTTCAAAAATTTTATATAGCGGCTTATAATGTATTGAATTTTCCGTAAGACTAACCCAGAGATCACAGCGCAAAATCAATCCCAATCTTTTTATAAGAAATTGTATAGTTTTTAAATAATTTAAAATGATTTTTTAATGATTTCTGCCATTAAAGAATTGATTTTTTTAAATTGGATATACTTAGATTGTAGAAAATACATTCAAGGCGATATAAAAAAGCCCAAGAAAACATAAAATTTGATAAATAAATAATTTTTATATGTTTTAAATCGTTCTCATAATCAGCAATATTTCCTCTTATAAAAATTCCTTTATTAATAATTAAATCGTGATACTTATAAGTATAATTAAATATTTCTGTCCAAGACTTGTTATTTCATTCCTTCTGTAATTTTTTTCAATATTAAAAACAAACTATTTAAAAATGTCAAATGACAAATTTTTAAATATTAAGTGTTCTAAAAAAAATGGTTGGAAAGAAATCTCTGCAAATGCTTTCGAATCTTTTAAGATAAGTTAAAATCTTTCAAATCATTGTATATTTTTTTGTCCTTCATATCCCTTTAAACGGTTGAAATATGTAGAAATCGCTTGAAATAAAATTTATTTTATTCCTTAAGTTCTCTAGAAATTCCTAAAAATCCATGAAAATAAGTAGAATGATTTGAAATTACTTGGATATAAATTAAATTAAAATTATTCATTAAATTTAGCTAAAAGGAAGGGTTGGCGCGCGTTTGTATTCATTTTCTTAAATTCAAAACATAAAGTAATTAAAAATCCATAACAAGGAGTTTTTTTACATTAGGTGTTCTAACATTTTTTTAAACGAAATCTCTTGAAATTTATTGGAATCTTTTACAGTAATTTAAAATCTTTAAAATCATTGAATATTTTTGATGTCCTTCATATTCCTTTAATCTGTGTCTAAGCACTAAAAACAGTATCTATTGAAACAAATTTTAATGTACGAAGTAAAACTAAAAGACAATTTTTTGTCTCGAAGAAAAGCTTTGGTTTCTTCATTCAAGAAAAAGTAAGAAAAAGTCGATTGTTTAAATTTTGAGAAATCTTTACATTAATTAAACATTATATAGAATGTATATTTGAAGAAAAAATATTTAACATCTACTAAAAACTGCGCTTCAATTTAACAAACTGTTAAAACCTGGTTTTCAGTAGTTTTTGAAAATTGTTTAAATTCTAAAACTTATTAACTTTGTATTGAATTGAAAAATGTTATTAGAATCATTTATGAATCTTGTAAATCTTGTTTCAATTTTTGTATAATCAAACAATAATCGTTATTCAAATTTAACCTGAAGAATCTTCAATGTGGAGAGACAAACCATCAAACTTTATTATAGTTAATTTCCCAAATATTTCATTCGTATAGATTCAACGAAGAAATATTTTACCTTTAAAATTTTTAAACGGAAATTTAGAAATATAATCTTAAAAAAGGCAATTGGTGTAAGATAATTGCACAAAAAGACCTCAAATGGAAGGAGTATGTTTCTGAACAACATTGTAATTGGCTCATTAGAGGCAGTTATATAACAAAGGAAAAAAAGAGAGAAAAGGGAAAGAGAAAAACAAACCACCTCACTCAGTCTTCCTTCTTCTTTCTCCGTATTTTTTATACTACTGGGGACCAACAGGTTTCGAAACCAGTTTAGGTTTCCTCAAGAAGGAAAATTTTAATGAAAAACTACAAGTAAATATTTCTATCTTATGCTTCATATGAATTAGAATTGTAGATATGAATTTGAAGTTTCTTATTAAGATGCTATTTACATTTTTTTCTATATGTGTTGATCTTTCATATTTAAAAAATCTTTTAGGCATATTTATAATTGTTTAAGACAAAACATCACCAGAATAGCCAAAAATTACTATTTTTAATAAAAATTTAATAAAAATACGAAAAGCGTTATTATATTTTGAAATACCAGTTTTCAAATTAATTGCATTCTCTTGCTCTCTTTTATGTACAACATTTCCATGAATTCCCTCTCTCTTTGGTTTCTTTCATTTTGTAAAACTTTCACGTCATCCCAATGAAAATTATGCCCATGTGCGATTCTATGTCTGGAAAAAACACCTGCATTACAACTCCTACATTTTATTTGTTAAATTACATTTTGTTTATCCATTTTTTCACGTACGTCTTTTCTCAGTTTAACAGTTCTATTACTTTTAAACGGAATTCTATAAATTGAATGTAAGCCTATTTTACATAGCAATGATCTCAAAGTCTTTAAAATTTCTTCAAAATAAGGTAAAACAAGTGTGCTAATTTATTAAAATCTCTCATCTCTTTGTTGATTTGATTGTTGTCATTTCGATTTATCCCATAAATCTTGTTGTTTACATGTGTTTCTATTTAAAAAAATGGATAGTGTTTCAAAAAAAAGAGAGATTACTAGAATTCAACACTGTTGTTTTACCTTATTTTGAAGAAATTTCAAAGGCCTTGGGATCATTGCTAGGTAAAATGGGTTTGCGTGCAATTCATAGAATTCCGTTCAAAGGTAATAAAACTATTAAACTGAGAAAATACATAAGTGAAAAAATGGATGAACAGAGTGTAATTTATCAAATAAAAGGTGAGAGTTGTAATGCAGAATATATAGATCAAACAAGAAGGCCACTAAGGATAAGGAGAGATGAACACAAAAATAATTTGTATAGAAATGAGAAATACTATAGTGTTCTTTCGAGGCATAGAATCACACATGGGCGTGATTTTGATTGGGATGACGTGAAAGTTTTATATAATGAAAGAAACCAAAGAATGAGGGAATTCATGGAAATGTTGTACATACAAGAGAGGAAGAGAATGCAATTAATTTAAAAACTGGTCTTTCAAAATATAATGAAGCTTTGGATTGTTTTATTAAATCTTTATCAGAAAAGCCATATCTCGTAAATTCTAGTGATTGTTTATCTATGAAGCATTATAAATATGCATAAAAGATTTTTAAAAATATTAAAGATCAACACACATACCAAAAAAATTTAATAGCATCTCAATAAGAAACTTCAAATTCATATCTACAATTCTAATTAATATTAAGCATAACATAGAAATATTTACTAGTAGCTATCCTTTAAAAATGTCCCTGATGAGGAAACCTAAACTGGTTTCGAAACGTGTTGGTCCCCATTACTATAAAAAAAACGGAGAAACAATAAGGAAAAGAGATTGAGGTGGTTTGGTTATCTCTTTTCTTTTTCTCCCTCTTTTTTCCTTTGTTATACAAGTATCTCTAATGCGCATATTACAACGTTTTTTAGAAACATACATACTTATTTCATTTAAAGTGTTTTTGTGCAATTATCTTACACAAATGGAATATTTCAGTGTATTTTTTTTAACTGGGTTTTAGAAGCATAATCTTTTTAATTCCTTTTGTACAAGATTTTTAAACTAATTGACTTTTTTAAGGTTATATTTTTAAATTTCCTTCAAACATTTTTAATAAATAGAGACACTAAGCCACATACCTTGCTACTGTTTTCTAAAGTTCAGTGCTCAATGCCGTTCTTAAGATCTCGGTTTCTTGGTCAAATATAAAAAATTACCTTTAAAGGTTTATTTAAATCCTAAATTGTTTAATTTAAAATTATTGAATAGAATTTTCTGTAATACTAGCCCTGATCGAACCAGAAATGGGTCAGTCTTACGAAAAATTCCGTAATAGTAGATAATGCGTATAAATATATAATAAATAGTTTGGCCTTCTCAGGCACGAGTTGAGATATAAATTATCGTTTTATTGAGGAAATTTTATTTATAGGGTGATATACAAATAATATCAGGTTTATCTTCTTTTATGTCATGCGACGAGAATTGCACCCATGATCCCTTCATTAATACAAGAGGGAGTTTTGCTATTTATGTATGTAGACAATGTTATATATAAAAAAGTCATGGTTGGATAATTTTAGTCACAAGGTATTTAATTTATCTAAGTACTTTAGAATTTTTAATTCAGATTCGAAGTTACAAAAGTCACTTTTGGACGTTTGTTAATAGTGTTTCGTATTTTACCCAGTAAAAAATGTATGTGCTTCAAAAACGATAAAAACAAATTTAAGACAAATTTGAATCGTCATTCTATAAACCGACTAATAATAAAAAAATATAAAAGTCCAATTGCGATTGCAAATCAAAATTATAACATCATTTAAAACTTTGACGTTTAAAAAATTCAAATTTTAAGCATTCAAAAGTAAATTATTTTAAATTGATATCATTACAAAATGTAGAAGAATTTGAAAGTTCTAAAGTTTAAAAATTTTAAAACCCGTTAATCCCAATAAATATTTTTTTACACAAAATTGTCAGCTGCTTGCAGCGTGGTATAAAAAAATTGACGCAGACGTGAATGTAAAAAAAATGCATGCAAGAAGTGAGATTTAAAATGTGACGAAATCACATTCCCATATGAGTGAAATTTCACTTGCTATGAACATATTTTGCTATGAATAAGATTTAAAAAATAAATATTGTAAAGAGCTAGCAATAAATCCGCGTACGCCAAGTGCACGTTCACGTTCCTGGATTTTGATTTGCTACCATAAAAAATATAAAAAATGTTAAAGTCCATTATTAAACAACTGTTTGAATATCAAGAGAAAAACTTTTGTAACAATAAATAATAATTTCGAATTGAAAGCGTTTCAACAATTTTTAATCAAAAGTTGAAGTTTTAATCAATGTTAAACAATTTTAGACTACAATTTTGAAAATTGGACAGTTTCATTAGAAAGGAGTTGAAATTGTATCATTTCTAATTTAAAGCGTTCAGAATTGAACAATTTTAATTTGAATAGAAGAATCTCGGAATATAATCACTTCAAATTTCGGAAAAAGGCAATTTCAAAACATTAAAAATGGAATATTTTCAGGTTAAAATTTGGATAATTAAAAATTGAAAACTTTCTAATTTGAATAATTTTAAATTGGAAGCAATTAAAATTCAACAATTTGAAATTAAAAACTAAATTGAATATTTCAAAGAGAAAGTTGCTGAAATTATATAATTTTAAGTTACAATTACATACAAAAATGTAATTTAACATTAAAATTGCGATTAGACGAATTTTTTTGAGATAAAAAAATTATTTCACCGTCATTTTCATAATTAAAAATGAAAAAATTTTCCATTATAATTGTTTGAAATTAAATTATTCTAAAGAAAACCTTCAAAATAAAAAATAATTTTAATTGGTGAACATTAAAAATGAAAAACTTTCTACTACGGAACGTTGAAAATTAAACGAATCCTAATCCAATTCATAACTGAAAAAATGTTTAATAACCAAGTTTTTTTCATACTTTTGAATTTTAATTACAGAATTAAAACATATAAAACAGAAAAATGGAAAATTTAGGTTTCAACATGAAAATTCAGAACACTAAAATTCTAATAATTTAATTACTCAGGTATCAATTTTTTTCAATTTTAAGATATTACATTGAAAATCAAAAAAGAAAAAAAGATCCTTGAATTCGTGGAATTTCCAGAATTCTGAGAACTACGTGAATTCCAAGGACTTCAAGCTAGTGCAAAGAATTCAGAGGAATTCAGAAGAATTGAAGGAATGCAAGAAATTCTGTGAATTCTGGAGATTCAAGCAATTCGGGAGATTTGATCGTATTTAAGGTATTGAGAGAAATCAAAGAATTTCATGAAATTAAAATATTCAGGGAATTCAGAGAAATCCGAATATTTAAGTAATTTTGAATATTGTAGGAATTCCGAATATTCATGGAATCCCGAATATTCATGGAATTCAGGATATTTAGAGAATTCAAAGAACTTCAGACATTCAGAATATTTAAGGAATTTAGAATATTTAAGGATACCAGATCATTCAAGAAATTTAAGGAATTAACAGAATTTCAGGGATTTCAGAGCATTTATGGAATTGAAGGAATTTCAGGAATTCAGAATATTCCAGGGATTCAGAGAATTTAGAATATTCGAGGAATTCAGGAAAATCAAGGATTTTAAAGAATTCAAGGAATTTAGAGATTTTCAAGAATTCGGGGAATCTGCCTAATTAATAACAAGATTTCAATTTTAATCGTTTTGAATTTCGGAATGGTCAATTTTTAAATTGTAAAATTGATTAATTTTTAGAAATTACATTTTTTTAAATGGTTCAATTTCAAACATTTATTCGAGCAATGTGGATATTTCAAGTTAAAATTAATTATTTTACTGACCATTTATTTTTATATTTATTTTAAACGATTCCACTTTAAAGTAATTTAACGTTGAAAGTTTCAAGCCGACAGCTGATCAACAAGTTATACAATTTTTCAATTTACAGTTTTGAAAGATTTGAAAAGGAGAAAGTCCTAAAATTTTCATAACATTTAAAACTATTTTTGTTTAGTTTTGATTGAAATTAAAAAATTTCTATTGTAATAGATTTTAACATTTTTATTATTTTTACTAAAACTAATAACAGAAATCAAAAAGGTTGAAGGCCTCTACGTTATTCCGAGTATTTTAATTTAGGAAAAAATGAAAAACTTATTAACTGAACAAGAAGATTTAAGAAACATAGTAAGTGAATAGTCAAATATATTTATTTCAAAAATATTAGTTACGAATATATATTACAACGAATGAAGATGATTTATTTTTAATTTTCTACTATGGCAAATTATTATAATACTATATATTATATATTAATATTATATATATCATAATTTAATAATTTTCTACTAGGTCAAATCCTAAGGACATGCAATCTGAAGCTTCAATTTTTTAATTGAAAATATTAAAAAATGATTCAATTGGGAACATTTTTACTTTCACGTTGTTCATATATTAAAGCTCTCTATTAGAAATAAAATTGAGTCTAAGTAATTAAATAATAAAATTTATAATTACTATATAAATTTGAATAATTATTTAAAAATTTAAAACACTTATTTTTACAATTTATGTATTCATAAAATTAAAATTCTACCGCCAAAAAATTACCAGCACAGTAAACTTAGAAGTTTGTCATAATTTTATGAGTGATATGGCTTTTTGTCTGTTTAAAGTTAGTTTATCAAAATTTACCATTACTATCTACATCTGTGTACATAAAATTGATTATGTGCATCAATATTTTTAATTTTTCAATTATTAGTGAAACGCCAACATGACATCAACTGTACTATCACTTTCTGATAGAACACTAATCTCAAAATAAAATAATGGAAAAACAAAAGCATTACTACGATCCAATTTCATGCTGCGAACATAATTTATTAATTTCGAACACTTGTCGATTGTCATTATTAACTAGCAATATTATACGCGCGCTACAGTGTGCGGGCAACGTTGTATTGCCAATTATTAATATACAAATATGAAACTTGATTACTATAATTCCAATTTTAAATCGTACAGTTTAATTACTTCAAAAAAATAATTTGAGAGGCGTGGTTTTAATTTTTCAAGCAATTTTCTTTCACAGATTAATGTGGGGAATGTGTCTTGCAATGATTTTTTATTCTTTTAAATTACTTGGAATGCTTTTAGACTCTTTTGAATAATTTGAATTTTTTAACTTCTGTGAAATCTGCAGAATTCATCCGAATTCCCACATATATCTGAAATCATGTAAATTCTCTGAATTATCTGAATTCCTTCAAATCGTGGAATTTCCTGAATTCCAAGGTATTCAAAATAATGCAAAAAATTCAGAGGAATTCAGAAGAAGTAAAGGAATTCAAGAAATTCCATGAATTTGGGGAATTCAGAGAATTCTGAAGATTTGCGAGAATTCAGGGGACTCAGAGAACTGAACAAATTTCAGGAATTTAGAATATTCCAGGAATTTAGGGATTTCAGAATATGCAAAGATTTAAGAGAATTCCGTATATTCAGAGATTGCAGGCTATTCAGAGAATTTCAGAGCATCAAGGGAATTCAGTAATTCATAATATTCCAAGAATTCAGGTAACTAAGAGAATTTCAAGGTTTTCAGAGCATTTAGGGAATTCAAGGAATTAAAAATATTCCAGGAATCCAAGGGATTTAGAGAATTTAAGGAATTCAGAGGATTCAATATTGTTATTATTGATTCAATATTGAAGGATTTTAGGGAATTTAGACAATTTAAAGATTTTAGAGAATTTATGAATTCAGAGATTTTCAGGAGTTCAGAGAATGCAAGGAATGTAGAATATTCTATGAATTCCAAATATTTAAATTCATTCTATTCAAGGTTTTATGAGAATTGAGGAAATCTCGGAGGTCGGATCAGCTGGCACCACCACAACAGAATATCAATATTTCTTTTATGTCAGAATTTCGGTCTAATTATGGGCTATTTTTGGGCGGTAATGTCGATTTTTGGGCTTTTGTATTTTTCTCAAAAAACAAAATTTTGGGTGGAGGTGCTGACTGCCCGAGCAGCTAGAAGCTTCAGTAGATAAAAACCTTGAAATTTTAAAATCTAATTATTCCAGAATTTCGGGCTATTTTCTGGCTCGTGAAATACCTAAAAACAAATTTCGAAAAAACAACCCCTATCATTGACAACCAACCCTCAATTTTGAAAAATAATTTTTTGACAAAATAAACTACTCCAGAATTTCGGACTATTTTCGGTCTCTTGAAATACCCAAAAACAAATTTCGAAAAAACAACCCCTGTCACTGACAACCAATCCTCAATTTTGAAAAATTATTTTTTGACAAAACAAACTAATCCAGAATTTCGGGCTATTTTAGCATCCCATAAAATTTCTTGAAATCCTATAAAATCTCATGAAATTTCATTGCATGGAATTTCTTTAGTTTGAATTTAAATTACATTTTATGGTTAAATTGTAATCATTTCAAATTAAAGTAGACTGAATTTGTTTCCAATAGGTATATGTTGTTTTTCCAAAGAAATAAGACGACACTTAGTTTGCCGATTTCAAAAGAAGAACTTCTTTACAAAAATGTGTTATGGTTTTTGAGTATTTCAAGAGCCCGAAAATAGCCCGAAATTCTGGTATGATTAGATTTTTAAACTTTAAGGTTTTTATCTACAGGAGGAGCTAGCTGCTCGGGCAGTCAGCACCTCCACTCAAAATTTTTTTTAGAGAATTTTTTTTAGAGAAAAATACAAGAGCCCAAAAATCGGCATTACCGCCCGAAATCAGCCCATAATTAGCCCGAAATTCTGGCATAAAAGAAATATTGATATTCCGTTGTGGAGGTGCTAGATGATCGGACCTATATTTCAGCTATTTCCGAGATTTTCAGAAATTCAGAGAATTCAAGGATTTCAGGGAATTCAGAGAATTTAAAAAAATTTAAATTCAAGAATTATTATTAATTAATTCAGAGAATTAAAAAAAATTTAAATTCAAGAATTTCAGGGAATTTAGAGAATTTCCGTAAGTTTCGGGAATCCAAGCAATTTCAGGAATTCAGAATATTCCAAAAATGTAGGGAGTCCAGAATATTCAAGGACTTCATGAAATTTAGAGAAATCAATGATTTTAGAGAATTCAAGGAATTCACCAAATTTTCATTGCTCTAAAAATAAAAGTTTAATTTTTTTGTAAGAAAAGAAAATTGTTAATTTTAATTTTTGAAAGCTGTAAATTTTTTATTTTAAAGGCTACAAGTTTGATATTGTACCATTTTTTTCAGCAAATCAAATTTTTTAAATTTCTATTTTAAACGCTTTTAATTAGAAAATGGTCAATTTTCACGTTGTAAAATTGATTCATTTTCAGTTTTAAATGCTTACTAATGAAATTATTCAAATTGGTAAGCCTAAGAAAAAAAATTTCTCCATTCGTGTAGCCACCAAGTCTTTTAAGGCCATGTGACGAGTGGGTCACGTGACCGGCTTCCTACCTTACCGACACTTTTTTTATTTGTAAACTTATTAGTCAACTCAACAAGATTCCGGCTTGCCAGCGTCAGGCTCATTCCATCGCGAACCGGATGCAAAAGGCTGTTCTTCCGGGATCACTTTATCTGGTCCGTCAACACTGTTCCTCATAACATTCTACAAAGATTGGTAGGTCTAAAAAATTATCGCAAGTTGAAAATTTCATCTCTAACTGTCCCGTCTGCCGCGTAAAGTCATCCGCGGATAGAGACCTGACTCCAAGGAACAGTGTTGAACGGTATTTTCTCGCGTAAATTTCCCGCTCTTGCTTACCTTCTAGTACAGAAGGAGCAGAAGTGGATGACGTACAGGTTCAAGTTGCGTCGGAATTGGTTGCTTTGAGAAACTATGATCGTAGCTTCCGGAGCCTACAACTTCTCATAGAGAGCACCCAGAGGCGATTGTTGTCACCTCCAACGCTTGCGGCCGCTGTGTAAGGATAACAGCGGTAAAGGACGACCAGCAAACTACACCATGCTCCTAATTTTGTACCTATGTTACAAGATCATCGCAGAAGATTGCAAACATCGTATTAAATTATCTCTTAACATCCTCATCTCATCAGTCACTTGACTTAGTCCGTGGCAATGATGAAAAACCGGGTTCATCCGAGAAAAAGTTAAAAAAAAACATAATACGAATAATAAAATGATTGGTCCCCCTGGAGTCCAAAAGACTTAAAGGGATTTCGAGAGCTTTTGAGATAGTTCAAGGCATCTCAAGAAATTTCAAAATATTTAAAAAGAATTCATTGGATTGTAAAGGATTTTAAGCAATACCGAAGTATTTTCACGAATTTTGGAGGATGTGAAGGGGTTTTGATAGGATTTCGAAGATCTGAAGGGATGTCGTAAGATTTGAAAGGATTTTATGGGATTTTAACGAATTTTAAAATATTACGATTGTTGGCGAGAGATTTTACAAATTTTAAATGATCTTTCAAGGTTTTTGAGAGTTATACCAAATTACTAGTACAATTTCAAATGGAATCTCAATTTTTCAAGGGATTTCACGTGATTTTAAGGGACTTCATAGAGTTTAAACAAATTTGAAGAGATTTTGTAGGATTTTAAGAGATATTGAGGGAAAGGATTTTAGGGGATTTTATGAGATTTCAAGTGATTTTAAAATGTTTCTAAAGAATTCACTGGATTTCAAGGGATTTTAAAGTTCATACAGTAAGACGGAAGTGATGATCACTCTCCCTTTCACTTTGAGAAAAGATTTAATTATACAACTTTTCAAGTCGGAATTTTAATTGTCACGAAAATATTTATAACAGTTCGATTTTTTACCCCACATTCATTCATTATCAATGTGTCTTTTATACACTATAAGTTTTTTATCCGGAAATTAATTTAATAAAACTTCTCAATGGACTGGAAGTCGTCGAAGTATGATTTATTTTCCACATGCGTTGGTTTCACCATATTTGATTAGAAAATGAATATTTTGTACCATAAAAGAATTTGAGAAATTAAAAACTGTGCATTTTATGCAGGTTTTTGTATAGCAGAAACTGGTTTTTGGTTATTAAGGTTAATCAAGAATTTTTGCACTTAAATTTTGTTTATCGTTCATTACTTTTAGTTTTAAACGTTTTAAATATTTTGTTTGAGAAAAGAAAAAAGAAAATAATTTTTTCTGAAGTTTGTAAAACTGTTTTTTCATGTTGTTGTCTATGTCCTGAGATAACTTTGTAGAGGATTGACGTATTGACATGAATTTTTAAAACGTAAAGGTAATGATAATCAGAGTAACATAGGTTTATAAAGATTTTAATCTCTCGATCAGAGCCAAGTACAACTACGTGAATGTTACATCAGAAATTGATTTTTCGACCTGCGTTAAATCCCTTAGTCAATTATTGACTGACTGGCATAAAACTATTTAGAATCAATAAAAACTAGTCAAAAATCAATTTTATTTTAAGTAAATCGTATATTATGTCTGAAAAAAGCCATGGTAAATTTCCGAAAAGCGCTGCTACGAATTTCGTCATAAAATTATCCGCAAAGGTCACTTTCAAAGTCAAAACTTGAAGAAAAAAAACCGTGGGTTTTAAATAAAAATGTAGTAAAGGGCATTCTAAGTACCATGGGGTAAAGTGTTTGTTCAAGGGATTTCACTGAAAAAAAACAGGGGGGTGGTGTGTTTCATAAATCAGCGACATTAGAAAAAGTGTAGCCAAAAGTGAAAACACACCCCCAACCATTTTTACTGAAGGGGCGACAGTTGAAAAAGGGTAGAAGTAAGTGAAAACAAACCCCTACTTCCTTTCCGGTAGCCCACCCTCATCCCTTTCCAATGTTTTCTATTGTGTAGGATATTTTTTTGAAAATCAGAATAAATTCTGTCTAAAAACGTATTTTTTCAAGTTTTAACCATTATCTGAAGGAATTTTACGACTTCAGTGTTGAAGAAAAACAGTTATGAATTGCTCCCTCAGGATTGAAAAAACAGAGTGAGAAACAGGAGAGAGACAAAAAAGTTCCGAGATTATGGATTTATGGTCACCGTCAGCCCCAAAACCGACGCTTGATCCAGAGTTGACATTAATATAAAAGGATAAATAAGATAGCGACTAATATTAGCATTACTACCAACATTAACTGAAAGATTTTGAGGAAGGTTTCCTTTATTTCAAGAAAGTGAGGACCATGATTGGTGTTCTGTGTTTGATCTTAGTGGCGTTCCCGAATCCAATTGGTAAATATAATAATATCTATAATTTAAAGTGTATTTTTAAATGCAGTGTATATATTTCCTATTCGAATTTGTTCAGATTATAATAACTATTTTTCTCCCAACGCAGAGAGGAGCCAAATCGGACTTTCGCGGTCTAATTTAGCTATAACGTAAAATTTGTAACCAATTTTAATGTTTTTGTTTCGTTGACATCGATATTAAAAATTAATGAGTCGTAACGAAATCTGATCTAATAAAATGCTAAAACCCTGAACTCTGACACATAGTTGCGCATATTGTTAATAACAATAAAATTTACATTTACACATAGAACAGGACTGGTAGGGCAGAAAAAACCTTTAAGATTATCCCTATTCAAACTCTTCGCAGCTAATAGTTTGCGAGATATAAATTTGTTATTAAGGGTAGCCTTTTCCGAGAAGCCTGAATTTCAATGAATTTTCCTTGTTATAAAAAATATTCTGAACTGATTTTTCTTCTTAGATCCTTAAAGTGGAGGGATCAAACTTTGATAGTATTCAAAACCATTTTTTCTGGCATTCCAAATATAAAATAGTTGAGTAGAGGAGGGGGCAGATTTTTTCGTTACCAATACATTTTTTTTTAATTCTGTGAAAATTTCAATTATAATTGTCACTTACAGTTGTCGATTTTTCTTTAAATTTGTTTATTGAATAATTGTGGACGGAGTATGATTTTTTAATTGGTTAAACAATTTGTTTGTTATACGTGCGTAAGAAATGCTACTTTGCACGTCTGTTTAGCAACCGCAAAATGCTAAAATCCCCACGAAATCATTATTTCAGTGTATTAAAAGTTCGTTTCATAGATATCCTTGATATTTTTTGACGCAATAAATATATTTCTTCACGCTAATCGATGGATGCCGCCATCTCTTGGCATTAAAACGAATCCGTAGAAACTCGGCGAAGCGACTTTTTCAACTGCGCTTGTACCGAAAAGCGCGGGTCTATTTGAAATCAATAAATACTAATAATAATAATACAGATCAATATTTTGAACAAATTTTCACTTTTAAAAAACTAATTAAATTGTATCTAGGAAATAGCTAATGTCTTTAGGTAATTTATTGTTAATGTACTATCACACGTTTATTCTTAGTAATTTTAAATAAACCCGCGCTTTTTTGGTACATGCGCAGTTGAAAAAGTCGCAGTCCGTTAACATCACTGGGGGAATCCCGAGTCTCTTTTATTTTTGATTACTACATAACCTATAAATTAGTATATTATTTTCTTCTGTCGGAGGGGGCCGCCCCCCGAATTCATCTTTTGATAAAATGCAAATTATAAATTGTTTATAAGTTTTCAGTTAATGACAATTTTTCATTCATAAATACTATTTAAATATTAAATCACAACGAATTTAGTATAAAATAATTTCGTGAAACAAAAAAAATGATAAGCTGGCGTATTTGTTTAAATAAATAGTTTATAACAATTGTATACACTGTTGGACACAAAAAGGTATAATTTGAAACTTTCATATCCTACACATTATTCTCAAATTAAAAAAAAAATTCTATCATTATTCGGTACCCTAAATTAACAAATTAATATTTCATAAACTATTAGCCGCAAAGATGATTTTCGTGTATGGTTATATGCCCTACAATTCAAGTCGTATGCTAAAAAATTATTGTTTTTATTTTGTCCCAGCAGAAATGCTAATTTGTCTGTACTATTATGGAAACGCTTGTTTCCATGATACACTTGTCGACCTCTTCTGACTGATTTTTATTTTCTTTCTCCAATGTATTAATTATATTTTTTTTTAATGAGTACTATTATTTTTCAATCCACCTTACAGTTAAAACCGTAATTAATTTCCTATGTATAATTTCTTTTTGCAGAATCAACTTGGCCACATAGAAATCGCGCCATTCATCCTGTTTTTCAGCTTGATGTTCATCATTACGATAGTTTAATGTATCCAGGTTCAGCTTTCCCGTTACGAGAAGGCTCTCATCTTGTAGCAGTCGATGGGGATTATATCATTGGTGTTGTTATAATGGGACATTTGTGCCCATTACTGGCTCCTAGAGCGGATCTTGATAATAACTATGAAAGAGTCAAAATACGTATCAATGGAAATGCGATTGAACCAATATTGAGAAGTGATCCTCTGAATCATCGGTTCCACACGGAATTCCCATTACAGAAGTGTCGTCCTGCCGAAGTACATTACTGATGATTACGTGGCATATTTAACAAAACAAAAAAAACACATTGTTGTCAAATCTAATCGTATATAAGCTTTTTGTTCACCTTGATGTAAAAAATAATATACTGTAAGAAACTAAGAAAGGAGAGATTAATCCTGGACTAAGTTTATCCCATGGGGCCTCACAGAGGTCCCCCCTAAATCGTAGATACCTGTTTTTGACAATAGCACAGCTAGGTAATAAGTCAGAGCATAAGGTCCGATACTTTCCGGACATACCTTGTATATAGTCAACAATGTGCTGCCTGATGGTTAGCAGTTTTGACTTGTTGAGTGTGTGCTGACAGATTCGTAGTTCGCGCGCGAACTGTCGCACCTGGGCAATGAACATCCTGCCAGATTTTATGTAGTCTGGTCTTTCACTGTCAAAAACTATTGATAGACAATATTTACCCAGAAGACATCAGCAATATCACACAATTATGCGGAACGCGTACTGTCTTGTCCAGCCTCTCTTTGTGCTGGGGTGATGCATGCCCCTTTTAGTCTTATGATCAGCCGTTGGTTTTGTTTTACGGTTTGCATTACCAACGTTTTCGCTGTACCATACATAGCACAATTAATGGTCCAGAGGTCGGACTCTTTGGACAAATCCCGACGAACTGCGTCAGACACTTTAGCCAGATCTTCGGACTTGAGAGAAACCTGGATGTTGATGTTTCTACTGGTCTGAAAGCATCACCTTTCCTCTACTGGATGCCTGCGCGCGGTTTTCACCTCTCTTTCTGTGCTGTAGGCTTGTTCTAGCTGCGTCAGAGTCTTTCTCTGCTGCCGGCTTGTTCTGGCTGCTTGAGTCTTTCTCTGCTGCCGGCTTGTTCTGGCTGCGTCAGAATAGGTATCAAAGCACTCTAGTACTCTAGTAGATCTCTTAGTAGATCCATCTACTGAAAACCATTGATACATTGCAGGTCTATCGTATTGTCTCCATCTTGATTGGCTCCCCCAACTCTAGGGTAGTCAGCCCATGCTCAGCTAATTAAAGGGTTCATCCGCTCTCGCAGAGTCCCGGTATCCCAGAGACACCACTCCCTGGTGACATACAGCCATCGGCACGGTTGCTTACGACTTGGCTTGGGGGTTTTTCCGTCGGGTTCATCTCTGGACCATCGTCCGCGACTGCTTATTAAGTTTCTAGCCATATTCAGTAGACCCTCTTTCCGCAACCTGATGACGCACAGTGGGAGGAAACGCAATTTTTCGTTCAACAAAGTCTACAGCCTCAATATGCAATTATTTCTTTCAAATATAACTACGCTAAATCTCAAAGAGCACCTTGGTCAGAGATTTTTGCATTTTCATTTGTTTATTTATTATATGTTTAATCAAAGTATGAGAAAATCGAGATTCTTCACCAAATAATTATTTAATCTTTAACAACGGTTTGCGTATAGTGAAAATCATCTTAAGTCAACGCAAGAATACTCCTCGAATACAAATAATTTTATTATTGTATGTTTTAATTATTGTAAACAAATTAAATTAACAAGTGGCCAAATATTACAATTATTCTCGAATAAAATTTTTTCTTGGATGAAAATGCCTTAAATTTTAAATTATTGTTAGAGTTATTATTCGTCACAATTTTTATTAAACATCAACAATTATAATTCTTATAAGCAATTTTTTACAAAAATTTCTATTTGGGTTTTCCCTTTATCATCTGGACTGATGTCGATGTTCTTAAAAATAATACAGGTTCAATTATATTTGTTAAAATACAATAATTGTTAATCTTGTGAACAAAATAAATAAAGAATTTCAAACCCTTGGCACTTTGGCTTGGAAAAGTGTTTTTTCACTGAAACTGCATCAAGTTTTCGTGTGAAAGATTTTCAATCACTATTTGTATAAAAAATTAACAATAACAATAAATAATAACACTTATTTATTGTTAATTGTAAACTATGTTATTTGCAAGAATATCTGCATCAATGCAGATGATGAAGGAAAATCCGAAATTGGAAAACCACAAATTCCAAATTTTTTAACAAAATTGTTCATAACAATTATAATTGTTGTTTTTTTACCAAAATTGTGACTAATAATCACTTTCACAATAATTTAAAGCATTTTTATCCAAGAACATATTTTTTTCGATAAAAATTACAATATTTGGCTATTTGTTAATTCAATTTGTTTATAATGATTGAAACATACAATAATCAAACAATTCAAATTATTGACATTCTGGAAGTACTCTTGCGTTGATTTAAGATGATTTTCATTATATGCAAACCGTTGTTGAAGAGTAAATCATTATTTTTGGAAAAATCTCGACATTCTCATACTTTGAGAAAACATATAACAAATAAAGAAATGAAAATGCAAAAATCTCTGACAAAGGTGCTCTTTGAAATTTATCGAACTTTAATTTGAAAAAAAAAATAATTGCAAATCGGGGCAAAAATGAAGGCTGCAGACTTTTTTGAACGAAAAAAATGCGTTTCCTCCCACTGTGTGACGCGTCCGGTAGCCTGGTCAAAGGATAAAGAGAATGAACCGGACCGTTGCATAAAATTTACTATTTTAAAACTGCCGGAAATTAATTATTTATTTATCATTTTGTAAAATATCAAGCCTTGGATTTCGCGGACAATTATTGACTGATTTTTATCAAACCATTCAGAATCAATAAAGAACCAGTCAAAAATAAATAGTGTGCATGAAACCCAGCCATCAATTTTATATTCTTGTTTAAAAAGGATAATTTTTGTTGCAGCTCATTACGCTCTCTAAATAAGATTTTATTTTTCAAAATAAGAACACTTCAAGTGCGAAACAAGCATGAAGAAAGCTGCATTATCATTCTCCGGTGTCTCATTTTTGTTGCAACTCAAAACAACACCGAGTCGGTGTACTTTTGAGGATCGGCATTTTTCTGTAATGTAATTTTAAGCGCTGATTACGAATACGGTCATGAAAACACCCACAAAAGTCATTTTCAAGGACAAAACTGGAAAAAAAGAAAGGTTCGAAACCAAAATTTATGTTCAAAAACGTATATTTTGCCAATTTTGAATATGATTGGAAGTATTTTTACGACTTCAATGTAAAAGAAACAGTGTTATGAATGATAAATAATTTAGAAGGACCAATGAGATCATGATTAGTATTAAACAAGTGACAACATTGAAATATTTTAAAGATTATTCATTAGTCACACTCATATTGAAATTCTTGATAAGTGGGTTTCCTTTATTTAAAAAAAGTAAGGACCATGATTGACATACTGTGTTTCATCCTAATGATTTTCCCCAATTCTATTTGTAAATATAATGGTATCTAGCATATGAATTTACATTACAGTATATTTATTTGCTTTTGAAATAGTTTAAATTATAAAGCTTTTTTTCTCGCAACACACGCTGGAGCCAAATCGGATTCGCGCCATCAAATTAAGGTAGAGGTTAAAATTGTTCATCGACTTTCTTTTTCTTTCAGAACAATTCTATATTAAATTTAGTAAAACTTTGTGTCAGCCAATTTTTGAGAAACATTTTCATTTTTTTACCAACAAAATTAAAACAGATTAATTCGTTTATTAAATTGTTCATTATATTAACAATTTTTAGTAATGTTCAAACAGGTAACGAAATATTGTTATTACGTATATTGCGATTATACACTCTAAAAGTTACGCTTGTCTCATGAAACAAAAGTTTGAAAATAATGAGCATTCCCAGGCAGAAATATTATATATAGTTTATATATAGTGTGAAGTATTATATATAATATTCACTTGTTTTACATATTTTTTATATAAAACAAATGAATATTATATATAATACTTTACACTATATATAAACTATATATAATATTTCCGCCTGGGTTGTAGAAAAGATTCAAACCCAAACTTCAATATTTCCATTTTAATACTAAAATTTCCATCAGCTACGGAAAGGAATACTTACACAGATTAGACGAAAAAAGACAATTTTCTGGAAAAAAATATATACAGCAAATTTTTTTGCCAAAAATATTTGGGCGGATGATCTAATGAAATACTGAAACCCTAATCTGTGTCAGATCGTTGCGTATAATGTTAATTAACAATAAAATTAAAATTAAAACGATCTTTCAACGCATTTGCTTAAATTGTTGCTTTCGGTTAAGAGATGGGTAGAAAGTACATAACATATAATTTATATGCCATGAAAAACGTTTAAAATGATCCCTAACCGAACTTTTTTTAGCTAATACTTTACGAAATATTAATTTGTTAATTAAGCGTAGCGTGTTTTCGGAAAAACCTGCGTTTTATTGCATTTTCATTGTTATAAAAAGTACTTTGATCATATTTCTCTTCTTAGATAGGATAGTCTTGAAGATAAGATAATTTTTCTTCAAGAAAAACAACTTTTCAGATATACATCAAAATTTTTACATTTTTCATAACAAATTCTTATAAACAATAATTTTTTATATCTATTGTTGTCGGAAAAATCTAAACGAAATTTTTTAAACCCATTAGAAAAATGGATGATTGTCATGAAAAGTAATGTCATTTTTTAATTGGTTAAACTAAATAATGTTTTGTAATATATGAGTTACAGAAAAACTGATTAGGCCGTTTGATCTTACGGAAAAAATTACATGGAGACGAAGTGTTAAATAATTTTTTTCTCCGTCTAATTTTGTAAGTAGTATAAATAAATGTTTATTCATGTGCCGTACTATTTATTTATTTATTGCTACTTAACAAATTGGGTTTAGATAACAATTATCTATAACATGGGCTATACTTATTTTTCTTCGTTAAATCGAATGGCGTAATCAGTTTGTCTAGAACTCACATATATCTATACAAATTGTTTCAAACAATTGAAAAACTAGTTATTTCTTCATGAGAAATCGTCTTTTAATCAAATGCCCTCAACCCAGTATGAACTTCTCTGCTATGTATATAGTTCTACCCATGGGACATAATAAATTTAAAATTGTTTGTAACTTTATAAATTGTTTTTAAATTTTGAATTAATGACAGTTTTTCAAAAAAAAGGGTGTAATTTCAACCTTTCATGGTTTTGGGTTGCAAAATGAACTACTTGGTTTGAAGTTAATCTACTTTTTGGAAAATGCATTTTTTTTGGTTGAAGATTCATCGCTTAAGTCGAAATTTCATATTTTTTGGGTGAAGATTCAACTTTTTTGTTGAAGATTCGTCTTTTTTCTTTGGTTAAAAATTAATTTTTTTATCTGAAAATTTAACAATTTGGTTCAAAATTCATATTTTCCGATTTCAAATTCAACTATTTGGTTAAGGATTTAACTATTTTGTTAAATATTCCTTTTTTCGTTTGATTCAACTGTTGGAAAAATTTGTTGTTAGGTACAATATTTATATTTTTATGGCAGAAAATTCATTTTTTCGGGTACATAATTGAACTGTCTTGAAAAGTTCACGTTTTGGCTATAAACTTCAATTGTTTTTGGTTAAATTTTAATCTTTTTTGTTAAAAATTTGTCCTTTTGGAATGAAAAGACATGTTTATGACAGAAAAATCACCTTTCGTGGTTGAGAAGGAACTTTTTGTTGAAAATTCATCTTTTCGGGTTGAAATCTAACTGTCTTAAAACAATTTTATGTTTTTGGCTATAAAATTCAACTGCTATTGGTTCAATTTCAATATTTTTTATTAAAAATTCGTCCTTTCAAAACGAAAATTCATGTTTTATGTTAGAAGAGTCATATGTCGTGGTTGAGTATAAACTTTTTGTTAAAAATTAATCTTTTCGGGTTGATAATTCAACGGCTATTTAAAAAATTCATGTTTTTGGCTGTAAAATTTAATTATTTTTGATTGAGTTTTAATCTTTTTTGTTACAAAAGTGGTCCTTTCAGATTGAAAATTCATGTTTTATGATAGAAAAGTCACCTTTCGTAGTTGAAGATAAAATTTTTTGTTAAAAATTCAACTGCCTTCGAAAAAATTCGTCTCTTTGGCTTGAAAATGTATCTATTTGTTTCAAAATCCAACAATTTTGTTAAAAATTCGTCTTTTTGCATGAAAATTAAACTATTTATTTGTTAATGCAACTGTTTGGTTAAAAATGAATTTTTATTTCTTGAAAATTCGATTAATTTATTTGAAATTTTATCTTTTTCGGTGGAAAATTTAAATATTTGGTTCAAAATTCAACTATTTTCTTGCAATAAATCATCTTTTTTCGAACATTCGGGTATTTGGATTGAAAATTCGTCCTTTTCGAGTAAAAATTCATCTTTTTTGGTAGAAAAATTCTTGGTTGAAAATTTAACTGTCTTCTAAAAAATTCGTCTTTCTGGCTTGAAGGTTTATTATTTGTTTCAAAATGCAACTGTTCGTGGTTGAAAGTTCTACTATTTTTTTGTAAATGGATATTATAATGGTTATTATAACCTTTTATCTATATTTGTATTGTTTATTGTTAACGTGTTTGAATAAAATGTGTGCAGAATGAAATGTAAAGAAATGTCTGAGAGAATCCAAATTATTATGGTTTATAATATATTTTGGTAATACATTAAAAAAAAAATAAAAAAGTGCGAAAACAATTTTGCAAAACATTTTTCTTCATTTTTGGAAATTTAATACTTTTGAAGAGAGGCTTAATTAACGTACGACCTTGGACAAATATTTATTACGCTAAGCTCTTGCCTGGAAAAATTTATTTGTAAAGTTTGTGTACCTAAGATAAAATTGGTATATGAAATTAATTATGATTGTAATCGATATATATACACCTTTGAGATATAATATTATATAAATGTCTCAAGGTAAAATCATAATAAAAGTGTCTACAAAATTATAACCTGCCTCTTTCCTGTATTTTGTTTTTTATGAACTGAAACATTTAGCATTTAAAATATTTCAGTCTCTAATAAATATTGACTAAATAGAAGAGGTATATTGAATTTATTGTGGGAAAATTTCGGGAAATTAATCATTGACATATAAAAAAATAATTTTAAAAAATATCAAGGTTTATTTAACTAACTTGAGTTCACTTGAATCCAAAAATACTCTCCAAATATTTTAAGTTTTCAGCTACAGAAATTAATTTTCAACTGAAATGATGAATCTTTAATCAAAAAGTAAAATTTGAAACAAATAGTTGAATTTTCAACCCAAAAGATGAATTTTCTACCAAAAAAAAGAAAAATTTTCAACAAAATAATTGAAGTTTCGAATAAAAAATACAAATTTTCAAGCAAAAATGGAATAGTTAAATTTTCTGTTAGAAAAAAAATTTTTTAACTAAAATGATGAACCTTCAAACCAAAAAAAAAATCATTTTAAAACTAATAATTGAATTTTAACGTAAATGATTAATTTTCTACCAAAAAAAATTAATTTTCAACAAAATGCATGAAATTTCAACTGAAAAAGATCAATTTTAATCAAAAATAGAATGGTTAAATTTTCAACAACAAAAAATACGAATTTTGAAGAAAACAATTCAATTTTCAACCAAAATAATGAATTTTTAACCAAAAAGATGATGTTTCAACTAATGAGACTTTACTTTTCTACCAAAAAATAAGACAAACTTTCAACAAAATAGTTGAATTTTACCTAAACAATTTTTCACTTAAAATAGAATATTTATATTTTTAGTAAGCAGATTAATTTTTAACCAAATGAAATAAATTTTCTACCGAACAGATGAATTTCCAACGAAGAAGATCAATTTTTTCAGTCTATCATGAAATAGTTAAATTTTCAGTTTGAAAAATCAATTTTCAACCACAAACAAGTAATTATGAAAAAAATGTTTTTTAACTAAAATGAAGAATCATCAACCAAACGATAATAATTTTCAACAAAATAGTTCTACTTTCAACTAAATAGTTGAATTTTCAATCAAATAAATCAAATTTTAACTAAAATGATGAATCTTCAACCAAATAAATTAGGTTTTAAAGAAATAGTTGAATTTTCAACCGAACAGATGAATTTTCAACGAAGAAGATGAATTTTTCAGTCTAACATAGAATAGTTAAATTTTCAGTTTAAAAAATCAATTTTCAACCACAAACAAATAATTACGAAAAAAATGTTTTTTAACTAAAATGAAGAATCATCAACCAAAAGAAAATAATTTTCAACAAAATAGTTCTGCTTTCAACTAAATAATTGAATTTTCAACCAAATAAACTAAGTTTTAAAGAAATAATTGAATTTTCAACCCAAAAGATGAATTTTTTACGAACAAAGACAAAGTTTCAAGGAAATACATAAATTTTCAACTGAAAAGATAAATTTCCAACCAAAAATAAAATAGTTGGAATTTACAATTAGAAAAATAACTTTTCAACCAAAAAATAAAACGTATTCTTAACAAAATAGTTTCGTTCTTGATAAAAGAAATTAATTAGTAACAAAAAAAAATGATGTTTCAACTAATGAGATTACTTTTCTAAAAAAAAAAAGGATTTTCATCAAAATACGAGGAGTTGAATTTTCATCTAAAATAGATCCATTTTCAATTTAAAATAAAACAGTTAAATTTTCAACCAAAATGGTGAGTTTTCAACAAAAAAGAAAATTATTTACATAAATGTTTAGCCCAAAAATAAATAATTTTTAACAAATTTGTTAAATTAAAAAAAAAACACTAGAATGATGAATCATCAACCAAAAAAATGAATTTTTAACAAAGTAGTTCCTACTTTCGACTAAGTTGTTGAATTTTCAATAAAAAAGGAGAATTCTCAGCGATAAATATAATACTTGATGTTTGAACAAAAAAATATTTCAATTTTGAACAAAAAACAATTGAATTCAAGCAAGAATGACGCATTTTCAACTAAATAGTGGCATCCTCAACCAAGGCAGATTATTTTTCACAAGCAGAGAGGTGAATTTTCAAGCTAAAAAGACGAATTAAAAAAAAAAGCAATTCAATTTTAAACCAAGAAGAATTACTTTTTCATAAAAATTTTGAATTCCCTGACTTTTTCTGAAATTCTGAAATTCCCTGACCTGTCACAAACCTGTTTTATGTAAGTTTTGTAATGCTGTTTTTAATTTATATACTCAATTTTTTAAATTCAAATATGAATAAAATGGGGTTAAATGCCAATAAAATTAAAAATAAGACAAAGGTTGATGGAAAATTACGAGAATAGATTGAAAGTGTGGCGTAACAAAATATTTATCATTATTATAATTATTCCATTATCCTTCAAACACCGTAATTTTTGGTTTATTCATGTCAATTTTAAGGACCATGTTCTTCTTGCTTGTATTAATTTTTTTCAACCTTCTTTGCAACTCTTTGATTGACTCTACCATAACAACATTATCATCTGCGAAAGCTAACCCACGCACCCTCATTGTCCCGAGATCCACACCTTCTTCGTCGAAGAGGGCCATTCTTGAACACTTTTCCATGAATATAATAAATAACCATGAAGACATAACGCATCCTTGCCTAACACTTTACATAATATCAAACCAATCACTTAGTTGCCCATTTACCCTCACACTCGCTTTGCTACCTGCATATATTGATTTTATTGCTTTCAGGAGCCATCCATTGACTCCATACTTTTCCAGGACGTCCCAAAGCTTACCTCCATTCACCGAATCAAACACTTTTTCTAAATCAACAAATGCGCAGAAAACTTTTTCGTTTACTCTAAAACTTTTGTCCATGATTTGTCTCAGGCTACCTAAATATCTGATCCGCACATGATCTTTCTGCCATAAATCCACATTGGACTTCCCAGATCTTATCTTCCATTATAAGTATTTTTGGATATACAGTAAACTCTTGCTTATTCCAAGGCGCACCTATTCCAAGTACCCTATGCTGGGATATTCCATGCCACTTCTCTGTGGAGGCCTCTGGAAAATATTGTCATGAGAGTTGACGGTCGCCATGTGGCGGCGCCAGCTATGCAGTTGGCCTAGAATTCAAATAATTTTTACCAGGAATTTTAAGAAAACTTTTTTATTCTTTTGAAATCTTCAAAATTCTCAAGGCAAAATGTTCGGCAAAAATTCTTTCCTTTATTCTCGTTCATCACAACAACAACAAACTTGATAAAATTTCAGTTTAAAAATCTTAAAACTTAATTCTAGAGCAAAAAAAAAATTAAGTCCGTTTTTATAATATAAAAAGCACCAAATATCACATTTTTGACACTTTTCCCATACATTTGAATAATTTTCGGCCTAAAAGTACAGTGCCACGGGGCTGATAATTACCGAAAATTAACTTTTTGATTAAAAATTTAACTATTTTGTATGAAAAATAAAATATTTGGTTAAAAATTGAACTATTTTGTTAAAATTTTGTTTTTTTCTAAATTAATATTTTTGTCTGGAAGTTTAAGTAGTCCATTTTTGGTAAAAAATTTATCCTTTGTGAGTTGAAAATTGAACTACTTAATTATGCGATTTTTACAGTTTTGCGGCCACCCTGATATAATATTTTTGTTAGTAATTTATTTGTCTTATATTTATATTTCTTCTTATTGAAAATCCAACAATTTGATTAAAAAGTAATCCTTTTTGTTTAAAAATTCAACTGTTGTGATGAAAATTCGTCTTTTTTGGTTGAAAATTAACCTTTTTTTTATTGAAATCTCAACTAATTGGGTAAAAGTTAAGTTTTTGACTTATTTCCTTCTTTGAAGTTTTTTTTAAATTAAAAATTCGTCCATTTGGTTCAAAAGTCATATTTTTTTCTTGAAAAATCGAGTACTTGGTTAAAGATTGAACCAATTAGTTTAAAAAGTTATTTTTTCGTTGCAAATTCGTTTTTTTTTGTTGGCATATCAGCAATAACATTTTTGGTTGAAAATTCAACTTTCAGGTTGAAAATTTCTCTGCATTCTAACATATTCGTCATTTTGACTTAAAAATTTAACTATTTGGTTAAAAATACAAATATTTCTCGTTGAAGTTTAATATATTTTGAATAAAAATTCGATCATTAGGTTGAATTGTCATCTTTTTTTGTTGAAGATTCATTATTTTAGTTAAAAATTCATCTCTTTGGTTGGAATTTTTTTTTCAACTGAAAAATTTAACTATTCCAATTGAAGATTCATCACTTTAGTTCAAAATTCATCTCTTGGTTGAAAATTGAACTATTTTGTTGAAAACTGATATTTTTTAATATAAAATTCAACTACTTTGTAAACAATTTTTTTTAATGTTCATCCCTTTGGTTGAAAATTTTTTATTGCTTGAAAATTAATTTTTTTTGTTGAAAATTCACGTTTTCGAGTGGAAAATTCAACTGTTTTACAGAAAAATTTTTTTCTTGATTAGAGAATCTTTATTTGTTAAAAGTTCGTCTTTTTGGTTGAAAAATTTCATCATTTTAGTTGAAAACTTAACTCTTTGGTTGAAAATTCATTTTTTTTATCGATAAAAATGGAACTTTTATATTTTAAGTTGAAAATTGATCATTTTAGTAGAAAATTAAACTAATTGTTTAAAAATTCATGTATGTTGTCAAAAATTCGTCTTTTTGGTAGAAAATTAATCTTCTTGGTTGAAAATTAATTTTTCTGGTTTTAAAATTAATTTCTTTTAGTACAAATTTCATCTTTTTTGGTTTAAATATCGGATATTCACTTTTTTGTTAAGAATTGATCTTTGTAGGTTGAAAATTAAACTATTTGGTTAAAACTTCAAATATTTTGTTGAAAATTTAACTATTTTATTAAAAATGAAACTATGTTCTATAATATTAATTTTTTCTTGTTAGAATATCAGCTATTACATTTTGTTTTAAAAAATCCATATTTTTGTTTAAAATTCAACATTTTGGGTTGAAAATTCAATTGGCTTCTAAAAAATTCGTCATTTGGGCTTGAAAAGTTGACTATTTGTTTAAAAATAGGCTGTGTCTAGACGTCCCAAAAAATTGGGGGAATTGGAAAAGGGGATAGATTTTTTTGGTTCAAAATTCATTATTATAGTTGAAAAATCATTGCTTTGTTGAAAAATTTGGTTATTTTGTTACGAAATTATTTTATGTTGTTAAAAATTAAACTTTCCATTTTTGGTTAAAAATTGATACTTTTTTTTGTTGAAAAATCAAATATTGTTTGAAAAATTAAATATTTTGATGAAAAATGTTTTTTGTTTTGTTTTGAAATCCATCTCTTTTGGTAAAAATTCAACTTTTCCGGTTGAAAAATCACCTGCTGCTAAAACATTCAATTATTTGATTGAAAATACAACAATTTTTGGTTAAAGTCTGATCTTTTTTATTTGAAGAATTTGATCATTTGTTTGAAAATTCATCAATTTCGTTAAAAATTAAACTATATTGTTAAAAATTAATATTTTTTGGTTGAAATAAATGAATTTGAAATTTTTTAAACTTACTTATTGAATAACTTCCCCAAGAGGGAAGTAGAATAATAAATACATCAAATAAGCCAATTGAATTTATTTTACACGGTACAGTTAATATTTACCTTATGCTATTTTCACTCATGCCTTCTATTCTACTCAGTTTCACGAAAATTCCTATTTTTATTACCAAAAACAGTTTCTTTTTATTTTTCAGGAACACTCGTGTTTATTCTAATGCCATGCATGTCTTTTATTTCTTCCTTTAAGGTCTGAAAAAAATAAAAAACTGTATTAGAAACAACATTTTTAAGAGAGAATAGAATTCATTTTAACACTAGCAATAGAAATTCTTGCCTCATTGATTATTCGATGCTGCTTCACAATTGTTAGTCCCTTAAATTCAGGAGCAATTACATTGATTTCAAACATTGCTCCACAACCTCCTACAAAATAATACAATCATTTGAATATAAACTCAAAAATAAAAACTTAATAAATGCAAACTTCACAGCACAAAATGCTCTCAAAACAGGGGAAATAGGGGGATTTTTTACGAAAAAAAGCGAATAATAGGGGAACGAAATCTTTAAAATAAAATTAATGTAGGAATTTTCAACAAAAAAAGAATTTTCAACCAAATATTTTATTTTTCAGGCTCAAAATCGAATATTTTAGAAGACATTTGACTTTTATATCCGAAAAGATAAATTTTCAACACAAAAATACGAATTTTCAGCAAAAGAGTTGAGTTTTCAAACTAGAAATCAATTATATTAGACAAATTTTATTTTTAAAACCGAAAAGACGAATTTTCAACCATATAGTTGAATTTTCAACAAAGAAATAATATTTTTTCACCACACAATTGTATTTAAAACCAAATATATAAACATTGAAGCAAAAGAGACGAATTTTTATTTCAAAAAGTTGAATTTTTAACCCGGAAAAAAAAATTTTCAACCAAATAGGAGAATTTCCAAGAAAATGGTTGAATTCTTAACCAAAATAGATACATTTTCTACAAAAAAAAAACGATTTTTTCAATCAAATACATGAATTTACAATCCAATAGTTGAATTTTTAACTAAAAAAGATCAATTGTCAACAAAAATGTAATATTTTTATTTTGAGTTATGAAAATTAATTTTCAACCAAAAAAACCTAATTTTCAACAAAATAGTTAAATTGTCAACAAAAAAATATATATTTCTAACAAATTAGTTCAACTTTCAACCAGACAGCTGAATTTTCAACCCATAAAGGTGATTTCAACAAAAAATGTAATATTTGATACATCAACGAACAGAAAAAAATTAAATTTTTAATCAAAAACTGTTGAATGCAACCACAAAAAACGAATTTTCAATAAAAGAGATGAATTTTCAAGCAAAAAAGACGAATTTCTAGAAAAAAAGTTGAATTTTTCATCCGAAAGTATGAATTTTCAACCAAACAGTTTAATTTCTACCAAAATATTTGAATTTTTGACCAAAAAAAGACGAATTTTCAACAAAAAAGTTGAATTTTCGAACAAAAAAGATCAATTTTCAACGAAGAGCTAAAACTATCGACCAAAAGAGATTAATTCTAGTTGAAAAATATACTATTATACTTTTTAAATAAAAATAATCAACTTTCAACCAAAAAAGATGACTTTTCTACCAAGAGATGAATTTTCAATCCATAAGGACAAATTTTCTGAGCAAAAAGATAAATGTTCAACTAAACAGTTAAATTTTCAAACCGAAAATATGAATTTCCAAACAAAAATTGATTTTCAACCAAATAGTTGCATTTTCAACAAAATAGTGAAATTTCAACCAAATAGTTGAATTTTCAACCTACAAAGATGAATGATAAAAAAATATAATGCTGATATTTAAACCAAAAAACATTATATTTTTACCTAAAGAGATGAATTTTAAAACCAAAAAGACAGATTTTCCAACAAGAAGATTAATGTTTTACTAAAAAAGACGAATTTTTAACCCAAAAACATTAACTTTAAAACAAAAAAATTAATTTTAACTCAAATAGTTAAATTTTCAACAAAACAATTGAATCTTTTACCAAAACAGAATCATTTTTAACTAAACAGTTGTAATTTCAACAAAAAAATGAAATTTCTACCAAAAGACGAATTTTCTACAAAAAAGTTGACTTTTCAACCCGAAAATACGAATTTTAAACAAAAAACTTAAATTTCAAACATATAGTTGAATTTTCTATCAAAATAGTTGAATTTTTAACCCGAAAATATGGAGCTTCAACCAAGAAGATTAATTTTCAATCAATTAGTTGAATTATCAATCCGAAATTTTCGAACCAAAAATATAATAGTAGACTTTACAATTAAAAATTAATTTTAACAAAACATTTGAATTTTCAACTAAAAAAGCATGTCGTTTCAACAAAATAATTAAATTTTTAAACAAAAAGATAAATTCTCAACCAAAAATGTAATCGTAGATTTCTCAATTAAAAATAATTAACTTTTAAAAAAAAAGATTAATTTTCTACCAAAAGAGATAAATTGTAAAAAAACAATGAATCTTTAACAAAAGAGTCGATTTTTGCTGCTAAAAAACAAATCTTTTAGAAAAAATTTTATTTTTAAACCCGAAACGATAAATTGTCAACAAAAAAGATTATTTTCAACCAAGAAAGATGAATTTTCAACAAAGAAAGAATAATTTTCAACCAAACAGTTGTATTTACAACCAAATAGTTGAAATTCCAAGCAAAAGAGATGAATTTTTAACCAAAATGTTGAATTTTCAACCAAAAAGACGAATTTTCAACAAAAAAATTAAGTTTCAACGAAATAGTTAATTTTTTTTACCAAAACAGTTGAATTTTGAAACCAAAAAGCAGAATTTTCTATCAAGAAGATTAATTTTCTACCAAAAAGCAGAATTTTCAATAAAATACATGAATTTTCAACCAAAGAGTTAAATTCACAAGTAAAAAAGATCAATTCTCAACCAAAAATTCATTAGTTCAATTTTAAGTCATAAAAATTAATTTTCAACAAAAAGCTCGAGCGTTCAACAAAATAGTTTAATTGTTAATCAAAGAAATGAATCTTCAACCAAAAAAATGAATTTTTAGCAAAGTTGTTCAACTTTCAACAAAGTATAAATGTAATAGTTGATACATCCAGAAATAAAAAAATAAAATTTTTAATTCAAAACAGTTGAATTCACCCAAAAAAAACGAATGTTAAGAGAAGAGATAAATTTTCAAGCCAAAAAGACGAATTTTATACGAAAAAAAATGGAATTTTCAACAAAAAAGATAATTTTCAACCAAATAGCTTAATTTCTACCAAAATGGTTGAATTTTAAACCAATAAAGACGAATGTTTAACAAAACAGTTAAATTTTTAACAAAAAAAGTTTAGGTTTCAACCAAAAAATTAAATTTTCAACGAAAAGAGATAAATTCTAATCGAAAAGTATAACATTAGACAAAAAGTTAAACTTTCAAGCAAAGGAGATGAATGTTTAACAAAAAAAGTTGAACTATTTAACTAAATAGTTTAATTTTCAACCAAGAAAGATTGAACAGTCAAGAAAGAAACAAAATTCAACCCAATTGTTGAATTTTCCAGCCAAGAAATCGAATATTCGACAAAACAGTTAAATTTTCAAACTGAAAATATGAATTTCCAACCAAGAAGTTCATTTTAAACCAAATAGTCGAATTCACTACAAAATTGTTAAAATTTAAAGCCAAAAGGACAAATTTTCTAAGAAAACAATTTAATTTTCAACTAAAAAATGTGAAACCAAGAAAGGTTTTTCAGTCAAGAAAGAAAAAAATGCAACAAAATTGTTGAATTTCAAAGACAAAAAGACGAATTTTCTATAAAATACTTGAATTGTCAATTCAAAAATACAAGTTTTCAACAAAAAAGGTGAATTTTTCAAACAAAAGAGAACATCTCTGATCAAAAAATATAATAGTAGACTTTTGAAGTAACAATAAAGAACTTTTAACCAAAAAAGGTAACTTTTCTAACAAGAGATGAATTTTCAATCCATGAAGAAGAATTTTCTATTCAAAAAGACAAAAAAAAAACTTTACAAACAAATAATTAAATTTTTAACAGCAACAAAAAATGAAATTTCTACCAAAAGAGACGAATTTCTAACAAAAAAGTGGAATTTTTAATACGAAAATATGAATATTCAACAAAAAAGTTCATTTTCAACCAAAAACAATCAATTTTCAACCAAAAATCGTTTAATTGAATTTTCAACTAAAGAGATTTATCTTCAACTAAATAGTTTAATTTTTAAACAAAAAAGATAGAATCTCAACAAAAAAAATGGAATAGTTGATACATCAACGAACAAAATTTTTTAAATTAAAAAAAGTTAAATTGACACAAAAATAAATAATTTTTATCAAAAGAGACGAAATTTCTACCAAAAAAGACGAATTTTCAAAAAAAAAAATTTCAATTTTCAACTTAAAGAAGATGAGATTTCAATCAAAAAATTAAATTTTCAACCAAAAAAGATGAATTCTGGTCCAAGAATATAATATTGAACTTTTCAGACGAAAATGGTTAACTTTCAACAAAAAAAGATGAATTTTCTACCAGGAGATGAATTTTCAATCCATAAGGAAAAATTTTCTATCTAAAAAGACGAATGTTTAACAAAAGAGTTGAATTTTCAAATCCAAAGACAAATTTTCAACAAAAGAGTTGTATTTTCAACCAAGAAAGATTTTTCCGTCAAGAAAGAAAGAAAAATCCAACCCAATTGTTGAATTTTTAATAAAAAAAAAACAGTTAAATTTTTAAACTGAAGATATAAATTTCCAACTAAAAACTTTATTTTTCAATCAAGCAGTTGAATTTGCTACCAAATTTTGAAAATTTATAGCCAAAAAGACGACCTTTCTACAAAATAGTTTAATTTTCAACCCAAAAATGTAAATTTACAACGAGAACATTAATTTTTAACAATAAGAAAACTAATTTTCAACCAAAAATATAATAGTAGGCTTTTTAAATAAAAATAATTAACTTTCAAGCAAAAAAGATGAATTTTCTACGACAAGATGAATTTTCAATCCATACGGAAGAATTTTCTATAGAAAAAAAACGAATTTTCAACAAAACAGTTGAATTTTCTATCCAAAAATATGAGTGAAAAATAGATGAACTTTCAAAAAAATAATTAAATTTTCAATAAAAACAGATGAATTTTCAATCCATACGGACGAATTGTCTATCCAAAATGACAAATGTTCAAAAAAACAATTGAATTATCGACAAAAAATGATGAATTTTTAACAACAAAATTAAATTGTCAGCCAAAATAGATGAATTCCGATCCAAGAATATAATAGTAGACTTTTTAAATAAAAAAAAAATTATTTTTCTAACAGAAATTAATTTTCAATCCATAAGAAAGAATTTTCTATCCAAAGAGATGAATGTTGAAAAAACAGTTGAATTTTCGACCACGGAAGATTACTTTTAAACAAAACAGATTTCTTTTCAACAACAAAATTAAATTTGCAACCAAAAGAGATTAATTATAGTCGGAAAATATAATAGTAGACTTTTCAAATAAAAATAATTAACTTTAAACCAAAAAATATGACTTTTCTACCAATTTTTTATTTGTTTAATTTAATTTAATTTTAGTTTTAATCATTTAATTAAATAATCTTTTCTACCAATTTTCAATCCATAAAGAAGAATTTTCTATTCAAAAAGACGAATTTTTAACAAAACACTTGAAATTTTTACCAAAAGAGACGAATTTTCAACCCAAGAATATTAATATTCAATCAAGAAAGATTTTCCAGCCAATAAAGAAAAAAATTTAACCAGATTGTTGAATTTGCAAGCCAAAAATACCAATTTTCTACAAAACAGTTGAATTTTCTACCAGAAAATATGAATTTTCAACAAAAAAAGTTAATTTTTTAAACAAAAGAAATTAATTCTGTTACAAAAATATAATATTAGACTTTTCAAATAAAACTAATGAACTTTAAACCAAAAAGATGACTTTTGTACCAAAAGATGAATTTTCAATCCATAAGGAAGAATTTTGCGTTCAAAAAGACAAAACATTTGAATTTTCGACAGCAAAAAAATACTTTTTAAAATAATAATTTAAATTTTAACGAAATAGTTAAATTTTTAACGAAAAATATGACATTTTCACCCAAAGAGACGAATTTCAACAAAATAGTTGAATTTTTAACCCGAAAATATGAATATTCATTAAAAAAGTTCATTTTCAACAAAGTAGTTCAATTTTCAAAAAAAAATGATGATTAACAAAATATTTGACTTTTCAGCAAATTAATTAAATTTTCAACCAAAAGATATATTTTCTGAACCAAAAATATAATAGTAAACTTTTCAATTAAAAATTATTTTCAACAAAATAAGCAAATGTTTAATCAAAAAGTTGAATCCTGAACCAAAAATATATTACTAGATTTCTCAATTAAAAATAATTAATATTCAACTAAAAATAGTTGGATTTTCTTATTAGATTCTATTAATTTAATTCTCATTTCAGCAAAAAAACGTGAAAAATGAGAAGTTTTTTGAAAGCGGGGGGAAAAAAGAGAAATTCTTAACAAAAAGGGAATTTTTCAAAAAATAAAAATAAATTATAAAAAAAAAAAAAATGCATGTGAAGTCTGAAATTAAAAGGCCCTTTAAAAACTAGTGTTGATTTTTACCCGAAACGTCGGTGACTTCGATGAGCTTTGCTTCTGGAAATTTGTTTCTCAAAATGTTGCTCATTTTTTGCTCGGCTTCTTTTCCAGCGAGAACGCTACTTGGTCCGCTCCAAACTTTCGACAGCAGCTGCAACACTTTTATTTTATTCATCCTTCTTGTTTTGGGGTCATTTGAAATATTTAATTGCAAATTTTGGCAAATATCAAATCGATTTCAGGATATGCGTAAATGGAAGTAAACTGCAGCGAATTTTTCAAATTTCTGCATCTGCTTTTTCGTTTTACTTGTAAAATTTTTTTCTTTTCTCTTCCGAATTCTTAGTTGCTACAAATTATCATTTCACCAATTGAGATTATATATATATTTACTATAAAAAGTATCTTTAAAAATTAATTTTAAGGAATATTTTGAACAATAAGTTTTTAAATTTGAAAAAAAATTACAATTCTTTCAATAGAATGTTCTTTTTCAATTTTCTTTTTTTGTACAGATTTTAAGGGTGTTTTTTATCGATTTTTTATGAAAAAAATAATCTGATATATATAAAAAATTAATTGATAATTGACTTACCGAAATCCTACGAAAATTTGACGTAATTTTGGCAGCGAACATATTTGTGTCAATATTATCAGCTGTTCACAATTCTTTTGTCTTTTAAAGAGGCGATCGTCTACTGTAAATTGAATTAAAAAATTAATTATTTCATTATTTGATTTATAAGTTAGGTTATTAACAATTCTGTAACAAATAATTAAGAAAATTAACAAAATTGTTTAGAAAATAGTTGACTTTTTAATAAAATAATAATTTTCAAGTTAAAAAGTGTAAATATTTAGAAAATAGATTACTTTTTAACAAAATAATTGAATTTCTAACCAGGTAGTTAAATTTATAACAAAATTGTTGAATTGTCAGCCAAAATGACGAATTTTTTTAGATAACAGTTGAGTTTTCAACAAAAAAGTTGATTTAAAACCAAGAAATACGAATTTTCCATTCAAAAGGAGAAAATTTTCTATCCAAAAAGATGAATTTTCGAACAAAAAATTACTTTTTAACAGCAGAGTTAAGTTTTTATTTAAAAAAGATGACTGGTTTAGAAAATAGTTGACTATTTAATAAAATAATTGAATTTTTAATAACATAGTTGAATTTTTAATGAGATGGTTACATTTTCAAGACAAAAAGACGAATCTTCAACAAAATAGTTAAATTGTCAACCAAATCTTGAACTTTCAAGTCAAACAGACGATTTTTCAACAAAAGACTTGAATTTTCAAAAAAAAGAGATTTCTTTCCTACAAAAAAAAATAATTTTCTACCAGATTGTAGTTAAATTTTCAACTAAAAAGGCCGATTTTTTAAAAAAATAGTGGAATTTTTAACAAAATAAATGAATTTTCAATAAAAAAAGTATTTTCCATAAAAAAGACCGCATATTCGAATTTATACCAAAATAGTTGAATTTTAAACCAAAAAGTATGGCTTTCTAACAAAATAGTTGCATTTTTTAATAAATAATTAAACTTTCACCAAAAGGTCAGAAATTTCAATGAAAATAAAGGAATTTTCAACTAAATATTTGAATTTGAACCAAATACTTGAATTTTTAAACAAATAGTTAAATTTTTAAGAAAATAGTTGAATTTTTAACTAAATAGTTGAATTTTCAAGAAAATAAGACGAGTTTTCATTAAAATAGTTAAATTTTTTACCACATTCTTGAATTTTCAACCAAAAAAGAATACTTTTGAGCAACGAAAAATTCATTTTTAACCAGATAGTTGAACTTTTAACAAAATAATTGAATTTTCAACAAAATAGTTCAATTTTTAATCAAGGGAGGCGAATGTTCAAGAAAATAGTTAAATTTCTAACCAAGTAGTTGTATTTTTTAGAAAAAAGGACGATCATTTAATAAAATTATTAAATTTTTAAACAAATACTTGACTTATTCTAACAAAAAGATTCACTTTTCATCCACACAAACGTATTTATACCAAAATAGTTGAATTTTGTACAAAATAATCGATTTTTTTACAAAATAATTGAATTTTTTACAAAAGAATTGAATTTTGACCAAAATAATTGAATTTACATTTTTAACCTAATACTTGAATCTCTACCAAAAGGATTACTTTTATACCAAAAAAGATTAATTTTTTACCAAAACAATTTAATTTACATCCAAAAAGGCTGACTTTTTAACAAAATAATTGAATTGTTAAGAAAATTATTGATTTTTTAACAAAATAGTTGAATTTTCAACAAAATAATTGAATTTTCAGCAAAATAGTTGAATTTTCAATTAAAAGAAATGAATTATCAACCAAATATTTGAATTTTTAACCAAATACTTGAATTTTCTAGTCAAAAATACTAGTTTTAAACAAAAAAGTTACATTTTTAACCTAAGACGTTATATTTTTAACAAAATAATTGAATTTTTCACTACATAATGAAATTTTTAACAAAATATTCGAATTTTCAATCAAAAGAGAAACGAATTTTCAAACAAATATTTTAATTTTTAATCAAATACTTGAATTTTCTAGCAAAAAATACTCACTTTCAACAAAATAGTGAAATTTTTATCCTAATACTTGAATTTTCACCAAAAAGTTAACTTTTCAACCAAAAAATATTAATTTTCTATCCAAAGAGACGAATTTTCTATCAAAATAGTTGAATTTTCCATCAAAAAGGATAACTATTTAAAAAAGTATTTCAATTTTTAACCTAATAATTACATTTTCAACAAAATAGTTGAATTTTCAACCAAATAGTTAAACATTCAAGCCGAACAGACGATTTTTCAACAAAACAGTTGAATTTTCAACAAAATCATTGAATTTTTAATCAAAAGAGAAACGAATTTTTTTTTAAATATTTGAATTTTTAATCAAAAAGGATAACTATTTAACAAAAAGACTGACTTTTTAACCAAATAATTGAATTTTTAATAGAATAGTTGAATTTTTAACAAAATAGTTGAATTTTAACAAAATAATTGAATTTTCAACAAAATAATTGAATTTTAAAGCAAATAATTGGATTTTCAACAAAATAGTGGAATTTTCAACAAAATAGTTGAATTTTCAATTTAAAAAAAAAACGAATTTTCTACAAAGATAGTTGAATTTTGAACAAAATAATTGAATTTTCAATCGAAAAGGATAAATATTTAACAAAATAGTTGAATTTTTTAACAAATATTTGAATTTGCAACAAAATAGTTGAATTTTTAACCAAATTGTTGATTTTTTAACAAAATAATTGAATTTTCAACAAAATAGTTAAATTTTCAATTAAAAGGACCGAATTTTCTACCAAAATAGTTGAATTTTTAACAAAATAATTGAATTTTCAATCAAAAAGGATAACTATTTAACAAAAAGGTGTAATTTTTTACCAAATAATTTAATTTGCAACAGAATAGTTGAATTTTTAACCAAATAATTGAATTTTTAATCGAAAAGGATAACTATTTAACAAAATAGTTAAATTTTTAACCAAATAATTAAATTTGTAACAAAATAGTTGAATTTTTAACAAAATAGTTGAATTTTTAACAAAATAATTGAATTTTCAACAAAATAATTGAATTATCAACAAAATAGTTGAATTTTTAATTAAAAGAAACGAATTTTCTACCAAAATAGTTGAATTTTTAACAAAATCATTGAATTTTCAATCAAAAAGGATAACTATTTAACATTATAGTTGAATTTTTAAACTAATAATTTAATGTGCAACAAAATAGTTGAATTTTTCACAAAATAATCGAATTTTCAATCAAAAAGGATAAATATTTAACAAAATAGTTGAATTTTTAACCAAATCATTATATTTTCAATAAAATAGTTGAATTTTTAACCAAATAGTTGAACTTTCAAGCCGAACAGACGATTTTTCTACAAAATAGTTGAATTTTCGACCAAAAAAGATGACTTTTTAATAAAATAGTTGAATTTTTTTCTAAATAATTGAATTGTTTACCAAACAGATAATTCTTCAATCTAAAGAGATGAATTTTTACCACAAAAATATTACTTTTCTACCCAGAAAGATTAATTTTCGACTAAAATAGTTGAATTTACAACCAAAAAGGCTGACCTTTTAAAAATATAATTTAATTTTTAACAAAATAGTTGAATTTTTAATCAAATAATTTAATTTGCAACAAAATAGTAGAATTTTTAACAAAATAATTGAATTTTCAATCAAAAAGGATAACTATTTAACATTATAGTTGAAGTTCTAAACTAATAATTTAATGTGCAACAAAATAGTTGAATTTTTCACAAAATAATCGAATTTTCAATCAAAAAGGATAACTATTTAACAAAATAGTTGAATTTTTAACCAAATCATTACATTTTCCACAAAAAAGTTGAATTTTTAACAAAATAGTTGAACTTTCAAGGCGAACAGGCGATTTTTCAACAAAACAGTTAAATTTTCGACCAAAAAAGATGACTTTTTAATAAAATAGTTGAATTTTTTTCTAAATAATTGCATTTTTAACCAAACAGATGAATCTTCAATCTAAAGAGATGAATTTTCACCACAAAAAGATTAATTTTCAGCCAAAAAAGAGTAATTTTCTACCAAAATAGTTGCATTTTTAACAAAATAATTGAATTTTCAATGAAAAAGGATAACTGTTTAACAAAAAAGTTAAATTTTTAACCAAATAATTGAATTTGCAACAAAATAGCTGAATTTTTCACAAAATAATTGAATTTTCAACCAAATAATTGAATTTTTAACAAAATAGTTGAATTGTCAATTAAAAAAACAAACGAATTTTCTACCAAGATAGTTGAATTTTTAACAAAAAAATTGAATTTTCAATCGAAAAGGATAACTATTTAACAAAATAGTCGAATTTTTAACCAAATAATTGAATTTGCAACAGAATAGTTGAATTTTTAACCAAATAGTTGAATTTTTAACAAAATAATTGAATTTTCAGCAAAATATTTGATTTTTCAATGAAAAGAAACGAATTTTCTACCAAAATAGTTGAAATTTTTAACAAAATAATTAAATTTTTAATCGGAAAGGATAACTATTTAACAAAAAAGTTAAATTTTTAACCAAATAATTAAATTTGTAACAAAATAGTTGAATTTTTAACAAAATAGTTGAATTTTCAACCAAATAGTTAAACTTTCAAGCCGGACAGACGATTTTTCAACAAAAAAGTTGAATTTTTAATCAAAAGAGAAACGAATTTTCAACGAAATAGTTTAATTTTCAATTAAAAGAAACGAATTTTCTACAAAGATAGTTGAATTTTTAACAAAATAATTAAATTTTCAATCGAAAAGGATAACTATTTAACAAAATAGTGGAATTTTTTACCAAATAATTGAATTTCCAACAGAATAGTTGAATTTTTAAACAAATAGTTGAATTTTTAACAAAATAATTGAATTTTCAACAAAATAATTGAATTTTCAACAAAACAGTTGATTTTTCAATGAAAAGAAACGAATTTTCTACCAAAATAGTTGAAATTTTTAACAAAATAATTGAATTTTTAATCGAAAAGGATAACTATTTAACAAAATAGTTCAATTTTTAACCAAATAATTAAATTTGCAACAAAATAGTTGAATTTTCAACAAAATAGTAGAATTTTTAACAAAATAATTGAATTTTCAACAAAATAATTGAATTTTCAACAAAACAGTTGTTTTTTCAATGAAAAGAAACAAATTTTCTACCAAAATAGTTGAATGACCTGAAAATCTATGCCTCTGGTAAAGGCAAACTTCAAACTGCCATAAATATCGTCAAGAAGTACACAGGAGAGAATGGGATGTACTTTGGATGGGATGAATGTGCCAAAATTCATCTAAAGAAAGGCAAGATTGATGACGTTCCCAAGGACTCTGAGCTTGTGGATGTAAGTGTTATTAGACATCTTAGGACTGGAGAAAACTATACATACCTGGTGGTGCCTCGAAGCCGTATTCAGGACGAAATATCAGTGAAACAGTCTCTTTGAAGCAGATAGAGGCATCTTCTTCGGCAGATTTGTTCTTCAAATCTGTCGGCGTTGAACAAGTTATCTGCGTCCCGGTTCTACTCTGCTCGTTTGGGGTGGTTCAGTGGACGAAGAAAGAGCTTACGGCCCTTTATATCACCACACGTAAGATCATCCATGCGGATACAGGCTTGCATATCCATTCGTCTGTTCCGCGATTATACAACTCACGCCGTCAACGCGGACTAAAGGCTCTAAAGCGAGGACGAGTCAAATAGCTAAAATCCTACCCCAGGAGTCGGCGATGAGGCGACGAGGTGGCGATGAGACGGACAGCGAGGATGCAGCTCGGCGACGACAGCGAGGATGCAGCTCCGCGACGACAGCGATTGTGCAGCTCGGCGACGACACCAATGGTGCAGCTCGGCGATGACAGCTACGACGTAGGAGAGTTGAGAGAGAGGTCGACTAATTGACCCGGACAGGTCGGCGTGGAAACAAGAGCGAGCCAAGACACTATGCACTGAGGATATGTGTTTTATCGGACGAGTAAGCCCAGTGGATGTTCCGCATCCTTGGCCGTGGTTGTACCCCGATTTTCAGGGTTGGTTTGTCTCGCCTCTGACGGCTTCTTCTTTCTCCGGTTTTTCTCCTACAACGGCTCCCTCCTCTGGTGTTGAGCGGGTCTCGCTGTTGGTGTTGTCCTTGAACAGGTTTCTGATGTGGCGATGAGGGTGCTATGCGACGGCCTTTTTCTGTATCCTAGCCCTTGTGAGGCATAGCCATTTTATTGCTTGGCAGTTTTTGTAGTGTTCCGTCATTGTTTGTTCGATTTTTTTGTCTTGGCAGTAATGGCACTTGTTCGTAAAATCCTTTGTCTGGAAATTAAAAGTCCGTACTGTCTCATTTGTTCTTGAAATCTAGTGAGTAGGATTATTAAGATTCGATTGAGTTAGTTTTGAGTTATGAGTTAGCTTGTAAGTTTATTTTAAAGTTATTTATTAGAGTCGGTTTAAAGAGTTGTGCTCAGAGTATTGTTTATAGTTACTCTCGAGTTAATTTTGAGTTCATTTGTGTCGTTAATGCTATTTATCCAATGCCATTTTTGCCTTTGTTTAGGTCTAACTATTCTGACCTAAACTCGTTTATATTTTTGACGCCTATGTGCCATTATCTATAGTTACGTTTTCTAATTAAAAATCATTTATATTCCATTTTCCAATGCCTTTTCCCTTTAGGTTTTTTAATTCGTATATTGTTGGGGAAATTTTCTTGTTCATTATGAAAGGGTCTGCATAGTACCTTCAGGGCCCTATCGCCTATTTTATATTCTAAGGGTCTTCTCCTTAAGTTATAGTTATTGGCCTGTCTTTCGTTCGCTGTATCTAAATTTTTCTGTACTTCATCTTTTATTGTTTGTAGCCTTCTTAGTTTGTCTGTCCATTTATCTACGCTTTAGAATTATATTTCGCTATCGGTTTCTAAATTTTTTCTGAGGGACTGAATTGGTTTCCATTCACGACCTAAATTTAAAAATGCGGGAGTAAAGGGCATCGACGAGTTTTTGCTAGTATTTACAGCGAACTGCAATTCGTCTATGTGCTCGTCCCACGTGGAGTGATCGTTGTCTATGTATGTTTTAATTATGTTTTTGCCAGTATTTACAGCGAACTGCAAATCGTCTATGTGCTTGTCCCAGGTGGAGTGCTCGTTTTCTAGGTATATTTTAATTATCTGTTCAATCGTTCTATGGTATCGTTGTGTCGGATTACCTTGTGGATAATATTTCGGTGTTTTCGTGTGTCTAATACCGAATTTTTCGGTTAAATCTCTTAAAGTTTTGTTGGCAAATTCCATGCTATTATCGGTGTGGGGAATCCGCAGTGTTTCCCACCGCGAAATGACACGTTTGTGAAATTCTGACTCTATTGTGATCCCGTTAGCTTTTTTAATTGGGATTATTTCGACCCGTTTTGTGAATAGGTCTATAAACAGTGAAATGTATTGTTTTTTTCCTTTTCTTGAACCTGGTAACGGACCCATGATATCCGTTTATACCATGGTCCATGGTTCTTCTAATACCCTTTTTCGCATTAATTCTATCTTAATTTGGTTACTTGACTTTACTCTTTCACAGATCTGGCAGTTTTTTACGTACGACAAATTTCCAGGGGTTTGAGTCTGGAAATAAAGTAAATTTGAGTGGATCATTTCTGTAAAAGTTGTGAATCTCGGATTCGTCATTTTTTGTGTTCTTCGTGACTTTTTGTGACTTGTCTGAATTTGGTAGAGTACCAGTCGTCTGTTTTGTCGTTAACGTTTGCTTTTGGTTTTTCTACGCTACAAGCTAACGCAAACGCTATATTTTCTGCTGGTTCTGCTGATCTCGAGAGAGCATCAAGGATGAAATTCAAACTACCTTCAAGCCACTCCAACGCTAAGTGGTCCGTGATTACTTTAAAGCTGTAACCTTCTAAATATAGCCTAAATTTTCATATGGCCCAAACTACTGCTAGACATTCTTTTTCTGATGCCGAGTACCAAAATTCTGCACCGTTTAGGCTTCTATTCGCGTAGGCTATCACGTAATTTACGCCATCAATCGTTTTGCGCAAGTACGGCTCCTAACCCTGTATTACTCGCGTCGGTTTCGAGTTGGAAGGGTTGAGTAAAGTCTGGGCTGGTTAATATTGGTGCTGACTTTAAATGGTCTTTAATTTTTTGGAAGGCTTCATATTGTTCTAACCTCCAGTCCCATGGTTTATCTTTTTTGAGTAATCTGTTCATCAGTTCTATTATTTCGGCAAAGTGTGAGTAAATTTTCTGTACCAACTTAGTATCCCTATAATGCGCTGTAATTGTTTAATGTTTTTAGGTTTAGGGAATTCCAGAATTGTTTTGGATTTCTTCACCGTCTATTTGGAGTCCTTTGTCGTTAACTTTAAATCCTAAGTATTTGATTTTCGAGCAGCCGAAATCGTATTTTTCCGGGCTGATCGTTAAATTTGCATCATTTATTTTATCCAATACAATATTCAAATATTTTGAATGGTCTTTAAAATTTTGAGTCACAATCACTATGTCGTTTGAGTAACAAAAAACGTTTGGCTTTAAATGGCATCCTTTTAAATTGTTACATGCCTTTTGCAGGGACTGTAAATGCTGTTATTGGTTTTGAGTTTTCTTCCAAAGGTATTTGTAAATAAGCTAACTTTGAATCAATTTTTGAAATTAATTTTGCTGATCGTAAAGTGTCCAGTATTTCTGTCATGAGTGGGATTGGGTAGAGGTCTTTTTTAGTAATATTATTAACCTTTCTGAAATCTAAACATAATCTATAGTCTTTCCCTGGCTTTTTATCATAACGATAGGGTCGCACCAATCAGAACAGAAGACTTCTACTATATCCTGTTCTAATAGTTTATCAACTGTTTGATAAATTACTTCTTTAATTTTTGGGGCTCACGTGGTAATATCGATGTATAATGGGATCGTCGCCTTCGACTTCATTTGTATGTTTCGTTAAATGAGTCGCCCTATGTCTTTTTCCCTGGTGTATTTTAATTTTATTCTCCAGAAGATTTTCTAATTGAGATTGTTGGCCTCCGTTAAGTTCGGTTTCCCTTATCTCGTTTTCTTTTTGATATTCTATCCCTATTTTATTTTGATCAGTAACTTTTTTATTATTCCAAAGGTTATTATCACTATCCTTATATTTTTCCTCATATTTTTTACTATAAAAAATGTTCCCCGAATTATTTGCCTTATTACTCATAATCTTAGGTTTACCTATTCTACATAAGTCTTGTGTGCTTGAGTTGTTGCTAGTGTCTTGGGTGTTGATGCTCTCTAGGGGTGGGGATTTGTTCCTCGTGGGGATGCTTATTATTCTTGGGATATATTTCTAGAATTTTTTGCAGGAATTTGGGCGTTTTTGGTTTTTGAGGATTCATTGTGATTGGTAGGTATTGGGGAATATTTGCTGTCTTTTATCGTTGGGCTACTCTTATTAAGTTCCCTTGCACTTTTGAGGTTGATAGTACCTTCGAATTTCGGTTTCCTATGTTTATAATTTTCTTCTTTTTCCCTTAATATTTTATCCTTAGTATTTGTCTTTTTAATTCCCTTATTTTCTTTTATTGTTATTTCAGGTTTATTTTTAGTTTTATTTTCCGTTTTACGGAGGGGTAGCGACTGTGGGTTTCCTTTAATAGGGTAGCGAATGAGTGAACTCCCTGGCAGCCACAAAGTTTCTGAGTCGTAATATAGGATCATTCGTAGGGCTTTCAGTATATCCATAGCTTAAATGCCTACGAATTTTAATTTTGGGACTAACCTGCACATAACGTGTTTTACTTTCTTTCCTATCAAGATGGGTTGTACTACTTGTTCAATTATGTCGACGGTTTCTCCGTTCGTGACCGTTAGTTTGCGCGAAACTGGTCTTAAAATTGAAAAGCTGGAATTTCTATTTCTTCCAACAATTCTTTGCCCACGTAGAAATGTGTGGCACCTGTATCAACCAGAATTCGAACAAATTTATTGTCAAATTTCGTCATTAAATCAAAACGTGTCTCCGTTGTTTCATCTTTATCCGAATTTAAGAATCCAGGCGCTTCGGTATTAGTTTGCAATATTTTTGGTCCTAGTACCCGCCCTTCCAGTTTTCCTGGTTGCATGCCAAATTAGAGCATTCTATTTTAAAATAGCCCCTATACCACTATGCTAATAGTTCAAACTATTTGTGTTCTAATTGGTTTTTGTATTTGAGTTATGTTTCCTTGTCTGAGTTAGAACTTGTCCTTTCTTGTGAGTCTTTGTTATTATTGGTACCATATTTTTTTTTTTATTTCCGTAATTTGGTGTTTGGGAATTTTGTTTGTTAATATTTCCTGAATTGTTTTCTGCTTTTTCTGTAGGAAGTTCGATCATTGGGTTACTTGGACCTGGATTTTACCCTAATGAGATTTGATTAAACATTAGTAACATTTGGTTATGAGATTTGAATGGATATCTTGGTCTATTGCTTGTGCATCTAGGTTGATAATTTTGATGGGATCTAGGTTAAAAATTTGTTAGGAAACCAGGTGGGAATGTGGATCTGAAGTTAGTTCTGGAATTTGGTTGATATTGGTTAGGAAAAGGGTAGAATGGAGATACAAATCGTGAAAATGGACATCAATTCTTGCATTGTTTTCTAAGCTGGTAATTTTGGTTTTGATATTCGCTTTTATATGAGAGAAGTTTTAGGCTCCGGAATCTACGATCATGGTTCCTTCAAGCAACCAATCCCGACGCAACTGGAACGTGTATGTCATCCACTTCTGCTCATTCTATCCTAGAAGGTAAGCAAGAGTGGAAAATTTGCACGAGAATACATCATTCGAAACAGTTCCTTGGAGTCAGGTCTCTAGCCGCGGATGACATTACGCGGCAGACAGGACAATTGGAGATGAAATTTTCACCGCTGGATACTTTTTTAGAGTTACCAATCTTTGTCGAATGTTATGAGGAACAGCGTTGTTGGACCAGATGAAGTGATTTCAGAAAAACAGCCTTTTGCATCCGGTTCGCGATGGAATGAGCCTTACGCTGACAAGCCAGAATCTTGTTGAGTTGACTAAGAAATGAAGCTTTCATACCTCCAACACAGCCTATTATGAGAACTACAAGATGGACTTTGTAGCCTTGGTATAGCCTGCTCAACTCGAAAAGAAGTGCTTGACATTTCACCCGTTTTCTTCCTCCTTTTCCGTGATATTACCATCGGATGATGCCCAGAATTTAATCACGTAAATGACCTTGGTTTTTAGATCCTGGAGGACAATATCAGGCATGGGGTTGTCCATTATTTTTGTAATTGTACACGACCTGATTTTGATTTATTAAGTTACGTTTGAATTATTTTTGGTGGGACACCCTGCATATATTTGTACGATGGGGTATCTTAATTTGAATTTCCCAGTTTATTTGAAAATTTTAATTAGAATTTTAATTTGATATCTAATTGATTTTAGAGTTCGAAAATATGCTTATTTTCTGCGTAGGACCTTTTGTTCACTAGATATGTCGCGTGACCTTGCCGCGACCTCGCGGGTATTGGTCGCTGCACGTGCGAACTTTTTTGCGCGTTTGAACAGTTTGTTTCGTTCGGCGCTTGATATATTCAATGACGCTCAAAATTTGCTATGTTTCCATTCTTCCAGGTTTTCTTATTTATGTTGAATAATTTGCTAAGTTTTGGGTTTTCATTTTTAAAATGATGAATTTCTAATTTTCCAAAAGGGAAGATACAATACCTTATTTTCAGAATTCTTATTTTCGTTTTTATTTCAATTTTAGTTTCATTCTCTTTTAAACTAGAATCAATTCCACTTTTTATCAACGCCAAGGGGAATTGCTATTTTTATTTCCGCGTAAGATTGTAAATTTCATATTTTTCCCCTAAATTACGATACACAATTACCTGCAATGATTTTTTTGCGTATCAATGGTATATTCTCAAATGCATATCCATTCAAATGTTGAATTTCATATACTTATAGAATATTCCGAGCACATTTAGAAAATACACATAGATATATTTGTATAAAACCACAGGTACATATTTATAAATCTGAAGCAGCATAATTAAATCATTATAAATTTATAAATCATTCCTAAAATGGCAAGGCATTTGGAATCAATAGCATGCAAAAATAATATAAAAAGTTTGTAGTAAGAGTCAAAAATAGAGAGTCTAAATTTGGAGTTTAGATTTTGTGTCTCTTTTTTCTCGGCAGGTTTAAATTTTTGAAAGGCTGAATGTGGGATTTTAGGTTGGGCGCCAGGTATTACGTGGTAAGACCGCGGAGGGCGAGTGGGAGTTGGATTGCCGAGACAAAGGTTCAGACACAATGAGGCAGAGGGAAATAAAGGTAAAACGTGGCTTATTATTTATTTAAGTTCCTTGATTCTAAAGCGAGGAGGAGTGAAATAGCTGGGGTTCTACCCCAGGGGTCGGCGATGAGGCGACGAGGTGGCGATGAGACGGCGATGATGTAGCTTGGCGACGACAGCGATGGTGCAGCTCGGTGACGACAGCAATGCTGCAGCTCGGCGACGACAGCTACGACGTAGAAGAGTCGAGAGAGAGGTCGGCCAGATGACCCACACATGTCGACCTAGAAACGAAAGCGAACCAAGACACCATGTACTAAGGATATGTATCCTATCGGACGAGTAAGCTCAGACTGACTGCTGGGGAGAGTCGTCGCTGGGGGCTTCGGGACCCCTCGGAAAATTCCGCTTTCTCTCGCGCACGCACCGGCAGTCCTTTAGTGCAGGCCCGTACCAAGCACTACTTGGTGGGTAACAATCTTTGACATATTGTAAGTACCTTTACAAAGCCGCGGAATAGGCAGCTGAGACCCTTGGCCTGAAATTTTACATCAGAAGTGAGGAAACTGCATTACTCCATCTAGATGCTTCACATCTGAAAGCCGAAGTGAAGAAAGCCGAATTTGACAAATTTCACCAACAGCTACTCGAGAAGAAAATGCATTGAAATTTTCACAGGAGTATAGAAAAACAGTCCTTGTCAAAGGAGCAAACTTTTGCTCTTCTAAGAGCATCAGGGCTTAATTCAGGTACATAATGTTTTATTTTCGCATGCCAGTACGGTTGCATTTCCACATTATTATACCGTGACCACATTTTAGGTCAAGAAGTTCCTAGCGATAGGTGCAGAGCGTATCATGCACGCGCAGCGTAACTAGAACACATACTATAAGGGTTTCACACCCATGCGGAAACAACGCATATCTACAGACATAATGCAGCCCTAAGAGTGCTTCATTGCCATCTTTGACTCCGCGGCACACTCGAGGCCTGACATTGTTCTCCAAGACTTCGAGAAACGAACCATATTCGTGGTCGAATTCTCGGCTCCGGTCGACTTAACGTCACTGCCAAGGAGAAGGAAAAGGAGGAGAGGTACCAAGACTTCAAAAAAAATTTGCAACGACTGTACCCAAAATATTCGGTTAAAGTAACTGTCCTTGTGATCGGTGCTCTCGGAGGTACGAAACTATCACTGGTTCGTAACCTTCAAGTCATTCCCGCGTGCCAAAAATATGTCAAGGCACTTGAGAGATGGATGCAGAAAGCTGTCATCCTTGTGTCGCTTGGTATCCTCAAAATACACGAGGGTTTCACCGGCCTGTCATCGTAATTTGATCATGCCACCCATCTCACGGTCGTGAGACGTGGTCAGGAGTGTGATTTACCGCGGTTCTACTGGGAGCCGATGTCATTTTTAGATGGCAGTTTCTCCCAATGGGACCTTGCGGTGGTTGTTTATCCTTTTTTTTAAATTATATATTGAATCGATGCATTTACGAATGTTCATTTGTATTATACTTGTTTGACGGCGATGCCGTAAAGTTTGTTTGTTTTTACGTATTTCTAACGGCTTAGGATATCTTTTGAGAAAATTACAATCTTAATTTGTTTGAAGAAATGTATTTAGGGTTATAGTTGTTCAGACCCACAGATTCTGAATATATAAATTAAAAATAACTAATTCAATAATTACAAACCTATCATTCATCAATTTTAATCCTGCGCATCTGTTAACAGTCTCATTTCTGAGACCAAAAAGGTTGGTTTTGAGACAAGTTCACGCTGACTTGAAATCACCATTCTAATCCCATAAAAGTAAGACATTATCTAATGTATCGTATCAGTTTTGAGATGCAGCAAGACATCGATGTCTTGGATTCGAACTTGTGACGTTGCAAAGTTTTGGCAAACCGCAAAGTCCCAATTTATGCAATTTTATAGTTTTTCTGATTATGTTTTGAGGATTTTTATAATGACGCCTCGGGAACTGCACCGTACTCCACGACTAGGGACTTTTATTATAAGGATTTTGTGTATTTAGGGACTGATTTTGCTTTGTTTTGTTTGCTTTTGTTATGTAATCTGCGGATGGTTGCTGACTGCGAGATGCTGCGAGGGAAATCATCGACACCTGAAACTTCAAAGGACATCAATAGACCTAGGGATGCTCGGAAAAGGCCAAATACGGAACTTCAGGACAATCAAATTCTTCCGCCGAAACAAGGACAAACAATCAACGCTTCGACGAGTTCGTCACCCTTCAAAAACGGCTTTTATTGAGATGCCGGCTGGATTTGAAGAATATTCTAGGCTATTCCAAAAATTCTAAATTTGCCTTCTTCACCTAGCATGAAACTCTACAATGCTTCTTTTGAGAAGTTTCTATTCTTGATTTCCCAGCACGACTAGTGGGAGGTCTATAGTCAGGCCCGTCCTATTACTATTGTGACTACTGGTATCAGGGGAGATCGTTTGCAGATTTCAAGATGAATTTGGCCTCCAGGCTGTCGCCAATAGGCCTTAACGGAGAGCAAGGAGAATAATTATCCACCGATTAAGCTACTTTTGGTTGGTCAAATTATTAAATATGGAGGATGAAATGAACTACTTGGATAGCTAGCATACAAATTAGCCAAAACTGAGGTCCGCTACGACACAATGCCAGTCTTCGCGCCAACTCCACCAATCAGCGTTTGAGCTACGATGAGGAAAAGGCGAGGAGAGGAACCAGCCGAGAGCACGCCGAGAGTCGTCTTCTTTTCCGTTGGTGTACAGAGGATCCAGAGACAATATATCAACGTACTTTAAAATGGCGGCATGCAGATAGGTTGCCAGAGTCCAGAGACAGTGTGGCAACCTAGCCGCATGCCGCCATTTTAAGGTACGTTGCCACACAGTCTCTGGACCCTCTGTACGTTGGTGTTCCCGAGACGATAAGTCGCATAATTATGTACAGTTTAGTTTTGCTGTTAGATTATTGTAATTGGAGGACAGCTACTGTTGAGAATTTTTGCGGATTAAGTATCTTGTGGATTGTGGAGAATTTTAGGGAATAATTCCAAGGAATGTAGTGACTTTGAATATGATTGTTCTTATGAGATTCTTATTTTGATTGATTTTCCGATTTCCTTATTGTTGATTTATTGTTCTTAATTGATTTCATGCCATTGATATTTGTATTTTTGAATGTTTTTGTGAACCTCTTTCTAGTGATTTGTGACTTCAGTTAACCCCTTTTTGAGGCACCCCCTTCTGGATAATTGTGATTACACCCTTTGAATTTCGTTTTTGATTTGAATAGCGACCACTCTGATAACGACGGCCCGATTATGAATTGCGATTTCCTTTTTAAGGTAATCCTTCTTGATGCATTATGATTACCTCTTTTTGTTTACCCTTTTCGTTACCCCTTTTTCGAATTTTGATTGTGACCACCCCTATTGGATATGATCTCCGCTAGAGTTGAGATACCCAGCAGGGTTTCAATTATGACTACCCATATTGAATATGACCACCCCCTTGAGTTTTGCTTACCCTAGTGGATACCCCTTTTTACCTTTTTGTTTATTGTAACTATCTTCTTTTGTCTATGAACATAGTTATACCCCTGTGTTTCAGATTATGATTTTGAGACAGGGTAATAGGGTGGTTCAAAAATAAATACTTTTGGAATTCGAAATCGCTACAACGCGAAAAAGTAGCGTATTGGTTTCCCAAAAAAAGTATAAATAATTTGGAGTCGATCGACATGCAGCTTGGTTACCCGTGCTCGAAAAAAATATTTTTCAAAATTTCTTGTTTGCAGAGTTTTAAAATGTTTATTGAGTTTGCAAATAGGAGGAGAATTATATAAGGTATATGAAAACTTTTTAGTTGAAAAAATTCATTGGAAAAAAATCCCCAGGACCCAGGAATCAAAAATGTCAATGCAGCGAATTTACAAATTTTGGATTTTGGCATTTCATGAATTTATCTTCATAACTTGTAGTTTGAACATTTTTGTGAGCATGTGTGGATTTTTTCAACATAGAACTACACTAGAAAAAATCTAGAACACCCAGGAATCGAAATTGGCAATAAAGCGAATTTTCAAAATTTTGATTTTGGTATTTTATGAACTTATCTTTATAACTTGTAGTTCAAACATTTTTCTGAGCATGTGTGGGTTTTTTAATCATATAAATACACTAAAAAAGATAGGCAAGACCCAGAAATCGAAATTGACAATAGAACGAATTTTTAAGTTTTGGAATTTGGTATTTTATGAACATATCTTTCTATCTAACTTGTGGTCTAAACATTTTTCTGAGCATGTGTGGGTTTTTTAAACATAGAGATACACGAGAAAAAAAATCTACAAGAGCCAGGAATCTAAATTGGAATGAGAGCAAATTTTCTTATTTCGGAATTTTGTATCTAACAGAATTAATTTTTTGTATTTATAAGTTTAACATTTTTCGAGCTTGTGTGGAATTTTTAAGCCTAGAAATACAGTAGAAACAATTTTTTTAAAAGAAACGCCGCTTCAGCATTTTCAAGATTTTCCGTTTTCCATTTTCATATTTGGGCCCTGTCCATTTTTTTGCTAGTGTATTTCTTGGTATAACAATTCCACACAAGCTCGAAAAATGTTAAACTTATGAGTAAAAAAATTAATTTTGTTGGATACAAAATTCCGAAATACCCTATTGAAAAACTTGTCAAAAACGACGTCAAAGATGACGTAAAAAATGACGTCAAAAATAACGTCGAAAAAGAAGTAAAAAATGACGTTAAAAACAACGTCAAAAATTGGGATAGTTTTTGACGTTGTTTTCGACGTACTATTTATTTATTAGTTAAAAAACCTGAACAATCCTTATTTATATTTTATATTATATTAAAAGAATAGAATTAACATAATAAAAGTCTTATTCATTTATTTTAAAACGTACCATAAATCGGGTTTAAGCGGCGCATATGTGAGGGAAAGCGGCGCACGCCTAAATCTGTATTTAAAACGCGATATTGCTTCTCGTAGGTTTTGGAACTGATGTTTCACAATGCTTCGTTGCAAGCCTCTATATATTTTACATAGAAGATGCAAATGTCGCGTTTAGAAATACAGAATCAAGGGTGCGCTGCTTTCTCCCACATGTGCTGCTTAACCCCGGTTTACGATAATTAATATTATTTATAGGAACTCATGGTTACAAAAAAATGATGGCTTGATCTTTTGCTTTTTATATTCAGTTTATTAATTAGCTATTTAAGTAAAAAAAAAAACTATGTACATAAAACAACGACATAGAACTTATTTCGAAAATAACTGTCAATAATGAAAAATAAGAAACATTTGCCTGAACCTTAGAATGTATGAAAAAAACTAGAACTCTTTCGAACTATATCGGCGCCTCCATTCAATATAAGTCTATTTGCTGACATCGCCGTGTATGAAACTATTTCCTATGCTTATACACAGCGCATAGTCTCATACACGGTGCTGTCAGCAGATAGACTTATATTGAATGAAAGCGTCGATGTGACAATATAAATGTTCTAGGGCTCCTCTCCTCCTAAGTAGTAGAAATTCGTTCGCTGTGATTTTTTCTCAAATGCAGAAGTTTTTTTTACAATATTATGTAACTGTCGTTAACCGAAGACTATTATTTCGAACAAAAAAAAAACATTGTGATAGCTTAAATTTAAGGTTGAAGTGCCTGAATATCTAGGGCAACCTGAAGTCAAATTGAAGTTACTATAATCTTTTTCGTTTGGTTTTCATAGTCGTCGACAGAAAATATAGTAACATAAAATTGTAAAAATAACTTGTACACTGATTTGAGCAAAAATTACGACGACGGTTTTTGGCTACTTGCGCGCTAAAAAATATATTTCTTCGTAATTGCCTATTTCAGTAATACTAGTATGTCGATCACGTGGTTACGAGCACGAAGCAATTCATCCTACCGGCAAGGTGTGACGTCATATTCAAATACTCGATTATTTAATAAGAGTATAAATTACGTACCGCACATATATACTCTATGCTATCATTTACTATATGCACACACACTTTTGAAATCTCACTAGTCAAAACAGCAGATTCTTCATCAATAATTTTAACAGTCGTTTGTAACATACTTCAACAGATCATTGAATTTTGCAGTGTCAATGGTCTGAACTATTGTATACTCTCTTTGAGTACATGAATCAACAATAAAGTAATTTAACTTAACATAAGAGTCGTTACTTAACTGTGCAAATGAATTATTGGATCTTTTGTTATTTTTTGAAGATGCCATGTACAAGCAACTATTTTTTACAATCTTGTGATATGCAAGAGCTTTTTTGGAAAGGCTTAATTTTTCTGCCCAGAACTTGTTCACATGAAACTCAGGACCAAAATGTCTGGTGGTGGAAATCTGGGAGGTCTTTTGCACCATTTTCACGCCAATATTATTACAAAAGTGTTTCACATTGTATGAACAATGAGGGTATATACTATCTCTTAAAGTAAGCAAGCTATATCGTAAGCTGATTCTTCGGCATATTTGATGGTGAACGCCCTTTGCAGCATGGATAACCTTTACAATTGCCCATTTCCGGATTCAAATGCATATGCATTATGAGACCAGAGTGGTCCCCAATCACAGATACTTCGCGCCATATGTAAAAGTAAATGAACGTTAAAGGTCATCGATACTTTCGAATAAAGTATTTCCGTTTTAGCAACGAACTCGTGTAATAATTGATAAGCCCAATCTACTGCATGTACCTCAACATTCTTTACCAAAAAACGAACATGTTAATCGAACTACTTGATGAGGCGCTTTAAAACTCCTCAAGAGTCTATCAATTTCAGAAATCATTTGCTGGGAGAACAAACCAGATTTTTTTCCATTACCAAACCATTTTGTGGTAAATTGTTTACTCACGCCAGTAAAACAATGCATACTCTCTGCAACTACACCAAAAATAATGTTAAAATACAATAAATTTATTAATGGGGATGGACCCCTCACTCCAAAAACAGGTTTGTTAGAAGTTGTTGCGCTCTTCATGTGTTTGAACGTGTCCTCAACGTTCCTTTCGTTGGGCACGGTAATCAACAGAGGATATTTGATGTTCCCAGAACGTTTATTGTCAGAGTTACTTTTAACTGACTCACCTGGATGTAAACATTAATTGCAACCATATAATCCATTAAACTGGACGAATCCTTGCACTGGGGCACGGGCTACGGAATCCACACAACATATCAGAGCAAATATTTTAATGAAAATTTCGGCTCCGTTTATAATGCACTGAACTCCTTTTGTTGAAAGACTATGCATTTTTTCGACAAATGGGCCGAGGAAAATATTCATAATGGACTTATTTTTTCCAAACCAAAGACCCATTAAAATCAATTCTTTGGTTCTAACATGGTAAGATAATTCACTCAGCATCAAGTATATGGGCCATATAGAATAAGTGGAGCTTTTGAATACGGCGCACCATCAGTGTTCAAAGTTACAGTGGTGTACTGATGTTTGTCAGCTGCACTGAAACTTCTTACAAACTCCCTATATCGTTTTCCGTCATAAATGTCTTTAATCACATTTTTTCCCCGAGTTCTTTCATTAATAACATAGTTATAGTATTCACTATTCGACTCAATCAGTTTCGAAATAGGGAAAGCAAAGTCTAACATCACGAAAAAGTCTTGATACGTATAATCTTTAACGTCGATGTTGCTTTTACAAACTTCACATTAATTCGATCGGTGTGGCACATAGTAAATAAGCCGAATTCTGTAAAAATACATATTTTTCTTCTCAACCTACGTCCGCCGTAAAAAAATACATGCAGGACGTAAATTTCCCGTCGTCGACCGTGAAATTACGCACGGGTCGTAAATCTATGTGCCGGAAATCTCCGAAATCTCGTTGAATTTTGTCTTCAGCTTTTCTAATCGAGAAGATATTTCGAGGTTTGGTTCCCCAAAAACTTTTCAATTATTCAAATTTCAATATTTTTTTCATATCTGACTTATTCCTAACGTTCCCTGATTATCAAATTTCCCTGACTTTTCTCTGATTTGCAGTTTTTCTCTAAACTGCAGCCACCTTGCCAATATTCACAATTTTTCACAGAGGTAAACATACTTTAAAGCTATTTTCTGTATTTAAGTGAGAAAATGGAATATAACCACTTGACAGTCTCAAAATTTAAAAATTATTTTTTTTCGAGTGAAAGATCAAATTATTTTTACATATTCAACGCGACTTGATGTGCAAAACAACGTGAACAAGAATTGACAAGAATGCGAACGAATGAAATGCGTAGCCATCTATAAGAGGCCGTTCGGGCGTCTCCAGAACTCATCGCTGGGCACGACTTATACTCGAGAGTCTCGATAGTCGAAATTTACGTCCTGCACATAATTCTGCGGCGTTCTCGTCCGTACGGACTTACTCCCTCGTGATAGAAAAGCACACATCGTAAAAATTTATATATACTTTAGTAGACTTAAAGCCCCAAGTAAATTTATCACCTTACGTAAACTTACTATGTTCCACGCCGATCGAATAATTTCCATCATCGGACGTAGTAATTTTACAGTCGACTGCAAATAGAACAACCTTCGTTCTATTTTCACAATTGTTACCTAAACTAACATCACACTAGATTGCAAATAAGTACTGTAGTATCGTAAATTAATCGGGTTATACGTTGTAATTTGAAAATATAGTGCACGTATAATTACTAGCTGATTGTAAATATCACCAAAGCTTTTTTTTACAGAGTACGTAAATTATTAAAATAAAAAAAAATAATAAAAATGGTTTATAAACATGCATTTCAATGTATAAGTGTCTCTAAACGGCTTTCATATATTACTACCAAATAATAATTATTGATAATTACGAAGAAAAGGATTGAAATAGACTCTCGCGATTCTAGGCATTTATAAGTTAGTTTAGACAATTAGCTGGATTCAGATGTCAAGTAGAAAGCCACGACGGCCGCGAAACCTGATTGATCAAAATTTTCAAAAGTAACATGGCGGCTAAAGTGGTCTGAATGGTGCTCAGCTGTATATCTTAGTGACGTCACTTTTGTTTGAATGTGACCAAATAGACATAAACTAGAATTTTTTTTCAAGTATTAAGGTGCAGTCCCATGTGGACAGAAAAACGTCGGCGTAAAGCAGAAGCTTATGAGAGTGAAAGAGACAAATAGATCTGTCCATCTCTTTCACTCTCATGAGTTTCTGCTTTACGCCAACGTTTTCTGTCCACATGGGACTGGACCTTTGGAATCGTAAAAAAAATTTCTTTTCTCCATAGCCTTATTCACTGCCTAAAGTTTCTAAAAATATGTTTATCTCATTTAATGCAATATCCCCATTGCATAGGATGAAACTTAATTTCTTTTTATAACTTGGAAAAAAATAATTTTTCATCATAAGTGTATTTGGATATTATTTCTTATTTTTAAAAAGCTATTTAAGTGAATAATAAAATCGTTCACATTTTTTTAATCTATTTTATTATTTAATTAAATGACCTTTGAAAAATAAAAAATAATGTTAAAATACACTTATGGTGAAAAATCACTTTTTTTCTAAAGTATTAACAAAATTAAGTTTTGCCCATTCAAATGGTATTATTAGGTATTTTAACTTCAACTACCAGCTAACTTCACTTCGTTGATTGCTGAGGGGAAAACAATGGACCAAATGCATGGGATTCGGTCCATTTTTGCCCTATTTTGCTAAGATTTCCGTAATAACTACATTTTTCTATATAAGTGTATTTGACAAATAGTTTTTATTTTTTAAGAACCATTTAATAAAATAATAAAATGATAATACTTATTATTTATTACGAAGATAATACAAAAATAAAGTTTTGTCCCATGCATTTGGTCCATTGTTTTCTCCTCCGCACTCAACGAAGTGATGAGAATCTCCCCGTTGTATCCCCATCCCTCTCGTCAGGCCTGCTAATAGACATTTTCATCTTGAATATCGAACAGCTTCACACATGTGGAATTTAACATGGATATGCTCTACTTTTCCAGTAACTTTGACATGCATATGCTCTACTATTCTAGGGTCCCTAATGTCCGAATTATTCAAGATGAAAAGGTCTATTGTTTGACCCATTTGGCCCTCGGGGTGCTCTCGTGCAGACATCTTGGATTTCCCCCACCCAGCCTGAAATACCTGATTCTCATGCGTTGGTGGGTCAAGCGATATTGTCGACTGGTGCCGTCCGATCCAAATCTACTTGTGTTTGAGCTGACTGAGCAAGTCCAATATTCTTGAACTATGTATGGTAGTGTGTATTGCTAATGTGTTTTACAACATATATTCCCAACTAAAAAAAAAGTCAGGAATAGTCACAAATGGTCAGAATTTCTGACAATTCCTGAACATCCTGACCATTCCTGACTAGTCTGACTATTTCTGAAGATTTGCTAATCCACATCCTATCAGGTAGCTCATTGGCTAGGACCACAGGTAGGCCAACCCAAAAGGATTAAAAATTGAAAATACATTTTTTTCAATGTTTTCAATATACAGATTCAATAGTTAGAGATTTAGAATCTACGGATTTCGAAGATTTCAGATACCTAAAAATTTTCCTGAACAATTTTAAATTAGGATAAATATAATGTATCTTGTGAGGAGAAAGAGATATGTCAAAATGGACAATATTTTCAGATTCACCTTCATAGTCATTTAATATATACATATTAATAATTAAATATGAGTAAAAGGAGAATATGCATAAATAAATACAAATAAATAATATAGATAACCTGGGAAATATAAAAGGTATTAGGTTTTATGGCATTCTATTCTTGGATCCCTAATAGAAGGATTATCCTTCGAACCCAAGCTTTGACGATTTATGACTTTTCCTGACGATTTCTGTGGAGAAAAGTATTAAAAGTGGTCAAAAATGGTCAGAAGTCCGGACTTTTTTTCTGACGATTCCTGACTTTTTTTAGTAGGGTTGCTTTGAATTTGCGCAGTATAAAATAGAAACTGATCCCAATTTAGATAAAGAGTAGATTAAACCGAGTTGATAAACAAGCGCAAGTGACGTTATGATTGTAGTTATTGGATAACTGCGCATTTTCGTCAACATATTCACACCAAATAAATAAAACTTGCTTAAATATACCTATTGTTGAAAATACCTCGGATTAATAATAGTTTTTAATTTCAGGTTGTTCGTAATATATAACTGTATATATTTTAATGAAAAAAACTGTCGATTTCAAAAGTTAATGTTTAACATTATTAAAAGTTTACTATGCCATTTCATAATCACTGATATTACTGTTTAGCATTGACGTCCCAACCTTTACCAATTTGGCTGTTATTCTATTGAAAATAAAAGGGTGCCGTCAAGCTTTTAAACTTTTTGAGCAACAACATTGAACAAAATCGAGATTTTTCAGCGGAGCCAAAAAACATTTAAAATTTAGACGATGAATTCAATAATTATTATCATGATGAATTGAAATTTACGTTAGGACCCAGCTGAATCTTCCTGTACAGGAACCTCAGAGGATCCTGTACACGAAACTGTACAGGTAATCTTGACGGTTCGAGTGCAGAAATTTGGCAAAGGAAACTGTACACGATCCTGCAAAGAAACCTGTAAGCGACGTAAGTTTTCGCGATGGCTTTCTGTAAAGAACGCTTTACGTGTTTCTGTACAGTAAACCGCGTCTCAATTTACTTCGCAAAGGATCCTATACAGGTTCAATCTGTGCAGGATCCTCGAAGGTTCCTGTACAGGCATTATCAGCTGGGGATAGAGCGGGACAGGACCGACCGGTTAACATTCATTGCTCTATACAAATTTTAATTTTTATAGTGTTTCATATTTCCATACGCATTAATTTTCTTGACAAAACAATGATTGCATAATTTAATTATTTCTAACAAGCTGTTTCGGTTTTTTATGAAATATAAAATATCTTAGGATGTGAAAATGTTATGGTTTGATTCTTTGATATTTTATGCATTGGAAAAATTACTTTTTAATCATATGCAGCAAGAAGTAAAAGGTCTTTATCCTGAAAATCGTGATAGCTGCTATATGACTTCTTACCCAGAAAAAAAGAATCGATTGAATGCAAAATATTTGAATGGGAGAATTTAAGAATGCAGATTCACGCGGATTGCAGTCTATCGGTTTGTGGTTTTTGCTAGGTGCATACGACACGCGCAAATTTGTCCCATATTGAAGCCTCAGCTATTTTCTAAATTTAATCTATATTAGACATGGATTAAGTTTAATTTTGATAATAACTTGATAGAATAATGTTCCATTTACCAGTAGATCAAATGTTTATGAAGTATTTATTTCAAAAGTTACATTCCTGCACACAATCGTCCATTCTTTAGTTGTCTAAACTGTTTTCTGCATAACTTTTGTTTCACAACGTACATGAGTAACCCTTGTTTGGCACAGGGGATCGTATATGACCCCAGACGTCTAAAATTGCAAAATAATATTGCCTGGGGTCGTTCACGACTCCGGTGTGCCACATACGTTGAAAATCGAAATTTGGAGTGAATTTTTGTGTGCATATGTTTTGATGGTAAATTAAAAAATAAAGTTGGAACATCATATTTTGCAAAGTTGTATTTTTTTTAACCCATTAACGACCAAGAACTACAATTTTTTAACTTATGTTCAAGTCTCATACTCATGACTGAAAAAGAGAAATTTCTAAATGAAAACCATGTTACCTTGTAGTTTTGGATATGCTCTTCAAGAATCAGTAGTCACAGTGCAGTTTGGTTTAGTAGAAAATCGAATATGGCGCCAAATTTGGAGAAAAGTACAAAAAAATCGGGAATTTTTGTTTTTCATAATTTGTTTTCGAGCCAAAAGAGTATTGAGACTCGATCCTAACTATGATTAACGGTGATCGGAATAGTTGAACTGCAATATAAAACTCGTCTCACCGATCTCGAATAGCCATACTCTTAGCAAAATGGCGGATACATACCCTTCGTACAGAGTTGTGCGAAAATCCTATAGTTTCCAAAAATTCATGTCTGCCATATTGGGTCCGCCATTTTGAATTTCAAAAAGTCAATGTCAAATTGATAATCAGCGACCCCGAAAACCCCCGAGTATGAATATTCGAGATCGGTGAGACAATTCTTTTCTTGCACCTTTTTTATAACAAATATATGTTATTTTGGCAAAAACACGTAGTTCAATTTTTCTCGAAATTCCCACTTTCATTTCCCGAAATAAATACCTTTTTTAATAGAACTTTTTTCACACTTTTTTTCTTGTACCAATACATTAGGAGAAGCCTCAGTTAAATTTTTAGCTAATTCTATCGAGAAAACTAAAATTTATGAATTTTTCTATGAAGATTGGCATTTTTCAACTTTATGCAATTTCGACAATCTTTTTTGTTTATTCAAATTTAATATTCAGCTATATAACCGATATGATCTTTTAAAATAAGTATTCAAAAAGATACAAAAAAATTTTGCAACTGAAAATATTTAATACTTTATTATTTATAACAATTTGTTCACTCTGGGGTCGTCGACCACCCCATGTGCCAAGTACGTTATTCCAGGAAGGTGGGCAAAAAAACGGTTAAGATTTGCGTTTATATCATCATTTCTTCGGAAAAATAGACTATTTGATATGATAAGCGTTTATTTTTCGGCTTGCTGGCCTTACAAAATTGACTTGGTTGCGCTCCCATTTTTCTACAGAATTTTCCTAAAAACTGACCCTTGAAAATTAACATCCACCCACACCTAATACTTATCTACTATTTGCAATATTTACAGTTTACTTATATCTACCTCGTCTCCTATTTACAATCAAAACCGTAACTAGTCTTCGTTGCGCCCGGTGCGGTTTGATAATTTTGCGCCCCCCTCCCAAACGCCATGGGACAATATTGAGTTAATTTGATCCCGTTTGCGCCCCCTCACGACCGGCGCCCGGTGCGGGGGCACCGACGGCACCGCCCTAGTTACGGCTCTGTTTACAATCTTCCCTTCTCCATTACTCATCCTCCTTCCTTCTCTTCTTCTCCATCTTACCCAACACCCCCTTCACCATCCACCCATAGTTCCCGTTAAACTTTGACTCTTTTATTCTCTCCTCACCTGCTGCCCTCTCTCTCTCCGTGCCGTTTACCAACAATTTCAGGTTAGTGTATCAGATCGGATATTCTAACTTCAAATTTCGGACAGGTGACTGTATTTCGTGACATTGAAAGGTCGTCAATCGACAAAAGAATGGTGCATGACTGAGAAGATACATTCTACTCTGGTAAAATATAACTATTCAGACCTTTATAACTTACGCTTACTTTAAAAATATTTTTTCCAAAAACTCGTATGCAGTTGCAGTCCCATGTGCTTACCTTCCTGACGGCTGACATTTCCGCCTAACCTAGCAATCTACACTCGAAAAATAAGTGTAAGTTTCAAGGCTGTGGAAATAGGGGAAAGTTCACTGTATTTGAATTTGATTCGAATTTTCTAGAAGATTCCATTCACCACGTTTTCTGTACCCATTTGTTACATAAACGTATTAAACTATTTTATTTTTATATCAAAATTTTATTTTTAAAGTTCGAAAGTAAAAAAAATGTAACATTTATGTGCATGGCGAAACTGAGGAAAATTCAAGTTCTATAATGTAAAATTTTATTTAATCAAGACGAATGAATATAAAAGTATTTTAATTTATATTTAACACTAAAACAATTAAGTAATTTTATTGTTAATTAATAGTCCAAATGGTATTTCACAATAAATAAAAAAGAACCATTTTTATATATTTGCATTGCATTGTTGTGGAAGGATCATCTTGGATTCTGGTTTCAATTCGTTTGGAATCGAACCGAAGGGTTCAGGGATGGTCTCGAAGGAATAACCCCTAAGCGGAGGGGTAGCAATCTTGCCGAAAGCTGAATGATAGCATGTCTCGTAATGCGTTTATAATGTTTTGAGCATATGTTTTATGTTAATTGGGATCCAACAAAAAATATTTAAAATCCATGGCCGTACACATGGTTTTGACAGCAGTCGATTTTTGACGATCTGTATCTCGAAAAGTATCAACTCTTTCAAAACTTTTTTTATTGAGATCTCTAGTGGTCCATCAATTGTCGAATGTACTTTCTCATTTTTTTGAGGATTGGATTTTTGAGGTTTTTTCTCCCCTGAATAATGTGTCCCGTTGGAATTGCATGCTTTTGCTACGACCCTATTCAGTTAAAGTTTCATATTTATTAAGACCATTATTGAATCTATTAAATGATAAAAGTCGAGATAGAAGTAGGATTGTAAATACATATCTATGTGTTACAATTGTGTTTGAGGTGCAAGTCTTTTTTTTCATTTAAAGTCGCAGAACCTTTTTTTATTTGTACAATATACATGAGAAACGTCGAGTAATGTATGCCAGTAACTATTTCAAACTGTTATTTATACGGTTAATCAACCTTTTTATTCCTTTTGGATTAACATTCATCAAACAAAGATACAATTTTGTTCTTATATTATTCGTTTATGATTTAAGACAACTGTACAAAGTTGTGTTATTGATTAAAGATTTTTTTCTTGACAATTTGTGAACCTAAATATAAATCGACATTTGCATCGAACTTTGTTCTACTTTGAAATATTAGGTACATCAAAATAGCTCACAAAACTAGAGAAAAACAATAGAGTTTTCCGCAAAAAATATTCTTAACAACAAGTGTACGTAAGCATATATGTCGTAAGTAGATAACTTAAGCTATATCTCGGCCTGTGATTGGTCGAGAGGTGTGGCCTAAAAAGAGGGGTGGGTATAGGAGAGAGGGTGTGGCCTTCCCTGATTGGTCGATGGGCGTGGTCTGAAAATAAAATGCGTTCATTAGAGGTGTGGCCCAAAAACAAAATGACTTCCATTAGGGGCATGGCCTAATCACACAATGGCGGTCATTAGGGGCGTGACCTAATTTAAAAATGGCGGTAATTGGGGTGTGTAGCCTAATTGCAAAATGACGGTCATTAGGGGGTGGGGTTTGATTAGAAAACGGTGATAATTATGAGGTGTGACCTTCAATTAATCGAATATATGATTCCTAGCGGGAAAAGGGGAGGGGGCACACCCCATCTCTGTGAATATTCGATTTATCAAGAATGGAAACGCTCCACTCCCTGATGGTCTAAGACTAGAGGACAATTCGGAAAAGGAGACAGCTAGTTACAACTTAAATTGATTATCTTAAACTTATTTCCTATTAAGGTTGGGGAAGAGTGTCAAAATAACAACAAATCTACAATTACTGAAAGGTATGTATAATATTTAATTGACTGATTAAAATTTAAAATTATCCTAAACTATTTTAAGTGACAGGTAGTAAATATACACATACTTAAATTATAATTCCATATCCGTTTTTATTAAATTTCCCAAAAAAAATACATTTAATTATGTACGAGTAGAAAAAATAAGTTTAACCTCGCCAACAATGTATGAAATTACGATGGTTGTTAGTTCTATGAAAACATATAGTTGATCAAACATAAATATTAATTAATTAATAAACATATAATATAAGCCATATAATTCGACAGGTTGCTTCTCAAGTTTTGTATGAACCTGACTTTTGAAGTACGCAGATTTAAACTTTATTATCCGATGGATTAACTCCTTATTCGGTGAGTTTATGTTTTCAGTGACTGAATAATTGACAATCGTTTCAATTAAAAAATCTTTACATACCTCCACGTTTCTCAATAATCGTTAAATCCTCATGAACCTTTCATCGTCACACACACAATAACATTTTCGGTCCTTTGAATCTAGACTTCTGAAAAACTATTTCAGGAGTATATAGCTTTTTCTTCATGGTCTCAACCTCACCCTGCTGCGTGTTATTGTATGTCTCGTCGTTGCGTTCCTTGCCCTCCTTCAGAATAAGTGCCTTGTTACCATGAGCGGTCGTAATTACGACCGTGTATTTGTCTAATGCAATGATTTGCAGGTATGAAGGTGAATTCCCGAAACAGAAGTATGATTCTATTATATCCAAGTGTTGTTGGAGCTTTGCCCAAGCTGCCGAGTCGAAGGTGGTTCCGTTACCTGAACTGTTCACAATTTTAATGACTGGTGGAAATTTTGCATGCGTTTCAACCTCTAGTCCAATTAGAACTGTCTTTAGAAAATGATGATGTAGTCCGTAAACAGTTGGCAGAATCATTTTCTTGTGTGGTTCTCTTCGTGAAATTTGTAGACACCATGACCAATCGTTTAAGAGCAGCTTTAGTGAGTAGTTGTTTAAGAGATGATGACTTGGGTTTGATCCTTTTTATTTTTGGTGTTTCAGGAACAGTTTTATTAGGCTGCGTGTCAGACGAAACTTCGATAGTCTGAGTTGCCATGGACTTAGAAAACTCAAATACCTGCGAAGGTTCTACCTCTGCTGAATCGATGTTAATTTGCGACATAGTGGCTCGTTCAGATATAAAAGCTCAACTGAGTCAAAGAGGTTCCTCACTTCGTTTTATCTATTTGAAATATTTGAGGAGTGGGGATTGCATTCTTAGTTGAGCGGGGAGAACCATATGTGGCGAGCGTGGGAATAAACGTTATGCCACACATGTAAAGGAAGAATATAATGCCGTATTTCCTAAAAATTACAGAATAGACCGGGTGTTTCATATAAATCACAGAAAAGACCTACATGTCACGAAAATTGCACAAAAGAATATGTGATGTATGTGAATCACACAAAAGAATTCGTATTTTGCAAGAAAATCACACAAAAGTACACGTGTGTACTATAAATCACACATATTCTTATTTTTTCGGAATTTCACAAAAAAATTTTAACACCTGCAACTCATAACTCACACATGACAATGTGTTCTTCTAGAAAGTTGACAAAAGAATATAAGTATGTAATTAATCTCCAATACTGTTCTTGTACCATGAAAAACTTTTAGGTTTTATTTTGTGAAACCTACAAAAATTAGGCTCTAAACTTCCATATTAATGTATTTCAAATGCCAGAATAATTTAGACACTACTCATTCCACAAATCTTGTAATTTAGGTCAACCAGTTTCCTCACTTCACAAATTGTATTCTGGTATACTTGTGTATATACATAGACAAAAATAATATGTCAGTCTATCGGTACCAGGAGATTGCTTCACTCAATGATAACATCACAACAAAAATAATTGTGTCTTCTTTTATTCAGACAGCCTCAAACTTATGGGGAATGAATAACATTGCCTCAAGCTTATAATATGAACATTCAGTTTCTACAAATTAAGGATTGGTCTTCACGCGCTGCCTCGTACATGGTCGTTTACTGGATCCTAGGAGGGCGGGGTCGTCCAGCCATGCCGTGGTACAGGGTTGGTGAAGCTTAATAGTGTGGTATTGCAGGGCTGGTTCGTCCTGACTCGGAGATCGACTCAGTAACACTACTCGTCGCTGGTCGCGGTGCTGAGATATGATGTCGACAGCGAAACATGGCTACTAGTTGTGGCACCCCCCAATTGGTTGGTGAAGTTTGACCGTCTGACAATGGTGTTGCGCTATGGTGTCGACGATGGAAAATGGCTGCTAGTTGTGGCTCCTCTTCACTTGGTCGGTGAAGCATGGCCGTCTGGTAATGGCGCTGTGCTAGGGTGCCGACGATAGAAAATGACTGCTAGTTGTGGCATCTCCCCTTTTGGTCGGTGAAACGTACCCGTTCGTTAGTGACGACATGTCATGCGCGGGACTAGTGCGCTAAGCTGGTTTCGTTCCATCCTCTCATCCTGCTCTTTGGTGCTGGCTGCCCGCGCCGTCTGCTCGGTGTAAACGAGCTGTCAGTTTGCTACACAGTTATGATCTCGACCCCGCTTTTACAAATTATGGAGGATTATGATATTGTTCAACTGGAGGATCCTCTGGCGCCTCGAGGTGGATTATAAAATATAAATATCTTCACGTAGTCTGTTGAGTTTCCTTAGTCTAGACTTATTTTCTTGGCTAGACGGTAAGAGTGTTCTTATTATCTTTTTATGAGCTGTCCTTTCCTCGCGTTCGGAGGTTAGATACATCTTCGGCGAAACCCCGGAAAGTTGTTTTCACAACTTTCTGAGTTTTCTCGAAAACTTAATTACAAAGTCTATATGAAAAAATTAAATGAAATTTCCGAAATTGAAAATTTCAAATGATTGCTAGACACAGGGACCAATGCTTAAAGCCTTTTCGAGCTTCGTGCGAGTTGTTGGTTCCGAAAGCTTAGCTACACTGAGCCTCTGGCCCGAATTGCTAAGGTGGGATTTCGGAAAGCAGGATTCGGCCGCTTCCCGATTCTCTATTATTTGCTTTAACTATTTTTCCTCCGTTGATTTTCTATCACATTTCGGCCCTGCTGAGCCTGAATGGGCGTAAAAGAGTTAAAAAATGTTACCATAAATATAAATGAACACAAATTTTCCGGATATTTAGGAAATTCATGGCAACTTTCGGTAAATTTCAAAAGTCTTCTCACGATATTTATCACGTTCATGACAGATAACGTGGTAAGTTGTACTGCGAAAAGCACCTCGTATTCTCATCGTCGTTTGTTCTGCAAGTACGCTGTATATCCATTTCAATAGACAAACGTATTGTGAAGACAAAACCATTTTCTTACAAATTTTTGAAATCGAGAGTATAGTTTCACTGAAGTGCTTTTGTAATGGTTTGTGAAATTTTAAAAAGTTTGACTGTTCTAATGATTAGATAAATGAAATTAAAATTAGCACCATAGGCACCTAGACTGTCTAGAGCCAATCCAAACTTATCGAAAACTCAACTTACTTCACCTTATGAGCTAAAAACGTTTGTCACCATTTTCCATCTGAGAAATGACAGAAGGACATAATGCACTGGTTCTGTGAGAATTTAAGAATGTCTTTCTATTTATTTTTAAAGAAGGGCTATTAAAGTAGAAACGTTTTTCCATACCCCTGAAAGTATGGAAAAACAGAGCTGTCAGCCTGATTACGGGCTCTTTCACAAGCTTTCAGTAGATGGATGTGAAGATGAAGCGTCATCAACAGTCTTGTGTATATGTGTGTGTGTAGCTAGCTGTGTAGGTGTATGTGTGCTTGTTATTATTCTTCTATGGATGTCTCTTTGCCTGTATTTATCCTTATAATTCCTTAAGAAACCATTAAAACCAAATACCAGAAAGCTACGAGAAATTTTCAAACTCTCTTTCAACATTGCATCTATTCTGATTAATCAGCTAAAAAAACGGATTTTATGAAACATCAATTTCTCATATGTTCAGAATTTCGATTTTGACATTCGCTAGCAAGGATATTTCGTTAATTTCATGTATGGAAACAATGCTGTAGACAGCCAACTTCCCACCGTCTATCTTTCTAAACTCATAAGTATTATTTCATTAATTTGAACTTTGGTTTGCTTTAACTTCAGAAACGTACTTCATTGAAAAGCGTCTGTGCAGATTCGACAGATTTCCTATCTGATAATTTATTTGGATGATCCGTATTCATCATTTTGTTATGAAGTTTGAATATTCTAGTATATAATTTTTATCTTCTCCTTTGAAACATGTCCGATCCTGCGTGAAAGTCAACAAATTTTGAGTTATGTTTGATGAGGCAAGAGACACTATACTCTTAATCGAAAATCGGTTTAAATGCTATGGGAATATAACAAACTCTCTTTATGGTAAATAATTTACACGACTAGTAGCACAAGCATTCAAACAGTTTTCCATGAAACAAGAATAAAAACTTGTACTTTCACTACAGTAAACCGTAGACAAAGTACGCTTTTTTCAAAAGTGTGCTCAGCACTTTGCCACACTGCTTTTGCATACTAGTGGCTGAATGACATGAGTGTAATTAAAACACTACAACTAAAGCCATCCGACGGGATGATTGGTACCAATTTAGGATGATTTTACTAATCATCTGGCCAGATGGTGTTAGTTGTGCTGCTTTAATTATACTCGTCTCATTGAAGAGCGAGTGTGGAGAAACAAGTATCAAGAGTGACAAAAAAGCAGTGTGGCCAATTCAAAATTTTTTTCCAGAATATTTCAACTATAACCCCTTTTCCAGATGGTAAAAACGAGGATAAGGCAAAAGGAGACCGTTTACCCATCCGCCATTAGGCGGATGGAAAAATTATCTCGACCATGAACAAACGCTCATGGTCCCCATCTGCCTCATCCGTGTAGTAATATACTACACTAAAAGAAATTTTGGGTGACGGCGGTACTTATATGTACCGCTGCTGAGCTAAGAAAACGAGCGCTAGCGCGCCCTATGTTCCAGACGGTTGCGTTCTTTTCTGGGGACGTGTTTGATACACGTGCGCGGCGTCATGTACATTTATTTATATGTAACTATAGATATAATAGAAAAACTCCAATTTCGTGAAATATTTCGATTTTAATAGGGTCTCTCTTTTTTAATCCGAGCATAGAAATGTAGAAGTCGGATCGACTACTGTAGCACGTTTACGTTCTCTCGTTTGGGAAAGCTGTGTTCCCAGATATAAGAGAGCAACATTGTATCACATTTTTAGGCCACCGCTGCACGAAAAATGACGCTGCTGTCACGTGAAAATCGTCCTTATGTTACCCTTCTACACCGAACGCAACAGCTGTCCTAAATTTCTTTCCATGTATGTGAGGCCGTAACGATTACACTGTTAACACTGAGTCTCCTCAAGCAGCGAACCTTTTTGTTAGACTTAAGTTGAGCAATTGTTACGACGTCATGCACTGTTTTGCAAAGTACATATTTCCGCTAATTTTTAACGATTGTATCTAAAACTTTCCAGAAATCTTCTTTCAACGATATATAGAACAACTTTTTTGCTGGAAGTTGTCTTAAATATGAAATTCTCTCGATACTTTTTGTACAAGAAACTATAAAAACTTGGTTATCGACCTGTTTTAAATTTTCAATTGAATATTATCAAACACAAGATCATTTTCAATTTTTTTATTAGTTTTGTAGGCATTCCTAAATTATACTTCGTATGTGCATAAAATTTCAAACAGTTTCAATGATATTTGCCTGATTTATGACGATTTACGTTTTAATCACTTATTGATTTTCGGCAAATTTTATTTTCAGTTCTTAATTCTTATTATTAAAATAATCATCAGACAAAAAGAATATTGAACATAGAATAAAGTTCTCATCGCCATAACCTCTACAACGCACTAAAACGTACTTTCGTAGCAAAACTGGTGCTCTGTAAACTGTCTCCTTAATTTGTAGAAATTGTATGTTCATATAAGTTTAAGGCAACAATATTCATTTCCCATAAGTGTGAGGCTATCTGAAGGAAAGAAGGCATAATTATTTTGTTGTGATTTTATCATTGAGCGAAGTAACCTCCTGGTATCGATAAACTGACAAATTATTTTTTTCCGTGTATATACACAAACAAGTCTTGAGTAAGGCCGCGGAAACAGCCTGGCGTCATCTGTTGTCCAAAAATGGCAATTCCTCAGTGATGAATTCCACTTGTTTACATGCGATTGAAAATAAATAAATTTATACTGAAAATAAGAGTTTAACTGTCAGATCCCGAGGACGCGTTCGGTGGCTTTGTCATAGGCCCTTCAGTTCTATTCAAAAGGAATAGAAACCGAAACCGAATGGGAATGGAATATATATATATATATAAATCTGTCCAACTATGATAGCTGTTTCAGGAAAGGGCTAACGTGCTATCAAGTATTTCGTGTAATAATGTTGATGAATATAACTTTAAGTAATCATTACTTAGCCCTCAGTTTTTATTGTTCTAACAATCCTAATTTTTGTAAATTAGGAGAGCATTTTTAGGAAACGAGCCTAGGAATTGTTCAAAATATACATTTATTGGAAAAAAATTCCGAAAAAATTTGACAGGACAGAAATATTGTATTTTTTCAAAAGAATTTTATTTGCATGAAATTATGTTCCAGTTCTTTAATGAAAAACATTTTTGGTCGCTAAATTCTTTTTTCTTGAAATAAATTGTCCTTCATACTTTAAACATGAATAAATATGATTGCACGTTTACAGGGCTACGAACATAAGACTACTTATAAGTATACAAATTAAACACATCCAGCTACATTTCTATGCGTGATAAAAAAAATCAGTGATCAGAATAAAGGAAATACTCGTTCTCATTTTTTGCAAAAACCTAGTGCTCATTTTTTACAAAAAACTACATTTCATAATTCCGAAAACAGAAAATGTCAAAAGATATTGTTTTCTTGGCAGAATTCAATGAAGTGAAAATTTGATTTGACAGAATTCTAGTATATGAATAAATGAATTTTGAAACTGTCATTGCGATTTTTCAAATTATGTTCATTGAATATGTGCTGGATAGCACGTTATTTAGTCTTGTGTCGGGCACTGGCACAACACTTGCAGGGATATTTTGTCATCCCGCTTCATCCTGCACTTATAGCCACATGAGGGTCATGTTGTTCTTTTCTGTAAGTTTATTTTATGCCTTTTTGCATTTCCAACCCAGCTCTAATATTATGTGCGATTTTCCAATTGCAGCTAATGTCACCGTTTTCCTCTATTAATGTCTCAGCACAGCGGATGATGGCCAGAATCTCCGCTTGAATGACGGTGGAGTCCGGCTCAAGTGGGATCCCCATACCTTTTCCGTCTGTGCTGTCGTAGATTCCTGCGCCCGATCCACATCCTTTTTTGGTGTTTGATTTCCCCTTGGAGGATCAGGTTACACATATCGGCCTTCCAAATACATCTGCTTGGTATGCTGGCGCGGAAAGTCTTGGTAAAGTTGAAGCGTTTTGTTATTTTTCTTTGCCTTATTCCTAGCATTGGCAGCATAGTAATACCACTTGGAAGCCTAGTGCGTTTAGTCCCACGCTCGTAATAGGAGGGTCCAAATACTATGGGATTCGATCTAGTATCCTAAAGTCTTTCTTTTGACATATCATCTGTGGCTCTGCCGTGTCCGCCCGGACGTAGAAGGGCACGTCGGGGTGTTGAAGGAATTAGTAATCCTGGTGCCATTAAGCTGCTGACACGGCCATCACATAATGGCTTGGGAACATGAGGACTCGCACCCTTGATATTCCCTGGAAGCATCGCTCCTTTGTTGAAATCCCGTAGACCAGACTCCTTCAGTTCCCCAGAGCAGTCTCACCTCGCGATGCGATCCCTTAGGTTTATCCTGTCCAGGTCTCTAATCCGATTAGAACCTCAAGCCCTCCAACCAGCTACAAAATCACGTCTCACAGGTGAGATCAGTGAACGTATAGTAAAACTCTGTTGTATTACACTAACCGTCTAGAGGTGCATGCGTAGTTCATGAAACTGCTAAAAAGTTTAGACAAATAGTGTAACTGTCGATTATTATACCATCTGTTGGTAATGGCTGCAATATATGTGGCATTACGTTGGAAGAGTGAGAGGTCATTTCTCAGATTTTTATCTAATCTGACTACAAATAGTTTTTGAGATACTAGATAACTGTGCTAAGTTGTAGTTTTAAATTGTTTAAATATTCAAAGATATTTTCTTTAACAATTTCAAGCTAAATTTTTTTATTTGTTTCTTCAACAAAAACAAAATTATTTATCATTTTAAAACCATTTTTGCGATATATATACAATTAAAAAAAAGTTTCAAGAACCACTGCAGGGTCCTACTGGGTGCAACTGCCATCTTAAAGTGATACCGGCTCCCAGTAGAACTGCGGTAAATCACACATATGCCCACGTCTCACGACCATGGAATCGGTGGTCATAGGGCACGATGAAATCACGACTACAAGCCGGTGAAACCCTCGTGTGTCTTGAGGGCACTAAGCGACCCAAGGATGACAGCTTTCTGCATCCATCTCGCAAGTGTCTTCGCATATTTTTGGCACGCGGGAATGGCCTTAAGGTTATGAATCAGTGATAGTTTCGCACCTTCAAGAGCATTGATCACGAGGACAATTACTTTAACTGAATATTTTTGGTACAGTCGTTGCAGTTCCCTTTTAAGGTCTTGATACCTCTCCTCTTTTTCCTTCTCCTTGGCAGTGATGTATTCAGACGGAGCCGAGAATTCGATATATATGTATATATATAGTTAAAAATTCGGCGAAATCGCGGTAAAATGTCGGCTGTAACCACGTCTCACGACCGCGAGATAGGTGGTTATAGTTTGCTGACACGCAGGGATAACAGAATATTCCGGGTATAACAGTCGCACTTCCCTTATAAGGTACCTTATACCTTATACCTCTCTTTCTTTACTTTCTCCTTTGCTATGACGTTTTTGTCAGCTGGTGTCGAAAATTCGATGACGAACATGGTTCGTTTCTGGAAGTCAACGAGAACTATGTCAGGCCTCGAGTGCGCAACAGAAACAATTGTCGAGAATATGAAGTTCTAGTAAATAGGGCACTCCTCATTTTCGATAATTGACTCTATTTCCCTAGGAGCGTTTAGCGGAGCGGCATTTGGGCCGAAGCCGTGAGAGTGACAGACATGGTAATAAAACACACACAGTTCGGAAGACCATATCCGTTGAATCAGATGTTTGAATCTGCATAGGAGAGTATCCTTTATAGATGTCACGTCCTGAATGCGGCTCTGTGGCAGGCCCAGGTATGTATATGTCTCTCCAGCACCAAGATGTCGTATAGCGCTTCTGTCGACGATCTCAAGGTCTTCAGGGATGCCACCTCAAGATCATCGATTTGAAATACATGAGTGACCTTATGCTTTCTATATCCAGGTTTTCCGCAGAGGTACCCTTCGGAATGGCGAAGGGCGAGAGATAGTGGCAATAATGTGAGGCAAAAGAGGAGATGGCTCATGGTGACGCCCTGAAACACACCTTTCTGCAAGTTGACACTGTTAGTGATCACACGATGTTTTTCAGATGCGATAATAAATCAGGTTTTCCAAAACGGCATTATACTCTCTCTATGCACCTCATGATGTGTGGATGAACCTTTAACCTTTCCAACAGATAGATGATAAGTCTGGGAGGTTGAATCGAAAGCTTTCAGGTAATCATTCCAGGACATCGATAGGTAATGCTGATAGGATGCTGCGTCTTTACAGAATCATCTATCGATGAGCAGGTTCTCCCGACATCCTGCTGCGCCTTTCTCTGAGCCGCGTTGTTCATGCATCTCTCGCCACGCAGGTCCAATTGTCCAAACAATTCTATCATTTAGGATAGCTGTGAAGATCTCATACAGTGTGATCAGAGAAGTTATTGGCCTGTAATTCTTAGGGACAGCTATGTTGCCCGTCTTCGGCAGGACCACCCCGTATGAAAAAGAAATATTGGTAAGTATTAGATCCAGTACTTTCTTCGCGAAAAAGTGTTGGATTTCCAATACTTATTCGCAAAAAAAGTATTAGATCCAATACTTACCAATACTTCTTTTTCATAAGGGACTGTGCGCCCTTCTACCAACCACTCCGGAATAAGCTCTTCTGACTTTAGATATGAGGTGAAAATGCGGGCGAGATGCTGGTGGGTTGAAGGAAACTTCTTCCACCAGAATGTCTTGATGACATCTGGTCCCGGACTGCGCTTCCGAACGGAAGATAAAAAACAGAAATTGTCCGTTTGTTTGCGTTGGTTAGTACGTGTTAGTTTGTTTATATTCGTTACGTTGCTGACGTTCGTTTGGGTTAGATTTGGTATCTTAGTTACATTCGTTTGGGTTGAATTGGGTTCTTAATTCCTCTGATTTGGATAGTTTGGTTGTGCTGCTTACGTTCGTTCGGGTTGAATTTATCATGCTGCTCACATTCGTTTCTTTTCGCTATGTTGATTGCGTTCATTTGATTTTGTTGCGTTGCTTGCTTGCACTTGGGTTGGCCATATTGGTTGCATTCGTTTTGTTTAGTGTTGTTGGTTACGTTCATTTGGGTTTGATTAACAGTGTTGGTTAACACATCCAAACTCATCCAAGAAAACCTAACCAGCATAACCAGATCGACCCAAACGAACGTAACCAACAAAATTAACCCAAACTAACGCAACCAATACGACCAACCCAAATGCACGCAACTGACACAACAAAATCAAATAAAGGAACAGTTTGTATTTTTTATCTTTCGTTTGGAAGCACACTCCTTTGACAATCAAAAATGTCATTTTTCGCCAATGCAGAGCCATCTGGCGCGAATCGAAAAAAAATTTCCAGATAAAAGTTACGTATTTTTTTATGGAGAATCTGAATCTGCAATAAAAAATATGGGTCACTTTTCCCTCTTTTGCCTCACATTATTTCCACTATCTTTTGTTTTTCGCCATTCTCAAGAGTCTTCTACAGCAAAACTCTGGAAATTGGAATGGAGTTTCAGTTGGAAAAATGTTTCAAGGTTTATTTGAAGCGAGAACAACTTAATGGCATCGCGGAAGACCCTGACCTCGTCGACAGAAGCGCTACACGACACGTTGGCGGTGGTGAGACTTATACATATCTGGGCGTACCACAAAGCCAAATTCAGGACGTAAAATGTTTTAAGAATGCTTTCCGATGCAGACACAAACGTCTTATCTGACAAGTTTGGTCCTCCAAACTTTCGGCGAGGAACAAAGTATCTGCAACTAACTTGCTTGCCGTCCCGGTAGCATATTATGCATTTGGAGTGATTCTATGGTCGCAGAATACTGAATCTTAAATTCCTTCAAAGCAGGATTATTCTGGATACAGCAGATATAGTCGCAAATGGACGAGACCCTCTTCTTAAAATGGTCAGGAAACACGAAGAAGTGGACAAACGAGCGTTTCTGTACAAAGCAATGGAGGAGGCTGCTGAAACACTTGGCCTTAACTTCAATCTCGGATGTGAACAAAATCCATTAAACATTATCAATCTCGATTACTCACTCCTGAAGGCCCGGATCATGAAATCACAGAAAAAAAACTTCCATGAACAGCTCCTCGACAAGAAGATGGACGGCATCTGCAACAGAAGTGTGAAGGATCAGTCGATGTCGTATAAGCTAACGTTTGCTTTCTTCAAATCACCCTGATTGAAGTCGGGCACGAAGGGTTACATTTTGACATGTCAAGACGATGTCATTTCAACTTAAGCATACCGTCACCACATTTTGAGCACTCTTACGGTATTAGCCAAATTATGTTCCGTCAAACGCTTCTAGGGGAATAGAGTCAATTATCGAAAATTAGAAGGGCCAACTACACTGAAACTACGTATTCTCGACTATGCTTTCTGTTGGGTACTCGAGGCCTAACGCAGTTCGCCCTGACTTCGAGAAACGAACCATGTTCGGTATCGAATTTTCGGCACCAGCCGAAAAGAAAATCACAGCCAAGGAAAATAAAAATAAAAGAGAGAGGTATAAAGACCTTATAAGGAAGTTGTATCGGTTATATCCAAAATATTCTATAAAGCTAGTCGTCCTGGTCATCGATGCTCTTAGAGATGCCACGCTTTCACTGAGTAATAGCGTGAAAAGCAGCCCTGTATGTGGACGAAATGCTAAGACACTTGCGGAATAAATGCAGGAGGCCGTCGTCCTTGGGTCGCTTTGTGTCCTCAGGGTGCACAATACTTTTTCCGATTCGTGGTATTGAGACCATTGCAAAATATAACCACCTATCTCATTGTCGAAAGTCATGGTTACATATGAAACGTTACTGCGATTTTTCCGGGAGCGGGTGCAATTTTCAGGAATGGCAACAATTAAGATGTCAAAAAATATACTTGATTCCATATACAGAACAAATAAGACCAGATTCTTTATACGAACTAACCCGAACTTGATTCCATATAGCATGGAATCATCGCAATCATATAACAAGACGGAGAATTGCGGATTTATTGTTTTTCTCTCTCAGAATTCTGCGGTATTTGCTGCTATTATTTATGTTTTGCGTATATAAAAGCACATTCCTTTCTGTGAAAAATAATTTGAATAAAACTTTTCCAATAACCTTCCCGAATAATGTTCCCTAAATACTGCTGGAGAAGCTTTCCAAGAAGATTCTCTCAATATGACAATGTTCCTTAAAAAATAATAATCCTCTATTTTCTCTTCCAGAATTGAGTTCGCCATCTGACTGCAACCCTAATCACGAACGCCATTCTGATATTCTTCGGTGCAGACCTTTTTCTTCTTCTGAGAAACATCAATCTCCTGGCAGATCCACTCCTCTTGCCTCGTATGAACCTCAAGTTCGTGTCCGTTCAAGGTCTCCCCCGATCTGGACTCCTTCTTCTCGCGTGCTTGGATATGGACTTGGACAACTTGGACTTATTCGGCTTATTCCTGATACGAATCCGCATCGGCTATTCGAGTTTCGAAGATACATTTTTCCTGCCAATAAAGGAATTAGAGTGCTCGTAGGACATGGTGTCTTTCGAGCTGTGCCAACTCAAGAACAATTTGTGTTATCTACATCCAACGGTGTCGTTTTTGCAATATTAGAAAACAGTGATTTTCTTGGTGGAATTTATCATTACAATGAAAGAATGGTCCGGGCAAAAATAAACATTGGGAGCCGTAAGGTTAAGGATATGACCCAAGATGAAATGGACGACGTTCCAGTAGGTTCCCGCCGCATATTAGCACGAAACTTCGAAATACTAGTTGTTAAACATGATTCTCTACAGACTCTATACCATTAATGCATTTAAAAAAAGTCAAACTAAAACATAATCTTGTTTTGTGTCCCAAGTCTGTTGAAATAGTTACAAATAACTTGTAGTTACATTCAAATGTCAATGTATTATGGCTTTTAAGTAGGTATATTAAAGTCAGTTTTTTTGGGAATGAGACAAAAAGATTTCTTTTTACTCCCTTATGAAAATATATTTTGAGGAACTCTAATTACATTACTTATTATACCAGATTACTTATTGGTTATACTGATGATTAAATCTTCCTTAAAAGCATTAATCAGTTTTTCCTCTATTTGAAAAAATGAGGATCGTTTATACGGTGTTCTTATCCTTGGTGATTATCCTTCATGATATTGGTAAATATGCTATTTTCTTCCAAACTATCTGAGTATGCTCAAAATGATTACGAAATTAATGTAAATATATTCCGAAGGAAGTCAGAAGTTGCGTGTTATAATAAATTTAATGCGAAAAGTGCCCTTACTACATTTTACGTAATTTATGACGTTACGTAATGTAAATCTAAAAGTTATACGCTTAACTACATGATACAAATGTGATACAAAGGATTTTGTAAAATTGCTTATACAAATTTAATGTTTTTCTGAGAATGTGATGCTGATGAGCTTTACAAGTATTTTAACCTCTAGGAAATAATACAGGGTTTCTAAAATAAGTCTTAATTTTACATAGTAATTACATTCTAACTGTTATCATTATTATTAAATACTTCTTGCGCGGGAATTGCTCGACCCACTGTTTCCTATCCAGTGTTGACCAAATGCCGCAAGCTTTTGGACATAGTTTGTTCGCATATATTTTATTCATCCCTGAAGTTTAAAACAATTTGTTCCTTTTACTATACAAGTACTTAAAAGTACCCACTGTCTACAGTGACCCAGTGGTGGAAAATAAATTCCGGCCGTCATAAAATAATTGGCGAACTCTTTTCATTATTTCCAGGATTGCCTTGAACCATGTAATAAATGTTACACGAAATTTTTTAAATGATGTGGCTTATCCTAAAGTATTAGGCAATCAAATAAGGTTTCGACAAATTATTTTTTCTGTGTATATTCAAGATTATAGTTTTTATCATGTGTCGAAAGATTTCCTAGAAAGCAGGTTTTTTAACTAAAAAATTCAAATAATTCAAAACAAACAATTATAAGTAAAAACACCACAAATATTAATTCAGCTTCAAAGCGTTCGGAGAGATTACGCAGTCTTACTTTTGGTTATTACGTACATATTTCTGCTGCTGTGAATATGCATGAGGACCAGGCGATAGTGAATTTAATTATATTGCAACTCAAAATTTTCTTTGACGCTCAAGATACTTTATAGAAGCGAAATTTTCGAGTCTTAACTATTTTCTTCAAAATTGGTCTTTTCTGTTCGAATTCAACTGGGTGAAAATTCCTTTTTTTTTTAAATTCATTTTTCTTGATTGAAATTTCACTATCTTAGTGAAAATTAATCTTCACTGGCTTAAAAGTTGAACGTTTTCTAAAACATTCATCATTCTATCTTGAAAATTTAACTATTTGCTTGAAAGCGTAACTGTTTTTGTTTGAATTTGAATCATTTTTGTTTCGAAATCAGGCCATATAGTTGGAAATACATCTTTTTAGGTTGAAAATTCAACTATTTCGTTAAAAATTAGACTATTTTCTTAAAAATTCGACTATTTTGTTGAAAGGTCGTTCTTTTCGATTGAACATTCATTTTTTATGGCAGAAGTCATCTAACGGCTACGTAACTTTAGTGACTGTAGGAGGGGGGGGGGGATGAATGCAAAATAACAGTCGTCAACTACAGAGGACGGTGGGCTTAATAACAGCCCAAAATTGCTAACGTTGTATATGGACGACCCTTTATTGCATGTGATAAATACTCCCATGCAGTATAAAAAGAATTCTTTTCCGAGTTGTCGATGGAGTTAAAATCCTCTAACAATAGTTTAAATCCAAACTGTGTACGCAAAACAGGGAATTTGTTTAGATAGTCGTAAATGATCTGATCGGTCAAGAATTGTCATCGTTCTGAACGGCATATATTTCAATTTTGTTTCAGGGTTTCTAACGCGCACCCACATTGCTCTTCACATATTGTAAGGCTGCTCGAGGTTCTGATCTAACCTGCTGTGTTGTTTGGTCTGTAGTACGAGCTGAAAGAATGAAAAAAAAATTTGTCTATATATTTTGAATACTTACTTTGCTTAATACTTTCGTCTTCCTCTTCATCTTCCATTTAAACTTAAGCATCTAAAAGACTTTTCAGATTACAGTAGCTGCACCATAATTTTCCACGATATAAAGTTTTAGGTGAATATTCAGTTTTGGATTTTCCAAGCATTAAATAAACTCCTTCTCGGTCATTGGGATAAGCCAAAGCAATTTCGTTCGCCACTTTAATGCAACTTCATTATCGATCCCACAAAATTAATTTTTTCAATAAAGAGAGTGAGAGAGAGAGAAAGAGAGAGTGTGAATAAAAAGAATAGTTAATAAAACTTACTTTTGGAAAGAGCAAACTTTGAAATTGATTTTCATAGCTAGGATTATTGAGATCCCTTTCGTCATAAATTCCAGCGACAAGTTGAGTGCTAAAATTTGTGACAGAGTTTTCACTCTAAAATAAAAATTAATTAATTAGGCATGTCTTGTTACAATTTCGTTTGCCCGCAAGGCAATTTCTTAGTATAAAACGAAAGCTTATTTATCAAAATAATTATCTAAAATTCAAAAATAACTCAATAAAAATAATAACCAGAACGTCTTCATCATATCCTCGATCATGATCATATCTGTAAATTCTTGCATTCGAACATTTTGAGAATAGATTCGTCGAAATTCCTAGAAAGTAAAATACTTTTTCCGAAATCGTCAATTTTTTTACTGATAATACAAAAACAAGAAGCTAAGGAAAGATTTTTAAGTTTTGGATAAGTCACCTGTCACTTTACCAAACGTTAGAAAATGTTTATAAATCTAAAGAGCAAGGACGTTCATGACTTTTTTTCTAAAGCTTGTTATAGTGACAGGTCACTCGCACTCATCCAAAATGCAAATATGACTTTCGAATTTGGGATGGCAGAACAGACGACGGAGATGCTGCAGTGCATCAGGACTGAGCACACTGAGCTAGCCTATCCTCTGGACTTTATATTAGGTATAATTGTCAGATAATTAGACCTTTAAGAAGTGCATATCTCTGTTTTATTAATGGTTCTTATTGAAAAAACCCTTCTCAAGAAAAATCGAAAAAAATTGTGAAAAAAGTTAACAAAAACTTTTTGATGTTTTTAAAAATCAATGGAAATTTTTAATTTTAGTTACTAGGAGATTCTATGAAAAATATAGATTACAATTTTGGACACTTTAAACTATACACGCAAAGACGATTCTTTTATGTCTACACGTTAAACCAGAAGTGCACTTATAGTTATGACCCGCTTACATCTCCCGCCTCCCATTTTGTGTTGTTTGAGCATAGTCTCAATATCTCACTGGTTTGTTAACTATCCTGCCTGATGTTTTTCTAGTTCGTATGTTGCCAGGAGATTGGAAGTTCTCTATGTTGAGTAACAGCTTATCATCAACAATTCTTTCATTGTTTTTTTATTTCTGGTTGATTATCGTTGTTTAGCACAATGTTAACTTTATCTTTAATGGCTTTCTAATAATTTTGTCGCTATCTATCTAATTCCTGTTATAACAATTCGTTGAACTTCTCTTTATTGAGATCGAGCTTGTTCCATTTAGCAGATCTGAAAAGCTTACGGTTTCTATACAAAGTAACATTGCTTTTGAATCTATCTACTTTGAAAATAACTCCTGGTTCCTACGTTTCCTGTTGGTTTAAAATCATCAGGGTCGCAGAAAGGGGGGCAGATGGGGGAAAACCCTGGGACCCGATTATTTCAAGATCCACCGAAATTGAATTGCACTAATTTGATTGAGAATTTTCGTTTTTCACATTCATATGTAGTGGAAAGTAGAATAGAGAAAATTAAAAACAGAAACTGCGTTAAGTGACTTGTTGTTCACGTCCATACAATACAAGTGAGAAGTGTGGGAAAAAATCATGATGCTTTCCGCGGAGATAGTAACAGAATTGAAGAACCTTCCAACGGTAACTTCTTCGGAATCATTGAACTTTTAGAAAAGTATAATCCGCTTCTTAATGACCACCTACAAAAAGTTTGCCTCTCTTAAGAAACCGAGAAAAGATTACAGGTGCATAACTTAACAGCAGATATTCCGAATGAGTTTATGGTTGTTTGTGCAAATGAACTAATCAATTGTATTTTTCAAGGACGCGAGAAAGCAAAGTATCATTCACTGATTGTGTGTGGATGCAACTCCAAATTTCTCTCACGTTGAACAAACTGTATTTTTAATTTGCTATGTCAATTTCAACAATGAAGATGGAGGAACCTATAAAGCCGAAGAGCGTCCATTGGACTCTGCTGACTTTACTCCAGAAAAGGAAGAAGACACTACCCAGTTTATAATGATAAAACTGAAGACATCCAAAATTCCTTTGGCAGATTGTCAAGAGCAAGGATATGATAACGGTAGCAATGTGAAAAGTGCGTACGCAGATAAGTTGTCTTAACCTTATCGGAGTACAAACAGCTGAGAGTTGTTTTACTGCGTCACATTTTTTGGTATCTTAAGAAAATTGTACATAATAATTAGTTCAAGTCCATAGAGATGGAAAATACTAAATAAGAAAATAGACTGCTCTCTGCATTTAACCTTTCGAACACGCTGGTCGGCCTGGATTTACTCCGTGAAACCCCTTGCTCCTCATCTTCCAGGAGTGGCAGACGCACTAAATGAGGTGTCATTATTGAATCTGACAGCAGAATGGCGTGGTTATGTCAAACAAAGTAATTAAGGCTCTAGGAGTGACGCTTGATGTGACCTGCAAAAATGTTAAAAGCTTAATTGCAGCGCTGCGAGCTCTGCCTACTGGAACGTGAGTGGAAATTTTTGAACAAAGCTGTCATGCTGGCAAGAAATATCGGATGGCCAGAATCTCTTCAAAAGGAAACCAAGAGAAGTTTCGAGAGAAAGAAAACGGCAGACGAAGTCCACGAGAAAGAATTTGAAGGTTAAAATGTAAAATTTTATGAAAAATTCAAACGAGAAGTGTACCATGTTATCTCATCTCATGTGATTCAGGATGAAACTGTTCGGTTTGAAGAAAAGTATCCTGCGGTCCACCATGCCTCTGGACATGCTGTCAAGTCTGGGTGCGCTAACTGTGGAAAATCAAATTGTCAGAAAAGAGCTTGGAAGATATAACTGACGACTTTGCTTCAAAGGAAGCTAGAAAAGTTAATCAATTAGAGTAAAGTAAGTTCACTGTATGACATATCTAGTGGTACTATTTTTTTTATAATTTATGAACATTTTTCTGCCTATATTCTAATTGGCAACTAGGCTTTGGCAATTGAAAATCTAATGATATAAAGCTGCGTAGTAAAGGGAGCAGAGGGGGCCCGTGATAATATAGAACCCCGGGGCTGGAACGGCTTTCGGCAACCTGAAAATCATTACTTGGATCATTGACTTTAAGCGATTTTAGGTCTTGTGCTTTATCATCGCAGTACTTTTTCTGTCTCATCTGCTTACATTCATAGATTTCCAAGTATTTCGAGTTGTCTGACTTGTCTTTTAACAAAAAGTCTTTGCACGAAAGCATTGAGTTTAGTCATCTACCGAATAAAAGCTGTTCTGGATAAAGCATGTCTTTTTCTATTTTTGTGTTGCTGTATTCGAGGAGAGTATCAAACATCGCCTTTTTCATCAGCTTTTTCAGAGTTTGCACATGCCTTTCTATAAAACTGTTAGATTGTAGGTTTCTCGGATTTGAAGTTTTGTGTACAAAATGCCATTTAGCCGCAAAGTCTTTGAATTGCCAGCTTGTAAATTGTGGTCCGTTGTAGGTGTACAATTTTTCCGGTTTACTGTGTCGCGCGAAGCTATCTTTTAATTTTCTCATATTGGGAGTCCTGATCATGTTCATTTTTAGATCATATACATCCGGATATTTTGACCATTGATCTATTAGCAGTAAATAATGTTCGCCTTTAAATTAAATAAATCCGCAGGTATAATTCGCTTGGGTCGGGTTGGATTTTTTTGCAGCACGAGGGTCCCTTTTTTATTTTTTTTCTCATTCAGGCATATGACATTTTTTAGTTATTGAAGAATGGATAAAATGTTAAATCCTTCGTGTTACTAACGTCTGGGAATACGATATAGATGAAAGTGATGAAAAAAGTCAACGAGAGCTTCAAGACAATTGTTTCTTTTATTGTGTCATGATAACGAGTTTAAATATATGAAGATTTAACATAATAGCGTTTCGAAACTTGTACAAGTTTCCACATCAGATTGAAAAGTTATCAAAAAATAAGTAATTTTGTATATAAAATAGTATATGTATAAAATCAAAAATAATAAAACATTAAATTATATGATTGCTCACCACTGATGTTAACCCTGGTCCCTTACACTTCACCATCATGACACATCCACTACCACTGGGTTGTGTACAACCCAGGGATAATACTGAATCTTTCAAGTATAAAAACATAAATTTAAATTTTGAAAATGGTTACAAAAGAAATATGTAGGTAGGAGTATCAAATGAAAGAAAAAAAATCATGAACCTTTGTCACCTTATGGAGGCTTAGTTACATATAAAGTGGTCCTTCTTTTCTCACTATTTGGTAATTGAAAGTTTTTCACCAGCCCCGCCAGCCCTTTCAGCCAGTCCAGGAGGACTGGCTGATAGGGTAATTGGCCCTCTCCCCACTCTGCAACAAGTGCAGGTGTGAGCAGGTGCACAAATCTACGCTCTGGGTTGTCTACAACACGGTGGGTAGGGGACCAGGGTTAAAAAAAATAGAATCACGCAGTGAAAAACAAGCGACCAAAAATAATTGTAGTGCAAGTGCTCGTATAAATGTCACTGAGAACTTTACTTCCTAAAATTAGATATATCAAAAAACACAATTAGATTGTTTTTGGAGTAACCCTTTAATATACAGAAATGTTTATGATCAGATGATCACACGTGAAAGTTATGATTATTTTGAAGTGAAATAAGTAAAAAAAAAAGATAAGAAATTTTACCTGAAACTGAATCAAAATGTGAAATGAAACCAACGTAAATTACCCATCATATTGGGATTTGTAAAGAAATGTGAAAATTAAAGAACATTATTTTCGTGAGAGATCGGAGCAAACACTCCGTCTCTATTTTGAATGCACGAACACTGACAAAACTAAATCAGACGGAGTACGCAGTCTCGGAGAAATCAGGGGCGTACATATTGGGATTCGAATATGGATTTATAAAAATGAGCTTGTATAATGTTGATAACAATATTATATACAAACACATCATTAGTATGAGAGAAAAAGATAATTGTAAAAAATTATGAGATCAGAAAGAATATTTATCATTTATGAAAAATTTAGCATAAATAGTTTATAATCATCTTATATGATTCGTTGAAAAAATCAAAGTCTGTAATTAGGTTCATGCTTCTAATCCCTTCCTTATTAATAAAAACCATCTCAGAAAAAAAACGTTTATAATACTTAGGTTCCTCATGTAAAATCTCAACATCATGCCAGTGTTGAGCATTACCCTAATAGCACGGAACGTTCCAGGAAAGTTCCCGGGAGGTATAAAATGTCCGCCAGTTGGGAATGTTCCAGGAACGTTCCATTGGGACCTGAGGGGAACCTTCCATTATTGTTATTTTTAACAACAATTATCCAAAAGAATTGATAGCCTACGAGAAAATTGAGTGACTCATCTTACCCCCTATGCCCATCTCGCCCCACCCTACCCTACCCGATGGCGCAAGATTCAAACGCTTGTCCCGATTAATACCAATTCAAAGCAATTGACCTGTCAATCGGTCTCAATCGGGTCCAATAACTTTTTTCTTGAAGGGCAACCAGACATTATATGTATAAGGGGGATTCTCCCCGTAGCCAATCGTGTATTTTTTGAAAAAGAACTACTTTTTAGTAGTTAAACATAGGCCAGACCATGATGTATAAATATGGAGACAAAATTTAACAAGAAAAAGGAATAAATGGTTTTCGAAAATGAACCTTTGGATTTCGTTAAAGATAATAAATTGGACAATATTAAGACGTCAAGAATAGTTACTTTTTTTTAAGTAGAAAAAGTAACTTTGGTTTTATGTAACTACTGGATAACTATCATAAATACTATTGCTGTCACATGATTCTGAGCTTAAGAGTATCTGCTAAACCGACTCATGGATCGCACATGTATTACATTTTTAGAGCCATACCATACTCAGTAATACTTCTCGGATTCCTACCTTACCTACAGTTTTTCACCAAACTCGTGAGATATGAAGTTGAAAATTTAGGAGAATATCATTGTGAAAAAAATTATATTTTTTTTTGTATTTATAAATTTTTAGGACTAAACAGACCATCCTTAATGTCTTTTATTTAATTTCCCTAACTTAAATGTGTACAGTAGTATGGCAAAAAATATATCGGTAAGGTAGAAATCGGATAAGATCTGAATGACCATACATAGGATTATACGTTTCATTACAGTTCTGTAATAAACCAGACGGTAAAAGCGAAGAGTATGCAATTTTCTTTATCGACAGTAGGGCATCTGAGGCATTATATAGAACTAAAGATTTGTATTCAAACGGTACTGAGTTGTTTATCAACAGATACATGGCGAGTTAATATTTATATTTTCACTCCACATGGAAATTTCCGGAATATTTTTTTTTTAGGCCATTATATGTGACCGTCAGTGAAGAAAGTGACCGAACGCGGAAAAAATCTATTTTTAGCTTTTTACACCAATCGATAGTTTTTTTTTGCTCTTTCATAATAAAAAATATTATGTCTATAACTGAAGAATTCAAATTGTCATTAAACTGCCAAGCGATGGAGTCTCTGCGTTGGATCCCCTCTTCAATGGCTCTTTCTGTAAAATGAAGCTACTAAAATGAAGTCACGCATTCATTTTTAGATATGTTTTTTTTTCTTTAACTATAAACGTGCCGAAATTCGATGCAATTACACTTTTGGGTTTATTTTATATAAGGTGAGAAAATTTTGAATTGCTACTGCTCGTGGAGTTTCCTTTTCGGTCCTAAGGGACAGCTGTAAAAGGTGTTTTTACCAAATTGCTTACACACTATCAGAAGAAATCCCAACAACATCGGTATCTATTACATGATTTTCGAGATGATTAAATTTTTGAGTTTGCCCCTCTCCCTCAACCGCCTATCTATACGGGGTTCAAATTGAGGAACCAAAATGCTCAAAATTGCGAGACATTTCCGAAATAAAGTGAAAATAAATACATACGTGGAAAATAAATATCAAAATGTCTTTTTCATATAAATGTGGTATTCAATATATTTTATTTTGTTACATTGTCATAATTTTTGATTGACGACGTATTAGGATTGTCTTTAATTTCACACGTCAGTTTTTCAACGGATCTTCACTTTTTGAGACCCCTGAAGCTCGAAAAATGAACGGATCAAATCAAGCTTTGGCGCACTTTTTTGAGTCCTAAAAGAATGATAGAGGTTTCGTTAACCAGCATTCCTCAAACAACGGTTATGGTTTTATCCTTCGAAAACATTAAAAAAATAAAATAAAATAAATGGAGAAAAAAATATTTAACAAAAAATCGAATATTCCATTTTCACGCCAAACAATGACAGATATGTGGAAAAAGTTTAAGAGAAGAATTGAAGCCTTTCGAAATATCTACAATTTTTGTTTTACCATTTTTGCATAGGACTTGTATTTTTGGTTTTATGCATTGAAAATAAATAAGTCGAGAATTCTAATTTCATGATAAGATTTGATATTTTGGTTTTATTTATCGTAAATACTATGAAAATATCTAAAATTCAAATTTTGATTCAAACGACGCAAAATATGGGGAAAAGTTGTCGGAAAGAATTAGAGCTTTCGAAAAGTGTTATAAAATTGCTCACAACTATATTTTGTATAGAATTTGCCATTTTGGTTTTATTTATCGATAATACTATGTAAAACTCCAAAATTTAAATTTTGAACCAAACGACGTGAGATACGAAAAAAAGTCCTACAAAATGTATTGCAACCTTTTTTTGATAGAACTTGTCATTTTTGTTTCATTTATCGAAAATTCTATGAAAAAAAATTGAAAATTCTCTTTTCAGCGGGAATTATTTTGTTTCTTTTTAGTATATTTTAAAAGGCGAAGGATCTAGGCACATCAAAATATTTGGCCTACGCTCATAGAAATTCTGTAAACCCAGACACAGCATTCAATAAAAGCTTTTTAAAAATGTTTAATTGTATATTTCAGTTTTCATCAATTAATATCAACGATTTGATGTTCCCGATAAGAAATTATGCATTATAATGAATGCAAATGATTTCAAATATGTTCAAATTTACAGTGATTCGAATTCAAAACAATGTCGTTTTCTACCGTCAACGACTTGATTTATTTTAAACTTAAACATTTCCATTTCTGTTCCATTTCTGTAACACGTGTGACATTCTAGTGATGTATCCATTCTATCACTTTGTGATATACCAGTTACAATACATAGTTCCAGAACTGTTACTTATCCTTACAGTAACAGCGTTACAGAACAGTGTGCCCTTTATGTTCCATTCCTATGACACGTGTAACATTCTAGTGACGTAAAAGTTATACCACTCTGTGATATACCAGTTACATTACATAATTCCAGCACTATTACGTATCCTTATGGTAACAGCGTTACAGAACAGTGTAACCTTTATATTCTATTTCTGTAACACGTGTGACATTCTAGTGATGTATTAGTTCTATCTTGACTTTTGTTGACATCTTTTGTTACGTATCATTTACTGAAGGTGTCCGCTGGACGCACCAAAATCACAGCGGTTAAAAAAAGATGATCTACAGATAGGTTTACACTAAGATTAATCATTTTTCATACAAAAATGAAATTACAAACGTCCATTAGATACAAATTGTTGGAAGAAAATGGAGAAAAGATTCAAATTCACTTCTAATTTGAATCAGTGTGAAATGGGTCTCTGAATCAAATCAATAAGAACTTTCACTGATTTACAAGGAAATCTTACTGAATTCAAAAGCTAAAAATGGGTCCCTAAATCAACTAAAGAAAGATTTTCATTTATGAATAGTGAAATCTCACTGATTCAAGTTTACAGAGCAGCATGCAAAAATACTTCGGAAATGAAGTGCCTCATTCCACAGATACATAGTTCACATTTTTTCTACCAGTTAAATCATCGTTATCTTGAGGAATGTAATTATCATAGACTTTATCTACAATTACTTAAGTTGTCGTGACAGAAAAAGCAATCTAGACTGTCAAGAAAAAAAATCCTATAGTCTCCCCTCTTTGAGCTACAGTTTAAACGTATGCCAAAAGATTCTCAAATGTGAGTCAAGGAATTTTTTAATTTTTTATCCTTTTTAAAAGTCTGTCTCTCAATTTCCAAATTTGTTAAAAAACACCCAAAAGAATTCTTGAAACACAATTTTTAATTCACAAATTGATTTGCTGAACATCCTCAAGGTCAATGTGAATTTTCGAATAGTATTATTAATTGGTGGAGTGGAGTTAATCAATTAGCGAATAAAGCAGATAAGCAGATAAGAAATGATTGATTTAGGATAGACCTTGTACTTCCCTAAATTCGCGTTATTTCAGCTATATTTGATAATGTGTCACTCTTCCATATCAAATCCTTATCATATATTTGTTTCGACTGTAAGAATGCAGTTTGGGAGAAGATATGGTCAGCTAGGGGAAGGTGGGGTAAAATGAAGTACACTCAATTTATTGACTTCTACTACTTTTATCTTCTTGTAAATCGATGGGATTTATAGCTGACTTAAAGTGAAGCAGTCAAACGTTTGATGTTTCGTTGTGTGGACGTTCGTTTTGTGATCAAAACAAATTTCCAGATTTTTGCAAATTCTTGTTTTTTATTTTGTTTTTGCTTTTTTGAGTTTCTTTAACTTTGAACCTAATTAAAGGAATATTAGTAATCAATATATGTTAAAGATCACTTAATAATCTGTTATTTAAGCCACTAGCAATGTGCCTAGCTCATTTCTGCTTTTATAGTGATACCATGATTCCTGAAAGTGTGCACTTGGGTTCCATTTGGGGCAATACGGGGTACCCACGGTGAATCGGAATGGAGTGGTACTTGGATGCCGTGAATTACTCCATATGTGACTTCTGCTAAGACATGCCTGTAAACGAATTGTGAAATATTAGTCCTATTTTTATCAAAAAACTAAATTTTAAGCAATATTTCATTTTACTAAAATAAAAAATCAGAAATATCGTTTCTTTTTCTGATGGTCCTTACATCATATATGTATTAAAACTTTCAATGAATTTAGCTCAGTTCACTACTTACTCTTCTTGAAAAATCTTTTAGATTGGTACCCCATCCTGCCTCACCCATGGGGACTCTGTATCGTAGTATATTAAAATCTTTATCCATAAGCAAAGGACAATTGAAGGGTGGTAGTACAGAACTAGATAAACAGCAAAAGGGGAATTTTTCAAAGCAAGGAAAACCCCTTCTGTAAAATCGAAATCACTTTTTAAAGATGAAATAAAAGTCTACATCCGAGCTGAGGTATTACTTAATTAAGTGCGAAGAATTTGGTTAAAACAACGTATCTATGTTTGAGAAAATGGATGTTCAATTTGACAATCTCAAAGTGACACTAACCTAAAATAGCAACTTTCTCGGCTGCGGATTGCGATAAACATTATCATTTTTAGTTCAAAAAATAAATAAAAACATGATTCCGAGATATTAGGTTTTTGAAAACGGGTGAATAAAGTTTGATGTAAAAAAAGTAGCTGATTCATCGAAAATCGATCGTGAATTTTGAGATTATAATTTCATGGGTTCTCAAAATCGGCTATAGATAGCGATTAAAAATCGAATTTTCAATTTTGAGCAAAAATAAAAACCTGCTTATGACATATGGGGATGCAGAATAAGAATAAAAAAGGTTTTATGCGAAAAAATTATTTGGTTCAGAGAAAATCGAAATTGAATATCGCGATATCACTGTATTACGAACATTTTTTTCTAAAAATCCGAAAAAAATAAATTTCTTTTTTTTTTAATAACAATAATATTTTCAACAAGTCATAATGTTAAAAGGTTGAAAAATATAATCACTAAATGAAAACTTGAGCTAAATTTAAATCAAAATTATATTATTTTTTTTTAATTATTGTAAAAAAATTATATTTCGAAAAAATCCTTCTGTGACAATGTGCATTTGATTTTTTAAGAATTGTTTATGCAATACACCAGCTTTCGATGAAGATATTGGGTATCTAGTTGTATACTGCAACCCCTCAATTAAATGGCAGGGTTCTAAAAACCCATGAATGCAATTTTTTAAAATGTCATCAATAGCTCTTAAAATAATTAAAAATCTAATAACATATGAGGCAAAAAGTTTTTTTTTAAACCGACATTCTTCACATTTTCTTAAAAACTGTAAGATTCTTTTTGCAGTTATTTTTTACTTTTTGCAACATTTTGGAATTTTTTTCTTTTAAATTACAACTCAACAGCTACAAATCTATTTGAAAAAGCGTATCTCTCGAGAAACAAAACTACCCCTCAATTTTCTCGAAACTTCATGAAATTTTCGAATAAAACTTTTTTGGGTCGATTCAGATACTCAGTAGTTATAAGAAAACAATTTTTTGTTCTTGAATTGAAAATTGAGTTTTTATTCATCGTATAAAGTTAAGAAAACTTGCGCTTCAAGCAAAAAATATTTTCTCCCTAAATTTTCTCGCAATCTGATGATATTTTCAAGTTAAAATGTTGATGCCACAATTCAGCAATAGTGCATCTTGAAAAGAATTCTTTATCCTAAATTAATAATTTATTTTTTGGAAACATTTTTTGCCTCACCTGAAAAATCGCCAAAATGTTTATTACCTTGTGGAGCGCCACCCTTAAGTTTCGATTCATTAATTAGGTTTGGGTAAATAACTTCCCAAAATTATGGTTCCACATCTTGCCCCACTTTCTTCTACTTCACGGTGATACGGATAATATCGGAGGATTTAATCAGTCGATTTAATGCGTCACAATCGACATGACAGTTAAAACAAAAGTTGCGGAAGATTCTAAATTAGAATGTGAAAAATTAGTTGAAAATGAGACAACCATGAGTTCTCGGACAGAAAAAACTACTTTTTTTGATCCCATGGCAGTGACGTGGATGGAGAAGTATAATGACAAAATCGAACAAATTTGGTCCACCCTCCCAACATTCATTCGAACATCCATTGCAACATGTGCAATTGTACTTCTTGGATCTACAATCAGAGGTAAGCAATTTAACACAATCCCCACAAAAACTCGGGATCATTTGTCACGTTTTTCGAACGAAGTATTCTATACAGAAAAGTATTCTTTCATACGAGTACTTAAAAAACATGATTAGTGACTCACTTATTATCTTCAAAGGCAGTGAGAAATTATATTTTTGCACAATGTGAGTGTTATCAGTGAATTTAGGTTTCTCCGATTCTCCAAAGAGAATATTTATTTGTAAAACATCACAAATCTAGTTTGGTACTGAATTATAAATAATGCAAAGCAGTTTGGTAAAATGACAAGTGCGCCTAGCCTGAAATATCAAGTGTATTTTGATATTATAGTATTAGTGTGATTTAAAATTAAATTAATTCCAAAATACACAAACTTTTTGAGATATTTGAACTTTTATTATCGGACGAATATCTGATTACCTAGTTCAATAATATGATGATTGGAGGTCATCTTAAACGTAATCAAACACGTATCCCATAACTATTCTCAGGATTGAACGCAACAATAAAGTTCCCTAAAGGTATTTTATAATTTTCAAATATTTAAAAAATTTATATTTTAGTGAAGTTAGACATTAAAAATGAGAAAGCTCAGAATCCGGCATCCGTCAAAGGATTTTTATGCAACCTTTTGCATTGCCTTGCTCAGAGTACGTACTAAAATGCTGAAAAATCAAACATGTTTGTTATTTTAAAAATCAAATCTCTTTGTAAAACCCAAAACAAATATATTAGAAAGTTAAATATTTTGAATAAATTGAGTCTTAGAGCCACAAAAATACTTTTTGCAACATCCAATTTAAAAATTGACGTTTTCATGCTTCAAATGGTGCCTAAAGGACTTTATTTGAGCAGACTGTATGCGACACAATTTTCGCGCATGCGCAGTTTGAAGATGGCTTACATTAGGCACTGGTGAAATAGCTGCGCATTCGCACTTTCGAGATGAGGTACTTTAGACACTGGCATAGGTAAATTTAAATACTGGTGTTGGTATCTTCTTGAAATAAATTCAGATTTAACTTGCACAAATCTTTTAATGATTGAAGTTTTGTTCTTAAGGTTTCGTAGCTGTTTTCATCCGTCGTACGAAAGGGCATAAGTGCCAAAATTTGGCGCAGAAAAAGGGCATAAGCGCCAACTTTTTTTTTCATAACATTTTTTTACATAATTTTTTGTTCACAAATTTTTTTTCTGGACAAATTTTTGTTTCAACAAATTTTTTTAAATTATTATAAATTTTGATGTTAAAACGATTACTTCGGACAAATGAAATTTGAGAAACAAGAAAAAATCTGCCTCAGCCCGGATTAGAACCGGGAACGCCACTATCCATGAGTGGAGCGTTAACCAATTACTTGCCTCGGTGACGTAATTGGTTAACGCTCCACTCATGGATAGTGGCGTTCCCAGTTCAAATCCGGGCTGAGGAAGATTTTTTCTTGTTTCTCAAATTTTATTTGTCCGAAGTAATAGTTTTAACAACAAAATTTATATTATTTAAAAAATTTAAAAACTCGGACGTTAACATCTTTAAATGGTAAGAACATCTTCCAAATATTAATTGAATTGGTTTAAAACATTTTTTTCAAAAATTTTTTTGTATAAAATTTGTTTTTACAAATTTTTTTTTTCAAACATTTGTCTTAACATTTTTTTTCAGAAAATTTTTTTCAACAATTTAAAAAAAAAATTGTTTCAAACAAAAATTTGCTTTCAAAATTTAAAAAGATTTTTTTTTAAGATTAGTATTTTTCGTTAACTTCTCCTAACACATCTTTTTCAGACGGGCGTTGCAAAAAATAGCGTGTGATACACGTGCGCATAGGTGATTGCTACATTGGGCACTTGTATCACAAATAACTATTGTATATGAATTTTGGGGCTGCTGATTATGAATATAAGGTTAAAAAATAAAAGTGCTTACAGTTGGTATACACATTCCGTAACGCATTGCAAATTGATACAAAATGAGTTTGAATCGGCATGAAGGGTTGAAACGCCATTGAATCGAGTAGAACACGTCCCAAACATGGTTTTTGATGATTCTTTTGCCGCACATTTTCAAAAATCGATACTAAATCAAAGTGAATCTAACAATAATCAATTAAATAATTTTTATTAATTATCAGATGACTCTGCAACATGCCGAGACTGTTTTTTCCGTAAGAAATTTTTTTGTTTAATTACCAGGAATTTTTTTAAAAAGTCCATTCCGGGAGAGATGTCGCATGTCCGGGTGAGATGCCGCACCTGATCAATTTGTAGAAAAAGCTATTTTCATGTTGTTTTACAACAGAAATTCGTACTACAGCTTGATATTATAAGCGCTTATTATTCATAAGGTATGTGTACCTCGATTTATCATTAAAATTCTCATGAAAAAAGTTATCAATAATTCTTATTCAATAAATTCTGATATCGATAATTCTTATCTATTTTCTGGAGCTAATACTTTTCTTTCTTTCTTTTCTTTAATCGTAAATAATAAGTTGTTGGTCAATCATAATTAACATTTTGCACTTACCTGTATATTAAAGCCACAAAAGACTATGTCACATTAAATAACACGACTAAACAGCGACTATATATCAGATGTAGAGAGTCCGGCATCTCTCACGGAATGACCCTGCCATCATTATTGTTGTAAATTTTATGTACTATTTGTTTGTCATAATTAATTTTTGTCTGATGCACCTTTTTAGAAATAATCGAAGAAATATATTTTTGATATTCTCAAGATTTGGAAATAAAATTTTGAAGCTTTTGAAGGATGCTTTAGCTATTTGAAACGACAATAATTTAACTTCTAATTTACGAAGTGTTCAGTTGAAAACATTTTCAATTTTCAATGTTTCAAGCTCAAAATTGCTTAAAATTTTGAAAATTTTAAAGTTTACTTATTGATTGATTAATTTAAAGCATTTAAAATGATAACGCGGATTTATATTTTTGGAATTGAATCTGAATCTTTGAACTCTATAATTTATAAAAGCTAAAAATTCTAAATTTTGCAGGTTATATGCATTTCATTAAAAATTGTTTAATTGGAAAGTGTTAGTACCTTCCATTTTATACGTGTAAATAATTGAGCATTCAAATACAACATTTATAAATTAAAAAACTTAAACTTCAATCTAAAAAGTTTAGGATTCAAGAGTTCCACCTTAAGTGCTTTAATTTGTAGTTTATTTTATATTACTACAAATGGAAAAATGTTTAGCGTGAACAGTTTCACGTTTATTATGATAGTATAAAATCAAAATGTCAAAAATACAAACAAAAAATTTTTTAAGACAAAATTCCAATAGAAATGGTTTGGAGAGTCCCGAGCGGTCCCGAGATAGTACGAAGGCCATCGAGGGTACCCCCGAGACAGTCACTTTAGCGAGACTGCAGTGTATATGAACAAGCAGTCTCGGACCGTGGTACAGAAATAAGTATAATATATATTTAATATAATAGAGTTGAACATAATGTAGAAAAGCTCACGTTTTGGATAAATTTTAATCGAGTGTGAATTACGAGATACGTGATGAGAATGTGCTCGATAAAGCTGAAGGAGCTTTAAAAAAAAAGAATTCGCAATGACCAATGCAACAGACGGGCGCCCTGAGAGAAAAGCCATTTTTAATTTTCTTGCTTCCTCAAATTTATAATCAGCAACCCAAAAATCTATATACACTAGGGTGGTTCAGACAAAATTTTATTTTATTTTTCGATGGCCCTATCGCGACAGCTTGTTTCTTCCGGTGACAAAAAATATTCTCAATTCAAGGTCATTTGAAGGGCAAATCGTAAGAAAGGCGGTAAAAAAATCCTAAAAAATACGTATATAAGGTTTTGGGTACGCTGAATCCTTTGGGGTTTATTTAACAGCTTAAGGTCAAGTAAAGGTCATTTACGATTTGCCCTTCAAATGACATTGACTCTGACGTGATAGAAGTCAACGGACCTTGGATTCGAAATCAGCGATCCGAAAAACCCCAGGATACCCTAGTCAAGTCAGGTGATCAAGCTTACATATTTTGTACTTACATACCCTGCACATAAATTATTAATGAAACCACCCCCTCCACCCTCCTCAAAGGGGCGGGGGGTGAAAAGGCTAAAAATGGTAAATAAGAGTGAAGGTAGTTCATAAAGAGTTCATAGTGTACTTTATTAAGCAAATACAATTTTGACAGCTGTATACAAGCAGTGAAGTTTCATTTTTTGAAGGGTGGTGGGGTCAATATGGGGGGGGGGTGGGGTCCGTTTATCGTGGCATTGACTTCTTATTGTTGGTAGGTACTGTAGGAATTTTGTCGGATTTTTTGGCCCAAAAATAATTTGGGTCAAAAACCGGCCTTAGAGGCCCTCCCCCTTTGTATCATATTCTGTTTATTAATTATTATTATTATATTATTATAATTATTTGTTACGAAAAATATTGTTAACCTAATGTGACATAACTTTTATGCCAATAGGATAAAGTCTCAATATTTCTAAACTCCTATATATTTTATATAATTGGGGTGCTATAAAAAATTTGGATGAAAAAATTTATAATATCTAACTACCACTATTTTTCAGTTGTTCTTTTTCATTTTATCTAAAAATATATTTCACGTAGACTTTATAACATAGAGGTTGTACCATTTGCTGAAAGAAATGCAATCGTTCTTAATAAATATATTTTTTAATTTGACCTAATTTTCAGAATAAATCTTACTTCTTTTATACTTTTACATTTTGTTAAAATTCATAAGAACATTTCATAGTTATCTTAATATTTTTTTGTGCATAAATTTTGCTTATGATTGACCTAATGACACTAATTTTTCACGAGATTTGAGTCAACGAATCCATATTTCGTGATTCTCATCTTGCATTAGTACATTACGTGAAGCGACTTCCAAGACTCGCCATTGACAAAATATTATGAGCGTTTTATGGAGACAGCATTCGACAGTAAATTTCCTCGTGAAAAGGTTTTATGGTCAGCGTGAAATCGAGTCGTTACGAATAAAGCTTGCCTGTTATCTCCGACAGAATATGTACAATAATTAAGATAATAAAACTTGAAATCGTGTAATTCTGCCATTTATCCTGCCCATTTACTTTTTTTGTATTATTTTAAACATTCAATGTAATTGTATAGAAACAGGAAAATATTATTAAGTCTTAATTGAACCACTAAATTTTGAAATTGGTTCAAAACACTGATTTCTTCTTTCAAAATATATTTTTGATTCCAAAATTAAAAGCAGAAAAATCAATAATTAATCTTTGAAAGGTTTAACCAGTCATCAATTATTTATGAAAGGTCAGTTTTTTAGTTAACTGTAAAGTCTCGTTCGTGCCAAATATATTACTGAAAATGAGATAAGATCTCTTGAAATATCTTTTTAAATACATTTGGCCATGATTGTTCATCCAAATTTTATTCGAAATTGTAAATATTACCAAGTCGAAATTGTTTATACTCTAAATTTAAATCAGTGAGAAAAGGGTCACTGAATCAAAACTGTAAGGATTTTGTGCAGTGATTCACTTCTTACTTAATGAAGTACCGAGAGTATATAAAATGATTGAAGTTTATATGCATCTAAAATTAGACTTTCTGGCAGGATTTCATTATCTCAATCTTTACGGGAGGTAGTAAAAACTTATCGCTGTAGACTTTGTTACGATTGTTGCATTCTAAAATGGATAATCGCACGCATAAAACATTTCCGTTCTTCCCCAGGTGAATGGCTCTTGGTGTTTGTGCACTTTGCGAGGCATTTCGGATACACTGCACAAAATGACAGCATATCGAGCAACGCCACGTCATCCTCGATCAACTGGGCTGAGCTTTCCCTGGAGAGCTTTTATCTTCAGAACCTCTCCTACATCTGGTTGTTTGCCTCCATCATCTCGTATTCCATGTACTTTACTATCGGCGGTTTTCTGCACGTAAGCATCCTCACAGATCTCTTCAAACTGAATTAATCGATATATTTTTTAAAAATAATTCAAGGAATGGATTTTTTTACTGTGATAGATGTAACTTTTGAACTTCGTGAAGGTCAATTCCACGCCGGACTCACACAACCCAGACCTTTACATCATCGATTTTTTCTTAATTTTAGCTACTTAAGAGAAAATAGAGATTGCTAAAGATATCACTTCAAACAAATTTTTTTTTAAGTTATTGCACTTTTTCTGTTATGGGAACTTTTTGAGTCTCTGATACACGAAATGTACCAGTGCACTGAAGGTTGAATCGCTTCCAGAGTAAGAATGCTTCGACTTGATTTCAACTTTATTTAGTCTTGAGTTCGACTTTAAGACGGTGATGTTTGGCTGTGTCTCAAAAATGAGATGCGACATCTGAAGCCGAACCTTTTTGAACTCAGGAATGAGATAGTTAACAGATGTGAAGGATTAAAATTAATAAATAAACAATTTTTTACTTTTAAATTGACTATTTTCAAGTTACCAATTCAGAATCTGTGCTTCTCAATGACTACAGCCGTACAAAATTTGCTTCAAAAATATTAAAATTGTAATTTTCTACAAATATCTCCCAAGCCGTAAGAAATACGTAAAAACAGAAAACCTTTTCGATTTCTCCGCTAAACTAACATAATACAAATGAAAATACCTGAATGACTTTATATGTATATGGTATAATAATATACAAAATTGTTCATACATAAACAACGATAAGAATTAATGACAGGCAGAATTACCCTTTTCGTCACGACATGTGTTCCTGCCCGGCCTTTGAGCAATGTTTTTACTGCCTTAAAACACGAGATACGTCTGAGAAATGAGTCATCGAAAGATGTCTGCAATATGTCCTGATTGGTGGGAAATAAAGTAGGAACCAAGTCGAAAAATGTTTACTCGGGTTACCTCGGTTTCAATATAATTAACTGATTTCAAGAAATTATTTTTGTCACTTGAAGAAAAAAATTTAATAGTCGCAAGGTGACATTTTAGGCAAAAAAACTTGATTTTTTTTGGACAAAAATATCTTTTGTTGAAAGAATTCATGTGAAGAACCCAGTTATCATCATTTTTTCTCTAAAAGGATATTTCGCAGTATAAAATAAAGAAGTACTTAAAATAAAAAGCGTAGGTGTTTGTTAGAAATTGAGTTATTGAAAAAATCAAACTTTATTTACGGGATTTTTAAAAATAAAAACAGAGTTTCAGTTAATTAGACTGAAATCGAGCTGCGCGATAGACATCCTTTAGTGAACTAGTGCAATTGGTATTCTAGAGACTCAAAAAGTTTCGGAAACAGAAAAAGTGCAATCAATGTTCAAAAAAATTTCTTGAAGTAAAATCTTTGACAACAAAAAGGAACCCTCGTAAATGACGCCACGTTCTATATAATTTCCTTATATAACATTAGAACCGTAGCGAAAAGGAACTTCCATAATTCACTATGAAACGTGAGACATCTTTCACTAATGTTTTAGCTAATTTATTGACACTGACCTAGGTAATATAATTTTAATATCAAGCTTTAATTTTTATTAGTGTTTGGTAATTAATATTTTTACATTCTCATCCTATAATGAGAAGGTATTAGATTTGTGTAAAAGTTGACCCCCCCCCCCATTTTTGTCAAATGTCCATGTTTGAAGACATCCTGAACCCCGAAAACAGGTTTTTACCAAATGTCTGTCTGTTAGTCTGTCGGTCTGTGCATTTTTAGTTTGTTAACACGATAACTTTCAAAATAATTAACCTATTAGATAGGAATTTGGTATACTTTTTAGGTCTCCTAAAATGAAGGTCAAATTCGTTAGCCAGTCATTTTGGGTAAATATTCAAAAAGTGAGCACATTTTGAAAATTTTTGAGAACACTTTTTTTGATTATTTGAAAATACTGTGGATAAATATTAATAGTACTCGAAAAAGCGAACGAAATTTTTTTCTGAATTCTTTTGATAGAGGAAAAATTACCGCAGTTATAGCATTTACAAAATTCTAAAAAACAAACGAAAATGAACATTTTAAGTCAAACAACGCAAGATATGGTAAAAAGTCAAGAAAAGAAAAATGTGAACCAGGGAACCAACATGTTTCGGGGCCAATTTTGGCCTCCTCGTCAGGGATCATTTATAGGAAAACTACAAGGTCTAATTAAAAATATTTATGCAAATTAAATATTCAAAACATAATACCTGCAATTAAAAAGAGAGACATATACATACACAAATGCACAGAAAATTGAGCAGGCTCGGACCCGTTTTCTGCTCTGCTCAGTTTTCAATCAAGGTGTAAGCGAGTGTGGCCACTTTTCGGTGGTCGCAACGATTAAAGTCAATTGTGCTGGTTTTTCGAGGCAGTTCATGTCTTTTGAGCCATTTTAATTAGAAGTCTGTGGTGTTGATCAATTAAAAATGATAATATTCAAATACACCACCCCCCCCCCTAACCCGAATCAACAGTGTGACATGTCAACTTTATGAATTCATGTCTACATGTCATCTCAAGTTAAAAGTGTGCTCCAGCTATCTGTGGCGGCCATTTTTTCTCCCTACTAACGTTGACTTCTTTACCTGGAGGTTGTTACTAGTTAGAACGCCAAGCAAAGGCACGCGCGGTGCCGCGCCGTGCGGAGTTAAATGAGTTGAGTCTGCAATCACCATGAACAAGCGATCGTGAAGGTTCTGCTGGCGGCTCTGCTCTCGGAACACATAAGACATTTTTGCATTCAATTCACCCACAGCTCGGAAAGATTAGACTGGAGTCTCCTTATTACAGGTGTCATTTTTAGTCCCCTCATCATCAGTATCCGAAGAGTCAGAAAGTTCAATACTTCCGAAATTATATAATCCTTTAAGAAATATTGTTTTTCTGGGTTTTTTACTGACCTTCCGAAGCGTCGGGACTAACTTTCAGTCTTTCGCTTACAATCAAAGATGTCAACAAATATCAATAGTGCAATTATGTGAATAATGACTGTTAGATAGATTTTTACTCTTTTAATAATTGGATTATATATAGATACTGGAATTACTTAACAATGGAGATGGGAATCGGTTTTCCTCCATTCCACTAGATTGTGAACAAAGGTCGTTAATATATTCTACTACGTCCATTGCTTGAAGCACAACATTCATCTGAGAATCTGCACCTGTGTCTATGAATTCTAACATAGAATTCGACTGGACCAATCACAACCGATCCAAAGACGGTTCGAAGGGAGCCTCCTGTGATCCTTGACGAATTCCATTCAGGAGAAGTGAGCCGAACAATCAGATTCCGAATCCAAACGGACTTTCTTAGTGGTTGAAGGGTCTGAGTTTTTAAAGGCCTTTCACGAGTCATGTCTTCATAAAGTGTGATATGATCACACGAGTTAGCAATCACATATGCGCACGTATATGACACGCAATTTTCTGCAATGCTCGTCCGAAAAAGTTGAATTAGAAGGAATTAACGAAAAATACTAACTTTATATTGCATACAGTACAGTTAAGACCCCGCCCCCTGCCGTCTGCTGCCTCAAAACGAAAAAATTAGTCGAAGTAGGCACCGAGCGCTCAAAAGAGAGCTTCGTAGGATATGAAAATGTTAATTTAGGTCTTAATAAATCTTCAGAGAAATGATTTTCAAATTTTGTAAACAAAATTTTTTGAAAGAGAAAACCAGTGTCTAAAGTAACTCATCTCAAAAGAGCGTATGCGCAGCTTTTTCACCAGTGCCTAAAGAGGGTCATCTTCAAGCTCTTCGCTGCACCTTGAACCGCTCACTTAAGGTGGTACAACTTTTGTATTGGAGGTAATGTTTTATCATCATATACCATGAAATGGAATAGGTCCCGAAAGGTCTCTCAGTATTTTCGCCGAACTGAGAGTGTAGAAAGGTTTATCTGCGAGCGAGTTATTGTCTCCGGAGGAGCTGGAGTCTCTGGGGCTGAGAAAGCCACTGGACGGTCGATACGATCTAGTTTTCGTAGAGACGACTGAGATCTTCTACGTAAACAGCTTGGGTAGAGTCGAACTAATTCTCAGTTATCCAACTGTCTGGAAATAATCGTTCAATAACTGAATCTGGCTAGGGACCAATCCACAAATGATTTTTTTCTGCTCAGCAGTAAACACAGTGTTCTTCATATTTGTGATCGAAGTTACCAATGAGAATCGGCTCTTCAAAAGGTCTCTCATGATTCTCATGAATCTCATGACTCTCATTATGAGATATAACCATGAATCTTTATAAGCTGTGTAATAGTTGTAGACCTGCAACCAATCCTGATGACAAAAAAGAACCCCAGTCAGGGTTTTCATTCTTCGAACATAGAACAACAGCAAGTGAAAAAGAAAGAAAGAGAGTTTAGAACTTTCGATGCAATGCGGAGACCTGGGGAAACAAATCCGAAGATAGCTTGCTACACTCTGTTCAAAATTCAAGAAACATTGAAAAAAAAACTACAGAACAAAAATATATAATCTATCTCGAGACGTTTGCAATGTTGAGAACAATAACACGCTTTGTCATGTCTGAGATCCTGTCTCGAGGCGTTCGCAATGTTGCAAACAATCCATTATAAATATGTTTTTTTATGCCTGAGAGACTGTCGCGAGGCGTTTGCAATGTTGCAAACAATCACACAGTTAGTAAGTGAGTTTTTAATGCCTGAGAGCCTGTATCCAGATGTTTGCAATGTTGAGAACAATCACACGGTTTGTCATGCACGAGAGCATGTCTCGAGGCGTTCGAAATGTTGCAAACAATCCACCAGCATTATGGTTGTCATACCTGAGGGCTTGTCTCGAGACGTTTGCAATCTTGAGAACAATCACACGGTTAGTAAGTAAGTTTGTCAAGCCTAAAAACCTCTCTCGAGGCGTTCGCAATGTTGCTAACAACCCATCAGCAGCATGGTTTTTATGCCTCAAAGCTTGTTTCAAGACGCTTTCAATGTTGCGAAAAATCGCACGGTTTGTCATGCACGAGAGCATGTCTCGCAGCATTCGAAAAGTTGGAAACAAGCCATAATCAGTAAGTTTGTCATGCCTCGAAACCTATCTCGTGGCATTCGCAATGTTGCGAACAATCCATTATGAATATTTCTGTCATTTCTGAAAACCTGTCTCGAGGAGTTTGCAATGTTGCAAACAATCACACAGTCAGTAAGTGAATTGACCATGCCTGAGAGCCTGTCTCGACGCGTTCGCAATGTTGCTAAAAATTCATCAGCAGCATGGTTGTCATGCCTGAGTGCTCGTCTCGAGACGTTTGCAATGTTGAGAACAATAACACAGTCAGTAAGTAAGTTTGTAATGCCTTAGAGCCTGTCCCGAGGCGTTCGGCACGTCGAGAACAATCACACGGGTTTTCATTCAAGAGAGCCTGCCTCGCGGCAATGTTGCAAATAATCCGTCATAAATATATATGTCATCCCGGAGAGCCTGTCTGGAGGCTTTCGCAATGTTTCAAACAATCCATCAGCAGTATGGTTGCCATGCCTGAGCGCTTGCCACAAGACGTTTGCAATGTTGAGAACAATCACACAGTCAATTCGTAATTTTGTCATGCCTGAGAGGCTGCCTCGCGGCAATGTTGCAAAGAATCCATAATAAATATGTCTGTCCCCCCGGAAAGCCTGTCTCGAGGCGTTCACAATGTTACAAAAAATCCATCAGCAGTATGGTTGTAATGCCTGAGAGCCTGTCTTGAGGCGATTGCAATGTTGAAAACAATCACACGATCAATGAGTAAGTTTGTCATACCTTAGAGTCCGTCTCACGACGTTAGCAATGTTGCAAGCAATCCACCATCAATATATCTGTCACACCTGAGAACCTGTTTCGAGGCGTTTGCAATGTTGAAAACAATCGTGCATTCAATAAGTGAATTTACCATGCCTGAGAACCTGTTTTGAGGCGTTCGCAATAGTGCTAATAATCCTTCAGAAAAAATTTTTGTGGTGCCTGAGTGCTTGTCTCGAGAAGCTTGCAATGTTGAGAACAATAACACAGTCAGTAAGTAAGTTTTTCGTGTTTCAGAGCCTGTATCCAAGTGTTCGGGAGGTTGAGAACAATCACACGGTTTCTCATTACCGAGAGCCTGTCTCGCGGCAATGTTGCAAACAATCCGTAATAAATATATATGTCATCCCGAAGAGCTTGCCTCGAGGCGTTCACAATGATTCAAAACATCCATCAGCCGTATGGTTGTCATGCCTGAGAGCCTGTCTTAAGGCCTTCGCAATGTTGAGAACAATCACACGGTCAGTGATTAAGTTTGTCATGCCTGAGAGCCTGTCTCGCGACGTCAGCAACGTTGCAAGCAATCCAAAATCGGTATGTCTATCACACCTGAGAACCTGTCTCGAAGTATTTCTGTGATGTCTAAGAGCTTTTCTCAAGACGTTTGCAATGTAGAGAAAAATCGCACAGTCAGTGAGTAAGTTTGTCATGCCTGAGAGCCTGTCTCGAGTTGTTTCCAATGTTGCGAAAAATTCCTCTTCAATATGCCTGTCATGCCTGAGAGCCTGTCTCTCGGCAATGTTGCAAACAATCCGTAATAAATATATTATGTCATTCCGGACAGCCTGTCTCGAGGCGTTCGCAATGTTTCAAACAATCTATTAGCAGTATGGTGGTCATGGCTGAGAGCCTGCCTCGCGATGTTAGACAATGTTGCAAACAATCCACCATCAACATGTCTATCACACCTGAGAACATGTCTCGAGGCTTTTGCAATGCTGTAAACCATCACACAGTGAGTAAATAACTATGTCATGCTCGAAAGCCTGTCTCGAGGCGTTCCCAATTTTGCAAACAATCCACAAGCAGTATATTTTCATGCCTGAGAGACTGCCGCAGGGCGTTTGCAATATTGCAAACAAACACACAGTCAGAAAGTAAATTTGACATGCCCGAGAGCCTGTTTCGAGGCGCTCGCAAAGTTGAAAACAACCCATAGGCAGTAAGTTTGTCATGCCTGAGAGCCTGTTTCGAGACGCTTGCAATGTTGAGAACAATCACACGGTCAGTGAGTGAGTTTGTCCTACCTAAGAGCATGTCTCGAGTTGTTTGCAATCTTGCAAGCAATCCACCATCAATATGCCTGTCATGCTTAAGAGCCTCCCTTTAGGCGTTTTCAATGTTGCAAACAATCACACAGGGTGTGGATTAGTTTATCATGTATAAGAGCATGTTTCGCGACGTTTTCAATGCTGACAACAATCCACTATCAATATGTCAGTCATACCTGAGCGCCTGTCTCGAGGCGTTTGCAATTCTGCGAACAATGACATAGCGAGTAAGTAAGTATGTCGTGTCTGAGAGCCTGTCTCGAGGCGCTCAAAATGTTGCAAGCAATCCATCAGCATTATGTTCGTCATGCCTGAGAGCTTGTCTCGAGACGTTTGCAATCTTGAAAACACTCACACAGTTTTTCATGCCCGAGAGCCTGTGTCACGGCGTTCGAAATGTTGCGGACAATCCATCAGCATTATGGTCGTCATGCCTGAGGGCTTGCCTCGAGACGTATGCAATGTTGCGAACAATCACACGTGCAGTCAGTAAGATTGTCATGCCTGAAGGCCTGTCTCTAGGCGTTTGCAAAGATGCAAACAATCCATGAGCAGTATGGTTGTCATGCCTGAGAGCCGGTCTCGAGAATTTTGCAATGCTGAGGGCAATCATGCAGTCAGTAAGTAAGTTTGTCATGCCTGCGAGCCTAAATCGAGGCGTTTGCGATGTTGCAAGCAATCACACAGGCAGTAAGTAAGTTTGGCATGACTAAGAGCCTGTTTCGCGTTGTTTGCAATGTTGCGAACAATTCACCACCAATATGCCTGTCAGGCCTGAGAGCCTGCCTCGAGGCATTTGCAGTGTGGCGAATAATCACAAAGCGAGTAAGTAACTTTGGCATGCCTGAGAGCCTGTCTTGAGGCGTTCGCAATGTTGCAAACAAACCACCATCAGTATTTCTGTGGTATCTGAGAGCTTTTCTCAAGACGTTTGCAATGCTAAGAACAATCGCACGGTCAGTGAGTAAGTTCTTCATGCCTGAGAGCCTCTCACGAGGCGTTTGCGATGTTGTAAACAATCCACCATTAGGATTTCTTTGATGTGTGAGAGATTTTCTCAAAACGTTTGCAATGCTGAGAACAATCGCACGGTCAGTGAGTAAGTTTGTCATGCCTGAAAGCCTGTTTTGAGGCGTTCGCAATGTTGCAAACAATCCACCATCAGTATTTCTGTGATATCTTAGAGCTTTTCTCAAGACGTTTGCAATGTTAAGAACAATCGCACGGTCAGTGAGTAAGTTTGTCATTCCTAAGAGCCTCTCACGAGGCATTTCCGATGTTGTAAACAATCCACCATTAGCATTTCTGTGATGTTTGAGAGCTTTTCTCAAAATGTTTGCAATGTTGGGAACAATCGCGCGGTCAGTGAGTAAGTTTTTCATACCTGAGAGCCTGTCTTAAGGCGTTCGCAATGTTGCAAACAATCACACGTTCAGGGAGTAAGTTTGTCATACCTGAGAGCATGTCTGGAGGCGTTTCCAGTGTTACAAGCAATCCATAGGCAGTATATTTGTAATTTCTGAGATTCTGCATCGAGGCGTTCGTAATGTTGCAAAAAATCCATAAGCAGTAGGGTTGTCATGTCTGAGAGCTTGTCTCGAGACATTTGCAATGTTGAAAACAATCACACCGTCAGTGAGTATGTTTAGCATGGCTGAGAGCCTGTCGCGAGTTGTTTGCAATGCTAAAAACAATCTCAAGTCTCGCGTTGTACATAATGTTGCCAACGATACATTAGCAATATGGTTGTCATGGCTGAGAGTTTGTCTCCGGACGTTTGCAATGTGGAGAACAATCACACGGTCAGTGCGTAAGGTCTTTATGCCTGAGGGCTTGTCGATAGTCGTTCGCTATGTTGGAAACAATCCATAAGCAGTGTGGTTGTCATGCCCGAGAGACTGCAGCAAGGCGCTTGCAATGTTGCAAATAATCACACAGCCAGTAAGTAAGTTTGGCATTACTGAGAGCCTGCCTAGAGGCATTCTCAATGTTGCATACCATCCAAGAGCAGTATGTTTGACATGCCTGAAGGCGTGCCTCAAGAAGTTTGCAATATTGAGATCAACAAAGCAGTCTGTAAGTATGTTTGTCATGCCTGAGAGCCTGCCTCGAGGCGTTTGCAATGTAGCTAACAATCCACCAGCTGTATGGTTGTCATGCCTGAGAACCTGTCTCGAGACGCTTGCACTGTTGAGAAAAATCATGCATTCAGTGAGTAAGTCTGTCATGCCTGAGAGCCTGTCTCGAGGCGATCGCAATGTTGCAAACAATCCAGCAGCTGCATATTTGTCATACCTGAGAGCCTGTTTCGAGGCGCGTGCAATGTTGCAGACAGTCACACAGTCAGTCAATAAGTTTGTCTTGCCTGAGAGCGTGTCACGAAGCGTTCGGAATGTTAAGAACTGTCACACTATTTGTTATGCCCGAGAGCCTGTCTCGCGGAGTTCGAAAAGTTACATAAAATTCATCAGCAATATAGTTGTCGTGCCCAAGAGCTTGTCTCGAGAAGTATGCAATATTGAGAATAATCCCACAGTCAGTGGGTAAGTTTTCCATGCCTGAGAGCCTGTCCTGAGGCGCTCGCAATGTTCGAAACAATTCATTATCAGACTGTCTGTGATGTCTGAGAGCTTGTCTCGAGACACTTGAAATGTTGACAACAATCACATGGTCAGTGTGTAAGTTAATCATGCCTGAGAGCATGTTTCGAGGCGTTCGAAATGATGCAAACAATCCACAAGCAGTATGTTTTTCATGTCTAAAGCCTGTCTGGAGCAGTTCGCAATGTTGCAAACAATTTATCTGCAATATGTTTGTCCTGCCTGCGAGCCTGTCTCGAGACATCTGAAATGTTAGGAACAATCACATGGTCAGTGAGGAAGTTAGACATGCCTGAGAGCCTTTCTCGAGTTGTTTGTAATGATACAAACAATACATCATCAATATGCCTCTCATGCGTGAGAGCATGCCTCGAAACGTTTGCAATGTTGCAGTCAATCACAAAATCAGTAAGTAAGTTTATCATGACTGAGAGCTTGTCTCGAGTTGTTTGCAATGTTGCGAACAATTCACCACTAATTTCAAAGTCATGTCTGAGAGCCTGCCTTGAGGCATTTAGAGTGTTGCAAATAATCACAAAGTCAGTAAGTAAGTTCGGCATGCTTGAGAGCCTGTCGCGAGGTGTTTGCAATGTTGCAAACAATACACTATCTGTATTTCTGTGATGCCTAAGAGCTTTTGTTAAGACGTTTGCAATGTTGAGAACAATCGCGCGGTCAGCGAGAAAGTTTGTCATGCCTGAGAGCCTGTCTTGAGCCGTTCGCAATGTTGCAAACAATTCACCACCAATATGCCTGTCATGCCTGAGAGCCTGCCTCGAGGCATTTGCAGTCTTGCAAATAATCACAAAGTCAGTAAGTAAGTTTGTCATGCCTGCGAACCTGTCGCGAGGCGTCTGCAATGTTGCAAACAATCCACTATCAGAATTTCTGTGATGTCTATGAGCTTTTCTCAAGACGTTTGCAATGTAGAGAACAATCGCACGGTCAGTGAGTAAGTTTGTCATGCCTGAGAGCCTGTCTCGATTTGTTTCCAATGTTGCGAACAATTCCCCACCAATATGTCTGTCATTTCTGAGAGCATGCCTTGAGGCATTTGCAGTGTTGCAAATAATCACAAAGTCAGTGAGTAAGTTTGTCATGCCTTAGAGCCTGTCTCGAGTTGTTTGAAATGTTGCGAACAACCACACGGTCAAGGTGTAAGCTTGTCATGCCTGAGAGCATGCCTCGAGGCGTTCACAATGCTGCGAAAAATCCATAAGCAGTATGGTTTTAATGTCTGAGAGCCTGTCTAGAGACGTTTGCACTGTTGCGAACAATCATGCAGTAAATGAGTAAGTTTGTCATGCCTGAGAGCCTGTCTTGAGGCTTTTGCAATGTTTCGAACAATTCGTAAGCGGTATGATTGTTATGCCTAAGAGCCTTCCTCGTGGGGTTTGCAATGCTGCAAACAGCCCAGCAGCTGTGTGGTTGTCATGCCTAAGTGCTTGTCTCGAGACGTTTGTACTTTTGCGAACAATCATGCAAGCTATCAGTAAGTTTGGCATGCCTGAGAGCCTGTCTTGAGTCGTTCGCACTGTTGGAAACAATCAATTAACAGTATATTTGTTATCCCTGAGAGCCTGTTTCGAGACGTTCGCAATGGTGCAAGCAATCACACAGTCAGTAAGTAAGTTTGGCATGCCCGAGAGCCTGTCGCGAGGCGTTCGCGATGTTGCACACAAACAACCATCAAACTATCTGTGATGTCTGTGAGCTTGCCTTGAGACATTTGAAATGTTAACAACAATCACACCGTCAGTGTGTAATTTTGTCATGCCTGAGAGCATGTCTTGAAACGTTCGCAATGCTGCAAACAATCCATAAGCAGTATGTTTTTCATGTCTAAAAGCCTATCTCGAGACGTTTGCACTGTTGACAACAATCCGTGAGCGGTATGGTTGTCATGCCTGAGAACCTGCCTCAAGGGGTTTGCAAGGTTGCAAATCATCACTCTGTCAGTAAGTAGGTTTGTCATGCCTGAGAGCCTGTATCGAGGCGTTCGCAGTGTTGCAAACAATCCATAAGCAGTATGGTTGTCATGTCTGAGAGTCTGTTTCGAGACGTTTGCAATGTTGTGAACTATCATGACTACATCTCATGCTTGCGATCTGGTCTAGAGGCGTTTGCAATATTGCAAACAATCCACCATTAGTATTTTTGTAATGTTTGAGAGCTTTTCTCGAGATGTTTGCGTTTTTGAGTACAATCACACTGTCAGTGAGTAAGTTTGTTATGCCTGAGAGCCTGTTTCGAGGCGTTCGCAATGTTGCAAATAATCTATAAGCTGTATGGGTGTCATGTCTAAGAGCCTGTTTCGAGAACTTTACAATGTTGAGAACAATCACGCAGTCAGCGAGTAAGTTTGTCATGCCTGAGGGCCTGTCTTGAGTCGTTTGCACTGTTGCGATCAATCTATCAGCAATATGTTTGACATGTCTGAAAGCTTGTCTCGAGAAGTTTGCTGTGTTGAGAACAATCACACGGTTTGTTATGTCTGAGAGCCTGTTTCGCGGCTTTCCAAATGTTGCGAACAATCCATCAGTATTATGGTTGTCATGTCTGAGAGCTTGTCTTGAGATTTTTGCAATCTTGAAAACAATAGCACTGTTAGTAAGTTTCTCATGCGTGAAAGCCTTCTCGAGGCGTTCGCAATGTTGCAAACAATCCATTATAAATATGTCTGCCTTACCTGAGAGCCTGTTTCGAGACGATTGCAATGTTGCAAACAATCCACCATTAATATTTCTGTCATACTTGAGAGCCTGTGTCGAGGCTTTTGCAATTTTGCAAACAATCACACAGTGAGTAAGTAATTTTGTCATGCCTGAGACCCTGTCTAGATGCGTTTGGAATGTTGGGAACAATCTGACGGTTTGTCATGCCTCAGAGCTTGTCTCAAGACGTTTGCAATGTTGAGAACAATCGCACAGTCAGTGAGTAAGTTTGTCATGCCTGAGAGCCTGTCTTGAGTCGTTCGCACTGTTGGATAAAATCAATTGGCAGTATATTTGTCATGCCTGAGAGCCTGTTTCGAGACGTTTGCAATGTTTCAAGCAATCCACCATCAATATGTCTGTCATACCTGAGAGCCAGCCTCGAGGCGTGTGCAATGTTTCAGACAATCACACGGTCAGTAAATAAGTTTGTCATGCCTGAGGGCGTGTCTCGAGGCGTTCGGAATGTTAAGAACAATCACACCGTGTGTTATGCCCAACAACCTGTCTCGGGGTGTTTGCAATGTAGCAAACAATCCACCATAAACGTGCCTGTCATGCATAAGAGCCTGCCTCGTGAAGTTTGCAATGTTGCGAACAATCATGCAGTCAGTAGGTAAGTATACCATGCCTGAGAATCTGTCTCGAGGCGTTCGCAATGTTGCTAACAATCCATCGGCATTGAGGCTGTCATGCCTCAGAGCTTGCCTCGAGAGGTTGGTGATTTTGGGAACAATCAAGCAGTCAGTAAGTAAGTTTGTCATGCCTGAGAGCCTGTCTCGAGGTCATCGCCATGTTGCAAACAATCCATCAGCAGTATATTTGTAATGCCTGAGAGCCTGTCTCATGGCGCTTTCAATGTTGCAGACAATCACACAGTCAGTGAGTAAGTTTCTCATGCCTGAGAGCCTGTCTCCAGGCGTTTGGAATGTGGAGAACAATCGCACGGTTTTTTATGCCCGTGAACCTGTCGTGTAGCGCTCGAATTGTTACAAACAATCCATCAGCAATATGGTTGTCGTGCCTGAGAGCTTGTTCCGAGACGTTTGCATAGTTGAGAACAATCACACAATCAGTGAATAGGTTGTCATGCCTGATGGCCTTTCTCGAGGCGCTCGGATTGTTACAAACAATCTATCAGCAATATGTTTGTCATGACTGAGAGCTTGTCTCGAGATGTTTGCAGTATTGAGAACAATCACACGGTCAGTGGGTAAGTTTGTCATGCCTGAGAGCCTGTCCCGAGGCGTTCAGAATGTTGAGAACAATCACACGGTTTGTTATATCCGAGAGCTCGTCTCGCGGCTTTGGAAATATTGCGATCAATCGATCAGTGTTATGGTTGTGATGCCTGAGAGCTTGTCTCGAGACGTTTTCAATCTTGAAAACAGTCGCACTGTTAGTGAGTAAGTTCGTCATACCTCAATCTTGAACGTTGTAAAATGGTCTAAAAAACCTAAAAACCAAACCTTACACGAAAGGTTAAGAAAATTTGTTATTAAAAAATTGTCAAAGTTCACGATCAAATTTCTAAGTTCTGTAGTTAAAAATTGCAAATGTTCATGAAAAATTACATTTCCTGTCATTTTAGAAAGTTGTAAAGTAGTCTAAAACGCGAAAAAACGAAATATTATACGAAGAATAATTGTTATCGATATAAGTTATTGATTCAAAAATTAATTTATTTAAATTACTGTTAACAGTGCGTATGTTTTACATTCACATAACGTAGTGCAATAATAAATATTTAAATAGAAAAAAGGAGTTTTAAATTTGGTGTTTTAACTTTTTTGAGCTGTAACTTATGAGCATGGCTTTTTCATCGAGTTCCACCTTGTAGGTTCGGCGCAATGCTTAAGACTCCCGACTTCTAGGCGATAGATTAAGTATAGATGTAGGTTCAATACCCCGTAGCGTTAGAAATTTCATATGTAATATAATATTTAAAAATGTAATATATGTATTCAATCTACACCAGGATCCAATAATATTCAAAGTTGAAATACTCGCAATAAATTATTAATTATTTTCAAATACCTTTTTTGTTGTATCGTTAGCCTGCTCGAGGCGTTCAGAATGTTTAATACAATCACACGGTTTGTTATGCCCGAAAGCCTGTCGCAAGGCGTTCGAAATGTTACAAACAATCCATCAGCGATATGGTTGTCACGGCTACAATTACACGGTCAGTGAGTAAGTTTGTCATACCTGAGAGCCTGTCTCGAGGCGTTCGAAATGTTGCAAGCAACCCATAAGTAGTATGGTTGTCATACCTGAGAGCCTAGTTTGAGGCGTTTGCAATGTTGCAAACAATCACACAGTCAGTAAGTAAGTCTAGCATGCCTAAAATCCTCTCTCAAGGCATTCGCAATGTTGAAAAGAATCGTTAAGCAGTATGGTCGTCATGTGTGAAAGCCTGTCTCTACACGTTTGCAACATTGAGAACAATCATGCAGTCAGTGTGTAAGTTTGCCATGCCTGAGCGCCTGTCTCAAGGCGTTCGAATGTTGCAAACAACTTATCAGCAGTATGATTGTCATGCCTGAGAGCCTGGCTCGAGGCGTTCGGAATATTACAAACAATCCATAAGCAGTGTGGTTGTCATGCCTAAAATCCTGTCTCGAGAAATTTGCAATGTTGCAAATAATCCATTACAAATAAGTCTGTCGTACTTGAGAGCCTGTCTTGAGACGTTTGCAATGTTGCAAACAATCCACCAACAATATGTCTGTCATACCTGAGAGCCTATCTCGAGGCGTTTGCAATGCTGCAAACAATCTATAAGCAGTATCTTTGTCATGCCTGAAAGCCTTTCTCGAGATGTTTGCAATGTTTCAAAGAATCCAACATTAATGTGTCTATCATACGTGAGAGGCAGTCTCGACGCGTTTGCAATGTTGAGAAAAATCACACGTTCAGTGATTAAGTTTTTCATGCCTGAGAGCATGTCTCGATGCGTTCGCAATGCTGCAAACCACCCATAAGCAGAATGGTTGACATGCCTGCGAGCCTGCCTTAAGGCGTTTGCAATGTTGCAAACAATCATACAGTCAGTAAGTAAGTTTGGCATGCCTGCAAGCCTATCTCGTGGCGTTCGCAAGTTCTCAAAGAATCGATAAGCAGTATGGTTCTCATGTTTGAGAGCCTGTCTCGAGACGTGTGCAACGTTGAGAACAATCATACAGTCAGTGAGTGAGTTTGTCATGCCTAAGAGCCTGTCTCGATGCGTTCGCAGTTTTGCAAACAATCTATCAGCAGTATACTTTTCATGCCTGAGAGCCTGTTTCAACACTTTTGCAATGTTGCAAACAATTATACAGTTAGTATGTAAGTTTTTCATGCCGGAGGGCCTTGCTCAAGGCGTTCGGAATGATGGATACAATCACACCGTTTGTTATGCCCGAGATGCCGTCTCGCGGCGCTCGAAATGTTACAAACAATCCATCAGCGATATGGTTGTCACGCCTGAGAGCCTATATTGAGGCGTTCACAATGTTCCAAACCACCCTCCAGATTCGGAAGACTCGTTTAGGACTATTTGACAGAAGTACAGATTTTCTGACACAAACAATAAAATTAGCTACCCCGAAACTATTACGCATGTAACCAGATAAGATACTAGATAGAAAGAATTATATGCACCGTCCAACTTCCGGATAGAACCGAATTAAAAGTTATTGAAAACCTTATACGAAATCGGATAAAAAAGCAAATGAAAAAAAGTGTATACACCGACCAGGTTCCGCATAGAACTAGACTCAAAACCAGACACAAATACTGTATAAGTATTCGGATAGGATCCGATGAAAACCGTACAGGGCTTCACTGGACGCCGAAAATATTTCCTACGTAACTGGGTAAAACACTAGATAGAAAATATTGTATACGCACCGACCAAGTTCCACCATACTACCAACTAACTACCTACCGCATTTATCGGATCCTGTCTGTGATTTTATAAATAATGTACATTTCTATTTGCTTATTTTTTATATGATTACTCAAAGTATGAGAAGATCAAGATTTTTCACAAAATCATTATTCACTCTTTAACAACGGTTTGCATATAATGAAATCATCTTAAATCAACGCAAGAGTACTCCCAGAACAGAAGTAATTTGATTATTGTCTGCTCTAATTATTATAAACAAATGCCATTAACAAATAGCCAAATATTGTAATTTTTGTTGAAAAAAATTTGTTTTCAGATGGAATATGCTTCAAATTATTGTGAGAGTATCTGTTAGTCACAATTCTGATAAAACATCGGCAATTGTAATTATTATGAACAATGTTATGCAAAAATTTGGAATTTGTGTTTTCTTTTATTTCGGTTATTCCTTTATCGTCGGAATCAATGTAAATATACGGAAAATTGATATATCTTTAATTATATTTGTTAAAATATAACAATTCTTGATTTCGTAACTGTTTCTATGTAAAATTGACAATAAATAGTTGTTATTATTATTGATAGATTTATTGCTTTCACGATGATTCATTATGATGATGATTATGAATTTCGAAGTTGTCCAATTTTCGCAGGTGGTTTAAATATGGTTTGGATGTTGTGTTTTTTGAGAATCCTTTTTATTTGTTCTGTGATACATTGAACGTAGGGTAGGATGGTGGTCGTTTTTCTCTATCTTTCTTCAGTGGGTTGTGTTGACTTGTTTTTTTGAGTGTATTTTCTTATTGCTTTCTCAATTTGTTTGTTTGTGTAATCGTTTTCAAAACTGAAGGAAGGGCGAGAGACTCGACTTTCCCACGTTTATTTTTATGTGGGTTGGCTACCCTTACTCTCTGACTGAGAATTGTTGTCCAGAATGTCCAAAATGTGGAATCAAAATACAGGTTTCGAAAGTACGCTCAATTTGAAATAAATTTTGTACTTCAAAATTGTACGAAAATGTTCACGTTTATTTTACACACAAATAAAATAAAAGCACTACGAAAAGAACAATAAAGAGATTCAGAAGGCGCACGTTCTACAATGGGTAGAACGTGTCAACAGGTAATGGAAAAGAAATACAAAATATAATTAGTAATGATACAGCTCACCAGTATGTGTCGTTTTTCTTTTATCCTATGCTTATTACTACGGCTCCTTGTCGAGAGAAAAAGAATCAAAAGAGATAGAAATAAATGCAAAGAGTCCTATTTTGTTTTCGCGGATTAATTATTAATTATTTATCCACTCTAGTCCGTTTGGTCACCCTGCAAGAGCCACAAAACACGTGAACGCCTGTCACTGTTCTAGGTTCATTAAAAAAAAATGACAGTGAATCTAGTTTTCATAAGAGCAAACCTTCACCTTCCGAGATTACTACTCTATCTCGTGTTGAGATTCGAGTGAGAATAGTAATTTCTAAGCTTTTAATTTTGTTTTACCCAGGCCGGATAAGACACGATTTTAACGGCACTCCCGTACACAGGCCGATAAAAATATAGTCTCACTAAACCGGGGTGGGTGGTGACGATGAATCGTTCCCGTTACGATCCTGCCTCTCGTCGCATGGAATTTAATTTTTACGTCCGGATTACGAACCTATTGATTGGCCACTTGATCAATATCCACGGCTTATTCCCGTAATTGGCCGAGAAAAGTATAATCCCGCTACACCGGGGTAGGACGTGACGACTTACGACTTGAGAATTTGCACTTCAAAGTTCCGGCGTGATTCTCATCACGACATACGGACGGCCGAAAACTGGAGTTGATCTGTGTTACTTCAGATCACTCAGAAGACTGCATATGGGTTTTTGTCCGAAGCACCTCAACAGTTCATAGTTGGTAGGGATTTTTGTAGAGATGCGGAATTTTTGTTCGGGGGAAAGGGATATACCGTGCGATTTCCAGTTTTTATTTCTGATTGTGCAAAATTCATATTGCTAAATGCTTTCGCTTGAATTTTGCACTTGTGTGGCTGGAACCTCGTCAGCACTTTACGGAAGTGAAGTGCATTGAAGTCCTTCTTAATAATTCTAAAAGAACTTTTAATTTCAATTTACATCTAAAGTGATGCAGGTTGAAATTTTCAACTTAAGTATAAATATATAATAATTCCAACCTTCTAATCATAAAAGAAGACAACAAGCATTTTAGCGTTACGAATTTTTGCTGAGTGAGCACGTGGTGTTGTTTTGGTATTTCCACGTGTTCGTACTGTCAGCCTACGTTGGGAAGTATGTAGAGGCGAAAGCGAGACGGACTTATGGAAGAATAACGTGGAGAGAGGAAGGAAGGGAGAAGTAAAGCGGCCGAGGTGCATTGAACTATAGCACATACCTCGCCTATACGCGAGAAAGACGTGCTTATGGCGAGAATAGGCGGAGGGAGAGAGGAAGCAAAACCGAATGTGAAGCCCAGACTGCCGCGGTCTTGTGGACATGAGTCAGGGTGGGACAGCAATGTTTCAAAGCGTTGGCGAGAGAGAGAGAGAGAGAACAGCGTGTCTCGCGTACACGTGTATGGTTGATTGGTAGGACGAGAAAAATCGAACCCTCGTTCCTTTCTAATTTCCTTAAACGTTCTACGTTTTAGTTTTTGTTGTTGGCATTGATGCCCCTATAATAATCTTGCCCTTCCTTCCCTATAGGTTTAATTCTAAATGTACATTTGCATTTATTCTTCTTCTGCAATCCACCTTTACATCATTCGGTGGTTTGGGAGATGGAGACTAATTTTAAGTGCTTAAACATACCGAGGAAAAGAACAGGGAAACCTGATAGTCAACTAATATTCGGGAGAGTTTGGAATGCTGCGTAAGCGTTCCGATAACAGCTCTCAGGATACTAGCGAACAATGAGGCTTTGCAACTCTCATAGAGTCTTAATACAATGTGGCTCTAAATAATATTTCGAAACACATTAAATTATTTTGAAACAAGGCTGGAATTCGCCCCTAACAAAGCACACCGGAATTTGAATAAGGGCTAGTGGCCCTACTATCCAATTTACCGCCCCTTACTTCAGTAAAGACGTAGGCTTGTTCCCCTATTTTTCCGTTCAAGGGCCGGGCCTTACAATCGTACTGTTCTTTAGAAGTAGTTTTTGCCTCGAACAAATTCATGGCTGCGAGTCTCTGGATTTCTGATAGCCTGACTATCAGATGGCGTAGATAAGAACCGTAAGTCTCAAGTGTAGTGGGCAATTTACCCACTGTGTCGAGGGACACTTTTTCAAAGGGTTCGGCCGGAGTGTCGGTTATGAGCATAGGTTTCCGAGTCCTAGCTCGTACCAGCTTCTGCTCTAGACAGCTTCGACAATTGAGGATTTACTCGCTACTTTGATCTCGTAAGCCTGGCCAAGAGTACTTCTCCCTAATGCGACGGTATGTTTTGGCCACACTCTTGTGACCACCAATTAAACTACCGTGATATTCAGCTATGATTTTGGGTCTTAATTCGGGGGGAGGGACCTCTACTTTCCCGTCACAAAGAGTAATAGTAATGTCGCTGTCTTGGAAGATAGTCATCAGTAATTCAGCTATTTTATTTTGGGGTAACGATCCTAATGCATCTCCAGAATTAGCCATTCGGCAAGATGTTTGATTGTCCCTTTCTAAGGCGGTACAAAGGTGGAAGAGCCCTGTGGTTAAGTCTTTCCAGTCGATATTGTCTACGTGTCGCTTTTTTATTATGACAGAATAGGCGTAGTGTCGACTGTGGGGAGTAACCACGACTTGTCCTTTCTTGTGCCTGCGTTCCCACAGATCTTGAATATCAAGACGCTCGGTAGCGATGAGGAGTTTAGCAATAGGATTCGTTGGTTCACAATCTTCTGGAATAAAGTGAGCGTAATTATCCCGCCTGTACATCAGAGGTTCAGTCCACTGGTGTAGAATGTTGGGTCCGCTTTCGCTTAGATCACCCGATTTCGACCTTGATTCAATGGGTTTTTGGAGGGTGTTTCAGTATTTGGGGAATCATCGATATACGGTAGGTCCACATAAATCAGGGAAGATGAGAATAGAGAGAAGTTTTTTTGTGAGAGTTCCAATGTCTCTCCTGCCTGCAATTTTCGTGGGTTCAAACCCGGTCTTCTGTTGAACGAAGTTCCTTCTTCCTCAAGGGTTGCGTCCATATGGGCATTGGTGAAAGGCGTAGATCTGGCGTGTGGCGCCATGGCAGGTACTGTAGTAAAAGCTGGGGTTCGTCCAACGATGTGGGACCCTGGGATGGGTTCCTCTTCTTCAGGGGGATCCTTAAATCGAACGGTGCTTCTTCTTACCACACTGGAATGTTAATTTATGTTAATTCGGGTTCTGAGTTCTCACTAGCTCTCTGGGAAACCTGTTTCTCATAGTTTTCCAAAAAGTTTGTCACCCTCTCCGCAAAAATGTCGTCATCGTATTAACCGCAGGGGTCGAGCAGCTCTAATTCCTTGAGTAAATATTCACGCTGTTCTCCTTCGGAGACATATGTGACATATGCATGAGGGGTCCTAATATTCTATTCAGGTTTTCTGGATCCCTAATTTTTTTCGAATTTTTAGGAGGTTTGTCAGGAGCATTTTGCGATAATGCTTCCACTCCTCTGTTGAGTTTTCCCTGTTTGTATTCGAATTTGTGTTGGTAATTTCGAGATTTGTGTCGCCATTTAAGCAGTCTGGCTCCTGGATTACTAATATAGTTCATCCAGTGGTCTGGCTCGTGGTCACAGGCAAGTATAAATTCTTGTTCGTACAAATGGAGTCGGAAATGTTCCAGAGCCAAGACGATGGCCCAGCATTCCTGTTCCTCCTCGGGGTACCTTTCTTGGCAGCTATTCATAGCCTCAGAAAAGTAGGCCAAGGGCATGTCTGGTCCTTCTTTGTCTTGGGTCAGTATAGCTCCGACGGCATGGTTATAGGCGTCGGTGGTCAGCTTGAAGGTTTTCCTGAAATCGGGGTACCGCAGAATAGGCTCGCTACAAAGAGAGTCGCAGAGCTTATGAAAACTCTCATCTTGTTCTCTACCCCATTCCCATTTTACACCCTTCTAGAGGAGGTCGTTTAGGGGCTTGGCGATTTTCACATTGTCCTGGATTAATGGTCGATAGTAGCCTGATAGCCCAAGGAATTGACGAATGTTGCGTACGTTTTTTGGGCAAGGGAAATTCTGTATTGCTTCTATTTTGGCCAGGTTTGGTTTCTGCCGCTCGTCGCTAAAAATATTGTCAAGGTACGCTACTTCTTTTTGCAGAAATTCGCACTTGTCGGGTTGAAGCTTCAGGTTGGTTGCTCGGAGTCGATACAGCAATCTTATAATCTTCAGGTCGTGCTCTTCTAAATCCTGGGAATGGACTGCAATATCGTCTAGTTTCGACTTGGTGGAAACCACTAGCCAGGTCAAGGATCGAAAAGTACTACGCCTCCCCTAAATGATCGAGGATGTCCGTGCTATTGAGCAGAGGGTATGTGTCCCCTATGACCTTCTCGTTAAGAGCTCGGAAGTCAATTACTACCCTCCATTTCCTCTCGCCAGATCCGTCGAGTTTCTTAGGGACGATCCAGAGGGGAGAGTTGTTCCTTTCATCTGATGTCAATTCTGTGATGCGTAAGCTGTCCTTAATTTTCTTGACACGGTCCGTATAGGAGCTACCCATTTCCTTTCGTAGGTCCTTAACCAAATATTCAGATTCGGAATTGGTGGATTCTTCGTCGTGCGGTTCTATAAAATCGTCGGACAGTATTTCCCGGCAGGTACCTCCATTTCCACGTCCTCCTCCCGGGCGTTCATAGCGACTACATGGCAAACTCCTTCGTGGGTGGAGACGGCCGCCTCGCCTAAGTTCACTTCTACAGGGGTATCTATCCTAGGTAGATACCCTTTTTTTATCTTTGGATTAAGGACGTTTATGGCGGTTGGTTGCCTCGTCCTAGCCTTGATTCTTAGAATCCTAGAGAAGGGTTTAATTTCAGATTTCAGCGATATTCGGGCTAATTGAGACTCTTGGTCAATAAATCAGATCGGGTTGATTGGGTCCGAAATGGTGACCAACGAATTTTGCCTGAAAGATAACTGGGATTGTTCCTGTCGCAAATATGGTCTTCCGATGATTCCATCAGGACATATCGGAAAGTCATTTTTCACGAGATAGAACTCTACTGGAATTCCGAATAATGTGCCACTTAAAGCCCCAATCTTCTCTACGGGATCTGGGTTTATCCCTCTTTGCAGGAAAGCCTTGTCGGATTCGTATTTCAACTCGGGTAGTAAGGTCTTAATTTTTATTAGATTTACAGCCGACCCTCGGTCTACCAGAAAGTTGGATTTTGGATGTTTGAATTCTGGTGCTGCTAAGGCCACCACCGGGGAGTCTCCTATTTTTGTACCTGCTCATAGGACCCGGTGGTGCCATTGAGGGTTGGTGCTGGGGCCATTGTCCGTTAGATATCCTTGCGGGAATAAGGGGGCGGGAAAGTGTGGAGGATAATGATATAGATAAGGGATGTTGGGAGGGGATGCGTATGGATAAGGATTTTGAGGAGAGTAGGTGATGTATGGGGCTGGATACTTAGCAGGGATGATGGTGAGTAGTTCATAGGATTCTTGCTTCCGCTCGATCCAGTCCTTTTTGAACCGTGTACCTCCCTTTTCAACTTCTTTTCCATCTATTATCAATAAGGGCTGGGCGATCGCGGCCCATCGTGAGCATCCTTCCTTGGTCGGGAGATAAGATGGGCAGAAAGGTGATTCTTGGCTCTCTCCAGTTGCTTTTGCCTCTTTTCGATATGTAGAGCATGATCTAGGGCCTCGCCGAGGTCCTTGGGGTTTTTGGCATCCACGAAGGTAGACGTTTCGTCGGAGAGCCCCTTTATGAAAGCGTCCAGCGCACCGTCTGTTACGGGGCCCATTATTATGATGATTTTCTTTGCTTCGTCGGCATGCCCCGAGTTATAAGTCTTGGTGTATTTTTCCTCGAATGCATGTCGGACACCACTAAAGAGGCCTTGGACTCTGTCGTAGTAGTCCCTCACCGTTTCATTCTGGCGCATGCGGATGTTCACGATATTTTCGAAATACCATTGGTTTTTTTTTCAGGGGCAAACCGTCTCTTCAGGTGAGCGAATAATTCGTTCACCCTGTTGAAGCGCTCATCCCTGACGCTGTCGCGGGAGATTCCCTTGAGCTTGCTGAGAACGATCCTAATGAACCCATGTTCATTTGCCTCGGTGATATAAACTGCGCCATTAACGATGTGATATGTGCTCTGTTGCAATGTCATGCATTCCAGCACATAGGCAATGGCTGCAGCTGTATCCACATTTGCAGCAGGGTTGGGGATCGTAATGTTCGAAATAACTCCCAGAATGTTGGTATTCCTGGAGAAATCTCCCTTATCGGTATTGTCCGTATGAGCCATTTTGGATAGTGATGGTTGTCGGCGGAAATTATTCGATAAGCGCGAGCTTCGCTTTCTGAAATCTCCACTAATCAATCAACGTACTAGGAGGCCATGCACCATGATGAGTCATTCCATCAGCGATAGTCCCGCGATCCCCTGGTGGGGTCCTAAGGGAGTGTCGTTAGCGAGGACATAGAACGAAAAGAGCAATCCTTCTATTAACAGTTCGACAGATCCCTTGACTAATAGCGTCAGGTCCCCTAATGTAATCTCGAATTCAGAAAGAACGTCGTGTGGAATCGCCAGACGACTCTTGTAGATACAGTTAATATCGGTAGTTCTGTTAAAGATCAGCGTGATTAATCCGCTAACAAATTGGGTGGAACTTAGTCCGATTTCAGCGAAGTTAGGATGGGGGCGGGGGGATTTGATCCAATTTGAAAATTATCTCGATTTTCCACCTTCGTTGATTTAATACATAGGACATCCATGCAGTGCGGATAGATGCTCGATCATTCGCACTGCCGCGATTCCTACTATCTGGTTTAGCCCGATCGATTCTGGGTTGGAAATTACATAAAAATGGAAATTTGCTTTCCTTATTTCTAACCGTAGCTCTCCCACCACCCGTAGTGTCCTATTTCCTACTCTTACTTCGTATTCGGGAATGGATATATAGGGTATGTTGAGGCTTCCCCGGTCTATAAAGTTGTTGTTGGTATTCCAGATGAAGACTAATTCAGCGAACCCTTCTTGAAAATCCTCGCTGTGTATTTCGACTGAATTGGGCAGTTGCCCTGCGGCAGGTGATACGAATTCGATCATAAAAGGGCGGCATATATTCATTCGTTTCCCTTCTTCGCGAAAAAGGGTGACGTAAGTTCACCACACCGAAATTTTTTTTTTTATTATTAACATCAAAGTCGGTGGGCGAAATTTACCTGTAATTAGGACAATCTTTGGCTGGTGACTCAGTGGTTAGCTATTCAAAGAGAGGGGCTATAATAGGCCACATCGGAATTTTATTTTATTTTTACTTCCTAGGCCTGCGTGGTATCCCTAATCCAGGCTTTCGATTTGTGGTTCCATGATGACCGTATCGTCATCGGAGATGTCGCCTTTTATGTGTTCTGAGAGGGGAGCGACTTCGCGTTCTGGGTACTCAACTGCGTGATTACGATTGTTCTCTTCGGTCGTCTTGTGCTTTCCACCGAACCTCCTTCCTCTTTTACGAGGTCGTGGTGAGGGGTCTGTATCTTCCAGAGGATTCATGCGGAAAAAAAGAAATCGTAAACTTCCAGAAAAATAGAAGGCAATGAGGTTGCGTCGGTTAACTGCCGATTCCTGATTCTAGATCACGAGATTAGAAACTTCGGACGCTACGACGACTGAGGAGGTGCTCGAGGCCAGAGCGGGCGAATGGTGGGAAAGTCCGAACTGAAATCGAGTAGTTTTAGTCCAGATCCCCTCGCGGTGATTATCCATGAAGGGAATAGTGGTGCGCCTGAATTTCGACGTGGCAACAGAGCCTGTGGCTACACGTACGCTCACAGAGCTGGAGGCTTCCCGAGTCGGAATCAGAAAATAATTTCCAATTTAGACTTGACGTTACCACTCTTTCTAAGGAAAAGATAATCTGCAATTGGATGACATGCAGCTTTTATCTCCCCTGCTAGATTATAAAATTCTGATCATAAGTGAACAGAACAAGCACTTTGGAGAGAAACGAAATATAGGTGGAAGGCACGTTGAGTCCTGCGCGGTGTTTTGGCTTATTTTTAGCATTACTGCTGCCCGGAAGATTAGGCATCTTTCTACCGTACCGTAATTGGGAATGATGGTTGTCTTAGACGAGCATAATTGCATTTTGGTGCGAAGTTGAAGTTGAAGAGAGTTTATGGCTGCCTAGTAACAAAAGTTACTAGTAGCAAATGCCGAGTGGGGGCAATAGCAAGGGTAGGCTCCACCACTGCCACTATCAGTTTGACACGTATGAACTAAATGGAATTTATTTTCGAATCCATCAAGAAAAAGACCCGCGAACAAAAGCTGCTTAGTTTTGGTACGTTGGGGGGAAGGCTTCCCCAAAACTGAAGGAAGGGCGAGAGACTCGACTTTCCCACGTTTATTTTTATGTGGGTTGGCTACCCTTACTCTCTGACCGAGAGTTGTTATCCCGGATGTCCAAAATGTGAAATCAAAATAAGGGTTTCGAAAGTGTGCTTAATTTGAAATAAATGTTGTAGCTCAAAATTTTACGACAATGTTCAAGTTTATTTTACACACAAATAAAATATAAGCATTACGAAAAGAGCAATGAAGAGATTCAGAAGGGGCACGTTCTCCAATGGGTAGAACGTGTCAACAGGTAATGGAAAAGAAATTGAAAATATAATTAGTAACGATACAGCTCACCAGGATGTGTCGTTCACCATTCATCCAATCCTTATTACTACCGCCCCTTGTCGTGAGAAAAAGCATCAATTTAAGAACGAACGGAGATTGATTCCGGCCCTTTATCTTTTCTAGAGCGGGCGATCAAAAGAGATGAAAATAAATGCAAAGAGTCCTTTTCTGTTTTCGTGGATTAATTATTAATTATTCATCCACTCTAGTCCGTTTGGTCACTCGCGAGAGCCACAAGACACACGAACACCTGTCACTTTTCTCGGTTCATTTTTTTGAAAAATAGACAGTAAATCTTGTTTTCATAAGAGCAAACCTTCGCCTTCCGAGATTATTACTCAGGCCGAGAAAAATATAGTCTCGCTAAGCCGGGGTGGGTGGTGACGATGAATCGTTCCCGTTATGGTCCTGCCTCCCGTCGCATGGAATTTAATTTTTACGTCCAGATTACAACCCTGTTGATTGGCCACTCGATCAATATCCGCGGCTTATTCCCGTAAACGGCCGAGAAAAGTATAATCCCGCTAAACCGGGATGGGACTTGACGACTTACGACTTGAGAATTTGCACTTCAAAGTTCCGGCGGAATTCTAATCACGACGTACGGACGGGCGAAAACTGGAGTTGATCTGTATCACTTCAGATCACTTAGAAGACTGCATATGGTTTTTCGTCCGATGCACCTCGACAGTTCATAGTTGGCAGGGATTTTTGCAGAGATGCGGAATTTTTGTTCAGGGGGAAGGGATATACCGTGCGATTTCCAGTTTTTATTTCTGATTGTGCAAAATTCATGTTGCTAATTGCTTTCGCTTGAATTTTGCACTTGTGTGGCTGGAACCTCGTCAGCACTTTACGGAAGTGAAGTGCATTGAAGTCCTTCTTAATAATTCTAAAAGAACTTTTAATTTCAATTTACATCTAAAGTGATGCAGGTTGAAATTTTCAACTTAAGTATAAATATATAATAATTCCAACCTTCTAATCATAAAAGAAGACAACGAGCATGATAGAGTTACAAATTTTTGCTGAGGGAGCACGTGGTGTTGTTTTGGTATTTCCACGTGCTCGTTCTGTCAGGCTATGGTGGGAAGTATGTAGAGGCGAAAGCGAGAGAGACTTATGGAAGAATAGCGTGGAGAGAGGAAGGAAGAGAGAAGTCAAGCGGCCGAGGTGCATTGAACTATAGCATATACCTCGCCTATACACGAGGAAGACGTGCTTATGGCGAGAATAGGCGATGGGAGAGAGGAAGCAAAACCGAGTATAAAGCCCAGACTGCCGCGTTCTTGTGGACATGAGTCAGGGCGGGACAGCAATGTTTTAAAGCGTTGGCGAGAGAGAGAGAGAACAGCGTGTCTCGCGGACAAGTGTATGGTTGATTGGTATGAAGAGAAAAATCAAACCCTTGTTCCTTCCTGATGTCCTAAAACGTTCTTTGTTTTAGTTTTTGCTGTTGGAATCGATGCCCCCATAATAATCTTGCACTTCCTTCCGTATAGGTTTAATTCTAGGTGTACATTTGTATTTATTCTCCTTCTGCAATCCACCCCTACATTATTCGGTGGTTTGGAAGGGCGAGACTAATTTTAAGTGCTTAAACATAACGAGGGAAAGAACAGGGAACCCTAATAGTCAACTAATGGTCGGAGAAATATTTGAATTTTTCATTAAAATTATTCTCCCGTGTCGTTGATCTTTCCGTTCGTAAGTCAGCTCGCTGCTAGTCCCCTAGAGTTTCGAATGCTGCGTAAGCGTTCCGATAACAGCTCTCAGGTTACGAGCGAACAATGAGGCCTTGCAACTCTCATAGAGTTTTAATTCAATGTGCCTCTGAATAATATTTCGGAACACATTAAATTATTTTGATACAAGGCTGGAATTCGCCCGTAACATGTAAAAATAGGATCTCCCTTAGTTTTCGAGAAATAATTAAAAATGCATTGGATTTTTTTTCAATTTTCATTTGTTCAAATACGAATCAAAACTTATTTTTTAAATATCGCCCCCAGAAGTCTGTTTTATAGGGGCTCAAACAATCCAATAAGTGAAAAATTGTGTTTTGCGAGTTCTTGGCTCTAATTATTTATAATACATAAAATACTACTTTCTATTATTAATTAGATGTTTATATACATTAATTAAACAATTCATTATAGTTTTTAGGAATTTTTACTTCGAATAGAATTCGGAAGTCGCAGTTTTTTCGAATTTCCAACCTATTTTCGACTTTTTGATTAGAGTGAGGTAATAATTAATTCAAGTTAACAGAAATATTTTTCTAAACAATTTAGTGTTAATTTTATTAATATTAGTTTGAATAATGCTAGAAAGTTGTGCTTTTTGATGAAATATTAAACATTTTATCCACTTTTCAATTAGTGTGAGGTAATAACGGATACAATTTAACAAATCTAATGTTTTTTAACAAATTGTTTTTGTTTATAACTATCTTCTCTCATAGTTGTGCTAGATAGTTGCGGTCTTTTTCTGAAATTTTCAACTTATAGTCCACTCTGTACTTACTGTAAGGTAATAATTAATGCAAATGCGAAAAGTGAACAAAAAGTTCCAAATTTCAGAAAAAAACCCGCAACTAACAAGCAGTAATAAATAAGATAGTTATGAACAATAATTATTTATCTACACAATTATGTTTACTAAATTGCATTAAATATTACCTAATACTAATTGAAAAGTGGATATAAAAGTGAAAAATTATAGAAAAAACTGCAACTTTCTAGCATTATTGTGACAGAATGTTGTATTAAGTAATAACGAATTGTTTGAACAATTATTTATGCTAAATTTAATATATTATTGATTCGCTTTAACTGAACAATTGACAATAAGTTGAAAAATTTGGAAAACACCGGGAATTTATAACTCAAGACTAGAAGAAAATTGTTAAAAACAGTAATAAATTGTTTGTATAATTTATATAAACATCTAATTATCAATAAAAAGTAGCATTATTTATTATTTTTATTTTTAAAAAACCCGCAAAAAGATCATGATTACCGCCAAAAACTCGCAAAACTAAATTTTTTACTTACAAGGTTTTTTTGGTGGAACCCTTCAAAACAGACTTATGGGGATGATATTCAAAAAATGAGTTTTTATTTGTATTTAATGGCTAATTTCAAAGAGAAATGTTGAATTTTAACTTGATTTACCTAATATGAACGATTCTGAATCAAATTGACAAAAACGTATATTTTTCCTATGGGGAATCCGTGTTAAACTTCATGATTTGACATGGAAGTGCTCATTTCACAAATTGTCTGGGCATTGTAAGTAATGTCAGACCTAACTCAAGTAATGAATATATATTATTCCAATGATAGTGTAGTTAAATTCAAATTTACAATTTAATCTAAATTAGTTCCAAATTGGCATGTCATTAAAATCGAAGCTCTCATACAAATTTGCCGAAGTTCTCCGCCCACTTTGACGAGACGTACGCACAGGTATAAATTTTTACCGCACTATTGTTCCACTGATTCAAGACGTTTTTACATTCTCATCTATGAGAGTGTAATGTAATAGTCCAAATTTTCGATAACTGGTTTTTAACGGATCTTTACGTTTCGGCACTCACAGAGTCTGAAAATCATAAAAGTTTGTCTGTGTCTGTCCGTCTGTATGTCTGTATGCCTGTAAGCCTGTATGCCTGTGTGTCTTTATGTATGTATGTATGTATGTATGGTTACCTGAATGTTGTAGCCACGTTAACTTTGAAAGGATTTGTCGAACCGAGTCAGCCTTTAATAAAGTTTCTAAGGGTCCTAAAATAAAAGTTGAGTTCGTTAACCAGATATATCCAACCAAAATAAAAAATCTTAAAGCATTTTCAAAATTTGAAAAAAAATTGAAGTTTCAGAAATTTTTGTCCAAGTTTCTTTTACATGGGAGAGAGCCTTGAAAATTGTCCTCATGAAATTTTTCATTTCGATGAATTTTCGAAAAGTTATGTACTTTTCAACATTTGGAAATTTTCCAAAAAATATTGTTAAAAATATTTTTCTGATAGATTAAAAAATTTCAATCAAAATTTTTACTAGATACGAAATATATTTAGAAACTATCCTTATAAAATTATTTGATTTGATCAGAATTCAAAAAGTACGAGTATTTTCAAATTTGGAAACAAAATTTTCCGTTTAATTTTGTATACATGGTTTTATTTTTCAAAAGCAATTATCTGTATAACCCAGCTGTTGAGCGCGAAGCCCGAGTATCGCAATGAGAATGTAATGGTCAAGGCCGTAGGTGCTTTGAGAACCCTCTTCAAAGTCAAATTGAACAAACATGTTTAATTTCACTTTATGATTGTAGTTTATGAGGAGTTTGAATCACAGTTTTTGACTTGCGCGCTCAAACTGGGCGCATTTTCAGAGCAGCTAAAGAATAAAAGTTAGTGCAAAGTAAGGAGAAAATATTAAAGTCATCATGAAAAGTAAAAATTGTAAATTATTTTGCCATATCTGAATAAGCAGTACCAGATCGAGGTACAGAAATAAACATAATATACATTAGATTTAAGTGTTGAACATAATGTAGAAAAGTTCACATTTTGGATAAAATCGAGTGCGAAGCACAAAATACGCGATGAAAATGTGTTCGTTAAAGCCGAAGGAGTTTGAACAAAAGGGAATTCACAATCATAAAATTACAGTTGTTAACGCTTTGACCTTTAATTTAAAAGCTCTGTGCACAAATGTGTGGAAAATACACAGACCGTGTAAGTAGCGCGCAACGAGAATGTGCCCGCGCAGCGGGCATATTTAAAACAAGCGAAAATCTTCGAAGAATGGCATTTTTGAAAATTGAAAAAAAAATCAACTTTGTTCTCAAATAAAAAACTGTTTGTGTGTAAAAAAAAAAGTTCAGTGTCAAGCAAAATGTCATTCCAATATGCCATGTTTTTAATGAATAGCGTGTAAACGTGTGTTGAATTCCATAAGTGTTCGTCAATTTATCATGCTCTTCTTTAACTGCAGTATCATATTCAAAATCAAGATTATATACTTTACCTATCTCGTGCCGGGCAGTATATAAATAATGCCTAGGGATTATATAAAATGCCTAGGGATTATATAAAATGCCTAGGCAATGTATATAATATGCATTCGATGACATACTTTGCCTGAAATAGCCACGCATTATATACATATAATGCCTGGATTATATACTTTGCCTGTAACACATACATACAGGGTCTTCTTTTAGCTTGAGACATCGAAATATCTCAAAAAATACGCATCCTATGAAAAAATATCCTTCGTAAAAACTTTTTATTTTCGAGGGAGAAAAGCAGCTTTGAAAAAATTTACCCTACCCCACCCCCCAGGTAGCAGGAGTGGAGGTAACTTTGTAATTTCAAATGGGAACCACAATTTTTTATCACAGATTCAGATTCTCCTTCATGAAATACGTAAGTCTTATTCGAAATTTTTTTTTCGATTCGCAATAGATGGCGCTGCAATTGCGAAAAATGTAATTGCTGATTATTTCAAGGATTTTGGCGAGTCCCTTTGCCTCTCATCATCGAGGTGCTTGATTTCTGTGACTCTCCTCGCCTCTCACAATGAGGGTTCCTGATTTCGGTGACCAGTGTGGATTTTGTACACTCCAATAATGCATGCATATATATCCCAAAAATGGGCAGGAACCACGAGATGATTGGTGAAGGAGCGTTCCTTTACAAAGCCACGGAGCAAGCGGCTGAGACCCTTGGTCTGAATTTTAACATCAGAAGTGAGGAAACTGCCTTATTCCATCGAGATGCTTCACTTCTGAAAGCCGAGGTAAAGAAAGCAGAATTTGAAAAATTCCATCAAGAGCTATTCGACAAGAAAAATTTATTCCCAAAAAATGTAAAAAATAATCGCATTTTCTGATTGAAATGTAATAGTTTGTCATTGTTTGGAGAAGTACATTTTTTTAAAAACATTATGTAATTATTTAAACAATTACTCATTGTTTATTCTCAACATTTCTAAAATTGACCCAGAGATGTCCAGTTTTTTCTCAAATTGGTATCCCATGCTACTTTTTGTTGAATAATTATATAATTTTGATACATATCTTTTAACGTTTGATAAATTTTTATTTTTTTAAACAATTTTTACTTGCTTAAGCAGCTTTTTTAGAAAACTTTAAAAATGAAATGAAATAAAATACATATAATTATTTTTCTGACTGTATAGTGTATAGAAAGAATATATTTACCATTTTTTAATTGTTTGAACAAATAAAATTTTTTTGAACGATTACTTTTCCAAAAATACTTTTAAAATCGTATTTTCTGAATGAAACATAATATTGGATGATTTAGAGGAGAAATAAATTCTGCTAAGAACTTTATGTTATTGTTTATACGATTAATCATGGTTTTTTCTCAAATTTCCTTCAAATTAAGTAGGGATGGTTCACATCTTTTTTGGCGCTTCAATAAATAAATCATGAAAGTCATGATAAAGTTTAAATTATGAAAATATGGTTTTATTTCATAGGTACTTCTCTTTAATCTCTGAAAAAATTGGCACGTTTCGATCAAACCCAGAAGTATGAGTTAAATTTTTCGAAAATCCAAAATTTCCCCATGTTAATTAAATGGGATTTCGAAGTGCCCGGTGGCACGTGTTAATATTCGAATTTCAAAAAAATAAAAATTATGAATTTTCTTTCTTCGAAAATGGAAACTTTTTTGGGGGTGGGGGGCTTTCCCTCTAGGATGAAAAGCGTTTTTTGGACCACCCTAATATATATATATTTTTTTAAATTTTAAATTCGATTTCTGAGGAAGTGTTGGGGTTTTCCTCTAAAATTGTGAAAATTTGGGTTAGAGGGCCTAACCCACATTCATCACTGACAGTGGAAATGTGCCGCTCGAGTGAAGAAAAACGTCTCCCTCCATTTTCTCCAAACCCAATACTGTTTTTTTTAATTAAAGTGTTTTGTATCGATTCTGCAGCTCAATAGATACAAATAGAAGTCTCACATTTTTAAATAGAAAATTTGATTTTTTACTACAGTCCAAACTTGAAGAATCCTGCTCCTCGATCGAAAAAAAAAACAAATTTCTCGCTCAACTTTTTTGTAACTTAATGCAAATTTTAATTAAAAATTTCAGGGTTCAACTCAGTACTGATTTATCTGAAAACTGCTTTCTCGTCCTTTCTTTAAATTGAGAATTCGATTTTTGAGGAAGTTTTCTTTCTCTCCTGTTAACTCGTGAAAATGTGAGTAAAGTATGCTACCTTTTATTTGTTATAAGTGAATTCGTTAAAAAGAATTGGTCAGGTGACCGTCTGGTGCATCCCCTTAACTGAAAGTGTAATAATTAAACATTTTCATTATGCGAAAATTTCTCTAGTGCATGTTGACGAACTCGTTTATAAGATGAGTGCCGTTGGTCGTAAATCATAGAGGAAGTATAGTGTGCGTGACAGTGGTAGGATAGGGATGGGATGAGGTCTCAGCAGGTCAGCATGAAGAGTAACGCTCTCGGGGTTGGTTTTGGGGTGGAGGGGATGAGTGCAAGTCTGTTGGGAAATAAGGAGGCAAGTTAAGCTTTCCCGTCGCCCTTCATGCTCATGCCGTGCCTTGTCCTCGTCAAATAGCTGTGTAAACCTACCATAGACAACTCATCCTACCCACTCCCCAATTCCGAACCTCACACTGTTATATCTTATCCCTTCACGGTTTCGCCTTTGCCTCTCAGACTGTAACGTGCGTCGTTTACCCATCTCTAGCACGTTTCGGAATTCGAGTCTCGTTGACTTTTCGGCGTTTGGTGACACAACATTCCTCGGCACTTTATCTCGAAGAAAGTGAAAATTAGTCTTCTTTAACACTCTCTTGCAAAGATTCATTTCTCTACACTCTTTAAATATTTTAAATACGTCTCCCATTTTATTTAAAAAAAAGGTGGCGTAACGGAATTTTTCAAAAATGTCGCACTCATTGTTGTTAAACACCTCATTTGAATCATTTGAAATTGCTCCATTTGTTATATTTGAAATTTAAAAATTAAATTCGCTTGTAACTTACAGTTTGTTAATCAATGTCAATTTTGTTTGTGATTGTCATGATGGCAAAATGTATTTCTATGCTCTTGCGAATACAGCTCTTGAATTATCTTCCTTGATAAGGGAATAAAACCTAATTGCATCAAATAAACAAAATATATTCTGTGCCATTAACCCTCTAATACCTAGGGGTTGGTCATTTAAATTTCAGTGTACACCAGATACCAAAATTTAAAATATTTCTAAGGATTTCACAAAATTTATAAATATTTCAGAAGATATCTTTGGGCTTTTAAAAGGTTTGATAAATGTACACTTTTTCAAGTATTTCGAAATATTTCAAGGTATTTTCAATTATTTCAACTGATTGTTCCAAAAGGCAAGAGATTTCAAAAAATTTCAAAGGATTTCAAGAGATTTTAGACAAATTTGAGACACGGAAAAGAATTTCAGGAATCTGAAGAGATTTGAAAAAGATTACAAGTGATTTCAAATAATTTGCAGAGACTGGAAAGAATGTAAAAGATTTCAAACAGTCTTTTACAGATTACTATGTGTTACAAAAAAACTCAATATACTTTTCATGGGACATTGTAGACATTGTAAGTCTAGTGAAACTTAAAAAGGTGTCATAAAAATTTTTTGGTAGGTCAATATGTATCATACTATATAACTTGGCCTTTGTTTTTCGATCTACAATTTTTTTTTCTTAATTTGAAAGTAGAAAAATACAACTGTTCAACCATAGATGGATCACTTTATCACGTTGAAAAGTTTCTAAGCGAAAATCAAAAAATTTTCAAAGTTCCTCATTTTATCCCAATATTTCCAAATTTGAGAACAAGTTAAGGACATTTTTGAAAATGCAATAATTTTTATATGTTGACGCTAGGAAAAATTCCATCCCGCATGTAATGCACTTTTTTTATTAGAATTGGTTGAGGCTTGACACTTTTTTTAGTTCAACTGGCCTACAATCTCTACTGTGTCTTGCGAAAATTATTTTTTCAGGGTATGTAACAACATTTTAAAAGTCTTCAATAATTCTCAAAGAATTTTTAGGAATTGCAAAGCATTTCAAAAGATTTCAGGGATTTTCAAAATACTTTAAAACATTTTAAGAGATTTTAAAGCACTTTCAAAACGTTTGCCAGTAACTTAAAAAAATGTTAAGGGCCTGAAATCGCTTTAAGAGATATCAAAGAATTTTTATGTATTTCCACTAATTTTAGAATACTTGAAGGTGTTTAGAGAGATTAGAACGACTTTATAAAAGTTGTCGAGTATCAGAGGATTTTTGGGGATTGCAAAATATTTTAAAAGATTTCAATAGGATACTGAGGACTTTCAGTAATTCTAATAGGATCAAAATAATTTATGGGATTTCCAATGCTTCTCTGGGAACAAAAATGTCTTTATCATTTTAAGAATTTAAATAATATTTTCAGTCATATCTTATTTTAAAAAAAACATTATATGTAATTAAAAATTTCTTTAAATAGTTGAATTTTATTCATGCGTAACTTCTTCTTTCGTGAAAAACAGTCCCAACAAATATAATGTTTCCAATTTTGGTGATAAGTAAATAATCTTTAAAAATATTTATTTACAAAATTTCTGTTTGAAAAAAAAACAATTTCAACAATTCCAGCTATAAAAAAATTTACTCCGAAATCTGGAAACTGTATAGTTGTAGAGAATGTTTTCCTCGAAACAATAAGCCATCAATGATGAAAATTTAACCATTTTTTTAAGTTGTAAGAAGCGATCGAGAGAAAAAAAACAGAATTGCAGCAACCATTGGTAAAATAAATTTTTATTTTAAAAATTTGTTCTTGAAAAATAATTCTTTTTATTTAAAACACATCATCAGTAATCCAATTTGATTCCTTAAAAGGTTGCGTCTAGTCATTCAGAAAAATTGGGGGAGTTGGAAACGGGGATGGACTAGTCGTCCCGGAAATTCGGGACGACTAGCCAAGCTTATGAACAATATTTCACAACTCATCTCATATGTTTCAGTATTTGCAAAGTCAGATCTAATAATTTTTTTCGTTTACCATATCAAATATGACAAAAGCCATGTACAGAATTTCGAGAGGCAACCAATATTTTTGTTATTTAATTTATTTTGAGAAGAATTCTAACTGAAGTTGTAACTTTATTCCTGGAAGTATTCTTGCAAAAAGTACAAATACCAATAGAAGTAGATCAGAAGATAATAGGGGTGAAAATATAATAATATACTATATTTAGGTAGCAGAGAATTACATTGTTATATAGGACCGTCTTGGGTTGTTGTAAGTTTCGCAGATGTTTCTTGCACACGCGTCGAGTTTCGATGTGGTTTGTTCCCGAGGGTGTTAAATGCCCGCATCCGAGATTTATCTCGTTCATATCTGCTACTCTGTGAGAGCGCTCGTCCTCGCTGCGACCATTAAAGCCGAGCACGTGCCTTTCCCGAAGACAATTTTCGAAATTTTTACGAAAAACCGCGTACAATGTGTGTTAGAGAGGTGTGGTGCGAGAAAGAAACAATATTATGACCCCCACAAAATTTCCCGAGAACGCTTGTCACAGTAATGTTACTTAAATGATTCATTTGCAAGATATTAAACTTGGACTGCTATTTATGAACACAAATTTAAAGCTTCCATTCAAAGTTCTGCTTTAATATATTTTATTTCAAAAATCAACCGTCAAATTATTATTAAAGTACTGATACCCATTAGTTTATTTTTGTGAAACAATGAAAAAGTTTCGAGTGTATTTATCACTAGATAAATATTCCATTGCCAATTAATAATATACAAATATAAAATAAGATTACTATGACTACAATTTTAGATTGTACCGTTTAATCACTTTGAAAAATAATTCGAGGTATTCAGTTTGAACTGTTCACCTCAGAAGATTATCAAAATAAAAATATTTCAGTTTTGAATGCCTAATGCTTGCATAGGTTTACAGTTGAGATAACCTTTTCATAGATTAATTAGAGCGGCTTCGAAAATTGGGAAGTTGCTTTAAAAATATTCAGTTTCTAATACTGCTAAGGAATTTTTAAATTCTGCAAAGTTTCAATTGGAAGTTATTATATAGTGAAATAGTTAAAGTTAGAATATGTATAAGTGTTAAATTAGTTATTTTAAGGGATTCATTCAAATATTTTTAATTTTCATATTGTATCCACAATTGAAAACGTTATCTCTGTTTTGTAGACTTGAAATTAAAGTTTTTAATTTTGAAGCTATCTAATATAATTCAAAAATATTTCCCCTTGCACGTTTCCTTTTTTTTGGGTATAATTTTCAAAGTTTCATTTTTATTTTTTTTTTATTTTCTGATTGCTAACATTTATAAAACTCTTAATTTTGAAAAAAAACGAAATTTTTCATTTTCACGCTTGAAGAAATAGAAACTTTAAATTATGAAGAATAAGAATATCTCCATTTTCATAGCTTGCAAGTCTTTGAAAGTATACAATTTTATTCCTCTTTTACAGGTTGTTTAATATGGAGACCTTTGAATTAGTATTTATTTAATTCTTTTAAGTTTTCAGTTTACAATTGCTTAATTTCCAACGTGCATTCAAGCTGAAAAGCGCACTTTTAATTTTAAATTGTACAATTTTTAAAGATTTAAATTTTTAAGTTATTTGCCAAGATTTTTGCTTACAAATTAATCGAAATATTTCAACCATTACGAAGCGAAAATAACATTATCATTTTTACCCTCCTAATAACCATTTATTCACCCTCAAGTACCACCCCCTGAATAGCAAAGTGAGAGTTTTGTGATATATTAAAGTTTATTCACTCTTATATTTTTCATGAAAAATCAGATTTGAAAAATGACGACTTTCTCAGAAGAATAATTATCAATTGCGAATGAAGTCTTCAATTGTAAAATTTTGAGTGAAACAGATTTGAGCTGCGATTCGCATTCGGTGGTTGAAAGCCGCTGATAACGAACCACAAGATTGTAAGTATGATGGATGCTAGTGTGTTATTTTTGTTGAAATAAATGGGCGTATTCAGAAATAGGTCTACACGCGAGACGGTGCACACTAATTGAATCACCTTCGACTGGCGGATGTAGTTCGACATTGACCTAGACTCTTCATTGTTTCCAACACTTCGTCTATGTCATTAGGATTTCACAGGCATGAACTAGTTGAATCTCATTTCAAAATTCTAAAAATATATCAATTTCCCTGTAATAACTATTCATTTAACAAAATGTTGTTACTGCACTGTTCTAGAAAGCGACAGACTTGCGTACTATACATGAAGAAAACAAAAGCAAATCTCAAAGTAAAACACTGTGCAGGGTGATTCTTTACCAATTCTTCATTTTCCCTGGCCACTAACATTAAAATACCAGAATTTTAATCTTGCCGCATTTTTAATATAGAATCTCTTTCATATACGGAATAAAACAATTTCGAGATACAATTTTGAATTCATTTAATTGTTTGAACTAAAAATAATAAATTTTCTATCCAAAAGAACGAATTTTCAGCAAAACACTTGAATTATCGACGAAAAAAATGACTGTTTAACACAGCAGTTAAATTTTCAACGGAAAATTGAATTTTCAAACAAAATAGTTGAATTTTCATCCTGCAAAGATGAATTATCAACGAAATGGTCGAAACTTTAGACAAAAAAGATAAAACGTCAACGAAACATAGTTGCATTTTCAACGAAATAATTGAATTTGTTAAAAGACAGTTGAATTATCAGCAAAAAACATAATAACATTTCTAGTCTGAAGGGTCGAGTTTTATGTTCAAACAGGAGAATTTTCCACAAAAAACTTTAATTTTCGACCAAAAAAGATGACTTTTCAACAAAATACTTGAAGTTTAAAACAACATGATTCTATTGTCTATAAAATCGTTTACCTTATTGGAATTTTCTAAATACAAAAATGAATTGGTAACGAAAAAAAGTTTAATTATTAATAAAACGATTTTTGAGTAAATAGTTTAATTCTCAACGAAAAAAGATCAATTGAAGAGCCGGATCGAATAACCACCGGGGCGCGCGAGATTAACCAAAAACACGAATTTTCAATCCAGGACATTAATTTTCTACCTAAAAATGCAAATTCGTTCAAAAATTAATTTTTAAATGAAAAAATAGCTTGCTACCAAGTTTTTAAATTTTTAACCAAAAAGATGAATTTTTCACGAAAATGATGAATGTTGAACATAAATAGATCCTTTTCAGTTTAAAATAATAATTTACAACCAAAAAGACAACTTTACTACCAAGCAGTTGAATTTTGAACTAAAAGAAATCTTTGAGAGAAATAAAAAATTTAAGTTCTAAAAAAATCCTGTAGAAAATATTCTTAACAAAGTGGTCCACCTTTGAACGAAGTAATTCAATTTTTAATCTAAAAATATAAAGAAGCTTTCTGCATAAAACTCACAAGAGCCTTGGCATATTTTCGGCATGCAGTTATGGCTTTTTGAGATTACGAACCAGACATAGTTTCGCACCTCCGAGAGCACTTTTAATGTCTTGATACCTCTCCTTCTTTCCTTCCAACTTGGTAGTGATGTTGTATTCGGACGAAGCCGAGCATTCGATCACGAATATAGTTCGTTTCTCGAAGTCTTGGAGAACAAGGTCAGGCCTCGAGTGTGCAACGGAGACTGTTGTCCAAAAATCGTAAGTCCAGAAAATTTGGCACTTCTCGTTTTGGACAATTGACTCTATCTCCCTTGGAGCGTTCGGCAGGGCAGGTTCGCGGCCAACACCGTAGGAGCGACAAAGATGATAATAAAGCACACTTAGGGCCGTATTATGTCTATAGATATACGTCGTTCCTGCGTGGGTGGAGCAGCCCGATAGTATGTGTTCTAGGTACCCAGCGTGTGCATGGCACGCTCTGAACCTATCGCTTGGGCCTTCTGGACATAAAATACGGTCACGGTATGCTAAGGTGGAAATGACACCTTCCTGGCATGCAAATAAAACCCTCTGTACCTGAATTAAGCCCTGATGATCTGAGTGCATTTTCTTGTCGAGTAGCTGCTGGTGAAATTTTGCACACTCTGCTTTCTTTACTTCGGTTTTTAGAAGTGAAGAATCTAGCTAGAGTAATGCACTTTCCTCACTTCTGATGTTAAAATTCTGGCCAAGGGTCTCGGCCGCTTGCTCCGCGGCTTTGTAAAGAAACGCTTCTTCGCCAATCATCTCGTGGTTCCTGACCATTTTTAGGAGAGGATCTTTTTAATTTGCAACGATGTAAGCTGTACTTAGAACAGTTCGGTTATGAAGACATTGGAGATTCAGAAGTCCGCGCCCACTTTGACGACGTGAGATGTATAACTGCGGAACAGACGAATTTATAAGCAAGCTTTTATGCATATGCATGATCTTACGTGTGGTGATATAAAGGGCCGTAAGCTCGTTCTTCGTCTAGTGAATCAACCCAAACCAGTAGAGTAGAACCGGGACGGCAAGCAGGTTAGTCGCAGATACCTTGTTCAATGCTTGGCACGCTCAGGTATGTATAGGTCTCTCCAGTGTCAAAATATCTAATAACACTTATATACACAAGCTCAGAGTCATCGGGAACGCTAATAATCTTTTCTTTCTTCAGATAAATCTTTCCACACTTGTCCAGTCCTAAGTCCATACCCATATCTCATGTGTACTTCTTGACGATAATTAAAGCAAGCTGAAGTTTGCTTGCACTAGAAGCATAAATCTTTAGGTCATCCATATAAAATACATGTGTGACCTTATGTTCGTGATGATCAGTGTCGCCGCAGAGGTACCCAGGAGAATATCGTAGTACGATAGAGAGAGGCAGAAGTGTGATGCACAGGGATGTGAACTTTATGCAAGCGCATGATCGCATGATTTTCCATAAGTGGTAGGAATGATTAAATATCACTCGTTTATCATATTTTGGGACCATCAGACCAAATTTTAAGGACGCATAATTTCGCATAATCAGAAGCCGAATGCCGCGTAATTCGAGTTTTTCAACTATGCGCACAAAGTCGTCTATTTCGGTGCATAAATTGCTTATTTTGCGATTTGTATGCATTAAACGCCATTTTAAGCACACAAATCACTTAATTCGAGAGCAGTTTTAAAATTCCCGGGTTTTCTCGGCTTCAGGTTTAGACTGGTATAGACGGAGCAGTGCCGTCAATGTTGGCGATTCAGCCTTCTGCGTTTGCGTTGGGGTAGTGTTATAATTGGTCACTTGCGTCGCAAAAGGTGCACCAATTCAAAATGAGAATTAAATTCATTTTCTTAATCACATATAAATATACGCCATCTGGCTGAGTTTTAAATAAAAGATTCAAAATTGCTTAATCTAAATTAACTTTGATTGAACACACCGTTTTTTAACTCAAATAGTCGGTTGTCTCCTGACTAGCTACTATATACAGGGACAGGGACATTAAGTACAGCACGATGAATAGCTTTACCCAATTTTCCTGAAAAGTTTTAAGATTTTAATTTTTTTGATATAGAGTCAGGCAAACGAGTGCACTCCATCTGGGTCAGAGGTTAAATTCTGTCTACTTTATCTACTTATTTTGGAGTTGGGCCTAGGCTGACAACGGTATATTCTCGACTTCAGTATTCCCAAACAACACTGCCCTCCAAATGAAAGTAGCCGTAACTGTAGTTTGGATAAGTCATCTTTCACTTTTACGAATCTTTAAAATGGAATTCAAATAGCCCTAATTCTCGTATTTTTTATGGATATCCATTATGTATATCGTATTAGAAAGTAGATATTCAATAATCACCATCAGAATCAAGGGCATTTGAGTCTAATTTAAAATATTCGTAAAAGTTGAAGATGACTTATCAGGACTGCATTTATTACTATTTTTATTTGGAGGGCAGAACAGACGGTCAACTTACTGTTAACAGTGAACTACTCTAAGTTTGTCTGCATGGTTCGTAATGCGTTGGCCATTTTCGGCCTCTAGGATCACGTTAGTATTCTCCGTGAATCCGACTACTGTGAAAGAGCCCATTCCTCTACTATCAAATTTTCCCTCTCTTAGATCCTGGAGCATGTAGACCTGATCTCCTTTCTTCGCATTCAAAGTGCGTGCTTTTCCAGCGTAGCGTTCCTTGGATCAATTTTTCGCTGCAATAAGATTTCGCTAGGCGGTTTTTTGTATTTCCATAATTCTAATAATTAGGTCACGAAGAAAAGAACCGTATGTTTCTAATTCCTCTCATTGAGGAAAAGAGCTCGGAGTTTTGGCCAGCTTACCGAATTCTAACTCGAAGGGGGTAAATTTAGTTGTTTCGTGTACTGATGTATTACATGGAAACATAGCGAGAGAAAGAAGCCGATTCCAATCGTCTTATTTGTTTCAATAGTGTTTTATATGATCAGTTAGCACGATGTGGCTCCTTTCAGGGGATCCGTTTGTTTGTGGACGACATCCCCAAGTCGTAAGTTTGTTGACATTTAAAATTCTTTATGAGTTTTATATTAATTTGCTAATGAAACTGCCTCCTCTGTCGGTCGGGGTACATTTCGGGGCTCCATAGACAAAGAATAGTTTTCTCGCTGTCGCGAGAGCTATATCAGAATCTTTCTGACTAGGGATGGGCACGGCAAGGCAATACTTACTGAAGTTGTCTTACATCGTAAGTTTGTACCGGTTTCCACTAGGAGTTGTAGGCAGTCATCCTACCGTGTATAAAGAAACCTTATCAAACGCTTGAAAAGGGGTATCGGTAATTAACGTTGGTTCACGAGTTCGAGCTCTTATGAGTTTTTGTTCGAGGCAGCTTTTGCATCGTCAAATATACCCACTGATCTCGTCTCTCATTCCAGGCCATGTATACCTTTCCCGAATGCGTAGACACGTTTTTGTAACTCCTTTGTGTACCGCTAGTAGACTACTCTGAGTAAGCAGCTCTGACATTTTATTTTGAGGTACCGGTCCCAATAGATCTCCCGAGTTTCCCATGCGCACGGACATTACTTTATCCCGCTCTAGTGCTTGTTTGAGTTTTTTCAATCCTTCATTAACTCTACCCAGTTGGTTTCGTCACAATGCTTTTTTTACAACCACTGAAAACGTTTTATACCGACCGGGGGAAATGGGGGCAAGGATTTGACCTGTTTTGGGGCGGCCTTCCCAGAGATCTTGTTAATCAAGATGCTATGTAGTCACCAGAAGCTTGGCTATGGGGTTTGTTGGTTCGCAGTCGCAGGACAGTAAATGAGTATAATGATCGCGCTTGTAAGTTCGAGGTTCAGTCCACTGATGGATGATCTTAGGTTGTCTTGTGCCTTTCACCAATTTTCCTGACTCTTGGAGTGAATTTTTAATTTCCTCCTCATTGGAGGAGGAGGGATCTATGAATGTGTTATTTAGATCGATCATAGGCGAGGTTATAAGGGAAATTGTATTCTCAGTCAAGCCACCTTGGGATTGCAATCGTTTTGGCTTAATTTCTGATCGCTTTTTTGTTGACTCTATTACTTCCTCGGCTTGTCTTTCTAAGTGAAAATAGGGCGTAGAACCGGCTCCAGGGGCTACTTCCTATCGAGGTGTAGGGAATAGAGACATTCTACGTGGTTGCTTGCTAAGAATAGGCGACCCTAATTCTGCCGGTGTATCCTTAGACCTTACATTGCATCTCCTAGTTATCACGGGGTGCTTAATTTTTGATGCAGGATCTTTCGTATCTTCTGCCTTCTCTTCAGTAGGCTCATTCGGAAGTTCTCTTTTTTTATTTGTAGTGCATGTCTTGAGGGATTTGGTATTTCTTTGTGGTTCTCATAATTTTCTAAGAAATTTCGCACTCTGTTAGAAAATTCTTCATCGTCATACCCATCGCATGGATCCATGTGTTCCAATTCTTGTAGGGGTTCGAGATCCTCTTCACCTTCCAAGACGGCTGTACACGAAAGTTGAAAAGTCTCGTTCATGCATTCATGATTCCATAGCATAGACAGATTTTTTGCTAGTAACTTGTCACATTTAAAAAAATGATTCCTGAAAGTATGCCTTTAGATTATTTGATGGCGGCTCTTCTTCTTCTACACTGTCATTTTCCGTTTAATCTTCGGGCATGGGGCTATATCCACGATCATATGATTATGTTCCAGGCGTTTTGAATTTTTGCCTGGAATTTCGTTTTGATGATGATCGCGGTTTTCAATGCCCTGATGGGCGAGTTGGTCGGCCATTTCGTTTCCCTGGACATCCTGGTCCAACGAAGTATCTTCTTTATTGGCTAGAGATACTCAATAATATTTCTTAATAATATTTTTCATATAGTATTTTCAACCAGATCAAGCCTATTTAAAGCTTGCCGTGTTGGAATGTAGCTCTCATCAGAATCCTGTTGTGTTAAAGCAGTCAGTCTTTTCCTTAGCCTTCATACAGTCTTGATTGCTGAAAGGGGCTTTGTTTTCATTGTCTTCAAAGTAACTGTTCTAGGGATGGACGGTTTCCCCTTTGCCCCCGATTGACTTATAGCCTCAGTTTTAGACTTTTCGTTTTTTTGTAGTTGGCGGTCCGATGGGTTTCCTTTTTTACCATGGGATGTTTTCTCTGGGGCTTTAAAGGAATCCTTTGTTATTTCCGCCTTATTTCTCTTGTCCTGACTTGCTGTGGATCGGGTGATAGTATACACCTTTGACTTTGGTTTCACGTTTCGGGGTTTGGACTGAACAATCGTATCGTCGGAGGAGTTTTCGGAATCGCTTTGGTCGCTCGACGCAGATTCTTCATTGAGAATGGGGTTTCCCATTTTTGCCTCGACTCCTCTATTGGGTTTTCCTTTCTTGTACTCAAATTTATATTGATAATTTTTCACAACGCACCTCCAACGAAGTAATCTTATCCCAGGATTGTCTATATAACTTATCCAATGCACCGGTTGATCACAGGCCAAAATAAATTCACGTCCATACAAGTAGGGACGACAATTTTCTAATGCATATATGACTGCTAACATTCTTTTTCTTCTGGAAAATACCTCATTTTAATGTCGGTTAAAACCTTAGAGTAGTATCCGTCTTTTTCTTGCATTAATGCTGCTCCCATCGCATGTTCTGAAACGTCTGTTGTAAGCTTGAAGGTTTTATTAAAATTAGGTTAGTGAAGGATTGGACTTTTACAGAGATATCTTCGAATCATTCTAAGGCTTGCTTTATCTGCAGATCCTCACTTCCAAGGTCTATCTTCTTTTAAATAGATCTTTCAGGGGCCTTGCCTGTTTGGAATAACCGTTCATGAATCTGCGATAATACCCTGAAAGGCCTAAAAATTGTCGTACATTTCGGACCGTGGTAGGCTTCGGGAAATGCCTTATAGCTTGTATTTTTTCCGGGTTCGGTCTGAACCCATCCTGACTTATTATGTGTCCTAGAAAGGCTACGCCTGTTCTTATAGAAAGTCACATTTGTTTGGTTGTAATTTGAGATTTGCTTGACGTAGCCTTTTCAAAAGTCAATGAAAGCGATGGTCATGTATTTCCAAATCCTTCGAGTGAACAACGATATCGTCCAAGTACGCGAATGCCTCTGATTCTTTTAGGCCCTTCAGGACGTCGTCCATGAGCGCTGGAACGTTGCATGGGCATCTTTTATACCCATTGGCATTCGTTGATATTCAAAATGCCCTCTGGCCAAGAAAAAGGCTGTCTTTGCTCTATCATCTGGGTGCGTCTTGACTTGATTGTAACCGCTCACTAAATTTATTGCTGAAAGATATTGAGCTCGACCTATTTGATCTAAAGGGTTATAGCCGGGTAAGCATGCAAAAATGCCCCCAAAGGGAATCAAATGTTGAGTCAGCCATTTGAAAGCATAAAATCGGAAAGAAAAAAAATCAAAAATTTCAAACCATTAGCCGCCATATTTGATAAGTTCAACACAAAAAAAAACTCGAAATCTTTGTAAACATTTTTTTGTGTGATAAATCTCAAGTGCTGTCTTAGTTTTTTCACCACCGAATTTTTTTGGGGGGATCTTAGTGTAGAAAAATGAAAAACTGTAATTTTCACATATTCCAACCCTTAAGGCCCATTAATACCTGAATATATTGATATAATACAATTATATAAGTGTATTTATGCCACCTTTGTGCATGTATTTTGTTTTGCGAGTAGAAAATCATGTCCGAGTTAAGAAGTGACTCGTCGTACGGTGGAGAGTCATTGTTGTAACGTCAGTCCCACCAAAACTTCTGTTAAAAGGTAGGGGGGGGGGAGGCAAGGAAAGGAAACCGAGAGTCGCAATTGGTTGATGTTTTATGCTGAAAAGGTCACCAGTCTTCAGCAGCGTTGTAATAGATAGCAGTTCAAATGTCCCCATCTGCTTATTTCTGGCCTACTCATAGGCAGGGAACCAAAAACTCTTTTTTTTCTTTAAATTCAGTGAAAACCATTAAATTAATCCCTTTCTGAATTAATTAATTAATTGATTCTATTCAAAGTACTGAAATCAATTCACAAATATAAATTGGTATAATCTACTCATCTGGCAAAGTAGACTGCAACATTTCCTATTTTTTTCCTATTTTCAGGTTACACTGTTACAAATAATCAAACTTTACCATTTTAAATTTTGTTTCTTTCCCAAATTCTGAGAGACCCGACCTTCCTCTTCTCAAGCACGCCCGCGACTGATTTTGAGAATAAAGGGTAACCATGTGTCAAGGGTCAGTGTTTGTACATCCATTCACCACAAGCTGAATTATAAAATCTTTTCAAAGGACCATAAACACTGACATCCAGCGGTTGATTTTATGACTGCAGTGTGAAGGAAGAGTTAAGAGAACTACACCAGCTTTTCGAGCTTTGCCAATTACATCAACAGAGATGTGTGATTCGTGATTATCGTAAATCATTAGTATTGGATCCTCTTTTGTGCTGTAAGTGTGCCTGATGACGTGCGCTCTAGGACTTCAAGAAAGAGTTTCGAAGTTATGCATCCACTCTTATTTGCTAATCCAAGAGATTCTGACGGAGTGCCTGCCATCACAGTGGGTTTCAATTTTACCCTTGGAAATACAAAGACTGGTGGTAGGTAGGAACCAGCAGCACAAATTGTATCACAAACTGTTACAAGAATACCGCGCTCTCCACTAGTGGACGGAGACACTTGCTTACATCCAGTGTCAGTAATAACCTTCTCAGGAACATGTACCGTTTTTGTACCTGTTTCATCTAGATTGAAGATTCGCATATCCTGACTAGCTGCTATGGAAGGATTTGATCAGCTAATTGAAACACTAATCGCCTTGTCGCAAGCCCAGTCAATCCATAAGCCACTGTAGCGCTCATTCGTAAATAATTTGCTATCTTCTCTTCCTGAATTTCTGTGGAAACACGCCTGACGCTATAATTTGGAGTGAATTTTATTTCTGTCTTTCCTTCATCAGCTACTTTTTTCATTTGGACGTAATGGTAGAGTGTGGAATAATTAATTCCCTCTGCTTTAGCTACCTGTAAGATTGGCCGCTTTTTTTCTAGTACCAGCTCTACGGCGACAATCATTTTTTCTTTAGGTGTATTTCCTTTTAATCTAACCTTCGTAGACTCTGACATCCTACAATAAAATTATTTATAGATATTGTGTATTCTCAGCACAATGATCGAGACGTGTGAATTTATCATTATAGGTGTGTTAATTGAATTATTGAATTTATTTATATAAAATATAACTCAATATTCCTTTTAAATTTATCAATCTGATTATTTAAACATTTTTCAAATAATTCAATCAAAAAATAAAAGGCTATGTGATACTAAACTAAAAATAATTTTACGGGCAAGAAATGAAATATCAAGATGAAAATTTGGGTACTTAAATAAAAGGCACTAAGGAAGGCTTGTTAACTGCTAAATGTTTATAATGGCATGAAATGTTTAAAAAAAATAAAATGTGTTCCAATTATAAAGATTGAGCATTTTATGAACCTTCCTTCGTGGCCTTCATTTAACTACTCATATTTTCAACTCGATATCTCATTTCGTCTGGACAGGAGGATGGCGAAAGAACTGTCGGTAGAATTTATTTTCAGGTAAGTACCACATAGCCTTAAAAATGATAATTAAGTTTGCAATATAAAATAAAATAATTTATATACAAATTTAAAGAAAAAAGTATTAGCCGTGATTCTATAGTTTTATCTTCATTTAAAATTATTGCAATTTTTTTACAGAAAATGATTACCACAAATAAAAAAACTTTAATTAATTTTCATTTAAACCAATGTATTCTAAAAATTTAGTAAAAAATACAAATTATCATCTTAATAATTTTTTAATTAGAAGGAAATTTTCAAATGAATCTTAGTTTTAGATGATTATTCTTAATAACTTTTGAAAACCATTTTATCACATTTTAATCAATAGTAATTTCATATTTTTAATTAGAAAATTAAAGTTATTGCAAAAAATGTATTTAGTTTGTATAATAATAATCATAATAATAATTTATAGGCATCTTTATATACACAATAATATAATTTTTCGACGTACCTGCTCACTATTAATAATTATGCCAATATTTTAATTGGCCAATGATATATTGCCAAGTGGATAGAATTATTTAAAAAATATAGATACTTTTAAAAAATTTCAAATCCTAACCACACTAACCCTCAAACAAATGTGACATTTCGTCTTCAGCGTGATTCAACGAATACAGCTCGAGATCATCGCAGTGCTACCAATTCCGCCAGCGAAATATCACGATTATCTACTGTTGTTTATCTACTTTTGGAAAATGGAATGACAGATGAAAAGTCCTCAAATATTTATAAATGAATAAAAATCAATACTTTTCACCATATAAGTATTGTTCATTAACCTTTAAATTTTGATTATAATGTACAAACATACCTTAGAACAATTTCATTCGAATGAAAACCATGAAAAAAAAAAGGTAAAATTTCTTTTCTCATGCTAAAAATTAAGTTTTTGCTCTCACACAAAAAGTAATTATGCTTTTTTAACGAAAATTTATCGGACAAGGTAGAATCATTGCAGAATCTTCATACTAAAAGAACCAATCAACATTCGTGGCTAGTTTTCTATTAAATTGAGATTATCTACTGTTAATCATTATCTACTGTAGGGTGGTTTCTCCTACCTTAAAATATAGGTTTACCTAATATTTCGGTGCGATACTGCGTTTTTACAAGTTTCGATTATCGATTTGCTTATCAATCTTACTGAATTTTTAATTGCTAACAATAAGACTGGGTATAAAATGATAAGAAAAAATACATTTTAAGTACTATAGGAATCTTTAAAGTATAAAAATGTGTATTTTTGTGTATTTCGAAATTCAAGATTTTTTTTGCCCCTCGATATAAATGTTTTTAACTTATTCCTTATGAGGAATCTTGCTTTTATATAGTAGAAGAAATCATGTGCATATTATTCCAGGAAAACGAATGTTGGGGGGCCATTTCAGACCATTAATTTTTATGAAATTACAAATTTCCGTATTCCATAGGCCCGATAATATCTTCAACATTTTTTTCTGTTTCATAAAATTAAGGGCTTATATTTCAATAAATAGCGAACACTTTTGAGGTTTAAAATAATATTTTTTCCTTTAATTTGTATTTAAAAAAAATTCAAAACAAAGAAAATTCATTTTCAGACTTGAAACGGTCTATCGAAGCCTCTTAATGGCAATTTTTAACAAATAAAGTACAATTTATGGCAGAATGTAAAAAAAAGAAGAAATTAAGGGGGTAAAGTTTGCAAAATTACACTTTTTTGGGGAACCCTAATCTACATACATGTATAGGTATAGAAATGAAATAACTATATGATTAATTTAAAATGCTTTCTTTATTTGTATATACTTATAACAATGATTCAACAGATTTATTTACGAGTTAATTTAGCTGATTCGACACCTTTATTTGTTAAAGATAATCCCTTTGAACTTTTTTTTCCTGTCTCAAAAGTCTCTCATTAGTGGCTTCCTTTTGGTCCCATTGGAGACTTAGAATGCAGACATTCCTTAAATGCGTTAGCAAAATCGCACTCATCCGCAGTCCCTTTGGCTGTAATTTATTTATTTTATAATCGCAAAATTATATTACAAAAATAATAATGGAAAGACTCAAAAACTCTTTCATAAAATACGTTTTTTTTTCATGTGGAAATGAGGCTTTTTAGGCATTGACTGATCCATTGAAATAATACATAATTCTTTTTAGAGCTTTAGTTTACCTGTCTCGATACACTCTTGTTCGGATTTTTCCATTTCGGCAGCTTTATCTGCGAATTTGGGTGGCCTATTTTCCTTCATTTTATCCAGATTGATCTTATTACCTGCTTCCAACTATGACAAGATATATTTCAGCATAAAACATAAAACATCTACGATATTTGAAAAATAATTTATTAGATAATTTTAAAGTTTTCATTTAACCGCGCAAGAATATTGGAAAAGCACAAATGTTTCTCCATTCGCATAAGGAATGAAAAGTACGTATTTTGCCTGCAACGGAAGAAAAGTCACAATTATGCAAATAAATATATTTAAATAAATAATTATGATCTCATCTTTTTTTTCATTTACGCTTAGTTTTCGCTTCTAAAAGTTGTTGCAATAATCAATAGGCCTTTTTTCAATTTCATAAATCAATATTGATTATTATTTTATAGAATTCATTTTCAAAATTCCAAATTTCAGATATAAAAAACTTCAAGTAATGAAAACCCAATCGGGTTTAAAATAACAATGATTGCGAGATTCTCGAGACATATTGTTACGCGACTATTAAATATAAAATATTTTCAGAATAGAATTTTGAAAATTGGATAATTTAAAATTCAAAGGAATTGGAATTGTAATTATATTTAAAAAAATTATAATTTAACATTAAAATTGATTGACGAAATTTTTCTAAGATAAAAAAAATAATTCACCGTAATTTTCACCCCTTAAAGTGGAAAATTTTTCAATTATAAACCTTAAAACTGGACTTTTCTAAAAAAGCGTTCAAAAATTAAAAAATTTCAAATTCCAATGGTACTTTTCAAACCTTAACCATTTTAATGTTAGCTGCATTACTGAGGTATTAATTTTAGATGGCTTAATTTTGATCTATTTTAAATTTAAACGACACTGTTTTTTTACTTTTTATTTCTAAATTGTTTAATTTTTAACACTTCATTATCAAATATTTTTTAATTTCAGATGATTCAATTTTTTAAATCTTTAACTAAAAATCGGGCAATTGAAAGTTAAAAATTGAACAAAGAATAAAAAACAATGTCGGAAATTGCACAATTTTAAGCCATTCAATCAGATTTTTTTTTTGTAATTTGAGTTCGAAATTATCAATATTTTTGAACATTTTATAATGAAAATAATTCAAATTTCAATGCTTATTTTTACAATCTTATCATCTTTAAGGCTTGAATTTGAAAAATCAGTATGTAACTTTTTCATTGTTTTCAATTTATTCTGGAGTCACTTATATCAAAATTGTTTAATTACAAATCATTTAAACTGAAAATTTACAATATTTGAATGTACAAATTTTGTATTTCAAACTGATTATCAAAACATCTGATATGAAATTGTGCAGTTTTGAGAGACTTAATACTGAAATTCTCCTGAGATTTTTTATATTTGATTTTGAAACTACAACATTATCAAATTTCAAAATGGAAACCCAAAAATTATGAAATTTCAAAATAAATATTTTTTAATTGAACCTTTTGAAGCAAAAATTTTTTAGTTATTTATAGTCTATAAATGATCACGATTCGTATTTATTTATCGCAGGTTTCACAATCTTCTTTTTCTCGTTATTCCGCTTGAATGCGAACTGAATTAACAGAACCCAAAAAAAATCTAACTATTTTTGGATCAAAGTTTATTCTTTTCGGTTGAAAAGTCTACTAATAAATTTTTTGTTAAGAATTTATTTTTGTTTGGTTCTTCGTCTTTTTGGCTTGGAAATTCAACAATTTGCTTGCAATTATTTTTTATTATTAATTAACAAATTTAGTTTCTTGAAAATTTAACTATTTTCTTGAACCTTCATCTTTTTGCGTGAAAATTCATCTCTTTCTATAGAAATTTCACTTCAGGAATGAAAAAAAAATAAACGAAAAATTAATCAAATGAAATTTGGACTAGCATCACATCCATTGTTTAAACTGTGTAGTTAAAAATTTATAAAAATTTGCTAAAAAATCGACTTATTTGTAGAAAATTAATCTTCTTGGTTAAAAATTCAACTATTAGCTTAAAAATGTATGTATTTTGTTGAAAATGGGTCTTTTCTGGTAGAAAATTAATCTTCTTGAATAAAAACTCAAATATTTTATTCAAAATTCATGTATTCTGTTTAGAATTTATTGTTTGCATTAGAAAATAAATCTTCTGTGTTAAAAATTTATCTTCTCGGTTGAAAATGTAACTAATTGTTTAAAAATTCAATTGTTTTGTAGAAAACTGATCTTTTCGGTTATAAATACAACTTTTTGGTAGAAAATTAATCTGTTTTCGTTGAGGATTAAAATACTTTCTTGAAAATTTAACTTTTTTGGTTCAATTCAACTGTTTTCGTTCTAATATTAAAATCGATTTTGGCTCAAATATCAACTTTTACATTTTTTTGTAAATTCATCTTTTTTGGTTGAAAATTCAACTACTTTGTTGAAAGTTGAACTACTTGTTTATTTATAAGAAACAATAAGAAAGAGTAAGATATTCGAGAAAACTCCCCCTTCCCCAAAATCGTCTAACGTTATTTTTGGATAACCCCTAATAAAGTCACGAAAAAAATTTAGTTGGCAAAAATCACGTACGGTTCCAAATTTCAGAGAAAAAACTTTACGCAATTTAGGCACGGCGTTAGTTAGTTTCCGACGTTTTTGAGTATATCTCGATTTCTAATCAAGCGATTTCTCTAAACGAGCTCTCAATTTTAGGGTATCTGAATCCTCTACAACTTTCAATTTTAAAGTATTTAGATCGGCCCAGTAGTTCAGATGCTACCGATTTTAATAATTTGGCTAATATTTACGATTTCTATCCTTCCCAGGATGATATGTTAATTGTCAACCTCGTTTTTTACCAACAAAATAAATTGTCTTCAATTTGAGTGCTCGTTTAGGGAAATCGCTCAATTATAACTCGAGATGCACTCGAAAACGTCGGAACAACTCTGAAAATTCAAAAAAAAATTTCGAGCATTGATATCTCGAAAACGCTTCCATCAAAAAAATGTTGTGTGTGATTTTCGTGTTTAGTGGGTCAAAATACATAAAAAAATCATATTAAGATGTAGTGGGCAGAAAAAAATTTCAATTTTGTAATCTAGTGTTATTATATAATAATAACAAAAAATAATTGAATAATTTTAAATGTTATGGTAATACATCAAGCTACTTACCTCACCCTTCTTCTTCATCACACATGCGGTAAGGCACTTGAATTCCGCTTGTCCTTTATGGGCCTCAGGGCCATCTTTTAGCATGTCTGTGAGAAGCAATTACATTAAGGAAAATACATATCATATACTATTATGTAAATATTAGAATATTGAAAAAAATAAAATTCTAAATACTTTTCATATATCAAACACAAAAATAATTCACTAAATCCTAAGGTGTCGAATTTTGATCCAAAAGTGAATCACAATGGAAAAACAATTGCCATCTACGTAGGAAGATGTGAACGAAGTTGCATTTTTCAATGCAGTGCATTCAATCTATGAACAAAATGAAGCAAAATCCAAATTGTGCAATTTGAACTTATAAGAATATATTCACCTTCCGATATTCCTGCTTCTTTAGCACATTCAAGGAAGTCTGGAGAAGGTGGGTGATGACATTGACTGCCAGTCTATGTAAAAAAATTCATTAGTTAATTATAATTAAAGTAATGAACGCAAATTATTATAATGAATTGTATGTATATGCGTAGTCACAGACAACTAAAAAATTCCCTAAACGTAAATTTTAACTAATTCTTCAATAAAGAAATAAGATTCTATCCATAATCTCAAAAATCAACTTTGCCAAGTAGTTTATGTTTCTCCCTTGCGAAAAAATGATACATAGTGGGAAATATTGTATATCATTTTTATTTCTTTTATACCTTTTCAGTATAAAACCAATGAAAATTATACATAATTTTGTCCACTATGTGTAAACTGTATCAAATATAATTTTTCTGTCTGGGTTTGTTGAATAAAATATAATGAACACTGGAGCTTACCACTTGAAGGAGTACAACTCCAGCGATAAATAGTAAAAACTTCATGATTTTTTTAACTGTCACACTGCGAAAGCAATTACTGAACTGATTTTCAGTCGAACAAGATACCCTATTTATATACATAAAGATAAACTGTGTAGGTATATGTATGTGTCATTTATTTCCTATGCATGCTATTACATAGTGTTAAAAGCTTAAACACCGGAAATAACTCTTTCAAGTACTTGCAATAATTTTATATAATGCTATTGTGTCCTCATGACACATCACAAATTTTAATTGAAACCTCATCCTTAACGAACATAAAAAAGCGGAACTATAAAAAAAGTGTCAAAGTCAGTGTGATTATTTGTCTCGTACAGTGATTATATAGTATAGTATAGTTTTTTTATAGTATAGTTTTGCAAAAAAGAAGAATCCATAAATTACGTAACAGCTTTTGGGGAGGGCTGGGAAATTGTTACGATTCGTTACATGGGGGGGGGGCGGTAAATTTATAATGTTACGTCATAACGCAGACTTCGCACTCTTTTCCCTTTTAAAAAGAATTCCTACTTTTCTCCTGCTGTCAAGAAATTTCCTCTTTTTCCCCTTTTTTCTCGTTTTTTCGATTAAATGCGAACTGAATTTATAGAACCTGATAAGAAAATCGAAATATTTTTGTCTGAACTCTCATTTTTTTGTTTGGGAAGTCTACCATTATATTTTTGGTTCAGAATTCATCTGTTTTGGTTGTAAATTAAATCATTTTAAATAATATGATGTTAATGTTTTTAGTCTACATGGTCTAAAATCAATATTTTTTCAATATTGATTATTAATTTTATAAGTTGTGAGAAAAATCTCTCTAGCTCCGCTGGGATGCGAACTCCAGGTCTTTCAGATTTCCGGACGGTAAGAGCATTAGACCGGAAATCTGAAAGACCTGAATTTCGAATCCAACGGAGCTAGCGAGATTTTTTTTCACAACTTATAAAATTAATAATCAATATTAAAAAATATTAATTTTAGACCATGTAGACAAAAAATAATAACATTATATTATTTAATATATTTCGCTGGTCAAAAACCAAAACATCAATTAATACAAAATCATTTTGTTGAATATTTAACTGTTTTGTTGAACATTCGTCTCTCTGGAAAAATGGTCTTTTTTACGTGAAAATGCAACTATTTGGTTGAAAATGCAACTGTCTTTGATTGAAGTTTAATCTTCTTTGTTTGAAAATTCGTCGATTTGGTAAAAAATTGCACTTCATTGTTAAAAAGTCGTCTTTTTACATTCTCATCAGAGAAGGTATTAAATTTGTGTAAAATTTGACCCCTCCCCCCCCACCTTTTTGCCAAATGTCTCCGTTTTGAGACCCCCTGCACCCGAAAAACAGGTTTTCGCGAATTTGTATAACTGTGTGTGTGTGTGTGTGTGTGTGTGTGTGTGTGCAGATTTTCAGTCTCTTAGCACGATGACTTTTGACAGAATTGACCGATTGGATTCGCCTTTGGTATACTCTTTTGGTCTCTTAAACTAAAGGTCTTGTTCGTTAGCCAGCCATTTTGGATACAAATTCAAAAAGTGACCGCATTTTGAAAATTTTTGAGACCATTTTTTTCAAAATTTGAAAATTATATGTGCAGTTGTTTATAGCACTTGAAAATCAAAACAATTTATTCTCATGACATTTTTCGATAAAATGAAAATTTTCATAGTTATATAGAACTTATCAAATTTGAAAAAAAATTAAGATTTTAAGCCAAATAACGTAATTATGATGAATAAAATTTGTATTTTATTTTTGCAGTTGAACATTCGTTATTTCGAATGGAAAATTCACCTTCCTTTGTTGAAATTCAACTGTTTGTTTGAAAACCCATACTTTTGGATTGAAATCTTATCTTTCTTAGTTGAAAATTAACTTGTTAAAAATTCAACTGCCTTCTGAAAAATTCGTTCTTTTTTCTTCAAAAATTCAACTAATTTGGTTATAAATACAACTGTTTTTGGTTGGAGATTAATGTTTTTTATTTGAAAATTCGACGATTTAGTTAAAAATCCAACTATTTTGTTAAAAAGTTATAATTTTTGTTCGAAAATTCAACTATTTTGTAAAAATTCATCTTTTGGGTCGACAATTAAAATGCTTTGTTAGAAATCCGTTTTCTTGAATAGAAAATTCATTCTTTTGGATTGAAATCACATCTGTGTGGCTGAAAACAAACTTTTTGTTAAAAATTCAACAGTTTTCTGAAAAAATCCCCTTTTGGCTTCAAAATTCAACTATTTGGTACAAAATGCAACAACTTTGTTAAGAAGTCATCTTTTTGGTTATAAATTCAACGGCTTTCTTAAAAATTCATCCTTTTGGATTGAATTTCCATCTTTCTTGGCTAAGAATGCAAATGTTTTTCTTTGAAGTTTAATATTTTTTGTTTGAGAACTCGAACATTTCGTTAAAAGTTTGACTAATTGGCTTAGTTCAAGTATTTTGTTCAAAATTTAATTATTTTGTTGAAGATTGGATTGTTTTGCTGAAAAATCAATTATTTTATAAAAATTCATCTTTTTTGTCGCAAATTCCACTGCTTTGTTAAACATTCATCTTTTTGAGAGAAAAAAAAGCATACTTTTAGATTAAAACTTTATCTTTCTTGGTTGAAAATGAACTTTTTAATAAGAAGTTGACTGCTTTTTGAAAAATTCCTCTTTTTGGTTCGAAAATTCGACGAATCAGTTAAAAATTTAACAATTTTGTTAAAAAGTTATATTTTTTGTTCGAAAATTCAACTGTTTTGTTGGAAATTCGTTCTTTTGGGTTGCAAATTCATCTCTTTTTAATAGAAATTTAACTAATTGTTTTAAAACGCACCTGTTTTTGGTTTGAAATTTAATATCTTTTCTTTGAAAATTCGACTAATTCGTTGAAAATTTGTCTATTTTGTTGAAAATTTAATTATTTTGCTTGAAAATCAACTATTTTTTTTTAAATGCATATTTTTTGAAAATACATCTTTTTTTGTCGACAATTCACCGGCTTTGTTAAACATTCGTATATTTGAATAGAAAATTCGTTCTTTTCGATTGAAATTTCTTTTTCTTTTGAGAAATGTAGTTTTTGTTAACAATTCAGTTGCCTTCTGAAAAATTCACCAATTTGGTATAAAATGCAAATTTTTTTTTTTTGAAGTTTAATATTTTTTGTTTGAAAATTCGACCATTTCGTTGAAAAATTGACTAATTGGTTGAATTAAAGTATTTTGTTCGTAATTTAATTCTTTTGCAGAAAAATCAATTATTTTGTAAAATTTCATCCTTTTTTTCGCAAATTTAACTGTTCTGTTAAACATTCGACTTTTTGAATAGAAAATTCATACTTTTGGATTGAAACCTTATCTTTCTTGTTTGAAAATTAACTTGTTAAAAATTCACCTGCCTTCTGAAAAACTTCCTTCTTTTTGGCTTAAAAATTCAACTAATTTGGTTATAAATTCAACTTTTTTTGGCTTAAGTTTAATGTTTTTTATTTGAAAATTCGACTATTCATTTAAAAATTCAACTATTTTGAAAAGGTTATATTTTTTGTTCGAAAATTCAACTATTTTGGTCAAAATTCATATTTTTTGGTCGACTATTAAATCGCTTTCTAGAAATCCGTCTTTATGAATAGAAAATTCATTCTTTTAGATTGAAATCTCATCTTTATGGTTGAAACTAAACTTTTTGTTAAAAATTCGACAGTCTTCTGAAAAAATCCTCTACTTGGCTTCAAAATTCAATTATTTGGTTTAAAATGCAACTACTTTGTTAAGAAGTCATCTTTTTGGTTATAAATTGAACTGCTTTTTAAAAAATTCGTCCTTTTGAATTGAAAACTCATCTTTCTTGGTTGAGAATGCAAACGTTTTTGTTTGAAGTTTAATATTTTTTGTTTGACAATTCGAACATTTCGTTGAAAATTTGACTAATTGGCTCAGTTCAAGTATTTTGTTCAAAATTTAATTATTTTGTTCAAAATTTGATTCTTTTGCTGGAAAATCAATTATTTTATAAAAGTTCATCTTTTTGGACGCAAATTCCACTGCTTTGTTAAATATTCGTCTTTTTTAATAAAAAATACATACTTTTAGATAAAAACTTTATTTTTCTTCATTGAAAATTAAATTTTTATTAAAAATTCAATTGCCTTCTGAAAAATTCGTCCTTTTTGGCTTAAAAATTGAACTATTTGGTAAAAAATTCAACTGTTTTTGGTTGAATTTTAATATTTTTTATTTGAAAATTCGACGATTTACTTGAAAATTCAACTATTTTATTAAAAACTTATCTTTTTTGTTCGGATATTTAACCGTTTTGTTGAAAATTGATCGTTCTTTTCGGTTGCAAATTCATCTCTCTTGATAGAAATTTAACTATTTGTTTCAAAATGCTCCTTTTTTTGGTTCGAAATTTAATATATTTTCTTTGAAAATTCGACTAATTCGGCGAAAATTGGACTATTTTGTTGAAAATTTGTCTATTTCGTTGAAAATTAATTTATTTTGTTAAAAATTTAATTACTTCGCTGAAAAATCAACTATTTTGTGCAAATGCATCTTTTTGGTGGACATTTCACTTGCTTTGTTAAAAATTCGTCTCTTTGGATTTAAAAGCCTTCTTTGTTGGTAGAAATTCAACTATTTTGTTGAAAATGCAATATATTTCGACTTGAAATCTTAGGAAATTAAGCAATTTCATATTGAATTCAAAATGTTACCCATATTAACTTTATTTGAAAGATTTTCTTCTTCTATTATACCCTTATTTTCGTGAAGTCTGTATAACGTTTTTTAGTAATTAAAATAACAAATTGTAATAACGTTACAAAAACTTCAATATCGGTATATTTAGATTATTATTTTTATTTTCTTCAATCATTCTGTAGTAAAATACCCATGAAACAAAAATTTTGTTGACAATTTTTGAAATTAATAATTCAACATTTTTTAAATATATTTTGGCTTTGCCCAAGGACTTGAAGAAATATTTGAGAAATTGTATAACCTCATTCTATTACATTTTATCCATTTTATTAGCGCTTATTATGATCGCAAGCATTACTTAAAATGTTGAGGTTATTGTTATTTTAGTTCACACTTAAATATCAGTCGAAAAAGTTAGAAAAATGTATAACCAAATCTACTACTTACTAAAATGATTCGTAGAGACAATTTTTAATCTACCTCATTAAAATCCTGATCCATAATTTTGGTCTAAAATTTGAGTCAAATTAATGCTCGATTACGATTATTAAAAAATAGGGACGATTTGGCATATTGTTTAAACAATTTTTATAATTATATTTATAGTTTGAATATTTTTCAATGAATCACCTTCATTTTTGTTAACGAAATGAACTAAAACTATCGATTCGATGACTCTTGGCTATCAGACTTTGCAAATTGACAAGAATTCTTAATTATTGAAACAATTCTTATTAAAAAATGCACAATTGCACAGGTCTACTTTTTTAATGAATATGCTCAATGTTCTTTACGGAATCAAGTAAACATGTTTTTCCAATAACTAATGCGGATATATTGCAAGTTGGTAACAAGTCTTAATTATATCAACAATTTTTATAAACAAATGCACAATTTGACTAGTTATAAATAAATAGGCTCATTTCTTTTTACCGAATGAATTTAAAATGTCTTGTAAATGACTTTTCGCAATGACACTTGGAAAATTGACAATAATTCTGAATTATTTAAACAAATTTACAGTTATACCATTTTTCAATCAATGGGCTCAATTTTTGGGTTTTCCGTTTCGTAATCAGCTAAAACATCTTGTCAGTGACTCTCTGTTAAGATAATTTGCAAATTAACACTAATAGATAATTATTTTTAAACAAATTATTTAAAAAATACAAAGCTTGGCTACGCTCTATTAAATAGAGTCAAGTTTTTTTACGGAATTAACTAGAAATGTCTTTTTCGAATGATACTTCCCGGTGATAGTTTTCGAGAATTTACAACATTTGATAATTATTTAAACAATTATTAATTGTTTCCAAATTTGTTTAACAAAAAAATGCAAGTGATTACTAATAGTATTTTCCCCACTCGTAGCACAATATACTATTAGTTTATTACATATAAAGAAAACTGACATATAAAGATTACTGCGAATCTAATTATAAAAATTGTTTAGACAATTGCGAAACCACATCTATTTTTAATTAATTGTCATCGAGTAATAATTAAGCTCGTATTTCGGAACAAAATTGTGGATCAGGATTTTAATGAGGTAAGCATTGTTAATATCGAAAAATGACATCTGCCCATTAATTTGTTTATAAGATTATATACAATGATTAATGTGCAAATAATTTATTTGTATATATTTTCAATGCAAAAAAAACTATTTCCGTATTATTGGCAAAGTAAATGAACTTAGAGAAGTCTTATAATTTTAATGATGTTTTGCTCTGCGAAACTCATTGTGAAAATTAAAAAACGTCGCCAGATAATACATTTTTAGTAGCATTAAATAATAAATATTCACATGTAATTTCTTAATAAAATCAAAAATCAAAATGGTACATTGTCAACACAATCATATTTCATTTTCTCTACCCTAAAAATAAAAAAGGGTAGTAAAAGGAGAAATATATTGCGATTCAACATCATTAAAAAAACATTCCTTATGGATAGGAACTTTCACATAAGAATGCTTTGAAATCAATAGACATCGCCAAATGATATTAATAAATATAAAAGATTTGAAATTATTTAAATATTGTATACAACTATAATATTATTATATGATAATATTCATCATATTAATGCTGAACAAGTAGTAACTGTTTCATTATGAACTATTATTGAAAATAAACATTTAGCGGGCCTGTATTTATTCAGGCAATAATTAATAAGCAATGCACATTTCAATCAGAAAATAAAAAATTAGATTGTAATTTCTTATTCTGTATATTATTATACTTTAATCACTTTCATTCGTCTTCAAACATTTAATTTTATGTTTGAGTAATTCCATTAACATGTATGTGTGTAACGACACAGTTAAATAACTTTATTTTTTAATATTATTTATTGTTTTCAGTTTGTAAGTGACTTGTTTAGCGTAAATATTTTTGTATTAAAAATTTAAATAATTTTAAGATCTTTATATTTATGAATATTATTTTATGATGCTTATTGACATATTACTAAAATAACTCCTTAAGGCCATGTAATGATTGGGTCACATGACCGGCTTTCTACCTTACCGACACTTTTTTTATTTGTAAACTTATTTTCACACGAATAGCCACATCGAGTTGAAACTTTAATTTTGGTAAGAATACTTTTATCCCTAAAATGCACAGGAAAGCACCAATCCACTGCCATGTGATATTTTGCAACTTTTACCAACAAAATTTCCGTGTTCCGGGACAAAATTCTGTTCACAAAACCTACTCCTTATTAAGCACCTCCAAATGAAGTGTTTAAGAGAGAAAAAAATGACTCCTTCAAAAATTACCGGATTTGCACCAATTTTTCGATCAGATGACTGGACTACTAAAGGATTTCAGTGATTTGAAAAACGATACAGTACATCAGATTTCAAAGATATCAAAACATTTTAAAAGGTTTCACAAAGATTTCAAATAATTCAGTGATTTTAACGAAGACAAAAGATCTCAAGGATTTTAAAGATTCAAAAAAGGCGTGTACATTAGATTAAAAAAATTTCACGAAAATTTCTTCAATATTTCGAAGATTTCAGAAGGGTTTCAGGGATTTTAAAGATTTGAACAAGGCGGGTACACCAAATTTCAAAGATTTTGAACCGATTTCAAATTTTTTCAGAGGATTTCAAAAGATTTCACAAAAATTTCAAATATTTTATTGATTTCAAATTAGTATAAAAGATTTCACAAATGTTTCCAAGATTTTTTAAGGTTTTCAAAAGAATACAAGAATTTCAAAGATTTCAAAAAGGGACATCAGATTTAAAAGATTTCAAAAGATTTCAAAGGTTTTAAAACATTCCTAATTTTTTTAGAAGATTTCACAAAGATTAAAAATGTTCCAGTGATTTCAAAAGAATACAAAAGATTTAAGACAGATTTCACAAATATTTCAGAGAATTCATAAGGATTTCTAAGATTTTATTAAGGGTGCAGTGCAGCAAATTTCAAAGATTTCTAAACCTTTGAATGACTTTAAACGATTTCAATTTTTTTTAAAGGTTGCAAAAGATTTCACAAAGATTTCGTGATTTAAAACGAATGCAAAAGATTTCAGAAAAATTGTATACTGATTTCAAAAGATTTCAAGAATTTCAAAGATTTCAAGAAGGGGGAATATAAAGACGGAGAGCGAAGCGCGAGGTACACACATTATCGAGCGTATACCAGATTTCACAGATTTTCAATGATTCCAAAATTTTTTAGCAGATTTCAAAATATTTCACACAGATTTCTACTATTCCAGTGATTTCAATCGAATACAAAAGATTTCAGAAAGAATTTACAAATATTTCAAAGAATTCATAGAGATTTCAAAAGATTTTAAGAATTTCAAATTCAAAACGGTACAACACACCAGATTTTAAAGATTTCAAAACATTGCAAAGATTTTAAACCATTTCAAATTTTTGTAGAAGATTTCAAAAAGATTAAAATTATTACAGTGAATTCGAAAGAATACAAAAGTTTTCACAAATATTTCAAAGAATTCATAAGGATTTCAAGTATTTTAAAGATTTTAACATGGGTGCAGTACACCAGATTTCAAAGATTTCTAAACATTTGAATGACCTTAAACGATTTCAAAATTATTTTCAAAGATTGCAAAAGATTTCGTGATTTAAAAAGAAGATAAAAGATTTGAGAAAAATTGTATAATATATCATTTTATGTATGGTTCTGCTTTCTTTAGTAATATTTGGCCAATAAAAAATCAAATTTCTCATTTTTCACATGTATAACAATCGGTTATTTAATTATTTAATGTAAAAAAAAGGAGACCTGGAAAAACCTGATTTCTTGACCTGGAAAACCTGGAAAAGACATTGAATTTTGTTCCTAAGAATCGCTGGACACCCTGTTTAATGAATCCTTAATAATAAAATCTGAATTATTTTTGTATGGTATTTTTTCTTTAGCAAAGAGTAAGAGGGATTGATCTTGAGTTCAGTGACATTTAGTCGAGTTCATTACTGTTAGTATCATCGTCTCACTGATAACTCTATATTGATATTCTACGAATTGATTGATATTGTTTTCACTTTCTTAAAAAATATATTCGTATAGATTTTGGTTTGAAACACAAGAAGGATGTGTGAGATTTTATCAGAACTTGGAAGCAGGGCTGAGAAAGTAGTACGTGGATCGTGGATTATGCATACACCTATTACATTCATGAATATCAATGTGAATACGGGATAAGCTACTCATAATGGAACAATGAGAATATATTTTTATACAAATTTTTCACTTTTTAGTATTTAGTTAGCCGTCACTTGAAAAAATGACCTTAAAGCAAACCATCAACATTTTAATTTATTGTCAGAAATATAAACCTAAACTAATCCGCGTGCTTATTTTTAATTTTAAAGTATGTTCTCATTTTTGTCCACTCCTTTGCAACGAAAATTGATTCACGCATGACCGCGCGCAATCATCTTGTTTACATTGTTACGATCGAAATTGCTTGTAGTCGAAGGTAAATGCTCTCTTCTCGGGGCTTACTCTCACTCTCATCGAAAAAGGCTCAGAACCGGTATAATGGAACTGTTATGGGAGCAAACAAAACCGATCGGAGAAAGTAAATCTTAAATAATACGTAATTATCCAAGTAATCATTACGACTCTTTGTTTTTGCCCTAATTACTCAGCTATTAAAACGTTATTTACCCAACTATTTCCGCCCAGAGATTCATCAAAAAAGCTTTCGAATAATTTATACATCAAAGTCTGCAATAGATATTTTCTAATCGACATCATTCCCAGGAAAACGTGCACTAAAAACAGACCAATGAGTAACTTGTAACGACATTAGTCATTAATTAAATTTGTTGAAACATGCTCACATGTATGATACGATCCGCGAAACAGAGAACGTAGTTATGGTAACGCATTCCTGGTGCATGATTAATCGCTATAATAATAATAACACTCTGGTCCTTTTGCTTTACAGGTGCGAAGGTCCTTGAAGATTCGCGGTCGTAGAAAGGAGAAGGAAAAGTTGCCAAGCGGGATTACAGCAGACTACAGCGCCTCATTTTTTGCCCAGCTGGATAGGGATTTACTGAACAGCGCCCAAAATTCTGCAGGGACAAGTTGGACCAGAACTCCTGATGGTCTCACCCAGAGTGACTCCTCGGAAGCATCCCTGACTTCCCTCACGAACGCCAGTGGCAAAAACCTACCACCTTTGCCACCCAAGCCACCGAAACGTGGGATATTGAAAGGTCCGAGGCTCAGCATCACCAGTGTTAACAACCTGGATGAGGTCAACGTCGTGCCGAATGGCAATCAGGAGAATAATCATCAGGAGGCGAGCAACCTCCTGGTCAGGAACACCCTTCAGAATGAGGTGATCGCATATCAAAATGTACCTGGGCAGCAGCTTCTTGGCTTAAACAATGAAGGGAGTGAGGAAGAATCTTCCTATCCGAGACGTAGTCCTCACCAACATCTTCTCCAGCATCATGGACATGATAATAAGCTTCTCCAGGTGAGATTCTGAGACAATTTTTTTTTTTAATTTCCTAGGGATTGATCATCAAATTGGAGAAGCTGGAGACTAGCCTTCGCCCAGTAATTAGAATATTTGATTGATTTTAAACACGAAAAAGTGTAGGCTCTCTCAGATTTTTTTAAAGACAATTGTCTTATTAATGCTAAATTTTGCATCTAATTATTAGAAAGATTTTGAAAAGTCTGAACTAGCCGGGATATTCAGGATGTGCACAAAACAAGAAAGTTGAGTTCTAGATCCTCTAGATTAAACATAAGTCTTATGAGTCAGCATTTAAGTTTAGAATCACATTTAGAAAAATCATTTTTCATAGAAAAGGAATGGATTTGTTCGGGTATTTGAAATTAAATAAATCAAAAATTCATTTTTTGATTCAATAGTACATCTTATGTTATGGTTCCAGGGATCACAGTCCGTCCCCTATCCCTTTTCCCCTCTGTTTTCACGTAAATAGGGGAGTAAGTTCTTTTAAATAAATTAATGTAGGTTTTAACCAGGAAGATTAATTTTCTGTAAAAAAAGATGAATTTTCAACCAGAGATGAATTTTCAACTAAAATTATGAATCTTCAACAAAAAAAAATGAATTTTTAACAAAGTAGTAAAAATATTTTAATTTTCAATACAAAACAGTTGATTCCTTAATAACAAAATTTGTCAGTGAAAAAAGATGCAACTAAATTGTTGATGGTTGGAAATTCGGCTGTATTGGTAGAAAACTAATCTTTTTGCTTTAAATTTTCTCTTTTGGTTGAAAATGCAGTTGTTTTAAATGTTTTGTTTGAAAATGCACCTCTTTGGTTGAAAGTTTTAATATTTTGTTGAAATTTTGCTTTTTTTAGTAAAAGTTTACCTTTTTAGTGGAAAATTCAACTATTTAGTATTTGAAAATTCATGTATTTTGTTGAAAATTCGTCTTTTTGGGTAGAAAATGAATCTTCTTGGTTGAAAATTCATCTTTCTGATTGAAAATTCATTTTCGTAGGTTGAAAATGTAACTATTTGGGTAATAATTCAACTATTTTGCTGTAAAATTAATTATTTTATTGAAAATTTAACCCTTTTTGGTTGAAGATGATTATTTTTTATTTAAAATTCGTCTATTTGGTTGAAGATCTATCTTTGTAGGTATACAATTCCAGTCTTTGGTTAAAAATTCAACTATTTTTTTTTTAAATCATCTTTTTTTTTATACATAACTCCAAAAATTCGTCTATTTCGATAGAAAATTCGCCCTTTTGCATTGAAAATTCATATTTTATTGTACAAAATTAAATTTTTTCACTGAAATAAATAATTTTTTTTTATTTAAAATTTTAATTTGAAATTGTTCTATTCAGTTTATAAAAGATTCTAAAATTCTGGTATTTAAATATAGGGAAAGTGAAAAATTGATCAAGGAGAAATCAGGTAAAAGTCAGGGAATTTTTAAAATGAAGTTTTGCGGCTATCCTGTTGCAGCGTTCGTTATCAATTTCATATTTTTCACCATCAGAACTGAATACTGCTTCAGCGAACAATAAGTGAAAATTTCATATCAGCTTTCGCTTAATTGAGAAATTAGCTGATAACTTAGCTTAAAATTCGATTACTCAGTCAAAATTGAACCAAATCTAATCAAAAAAGCTCGCCACACAGGAAATTTAACTCACGTCGATTATATTAACAGCAAAAAATTATTGGATTTAAACAAATGTCATTAAATCGTTGTTAAAGTTGAAGAAACCGGTGAAAAATGAGAAACTTTGAAATATTTTCGACTGTAGCTTCGTGAATTTTCACGGTGAGAAAATGAACATTCATCATAAAACAGGTTTTTGACCGTAAAATCAGATTTTGGGGGTGTATGAGAAATTTTTATATGACACTTTTTTATTTCCACTAGTTTCTCAACTTCTACTATGTTTCGTGTAAAGTATTTTTTCACTGTAAAAAAAAGGTACCTGGACATTTTTTTTTATCCTGGAAAGCCTGGAAAAGTCTTGAAATTTTTTCTTTTTGAAGGAACGCTAGACGCCCTGAATTACTGTTGTACGCCCTATTGTACCCTATATTCAGTTTTTTTTACGATTTAGTCCCTATTGTACCTATTGGCAGCCCATAATGTAACTTTTTTAAATAAAAATATCATATTAGTCACTTTTCTTTCAATAAATTAACTCATGGGTTAATCTGAAGCGATTTTTAAGATGTTAGGGTATTTTTCAAACTTCTAAGACATTTCAATAGCTTTTAATTTGAAATATTTCAGGAAATTTTACAAGATTCTAAGGAATTTTTCATTAATTTAATTAATTTGAAAGGATTTCAAAGCGTTTGAAATATTTTAGGATAAAGAATTTTCTAGAATTTCGGAAGATACGGAACGATTTTGCAGGACCTATTAGGTTTTAAAATATTTCAAAACATTTAATCAGATTTCCGAGGATTTCAATGATTTTAAGGGATTTTAAAACTTTCAATGTATTTTATACATTTTCATATATTGTTTTTCCAGGATTCCAGGAAATATCATAATAGAATTTCACGGGATTTTATAAAATTTCAGTGGATTTTAAAGAATTTATTCACGATAAGGGAGGTATTTTGTAGGTTTTCAAAGATTTGAAATTAGTTTTTTCTTCGGAATTTTTTTAAATCACTTGCATTCTTGTAAATTTGCCTAATTCAATGGATTTTTTTTACTTTTTGAAAGTTTTTATGTAATTGATCCTGAAAATCAATTGATAAAAGAATTAAAGGATTAAAAATATGTTATGGTATTTTTTCAAATTTATTCAATGTGATTTTAAAGTATTTTAGATATTTTAGGGTAATTTAATAGATTGTCAGGCATTTTCAAGAGCTTTAAAAAGTTTCAAGGAATTTCAAAATATATCAAAGGATTCAAAATATTCTAGGTAAATTTAAATGCGTCCCAGAAATTTTTCATTTATTTCAATTCTTGAAAGAGATTTCAAAGACTGAAATATTTTAGGGTATTTTAAAACATTCTAAGGCATTTTCAAGAGATTTAAATAATTGCAAGGGATTTTCATATTTTAATGGATTTCAGAGAATTTATTCACAAGAAGTGAGGAATTTCGTAGGGTTTCGAAGGTTTCAAGAGATTGTCAAATATTTTTTGCAATTCATTCGGAATTCGCCCTGAATTCTTATTAATTTATCCTGTATTCTTTAAAATATTTTTGAATTCTTCTAAATTCACTCAATTTTACTCAATTCAATGGATTTTTGAAAAAGTTTTTGTTTAATTCATCTTGACGTCTTTTAAACTTACCTTAAATTCGCAGGCATTTCGTCAAATTGTTTTGAATGTCCTTTTAATTTTTCTAAACTCATTTAAAACTTCCACAGTTCAATCAATTTTTCATGTTTTTGAATTGTTTTCAATTCATTACTTTTTAAATTCAACTTGATTTTTTAAATGAATATCATCGAATTCTTCTCATTCCCTTAAATTCCTCTAAATTCACTTAAATTTTATTGTAATCAATGGAAGTTTTTCGGTTAGATTTTTTGTTTCTAAATCATTTGAATTCTTTTGAATTTAACTCGAATTGTTGTGTAGTTATTAGTCACTTCTTTGGTTAGAAATTATTAGGGTTTCAAAGATTTGAAGATATTTGAAGATTTTTTGTTAATTCACCTTGAATTCTTTTAAATTCTTTGGAAATCTCTTGATTTTTTAAAATATTTAATTGAATTCTTAATTCACTCAGTTCTATTTAATTCAATGGACTTTTGAAAAGTTTTTATTTAATTGAACCTAAAGTCTTTTAACCTCACCTTGAATTCTTAGGCATTTCATCAGATTCTTTTGCATTCCCTTGAATTATTCTAAGCTTATTTCAAATTTACTGAATTGAATTAAGTTTTTGCATATTTTTAAAATTCATTTTCAAATTCATTTGAGTTCTTTGGAATTCCACTTAAATTGTTTTGAAGGCCTGAATTTGTTACCCTTTAAGCGCGAAAAAAGTACCCTATGATCGTGACAAAAAGTACCCTTTGGTCCCTATGTTTTATCCCATAGGGACTGTGAGGCCTGGAAGTACTTAAAACATGAGTTTCCCTTCTCCTATTCTGTCCCTCATTTTTGTGAAATAATTGCCCTATTTTTTGAAAATTTTTCTATGTGTAGCCTGAATCCCCCCCTTTTTTCTACCTAAAATTGAACAGCTGAACCGCTCTGATCGCTACTTATGTTATGGATCCCTTGTTTAGAACGAAATGATCTCGCAATTTAATTCCTTGAAAGATAAATGAAATAACAGGATCAAAGTGACTTAGCATTGGATTTGTTTATGCAGGTCGTGACGAGCGCAAGCCCTTCTGCGGATTCATTGACGGACACGACCAACTCGAGCTTCGCCACGCCGCCCTTCAGCTTGTCGCCCGTAGGAGAATCTCAGGGGTTCTCGAGGTGGAGGTCGTCGGCCTCCTTCGAGGAACAAGGCATCGTCGAGCTGCCTTTGCCAGAAATCGTGCCCCTTGAGTTACCAGAACCCAGGGAACTGACAATCCAGAGACAGCCACCTCCTAGAAGTGATTTTGGATTTTCTTTGCGACGCGCAGTGATAGTGGAACGTGGTGCCAATGGTGTCACGCAAATGCGCTCGGTGATTTTCGCCGAGCCCGGTGCCTTAGTGCAAAATATCAACGATACGGGTTTATTGCCCGGGGATCGCCTCATCGAGGTCAATGGGATCAATGTCGATGATAAGTCCCGAGAAGAGATCATCGATCTCATCAAGGGGTCTGGTGGCAGTGTCGCGGTCAAGGTATTGTGACCCTAATTCAATCTTAATTTTTATTGTTGTAAAAATTCTTTTTAATAAGAAGCAGGGCTCGGAACGGGTTACTTTTTAGTAATTTCGTTACTTTTTTCATCCGCGGTTACTAAAAAGTTATTTATTTTATGAAAAGGTTACTTTTGGTCACATTTTTTGCCCGAAATGACGAAATTAATTATTTCATTAATCGTAGTATTTAAAAACGCGTGTAAGTTCACTCTCCTATCAGTTTCTACTAGCAAGATGCCGTTCATTTTTAGGCCACTTGTGAAAAATGTAAAAATTCCAATTTTTCCAGTAAATTTGGCCCTTTAGAGCCGGGGAAATTAGAGAATAACAATAAAATAATAATTAGTTTGTATGTAAAATGTATAAAAAGGACTATCAATTGAATTATTATGAATCCTGATGAAAATTGCAATTTAATTAAGATTGCTAGTTCCTTATTTAAAATTTAAATCTTTTTTTTGTTCAAATATCGAACTATATATTATATTTTTCGATGACAATTTATCTTCTTTGGTTGAGAATTCAGTTAAAAGTTGAACAATTTTGGTTAAAGCTTCACTTTTTTTAAGATTTATCATGTTACTTAAAAATTCATCTTTCATGGTAGAAAATTAATCTTTTTGATTGAAAATCATCCTTTTGTTTAAAAATTTATAATTTCATTTGAAAATTCCTCTTTTTGGTTAAAAATGTACTTATTTTGTTAAAAATTCTTCTTTTGGGTGGAAAATTCCTCTGTTTTGGTAGAAAACTCAACTATTTTGTTGAAACTTCATTTTTTTGTTGTTAAAAATCCATATATACTGGTTGAAAATTCAACTATTTTGTAAAAATTGGCCTTTTTGGATTAAAAACTCAACAATTTATTTGAAAAAGAGCTTACTTTCTTGCCAAATTATTGCTACTTTACGGTTACTTTTTGAAAGAAGGATGGTTACTATTTTACTATTTTTTTATGCTTGAGCAGTAGGATGGTCCAAATTTTTTTTTTGAATTTTTATGGGGACACGATAAAAATTAAAAAAAAACAAAAAAAATTCCAATGCATTTTTCGACCACTCTATTGAGCAGTTCCGAGCCCTGATTTTTCTTAACATGGAGAAAGATACTTTGATAACAATTTTATATTTTGTTTTGAAATTTGATTATTTTGTTAAAAATTCAACATTATTGTTAGAAAAACATTCTTTTTGGTCGAAAATTCAACTGTTTTGTTGAAAATTCGTCTTTTTGGGTTGAAAATTAACTATTTTGGTAGAAAATTCAGCTAAGGTAAATTCATCTCTTGTGGTCAAAAATTCATAGGTCAGGGAACACACCATATTTGCAAAATTTCAAAAATTTTCATAACATTCCTTGATAAATAAAGAAGTTTTAAATTTTCCAAAAGTCGGAGCAGGACTATTTCCGTTGAAAATTCATCTCTTTGGTTGAACATATAACTATTTTATTAAAAGTTAATTATTTGATGTTGAAAAGTCTGCTATTTTTTTTTATTCGAGAATTCTTATTTTTTGGGCAAAAATTTTATTATTTGGTTTAAAATTTTATTATTTTGTCGAAAATTCAACTGTTTTGGTGAAAATTAGTCGGATCGTCAAACTTGTTTCGAATTTGTATATATTGTTAAAAAATATTTTTAAAGTGACATCTAATGATAAAGTTTATTTATTTTCAGCATTTTATAATCTTAAATGGAATTTCAATTAACTCAAATTATATGGAAAGCAAGAAAATTGGCCTCACGATTTCTGGTGGAAAATTCTTTGCTCGGCAATTTTTCCCTCTTGATTAAAAGATCTCTTTTTTAATTATTCTTTTTGCTTTTCAAATTGATCTCTTTTGGTAGAAATTTCACATTTTTTGGTAAAAAAATGACATTGTTATTATTTTTAAATAATATGTTTTCGTTGAGCATGTAACTAATTTTTTCAAAAATTCGACTGTTTTTCTTTGAATTCAGCTATCTATGATTTAAAATTCAAAATTTTTTGGTTGAAATATCAACTATTACATTTTTCTTTAAGTATTTTTTATTTCGTTGATAAGTCAGCTGATTAGTTAAAATTTGAACTATTTAATTAAAAATTAGTTGTTTTTTTGTTTAAAATTAATTTCTTTAACGCAAAGTTAAATAAGCTATTTTAAGTTGATTTTTTTTAAGACGGCAATTCAACTATTTGACTGAAATTTTTTTGTTAGTGTAAGTTCAATTGAAAATTAATTTTTTTTGTGCTGAAAATTGATCTTTTTCAGTTGAAAATTCATATGTTCTGTTGAAAATTAAATGTTTTAATATACCGAGGTTTACTATTTTCCAAAAAATGTGTATCCATTTTGTAATAGTTTTCCGTAGCCCTTAGAAAATTGAGTATTAAAATGGAAAGATTAAAATCACAGGTTAAATGCTGTATCAGACTAGACATAAGATTCGGTAGGTTGAGAGGAAGAGAATTATTTTATTTATGATGATTTCGAAATTTAAAAAATATGTTGTAAGTCAAAATTCACTTTAAATTACAGATATTGTTATATTTACCAATATGATTAGTAAAAATCACTACTGTTAAACAGAGAAGATCAAGCACGGTCCTCATTTTCTTAAAATAAAGAAGAGCCACTTGTAAAGAGTTTCGATAAAAGTGTAGATTAATTAATAATCTTATAAATGTTTCACTATCAGTACAATTATATTACATAAGTCGCTATCTCACTCGTTATTATCAATTATTTGTATTTCACAACTCTGCTTCTCCTACACTAAAGTCTTAAAAAAATTCATAATCATGATATTTTTGAGATATCAAAAGAAGTTAATACGTAATGGAAAGATCAATAACTTGTTGTAAGGCAAAATAATATTTTATCTTTCAAGGAAAAAAAGTACAAATACAATATTCATTCGTTTATTTATTACAAAAATAGTATTGAATTTAACTAAAGAAAGTACATCTTCATTTTCTCACGAAATAAATCAAATGGATACTAAAAAGGGGTAATTTTTGGTATTAATGATTTTATTTACAAATTATTAACAAATTAAAAAAAATTATAACAAATATTAATTATTATATTCACAAATAAGATTAGTTATCTTATAGTCGTTATCTTATAAAGTCTTAAAAAATTGATATTCATAATATTTTAGAGATATCAAAATATTATTTATTATAACAAACCTAGAAAATTGCAGGTTTTTCTACATTTTTTAATTTTTCCTAGAGTTTTTGGGTATACCGAGATCATTATGAACGAAAATTAACAAAATAATTGTTCAAATAATTTATTATTGTTTATGAAAATATTTTCTTAAATCGACCTGAAAAATTGCAAAAGTACAATTATTTTCATTTACTATATTGATAAATTGAAAAAGATAAATTTTTAACCAAAAGTAGAGTAGTAAAAATTTGAATTTGATATAAAATTGTTAAATTTTTAAGCCAAAACGACGAATTTTCTATAAAACGGGTGAATTTTCAACCCGAGAGTATGTATTTTCAAAAAAAAAGTTAATTGACAACCAATCAGTAGATTTTTCGAAAAACAGCTAAATTTTCAGTTTAAGAAATTACTTTTGATATTTAAAAAACGAATTTTCAACCAAAAAAATAAACATTCAACCAAGGAGTTGAATTTTAAACCTCGAAAGATGAATTTTCAACGAAAGGTATAATAGTTGATATTTCAATAAACAAAAAAAGGTTCTAATGAAAAATAAAAAACAGTTGAATTTAGTTAAAAGAGATGCATTTTCAACAAAAAATTTTTTTTTCATCGAAGAAAACGAATTTTCTACCAATTACATTAATTTTCAACTAAATAGTTAATTTTCCACCAAGAAGATTAATTTTCTACCAAAGAAGCCGAATTTTCAACAAATTACATACATTTTTAACTAAATACTTTGATGAATGGATTCCATGCTACTCCAAATTTTATTTAATTATTTTTTAACTTATATTTTTTCATTTTACAATGTTTTGAACTAAGTAGTTGAATTTTTAAATAAAAAATACCAATTTTTAACAAAAAATGTTTTGTTGTTGAAAGTGAATTCTTTTCCATTGAAAAGCCTATTATTATATTTTTGGTTCATAATTAATCTCTTTTGGTTCCAAATTCTACCATTTCGTTCAAAATTTAATTATTTACTTTAAAGTTTAACTATTTTGTTAACAATTATTTTTGTTGTTGTAAATACATCTCTTTTAGTTGAAAGTTCATTATGTTTATTTAAATGTGCTTGCTTGAAAATTTTATTATTTTGTTAAAAATTCAACATTTCTTTTAGAAAGTCAATCTTTTCTATCGAAAATTTAACTGTTTTGTTGACAATTCATCTTTTGGGTTGAAAAATCAATTATTTGGTTGGAAATTGATATTTTTTTTTTAATTCATATTTGCAGCTTAAAACTTTAACTGTTTTTTTTTAGAGAATTCGCTTTTTGGTTCGAAAATTCAATAATTTACTTAACATTTTTATTTTATTTTGACTGAAAAGTCTTTCTTGATTGAAAATTCGTCCATTTTATTTTAAAATTAATGTCTTTTGGTAGACATTTTATATTTTTTGATCAAAACCGCAACTATTTGGTTGGAAATCCAACTACTTAGTTTAGAGTTGAACCTATTATTAAAAATTAATTTTTCGGTTCAAAAATAATTTTTGTAACTGAGAATTGAATAATACCACTTTTCGTTAAATTTTTTTATCTAACAATTTAACTATTTGCTTAAAACTGGATATTTTCTAGTTAAAGATTCAACCATTTGGTTAAAAATTTATATATATTTTTGAAAATTCTTTTTTGGTACATTTTTTGTTGACAATTCTTTTTGTTTTTAGTTGAATATTAATTTCTAACTGTAAATTAAAATATTAAATTTTTGGATTGAAAATACATCTTGGATCCGCCAAAGTAGAATATTTTGATCTGAAGTTGATAATCAGATTGATATATAAGGTTTTGATATCCTGTGTAAAAAAAATGTGTATCCATTCTATAAATTTTGTTGTCATCGATGGAATGTTAATTATTAAAATGAAAAAATTGAAGTTTCAAGCAGAATTTTGTATCGAACGCTTATGGTTAAGATTTCATATGTTGCGAGAAAAAGAGTTGTGTAATTAGAATGATTTCGAGAAAAAAAATTGTAATTTAAAATTTCACTCGAAATTATACATATTATTATATTTACCAATAAAATTATTCAAATTGATTAGTGGAAGATGAAACAGAAAATTCCAATCGGGTCCTCATTTTATTCAAATAAAGAAGACACACTTGTGAAGAATTTCGATAAGAGTGTTAACTAATAAATATTCTTAGAAATGTACATGCAATTTACAGGTGTCAAAACGGCTTATTCCGCATTAGAAAAGTCATTAATTTTGTGCAAATCATGATAATATTTTATCTCTGAATTGAGAAAAGTACATACTGTAACATTTATTATCAATCAATCTTTATACATCTGAATCTTTCTACCTTTTTTTTCAAATCAACCTATAAAACTGGGATTTTTTCTAAATTCTTCGTATTTTCTTCTCAATGTTACAACATTTATTCGCTCCTTGGTTTTACAGAAATTACCATTATCAAAGATCAAAAACCATAATTTTTAAAACAATTTCTTATTGTATATTATTATATTATTTTAGAGTTAACTCAGAAAGTTTAGGTTTTTCTACATTCTTCAGCTCTTAAGTTTTGAAGAAATAATAATCAATATGTACTTCAATTTTTGAAATATTTTTGATAATACGGACATTAACATTAATTCTGTTGAAAAAAAACCTCCGATTGAAAATTGACACAAATCTGTATTTGTTTATATAATTAACGGTTACTTTAGATTTAGGAAAATGGGAACCCAGCATTGGTTTTACGTATATTCTGAACAAAAAATTGAAGAATGAAGTCTCCAAGTATTTTCTATTTTGAAGTAGCGCTTTTACTCAATTTTTTTTCAAGTGAAAAAATAAATGTTTTCAAGTGTTGTAAACTGCTTAATATTTTTTTAAGGAGTGTCTTCACTGATTGTGTGATGTTTTACATAAATATAAGTAGTTTCAACATGATGGGAGGGTTCATTTAAAAAATAATTTGACTTATATGTTTAAGAAACGCTTAAATTGAATCAATATTGTAAGATCCAGACTTATTTGTCAAGAAAAACTTTTCGTGTCCCACCGTAGTTGAATTATTCGCGTATCTCGGCAAAAATAACGTTGTGCTGCGACTGGAATTGTCTGAAAAACAGCTGATTCAGAGGGTCATTATCCAATATTGGTTAAGTCACGTTGGCATGTCGCCATCTATGCGTATTTTAACTGTTCCGTAGTTATTATTAAGATCCTCTCTAGGCTTCATTAATGGATACAAAACATTATGCCACCTGATTACACCAAAAATGAAACCATTGTCTTCTGCTACTGTATACAAGCCTGCGGGTAAGGAGTAAAGGTCAGTGAATGTTGAAATTTTGACGCGATGTATGTGTTGCCCGTAGATTTTTTGTCGCGGAATCCGGATCCGAAACCTTTCTGTCGTAAAACTAACAGGATTTCAGGGGAAATACGGGTAACGCTTCACGGGTAACGCTTCACGGGTAACGCTTCCTTGCTTTTATCTCTAACTCTGTTCTTACTCTTTCTAATAAAATAATTGTTAAAGTAACTATCTCACACTTGTTTAAATTCTGAATTCTGACACAGTCCGCATAGGGCTGATAAGTGACACACAAACCCACAATTAAATAATTGGTCAGGTCTTACCAGCCTGACATAATCAGCACACTGGTCTCTCTCTTTTCCTATTTTTCATACTACCCTCGCCTTTCGCTCGGGACGTGACAGCGCCAAAAAAATTTTCGCGTATCTTGGAAATTGCTTAAGATATGATGGTCATCAAATTTCGCAAAGTGATGAACAACGAAATGAAAAGTTTTTAATCAATAGTGATGAAGGGACTACATTATGACGTTTCAAATGCACTCATCTGCGCCACAAAAATTTACTGCATATCTTGAAAATTGCCAAAGATATGGAGGTCATAACATTTTGAAAAATGATGACCAACAAAATGAAAATTTTTCAATTAGCAGTGATGAAGCAGCTTCTATATGGGGTTTAAAATTAGCTCATATGCGCGATACACATTTTCTGCATATTTTGAAAACTGCAGAAGATATGGAGGTCAAAAAAATTGTCAAAGTGATGACCAACGAAACTAAAATTTTTTAATCAGCAGTGATGAAGGGACTTCCATGTGGAGTTTCAAATGCGGTCACATGCGCCATACAAATTTTCTGCATATCTTGGAAATTGCCCAAGATATGGAGATCATAACATTTAGCAAGGTGATGACCAACAAAATGAAAAGTTTTGATTAAGCAGTGCCGAAGGAACTTTCATATGGGATGTCAAATGCGTCCATATGCGCGATAAAAATTTTCTGCATATCTTGAAAATTGTCCACGATGTGGAGGTCATCAAATATTGATAAGTGATGACCAACAAAATAAAAAGCATTCAATCAGGAGTGGCAAATGGACTTTCGTATGGGGTTTTGAAGGCGCTCATGTGCGCCATAAAAATTTTCTGCGTATTTTGAAAATTGCCCAAGATATGGAGGTCATAACATTTTGCAAAGTGGTGACCAACCAAATAAAAAGTTTTTAATCGGCAGTGATGAGAGGACGTTCGTATAAGATTTCAAATGATCTCATATGCGCTATAAAATTTTTCTGCATATTTCGAAAATTGCCCAAGATATGGAGGTCAACAAATTTTTCTTAAAATGCGCTCATATGCGCCATTAAAAATAACTGAATTTTTGTAAAATTGCTAAATATATGGAGGTCATAACATTTTGCAAAGTGATGACCAACAAAATGAAAGGTTTTTAAACAGCACTAATGAAGGGACGTTCGCATTAGGTTTTATATAAGTCCATTTGCGCCACACAAATTTTCCGAATATCTTAAAAATTGCCCATGATATCGTGGTCATCGAATTTGGCGACGTGATGACAAATAAAATGAAAAGTTTTTAATCAATAGTGGTGAAAGGACCACATTATGGGGATTCAAATGCACTCATATGCGCCATAAAATTTGTCTGCATATCTTGAAAATTTCCGAAGATATGCAGGTCACAAAATTTTGCAAAGTAATGACAAACAAAATAAAAAGTTTTGATTAAGCAGTGATGAAGGGACTTCCATATGATATTTCAAATTTTCCTATATGCGCGATAAAAATTTGCTGCTTATTTTGAAAATTGTCCACGGTATGGAGGTCATTACATTCTGCAAAGTGGTGACCAACAAAATAAATTTTTTTCAATTAGCAGTGATGAAGGGACTTCCATATGGGGTTTCAAATGGGGTCATATCCGCGATACAAATTTTCTGCATATCTTGGAAATTGCCCAAGATATGGAGAAAATAGCCTTTTGCACAGTGATGACCAAGAAAATAAAAGGGTTTTAATCCGCAGTGATGAAGAGACTTCCGTACGGGGTTTAAATATCGCTACTCTGCGCTATAAAAATTTCTTGTATACTCATAACTGCCCAAGATATGGAGGTCATAAAATTTTGCAAAGTCATGACCAAGAAAATTAAAAGTTTTTAATCTGCAGTTATGTACATAAGAGTAATCCACACATAAAATGGAAATCTACAATATCTACCAAAGTTATATTCTCCTATACAAAAAATATTTTAACGTCATTTCAGACAAGATGGAAATATAAACTGAAAACTTTCAATTATATTTTATTCGGAAAAAAGATCTCCTTCCACTCCGCTCGGATTCGAACATCAGGTCAACTGCTAAATAAAGCGTGATTCAGAAGAAAGAATTCTTCCTCTGATCTCTCTAGTAGCTCAGTGTTTAAAGCACCTGACCTGAAGTCAGTTGACCTGGTGTTCGAATCCCAGCGGAGTGAAAGGAGAAGATCTTTTTTCTGGACGAAATTTAATTAAAAGTTTTCAATTTATATTTCCAGCTTGTCTGAAATGACGTTAGAATATTTTCTGTATAGGAGAATATAACTTTGGTCGATATTGTAGATTTTCATTTTATGTGTGGACTTCTCTTCTTGGTCTGTGACCTTCTCCGATGATAATACAGATTTCTATTCAAAATTGATATGTAACATCTTCCTGAATAAAGCGTGATTCAGAAAAAGAATTATTCCTCTGATCTTTCTAGTAGTTCAGTGGTTAGAGCATCTGACCGGAAATCAGTTGACCTGGTGTTCGAATCCAAGCGGAGTGAAAGGAGAAGATCTTTTTTCTGAATAAAATTTGTTCAAATACTTTTAAATTACTGGAAATCTTTCAAACCATTTGAAATTCCTTGAAATTACGTTACGGTGAAAACAATTGATATATTTTTTACATATTGAGTAAAAAATATAATGCTTTACTTAAGAAGGGCGGGAAGTATAAAAATTGTAAGAGCACTTACAATAGGGGTGAAGGGGGGCTTAAGATATCAGAAATTATCCTAACACAATAAATGCACTTTCCCTAACGATTGTTGACACAAACTACCTCAACGTTGGTGCCTTTTTCCAAAGATTCGATTTTCGGTGGAGATGAAAGTCGAGAAAGAAACTTAGGCTATTTTAATCGAGATTAATTATGTGAGGAGGTAATGATCTCGGCTGTTTCGGGGGTTTGGAAGTTTCGAGGCAATTAGGTGCGCGTCCAGGTCGACTTTTTGCTGAAAAAATAATATCTGCTGCAGAAGCTCACCTCTATTCATCCTTTTTGAAAAATATAAACAAAAAATTAAGGGAAGAATTAAATTCGAGATTAAATTTCATATTAATGGAATAGAGGGATAATGAGAGTACAAAGTACTATTGAGAAAAGGTGGAAAACGTGTGATATACACTTCCTAATTAATCATTTTAATTAATTTTATAATTTGGCAAGTGGCTCTACATTTTTTTTCTTTGTTAGAGATGGGCATGCACGAGCTTTTCTTGTTCTGAAAAAATAACTACTATTTCAATTACTCTTACTTTTTCCTTCTTATTCGAACGGTAAAGAAAGTTTTAACTAAATAGCTGATGGTTTCTCTAAAATACCTTTTTAAAATTAAGCAAAAGTTTTTCAAATTGACTTTAGAAAATTTGAATATCTATTATTTTCAACAATTTCTGAAATTATTCAAAGTTTCACAACAGAAATTTGAATTAATTGTGCCATGTTCAAAAAAAATCCTCGGTTTTTCGGTGGAAAAACTCATTTTTTCCATTTCTTTTATTTTGAAATTGTAATTGAATTTTTTTTTTAAATTTTCTTCGTTTCAATCCTTTTAATTAGGGACTTCATGATAATTGCAGCAAAATTAATAATAAATTATTAAATTATATACGTTTTTAAACATATCATTCAAACGAATGCAATATTCGAGCAGCGAATTTCATATGCTTTAACTCATATTGTCACTATTTTTGTCTGAAGTGTACAGGGAATTAGCTATTTCACAAAAACTAAAACTAAATTTTTTTCAGTCTATTTAGTCAGCAAAATATAATTTCCATAGTCTGTAGCTCCTACACTTCATGAAATAAAGCATTAACTTTTCTTACAAACTAAAAGTAGAATGTAATCAAATGGAGAAATATCAAATAAACTGATAAAAAGTGCATTTTTTCGCACTTTTTCAAAAATTGTAATGCGTCACGGATGTACAAAGATGTTTAACGTCTAGGTACTTTTTGTCCTTTCCAAAATACTGAGATTTAGCCAAAATAGTGCTACTTTGCAGTTGATTATATAAAAATATAAGTAATAACCTGAAAATAAAAATTTTAAATAAAGTTTATTCAATAATCCCTCCAAATGACTTTTTTTCATTATGATCTCAAAATAATCGTGGGTCATCAATAAAAAGACATAAAAAAACAGATAAAAGAGAGCCCTATTGGGTTGAATTCAATCGTAGATGACCGTACTGGAACATGGAATTACGTACAGTTTCAGACATGCCCTGCAGTGGCCTTGATCTTGAGTCTAGGTAATCCAAAGGTAAACAGGCAGGGTCGCATGAATCATTTCTGTTGGATTTGGACGTAGGACGCTACCTGATGCAACTAACGCGCTAAGAGGGGGACCCTGATGCTGTTCGTCACGCTTGACTGAGCACTGCCTCCCTTTCAGCCTCGCAGCTCCTCTCATCCTGAAACCGCCGAGACATCAATTCTCGGAATGACGTAAACCCGGACTGATTAAACCCAAGTTTAAGTGTACTTAAAAAATTGCATAAAACTATTGTTCTACTATTTTTCAAATGTTATGCTCATATTGTCACAATATTGAGTTTCTTAAGTAAGCCTGAGGCCAGGACTGTGTAAATAAAAAAAGAAAATTTTCTGTGGATATTGTGTCAGGAGGAACCAAATTAGAAGGTAACAGAATCCCTTCACATCGGATACCATTGACATGTTGCTCAGCTTTGGTACGAGGACATTATTTATCAGGGTCCATTTCTCTCCCCGAGTTCTGGTTGGTAGAAGACGACAATACGAGTTTTGAATGTCGTCCTCGATATAAGGTAATATCCATCACTCGTTTCTGTGAAATCCAGTTCGTAATAAATTGTTCCTCGTAATATTCTACATCGTGTTTCATGAATGTGTGATTCTTTGAATCCATAAAGGACTTTTCTACAATGTCCACTGCATCCCATTTTTCACAATTGTGCAGTTTTTGAATGGAAAAGTTTATTTATTTTCAGCATTTTTGTTGAAAATTCATTTCGTTCGCCGAAAGTTTAATTACTTTATTAAAAATCCATTTTATTAGTTGAAAATTTTAATTTTGTGTTGAAATTTCGTCTTCTTTTGGTTGAAATGAAAAATTAAATAGCTTGAGATGGTTTAGATTAGAGAGTCCTCTTTGGACCAAAAGTCTTCAATAAGTTGGATTTTTCGTCATTTAGTTTATTATTTATTCAAGATATGTTGATATTTTTGACAGGACAAATATTACACTTTTGTATTTTTTAATCAAGTATTACAGACTTCACACTCGTTCCCCTATTTCTCTCTTCTCCCCTCTTTCAAACAATTCTTCTTTTTTCACTGCTTTTAAGAAACTTTCCCTATTTCTTATTTTTTCGCTTAAATGCGAACTGAATTGATAGTATCCAATAAGAAAATCCAACTATTTTTCATTGAAGGTTAATTCTTTTTGGTCTAAAAATCTACTATTATACTTTTGATTCAGAATTATTCTCTTTTGATTAAAAATTCTACTATTTGAATGAACATATAATGATTTTGTTTAAAATTCGACTATTTTGTTTAAGATCCGTCTTTTTTGGTCGAAAGTTCAGTTGTTTTGTTGAAAATTCATCTTTTGGTTTAAACATTAATTTATGTTGGTTTAACAGGCAACTTTTTGGTTGAAAATTAATCTGTTTTAGTTAGGCATTGAACTATTTTGTTGAAAATTAAACTAGATTGTTAAAAATTCATCATTTTAGTTGAAAAGCCTCTTTTTTGGTCGAAAATTTAAGTATTTTGTTGACCATTTTTTTTTTAGAATTACTGTGTTTTGGTTGAATTTAACATTTTTGATAGAAAATTATTCTTTTCTAGTTGAAAATGCTACTATCTAGTCTAATGTTGAACAAGTTTGTATAAAATTAATTTTTTTGATTGAAGACTCATCATTTTAGTTGAAATTTCAATCTTTTGGTTGTAAATGAACTTTTTCGTTGAAAATTCGTATTTTAGGGTTGAAACTTAAACTGTTTTGTAGAGGGAAAACTCTGAGCACAACTGTGCACCGTTTCAACTGTGCACGTCTCGATTAATAAAATAATTTTTCTCCTGAAAGTACACGTGCACAGATGGTAACCTCCCAACTGTGCGCGTCTTAATTACTGCAATCGGATTTTCAACTTAACAGCCCACACGCACAGGTGCTACCTTCCTAACTGTGCACCTCTCGATTCATACAATCATTTTTCACTAAAAACTCGACTTGCACATATGGTACCCTCTCAACTGTGCAGGTCTCAATTGCTGCCATCAGATTTTCAACTTCAAAGTCCATGTGCATCATTTGTCACCCGTCTCCTACATGTGCACGCGGACTCTTTAAGGATCTTATTAATTGTGACGTGCACAGTTGGGAGGGTACCATCTGTACACGTCGGCTCGTAAGTTGAAAATCTGATCGTATTAATCAAAACGTGCACAGTTTGGTGGGTAACATCCGTGCACGTAGACTTTTGAATGAAAAGTATAATTCTATTAATTGATACGCGTACAGTTGCGAGTCTCCTACATGTGCGCGCTGACTTGTTAGTTAAGCATCTTATATTATTAATTGAGACGTGCACAGTTGGAAGGGTACTATGTGGGTACATGGACTTTAAAATAAAGAGTCTAATCCTATTAATGGATACGTGCACAGTTGGGAGTCTCCCAAGTGTGCACGTGCACAGTTGGAAGTCTTTCATCTGTGCACTTGTACAGTTGGGAGTCTTCCATCTGTGCATGTGGACTTCCAAGTGAAAAAATGATTGTATTACTTCAGACGTGCACAGTTGGGAGTCATTCATTTGTGCACGTGCACATTTGGGAGTATGCCATCCATACACGTGGACTTGACAGTTGAAAATCTCATAGTAATAATTTATAGTGCACAGTTGGGAGTCTCCCATCTATGCACATGCACAGTTGGGAGTATCCCATCTGTGCACGCTGACTTGCCACTTTAAAATCTGATCGTATTATTTGAGACGTGCACAGTTTCGCCTTTTTTGATCGAAATTTAAGCTTTTTGGTAATCAGTTAATCTTCTTGGTTGAAAATCCATCTTTCTTGTTGAAAATTCATATTTTCAGGTTTAAAATTCAACTTTTCTGTAGAAAATTAATTCTGTTTTATTGAATTCAACTGGTGTAAATTTCGATTGTTCTTTTTTTTTGATAAATTAATTTTGTAAAGGGAAAATTTAACTATTTCATTGTTAGTTAAAAACTTACCTTTTTTAGTTGAAAATTTAAATCGTTGTTTCAAAATTCAGTTACTTGGTATAAAATTAATCTATTTTGTTAAAAATTTAATTATTTAGTTGCAAACTTAACTATTTTGATAAAGTCATCTCTTTCCGTAAAAAATTTAACTGTTTTCTGAATCATTCTTTTTCTTATAAAGAAAATTCTTTTTTTCTTGTTAAAAAAAGTCATCTTTCTTGGTTGAAAATTATTTTTTTTTCTGTTGAAAATTCAACTGCTTTCTTCAAAATTGGTCATTTTGGCTTGCAAACACAAGTATTTGGTTGAAAATAAAACTGTTTTTTTGATTTAATTTTAATCTTTTGAGTTTACAAGTTCGACAATTTTGTTGAAAATTATTCTGTTAGGTTGAAAATTTGAGTATTTAATTGAAAATCCTTTTTTTGTTGTTGAAAATTAATTCTTTTACTGAAAATTTGCCTTTTCCATTTTTCTATGGGAATTAATCTTTTTCAGTTAAAAATGTCACAATATGTTTGAAAATTCGTGTACTTTATTGAAAATTTGTCTTTTGTGGTAGAAAATTCGTATTTTAACAATTTCATCATTTATGATTGAGAAAGTATTAGAATTGTCCGAAATTTCACACCTCAGTTTTTCAACGGAGCGCCACGTTTTGAGACCTCCTGAAGGCGAAAATCAAGTTTTCGCGATGGCACCTGTCTGTCCGTCCGTCCGGCCGTCTGTCCGTGAGTACGATAATACTCGAATACAAAAATCGAATATTCCATTTTTACGCCAAATGATGACAGATACGTGAAAAAAGTATGAAAGAAGAATTTAAGCTCTTGAAAATATCCATAATTTTTGTTTTGACCATTTTTTGACAGGACTTGTTTTTTTTTTTGGTTTTATGCATCGAAATGAATAAGTCGAAAATTCTAATTTCAAGCCAAAAGACGATACATAAATTAAAAAAAAAAGAGAGCAATTGTACCTTTTTTGTGTAGAAAATTCATCTTTTTGGTAGAAAAGTCATCTTTTTTGGTAAAAAATTCATCTTTCTTGTCGTTTTTGGGTGAAATTTAAGCGTCTCAGTAGACAGTAAATCTTCTTGGTCGAAAATTCATCTTTCTGGTTGAAAATTCAACTGATTTCTTCAAAATGTATCGTTTGAGCTTGAAAATTCATTTATTTGGTTGAAAATGAAACTGTTTTGGGTTTATTTAAATTTTTTGTTTGAAAATTCGACCATTTGGTTAAGAATTCATTCTCCTTGGTTAAAAATTTGAATATTTTGCTGAAAATTCTTTTCTTTTTTTGCTAAAAATTAATTCAGTCAAAAATGTGACTGCTTTCTTAAACATTCTTTTTTTTGTATAGATAATTCATCTTTCTTGGTCAAAAATTTATCTTTCTAGGTTGAAAATTATCTAATTTGTTGAAAATTGAACTATCTTCTAAAAAAAATCGTCTTTTCAGCTAATAAATTCATCTATTTCGTAAAAAGTTCAACTGTTTTTGCTTCATGTTTTGCTGTTGAATTTTCGGTTCAATCCTTTTTGTTTGAAAATGTATCATTGTAGGTTAAAAACTAATCTATTTTCTTGGAAATGCGATTTTGGATTTGGATTGGAAATGTTTCGACTTGAAATATTAGGAATTTGAGGCACTTCATATTGAATTCATTTGCGAGCATTTTGGTCTGTGAAGTCTGTATTAATATTTAGTTTGAAGAGAGCAAATGTTGAAGTAAAATTAAATAATAATATTGATAAGAGTAATATGAGAAGTAAAACCATAAATACTGAAATATAAAGATTAATTCATTAACTTTTGAATTACCTGATTATGACAAATGTTAGGTCTTTACTTTGTAAGAGGATGTTAGGAGGTCTTAAAACAGGCGACAATCCTTGTGAACAGTTAATTCTACCCAGGAGTATATAATCCTCTTGGAAATGCCTCGTTGAAGATGATTGCCTTCTTTCACTTCTTATCGGAAGTCGCCTGAGTGGCGTTTGCCATTGTTTCCGAGCCATGTTCTTTTCAAGGGGATTTGCTCACTTCCGGCAGACATTCGCGAGCGATTGTGAATTTCATATCATGTTTGGGATTTGTTCTTTTTCCGAAAATATTGCCTCCTCTGGGGTGGCTGTTGGCAATTTCTGTAGTTTTCAGAGACGTGTGACTAATGCTTTAAGCAGAAACCATTTCTAAATTTTCCTAAACAGGAACAGAAATCTCAGCAACGGTAACTGCATGAAGCTTTAGTCACATGTTTCAGAAAACTGTATTATAATTTAGTAATTATTTAGTTACTGTAACTAAAAATTTCAAAGGATTGAAAAATGTTTTCGATTCATTAATTTTAACATAAAATCTGTAGTCTATATTTGCACTGGCAATATAAATAGTAAGAAAATATGAGTGAAGTCTTACTATAATACTGCAAATTTATATTAAAATTAATTAACCAAAGGAAAAAATTAAAATTACAGATATAACCCATCTAGCCAAGAAGGCGTCATTTGAGGTAAACATCAGACTCATCATTTAATTAAAACCTGGATTAACTATTAATTTCCGAACCTTCTCCTATAGTCACTTGCGGTCCTGATGTACCTTTTTAGAACTTAATTTACCAGGCAGATGATCGCAGTATCTTATAACTATTTTATTGCAAAGATAATTAGCTCATCAACCGAACTTCCAGGTCGTTGTCCTTATTGGCAATTTCAAAACTTTTTTTAGCTTCTTCTTCTCGTGCAAATTTTGAATCCCTTTCACGCTTGAGATCATATAATATCGGAAAAAAATAGGTTAACTGCATCGTAATAATGCAACATCATCTTTTGCAGTGTATTGCCGCCCATGACCACAAACACCATGCTTTATCCGATTCGTACGCAATTGAGAAGCGAGAAGTGCGCAGTTGCTGACTGCGCACTTCTTTCGGTCAAAATAGCTTATATTTCTGTTACCATTTACGAATTTTAGAAAACTATTTGTAATTTTCAGATACTGTTTCTGAATGTTAATAAAAACTCAGTAAATTTACTATAAAAGTTACTGAAGTTCGTTTTCAGTAGCCTAATTTCGTAAGTTTTACGAGTATTTTAAAAATTTTCCGAGATTGAGATTCTGGTCTTTGAATATTGACGGTCAGGAAAAATGATAAATTGGAAGGGAAAAATGAAAAAATTTTAAAAATGCAGTTTTGCGGCCATCCTTATATAATATTCTTGTTAGTATTTATATTTTTCTGTTGCTTCTTCATAATGATTTTATTTTGAGTTAAAAATTGTATTATTTGGTTAGAAATTAAAAATTTGGTATAAGGTCATCCAGTTTGGTTGAAAATTTGTCTTTTTGAACCTTTTTTGGTTGAAATCATTTTTGTTTGGATGGTTCATCAGTTTAGTTGAAAATTCGTTTTCTTTTTGGTTGCAAGTTAATTTTTTTAACTAAAAATTTAATTATTCCAGTTGAAGATTCATCATTTTAGTTGAAAATTTAACTCTTGGAAAGTTGAACTATTTTGTCGAAAACTGAACTACCTGGGTAAAAGTTGATCTACTTTTTTTCTAAATTTTATTTGCTTCAAGATTTTTCTCTTTGGTTAAAAATTTAACTTTTCTGTTTTAAATTCATTTCTTTTTTACATTTATTTATTTAACTGAAAATGTAAGTTTTCCATTTTTTGTTTAAATTGGTATTTTTTAGTTGAAAGTTCGCCTGTTTTGGTAGAAAACTAGTATGATTGGTTTGATATTTCCTCTCTTTTGTTTGAAAATAAAAGTGTTTGGTTGAAAATTAAATTTTTCTTGAAATTTCATACTTTCCGATTGAAACTTCAACTGTTTTACAGAAGATTCGTCTTTCGGCTTGATAGTTTAACAATTCATATGAACTTTGCTTTTATTTCTCGACTTAAAAGTATTTGTTTGTTGAAAGATCGTCTTTAGGATTAGAAAATTGATCATTTTACGTAAAAATTGATCTCTTTGGTTACAAATTTGATTATTTTGTTAAAAATTCGTTTTTCTTTTGTTGAAAATTAATTTTTTTACTGAAAATTCAATTTTACCATATTTTGTTGGAAATTATTCTTTTTTAGTTTGGAATTCAACTATTTTTTGTTTTCAATTTGTCTTCTGTGGTATAATATAATCCTTTTCGTTGGAAATTTATCTTTTTTGTTTGGAAATTCATTTCTTTTGTTAGTAATTTCATATTTTTTTAATTAAAATATGAACTATTACATATTTTGTAAATAAATCATCTCTGTGGGTTAAAAATTCGACTATTTGTTTACAAATTTAACTATCTTGTTCAAAATTAAATTATTTTGTTGGAAATTTGACTATTTTGTTGAAAATTCATTTTTTTAATATCAACTATTTCTTTTTTTGTTGAAAATTCATATTTTAGTTTTAAAAATTCAACTGAAAATTTCTTGGTTAAAAATTAATCTTCTTTGGGTAATTTTTTTTGAGGATTCACTTGTTTAGTAAGAAACTAATCTCTTCTGTGGAAAGTTTAACTATTTTGTTGAAAACTGATCTTTTCAAATTGAAGATTGAAAATTCAACTACTTGGGTATAAGGTGAACAATTTTGATAGAAATTTATTTATATTTTTATTCAAGGTTTATCTTTGGATGAAAATTTAATTACTTTGTTAAAAATTAGTTTTTGTTGTTTCAAAATTAATTTCTGTAACTCAAAAGATAACTTCTCCCTTTTTGGTTCAAAATTGATCTCTTTTATTTTAAAATTAGTCTTTTTTGGTAGGAAATTAATCTCCTTGGTTTAAGATTTTCTGTTTTGGTTGAAAACGCAACTGGTTGGTTGAAAATGAACTTTTTTGATGAACTTTTTATATTTTCGTGTTAAAATTTCAACTGTCTTATAGAAATTCTTCTTTTGGCTGAAAGATAAAAAATTTGGATCAACTTATTCTTTCTTGAATAAAAATATTTATTTGTTGAAAATTCGGTTTTATATTTTGAAAACTCGTTATTTGAGTTAAAAATTCATTCTCTTTCAGTTAAAAATTTAACTATTTCGTTTAAAATTAGTTTTTTGGTAAAAATTATTATTATTTTTTTTCACTGAGAATTTCAATTTTCCATCTTTTGTTGAATATAAATCTTTTTTAGTTCGAAATTGAACTATTTGTTTTAAAATTCATATTTTTTTTTAGTTCGTATTTTGTGGTAGAAAATTAATCTTTTTGGTTTAAAATTCGGCTTTTTGGCTTTAAAATTCATCTCTTTTAGTAGAAATTCAATCTTTTTTGTTTAAAATATCCACTATTATGTTAAAATTTGTTACAAATTTCATTATTTTGTTAGAAATTAAACTCTTTGGTTGAAATTTGAACTATTTTGTTGAAAATTCATTTTTTTAAATATAAACTATTACGTTTTTCATTAAGAATTCATCTTTTTGTTATAAATTCAACTGTTCAGTTTGAAAATTCAACTGCCTTCTAAAAAATTCGTCTTTTTAAATGAAACATTCAACTATTTGGTTGTAAATGTGTCTGTTTTTGGTTGAAGTTCAATCTTTTTTCAATAAAAATTCTACCACTTGGATCAAAATTTAACTACCTGGTTGAAAATTCAATTATTTTGTTCAAGATTTAATTATTTTGTTGAAAATTGAACTATTTTGTTGAAAAATCATCTTTTTTTGTCAAAAATTCAACTGCTTTGTTAAAAATTCATACTTTTGGATTGAAAATTCATCATCTACTGTAGAAAATTCATCTTTTCCGTTTGAAATAAATAAAGTTTTGATTTTAAATAAAAATTTTGCAAAATTGGAGAAAAGTCAGAGAATTCTGAAAATGAATTAAGGACTTTATTATTGCCTTTATTCTTTGATGGCATTTATTATCAGACACAAAAAATGTAAAAATAAAGTTGATGTAGTCTTTCATTTTCCTCACTCAACGATTTCTATTTTGATTTTCACATGGAAAATCTGAAAATAACAATAATTAAAATACAAAAACCTTCCAAATCGTACGAAAGAAACAATAGATGAAAACTGCCTTCTATCACGTTTTACGAGTTGAGAGTTCAGAATTATTCAGTGGAGTGTTCACGTGTAAGACTCTGTTAAAAAATTGTTTCAAAAAATGCAGTACGTATTGATGTGCTGAAGAGTGAAACTAGCATTGCAGCCGAAATAAATTCAAACAAAGCCGCTTTTCATGTTTGACGTTTGCTAATCCAGCTGACTGATAGCAAAAAATTTTCAGAACCACGATTTTTTATGTGAGTTATATCCATAAATAACTATGAATTATTAACAAATATTTATAACTGAATATAAAGGGAATTACGTAGTAAACAACAAATTATTTTAACCTTTATATAGACTTCACACTCTTTCCTCTATTCCCCTCTTTCCTCCTTTTTTAAAGAACTCCTCTTTTCCCCCTTTTTTCAAGAAAAGAACCCAATAAGAAAATCCAACTATTTTTGGTTGAACGTTAATTATTTTTGGTCAAAAATACTACTATTTAGTGAAAATTTTTATTATTCTGTGGAAAATTGAACTATTTGCTTAAGATAATCTTTTTTTGTTGAAAATTCATCTTTATTGGTTGAAAATTAACTTTTTTATTCAAAATTTAACTGCTTCATCGAAAATTCGTCTTTTTGGCTTCAAAATACAACTAATATTTTTTTAAATTCAACTATTGGTTTGAAAATTCATTTTTCTTGGTCGAAAATTATGTTTTTTTTTTTGCTGAAAATTCAAACTTTCAGGTTGATAATTATCTTCGTTGATGAAAATTTAACTTTTCAGGTTAATAATTATCTTAGTTGCGAAAAATTCAACTTTTCAGGTAGATAATTCAACAGTCTTAGAAAAAATCGTATTTTTTAATAGAAAATTCAACTAGTTGGGTAAAAATTGCACTAATTTGTTGAAAATTCGTCTCTCTCGATTACAAGGTCAGCTATTGGATTTTGAATGCAACTATTTGGTTGAAAATTCAACTATTTTCTTGAAAATTCATATCTTTTGCTTGAAAGTTGAATTATTTGTTTGCAAATGCAAGTGTTTGGCTGAAAATTATTATTTTTTGAAATTAAATTATTTGATGAAACAATCATCTTTCGTGGCTGAAAATGAACTTTATTGTTGAAAATCTGACTGTCTTCTGTAGAATTGGTCTTTCTGGCTTAAAAATTCAATTCTTTGGTTCAAAATGCTCTTTTTTTTGGTTGAAAATTAATCTCTATTGTCTAAATTTTACCTATTTGGTTTATAAATGCAACTGTTTGATTGAAAAATATTATTATTTTTTTAATTCATCAATTTGGTTGAAAATTATACTTTTTCGGACAATTCAACTTTCCAGTTTGATATATAGTTAAAAGTTTGTCATAAGGACCACCGCAGAATTTCGCCGGGAGCAGGTGCTAATCTTAAAAATTGCACCTGCTCCCAGCGAAATCGCGGTAAAATTTCAGCTGTAACCTCGCTCGCGTGCTGTCACGTATTGCGCTACACGTCATTTTTCAAACTTTTCGCGCCGCTGTGAAATATCAAGTTCCAGTACAACGGCGAGCATTAGAGGGGGAAACGTGACTCAACTCTCCCTAGAGGATCTTTAGTCTACATCAAGTCAATGCTACGTCGGTTTCTCAAATCCTATTGGGATCTGAAATACAACGATACGCCAACTGGTGGCCAAATCTAGTACTAAAATAACAGGGTCGTACTCGTCATATTACAGGTTTTACTACATGATCCATTTTAATTTTATAATAAAAATTATTACTTTATTAATATTTTGTTGAGTTTGAAGCAATATAATCAATGAGAAATTTAAGTAGCACCAGAAGACAATTTTGGATTCGTGTATTTGGGCCTTATAAAGTTGAAAAAAGTGTTTTTTCCTTCTTGTCTTCATTAGACATATCATCATATATTTAAAAAATAATGGTTTTCTAACTGGATGCTTTTATTTTCTCTTACTTTAATATAATAAAACATTTGGGGAACAACTTGAAATAAGTCATTGTACCCAATTTATATCCAAATGATGAATTATTACCGTCATTATTATAGAACACATAATCTAAAGTTACGTTATGTTCCGTATATCACTCATTTATATTATTTTAAGTGAAACCTCACTTTCTACTTAATTAAGGTTTTTTTTTATGTGAAGTTTCCTAAAACGCACTTACAAATATGGAAAATGGTCCACTTTCTAAGTATATGTGTCCAATGTATTTATCGTGAAAACTAGATGCAAGCTACTTTTTTGTACGTTATGAGACGGTCTGGAATTCTTACAGAAAACGTAATTCATATTCCTTTATAATATATTTGAAATTCAGTTTCTAAAGTAGGACTACGTAGCCATGCTCAACCCTCTCCTTAAATAATGAAAAACAAACAATTTTGTACGAAAACAATGCACTGGATGACGATTCCGTCAACTTATAATTGATATTTGTTCCAAATTTATAACATGTTCAACGTGCACAATTTTTTTGTCCTTTCTTAAAATGTCTACTCTAACCATTTTTGCAGATAATGACTCCCAGTTCTTCGAAATAATTTCAAAATAAATAAAAAACCCTTCGCATCGCATGTATTAGAGGTAAAGTGACCCCGTTGTTGCCTCCATATTGCCTATCACGTGACGGTGTGACGTCATGATTTCAGATCCCAATTGGAAGTCGTAAACTACATGCCTACATGTCCCTATAGCTTGTTTGTTATAAATTGTGTCCTATACCCTCCAGGTGTATTCGTTTTATGATAAGGGATTGGATTCAATGTTAGCAGTTCTCCTGATATCGATTCAGCATCCTGGATATAAAATATTTCTTAAGTGGAATAGATTTAGATATATTAGAGGATATACATTGAAATAAATATAATGCCTTGCAGAAAATTGAACTAATTAATATTATTGAACAATAGAAAGGTTTTTTACCATACGCTATGTGCAATAAACATAAAATCTATAAGTATGTAAATATAGTGCAGCCATCGCCCGATCAGTTATACCCACACAAAAATTAGCCCAACACAGTGGACAAGAGCCCATAATTTACTCTTCGTAACTCGGTTCATCGTATTCTACAGATGTACATTTCTTGACTAATTTGCCTCACTACTCATTTTCTTCTCTCACCCCAAAACTCAACCACTCGCCACTTCCCTCCCCTTTTCCATTTCCCCCTTACTACTCATTTTCTCCTCCCACCTCCTCATCTTACCATTCCCCCTTTCCTATATACCCTCATTTTTCTATCATCCCCTCCTCACCCTATACCTCACCCCTTTTCCGTCATCATCTTACCCCCCTCATACTCCCCCTCCAACTCAATGAGAACACATAGCAACGGTTGCTAAGGGATTATATTCTCAGTACATAATAATTGTAGCGGCAATAAGATAGTAGTTTTTGGTGGACCTGAACTTCATTCGTCTTGTATGGATGTACGACCATGTTTGAATGGACTCTCTAAATTTGAATTAGTAAATATTTTACTACTTCATTCAGTACAATTAATTTTAATTGATGAATCAGTTATTTTCAGAAGTTTACTAATTTTAACAGTAAAAATACCGTAACTGATGTTAATCAGTTATACCGTAACTGCAGTGAATCAATTATAGACTTAGAATAAATTTATAGAGGAACAATTTTTTAATTAAGCTTTTGTTTATACTCCAATATTATTTATAATAATAATGTGTATTTTGAAATATTCATTTTAATAAATGAATAAGAAATTATTACATGTGTGAACAAATTTTAAACTTTAAACAATTTCACATTTAAAAATGGTACGTAAATATATTTGGAACATAAGCTCTGAAAATTAACTGATTTCTTCAATACAACTATAACTGATCAATTAGTAATTTTCGTTTCACTAATCCAATCAATACAATTCTACTAATTGTCAATGACTCAATTCTAGTTACAGCAATTAGTAAAATTTAACTGAAAATCAGTTATATTTTAATAATTCAAATTTAGAGAGCAGAAGCTCATTTCTGAACCGTCGAAAATGTTGGTAAAGATTATCCAAAAGTTGAATTAAGTTCGTTTTTTATTGCTTTTGTCGTTAAACCTTTTGAAAAGAAGTATTTTATCACTACGCGAAATTCAACTTTATCTATTTTTAGGGGAAAACTAAAACAAAGTTAAAATGTTTTCGCCATCGGAACAATTTGACAGCTATTGTAAATTTAATAGATAATTAAAAAAACCTATCTTTTAATGGTGTCAAGCTAGGATGATATATTAGGGTAATTCATTTTGAACAAAGTTTTGAAATGTAAATATACCAAATATACCGGTGACATTTGACGATAAAATAATGAGAAAAAAAAACGAAATCAGTAAACATTTCGATCTCACGCATCGCATTTCAAAATTCCTATGGTTTTTAACCGGGAAAACTGCGATTAAAACCTTCAAAATGAGATAACTTTCTCAAATATAATCGAAATCTAATGACTTTTGCAATGAGAAGTAGCTTTTCACGCAGTAAAAAAGTGATTATACGCAAATTCGATAATTTAAACAGATTGTTTAAAAATACCGCATTTTAGAAAATTGGTATAGCCGCTGTTTCGCATTTTATTTAATTTAAATTATTTGCCGTCAACTCGGGATAAGCGAGACACTCTTAATTCTGCATTTAAAGTAAAATATTGCTCCTTTCAGATTTTGAAATTGAAGTTTTACAATTTTTAATTTTATAAGTATCTAATTTTTTACCCAGAAGAAACAAATAGCGCATTCAGAAATGCAGTTAATCAAGGGTGCGCAGATTTCTCAAACATGCGTCACTTATTGGCCCTAGTTTACGGTATCTCATTTTGAAGGTTTATCTCAATTTCCCCCATTTAAATACCATGGGGAATTTCAAATTCGATGCAAGAATACTAAATATTAACTGATTTTGATTTTTTGTTGCAAAAACATTTTTTCGCCAAATCACAGAAAAAACTAGGGTTTCTATTAGTACGAATTTTTGGTGCCAAAGGAGCTGCAACAAAAAGGAACCTCTCTTGCTGAAAAGGAGCCCAAAATGATAAATGGTTTCTAAATGAACCCAAAGTATGGATTGAAGTGGTTCCAATGGAGCCCTTTTTCACTTCAGCCTTGACTCACTACGAAAATTTTAAAAGTTTATGGTGTACATTTAGCTTTGTAATTCGCATTCTTGAAAGGAAGATAGTGCACATGAAATATGACAACCTTTAAGGTTATGTTGAAAAACGGACGTTTTCAATTGCGCATGTACCAAAAAAACGCGGTACTATTTAAAATTATATAATATACACATGCAATATTACGTTAATATTACACTTTTTTTAGGAAGGTGGGTACTTCTGTCATTCAATTTAATTTGTTTTCAAAAAGAATAAAAAATGTTTGTTAATATTTATCTGTATGATTATTCATATTCTTTACTGATTTCAAATAGGCTGGCGCTTTTCGGCACATGCGCAGTTGAAAATATGAATAGCCATCTATCCGATATCAACAAACTAAAAAGTAACCCTCAAAAAGAGTTCTATTGAAGTCTCAGTTCTAAATGATACCAACTTGTACTTGAGCCGCAACTTTACTGAACCCTCAGTTTTTTCTGTGTTGTGACAGATCACTCTTCTGTGACCAGTCACTAACACTCGTATTTTTTTTCCAAGGGATAAAAAATACTAGAAAATTAAGATACGTCAAAAAATGCCGTATCTGTATACACTACGACAATGATATTTGAAAGAAGAGTAGAAGACCGGTCTTTGCAGCATGTGACTCGTAAAATTCAACATCATAAAGCCCGATAGCACGCTATGCGACCTCTAGTTTCTCTCTTCCTCCTATATCTCGCGATTTCTCTTCCTCTCTCTGATTCCTCGCCTATGGAATTATATAGGTGCGTTATAATCCACGCGGCAACTCACTACCACACCCACGTATTCGAGAAAGCACTGCACTGATCTCGAATTAATCCGAGGTTAGCTGCCGCACCGGTAACTTGACCGGCTTGACCGAAGTTTGACCATTGGGAGCTCAGAAAAGGCAGAGAAAGGAAGAGATTCAGAAAAAGACACCAAGCCAAGGGGGACCGCGAAAGCACATTCTTACACGCATCCTGTCTACAGTTGACGAAACTTATCGGGACACGAAATTTCCAGGAATCCTACCGGACTCGGATTCGCGTTTAATGCAGACCTCCCGAGAACAAGTACTTCTTACAGCATTTCGAATTACAACCTCAGCAGGCTTCTGATAAAAAAGTATTTAACAATTTCCATCAATTAGCATAGATTTCCACTTATCAAGGATCCTCAGACCTAATACCTAACGAATAGTGTTAAATGCTTAATTTAATTCAATTTGACTTCATTAACTTTTTGTGATAATCATCAGAGTTGTGCCTTGTTACAAGGTACTAAGTTACTGAAGAGATACGTTATGTGTAACTTTTAGGGTTACTTCTTTACTTTTTTTAAATAGCTTGTGACGTAACTTAGTTACGGTTTTTGCAGTAACTTGGAACTTTAATTTTAGTTACTTTGACGTTACTTTTTTTTATATTATCTCCTATTAGGAAAGGTTTTACGGCTAGCCTCGATTAAGTTCAACCCAAAAGTACTGGCACACCTAGTTTCTCTTTTGTACGTGTTTCGGGGATGCTCCTCGGTTATCTTGAAACCAAAAAGAAAAAAAGCATACTACGCGTTTTTGAGAAAAAAGATTTTTTCATTTTTAACAATTAAAAATCTCATTTTTCTCGAAAACGACGCGAAATATGAATAGCATTTCATGGTTCAAAATTGTTCAGCATCCTGAAATCTATTAAACTGTACCCTTTTCAGGTATTTATGTTGTTTAATTCAATAAATTTGTCCTAAACTATGGCAAAAATTGATGAACATCGACTAAAATAGCATTTGGTTTAACGAACTCCAACATTTTATTTTTTAAGATGTTTGTTTTTTAGTTCACTGACTATGCAAAAAACATGTTTTATGAGATTATTAAGGTTCCTGAGTTTCAAAGTGAAGAAAAATTGATAAATCTCTAAAATTGAAGAAATATACTTTTGACCGATGCAAAATCTCATTTTTGACGAAAACTGTGCGAAATATGAATAGCAGTTCATAGATCAGAATTGTTCAGCTTGCTGAAATCTATTAAATTGTACCCTTTCCAGATGTTGGTGTTGTTTAGTTCAATAAATTCGTCCAAAAATTTGGAAAAAATTGATCAACATCGACTAAAATAGTATTTAGTTTGACCAAATTCAACGGTTTATTTTTAAAAATGTTTGCTTTTAGTTCACTGACTATGTAAAGTACATGTTCCATGAGATTATTAAGGTTCCTGAGTGTCAAAGTAAAGAAAAATGGGTAAATCTCTAAGATTGAACAAATATAATTTTTACCGATTAAAAATCTCATTTTTCACGAAAACTGTGAAGAAATGAATAGCAGTTTATAGTTCCAAATTGTTCAGGTTCCTGAAAAATACTAAACTGTACCCTTTCCAGATGTTTATCTTCTTGAATTCAATATATTTGTCCGAAAACATGGAAAAAATTGATAAAAATCTACTCAAATAGAATTTAGTTTAACGAACTTGAACATTTTATTTTTTTTAATGTTTGCCTTTAGTCCACTGTCTATGTAAAGAACATGTTTCATGAGATTATTAAGATTCCTGAGTTTCAAAGTAAATAAAAATGGGTAAATCCCTGAAATTGGAGAAATATAATTTTCACCGATTAAAAATCTAATTTTGCACGAAAACTGTGCCAAATATGAATGGCAGTTCGTAGGTCAAAATTTTCCAGCTTCCTGAAATCTATGGAAGTATACCAATACCATATGTCTATCTTGTGCGTTTTAACAAAAATGTTGAAAAAAACTATCAAAAACTATTAAACCGACTTAAATAGCATTTACTTTGGCGAACATCTAGATTTAATTTTTAAAAACGTTTTATTTTTAGTTGAGTAACAATATTCTAACTCGTCTGCCTTCCTGAAATTTATAAAATGATACCCTGGCCAGATATTTATCTTGTATATTTGAACAAAAATGAGTCGATTTTTATTAATTTTTAAAATATATTTTTAAATTTGTTTGAATACGCAAGTTAAATATCTGGTAAGGGTATTATTTTTGTCGCTTTTAATAGATTTTATATATTTTTTTGAAAATTTTTAATGAAACACACAATATGTACATCTTTGAAGGGTACATTTTCATAGATTTCAGGAAGCTGAAAATTTTTAAACCATGAACTGCTATTCATATTTGTCGTCGTTTTCGAGAAAAATGAGATTTTTAATTGTTCAAAATGGAAAAATCTTTTTTCTTAAAAACACATATTTTCTGTTTAAAAATACAAATGTTTTGCAGAAAATTCATCTTCTTGACTTGAATATGCAACAATTTAATGGAAATGTTCTTCTTTCTTGTTTCAAAATTCGACTTTTTCCATTCAAAATCGATCTCTTTTTATAAAAAAAAAATTTATTTATTTTGGTTGAAAATTCAACTTTTTTGGTAGAATATTATTCTAATTTAATTGAGGATTCAGCTATTTAGTTGAAAATTGTTTTTTGTTTTAATCCAACTGTGTTTGATTTCAAATTGAAATATTTTCTGATTGAAATAATATTATATTTTTCGTTGAGAATTCATCTATTTTGGTTGAAAAATTATTCATTTTTTTCAAACTCAACTATTTTATTTGGTTGAGAAGTAACTTTTTTTGTGAAAAAAAGTCTTTTTGGTTTAAAAATTCAACAATTTGATGGACCTTTTTTTCTTTCTTGGTTCAAAAATCTAAATCTAATTTTTCTTGGTTTAAAATTCAACTATTTTAATAGAAAATTACCTTGGCTTGGTTGAGAAGTCAGCTATTTTGTTGAAAATTCGTCTGTTTTGGTTGAGTTTAACTACGAATTCAACTATATTGGTAGAAATTTTAACTAGTCCCTTGATAAAAAACGAATATTTGTATTAAAAATTCATCTACTTTCGTTGTGGCAAATTTTTGATTTTTGTTGGAAAATTCATCTCCCTTGGTAGAAAAAAATCTGAAGAATGTCCAGCTATTTTTTTTGAAATTTTGTCTTTTCTTGTGGAAAATGCAACTATGTACTTGTTTGAAAGTTTATATACTTTGTTAAAAATTCATTTTTTTAGTAAAAGATTCATAATTTTAGTTAAAAATTCATCTCTCCTTGAAAATTTAATTGTTTTCTTACAAATTCGTTTTTGTAGGGTGGAAAATAAAAAAAAATTTGATAGAAATTTCCACTATTGGGTTGAAAATTAACCTTTTTGTTAAGAATTTAACTCCTTTGTTGAAAATTCGACTTTTTGGTTGAAAAAAGGTAGAAAATTCGAATATTTGGTTGAAACTTAACTTTTTTGATAAAAATGAATATTTTTGATATGAGAATTCAACCGTTTGGTTGAAAATCCATGTATTTTCTTGAAAATTTAAGTATTTTAGTAAAAAGTCCAAATTTCCTCAAAAATTAGCTTGGTTGAAATTAGGTTGGAAATTTAACTCTTGTAGAAAATTCGTCTTTTGGAAATGAAAATGATAAAAGATTCCACTATTTGGTTGAAAATCAATTTTTCGGTATGAAAAGTCAACCATTTGGTTAAAAATTAATGTATTTTGTTAAAAATTTCACTATTTTGGTAGAAAGTCCAAATTTGGTTAAAAAGTAACTTTTTTGTTGAAAATTCGTTCTTTTGGCTTGCAAATTTTACTCTAACTAATGCCTATTTCTTTTTCAATTAAGTTTTTATGAATTATCATTTTAGTTATTTTGTTTTTCAAGCTATAAAATTGAGGAAGCGACAGAAGTAACTTTTTAGGTAACTTTAAGTTACTTTATCTAGTAACTGTAACTAGTTACGTTAAAAAAGTAACTTACCCACCAATGATAATCATTTTATTTCAATCAGTCCCTTTGGAATGTACTTTGAATTATAGAACATAGACATTTTTATTTTCTATTCAAAATTTTTCTCATATTTCTGATGTTTAACAAGTGATATCAGAGAATAAAAATACTAAATTTTATATTTATCATAATTCTGAATGACATGTGCTTCAATTTGAGCCATTTCCGAACAAAATCGAACTAAAAGAAAAGTTTCCAGCGTTGGGTCTAAAATACAAAAATTTGCTCAAATTTTTCTTCCTTTCATGACACTAATATCAAAAAAAGAAAACCAAAACATAGAACGTTTTATTTTTTATTTCAATTCTACATAACATGAATTGCAGTTTGAACCATCCTTGAAGAAAATCGGACTTGAAGAAAAGCATCGACCATTAGGGTATACATAGCCGAAGTTTCCTCATTTTTCACCAATTACACAAAAAAAAGTAATAACATAGAAAATTTGATTTTTCATTTCAATTCTGCATGAAATGAGCTTCAATTTGTGCCGTCGCCGAAGAATATCGGACTGAAAAAAGAGCATCCAGCATAGGGGTCTATATAACCAAAAGCTTCCTCATAGAGGAAGCTTTGTAATGGTGAAATTCTCAACAAATTTTAAATTCATTCAATTAAATATTCCTCAATTTGAAAATGTATCATACGAACTTCTCAACAATTGTCCGAATGTGTGTGTGTGTGTGTATGGAAGTCACACTTTTTTATGGAAACAATAACATGAAGACGGTTGCAGATAAATTGATAAAATTTTAAGAGCTTATTTTCACCATTGATATCTTAAAACTGACCAAAGTATTTCTAAACACATTTATTACATTTTTTTAGCATTATTGTTATGTTAAAAATCCATTTTTTATATTAAAACGTTTTCATTTACATAATTCAAAGTGGATGCAATAATATATCTGGTATTTTACTTTTATAGGAATTGACTAATCTATAATATTGATACATTTTATTAAAGAGTAAAGGAGGTCATGGTGATTTATATTATTCGAAAAATCGATTTTGATCGTGAAAAAAATCTTACATAATTTAAAGTTGATGCAAGGATAAAAAATATTCGTTGGTTCCAAACGAATCGAGTGACCTATAATATGATACATTTTATTGAAGATGTGGGAAGTTATGGTCATTCATAATATTTTAAAAATCGATTTTTCACAGTTAAATTTTTTTCATTAAGATAATTCAAAATCGATGCAAGCACGGAAAAGAATTCCTTGATTCGAGACAAATCGATTGACCTCCAATATTAGCACATTGTCTTGAGGCGTACGGTAGTTATAGAGATTCATATAATTGGAAAAATCTGTTTTAAAGAAAAAATTTTGTTCATTAAGATTATTCAAAGTTCGTACCAGAATAGAAATAACTCCCCGATTTGAGACGTTTTGATTGACCTATTTTTATTTCGAGTTTCTCTATAAGGAAGCAAACATATTTGCTAATTAATAATAATAAGGAAACAAAGTGCTCATCAAATGAGCACCATAAAACTGTAAATACGAACAAAGTGGAAACACCCGAGATCGAATTCACAGCTAGTTTCTCATTAGACGTTGACACGAGATTATAAGGTCCAGCTGAAAATTCCTGTACAGGAACCTCGGAGGATCCTGGACATGTTACTCGACCCGATCCTACACACGAACCTGTATAGGTAATCTTGACGGCTACTGTGCAGGAATTTGTCGAAGGAACCTGTACATCTGCAATGGATCCTGTATCGACAAAGAAACCATTGTATGATCGAATATAGGCTCCTGTACAGGTTTCTTTGCAAAAGTAAATTAATGCGCGGGTTCCCGTACAGAAACATATATGGGGTCCTCTCTAGAAAGCCGTCACATAAATTCATGTCGCTTAAAGCTATAAAGTTTCTTTCCTTTATGCCGGTTCATGTATGGAATTCTGAACAAGTACCTGTACATAAAACCGCGTCTAAAATCACTCTATGAAGTAACCGGTACAGGATCATTTAAAGGTCAGCTTACAGGTTCCTTTGCAGGATCCTCTATAGTTTCCTTCGTCAAATTCCTCTACAGGAACCGTCCAGATTACATGTACAGGTTCGTGTGCAGATTCGTATCCAGCAACATGTCCAGGATCCTCCGAGGTTCCTGTACAGGGATTTTCAGCTGGGGGTTTTCTGCAAAACCCTAAAAATAACCACTTGAATGAACATGAAACATTTAGATGAAAATGTATTTCAAAATTTTATATAACAATTGCAAAAGGTAACTGGAGCTAAATGAAAGAACAAGCGTGACTTATAAATTGAGTTTTCGTGACCTCTTTCATAGCCTTATCTCACATCCGTATCAGCACAATCGAGCCTTCGATCGAGATGAAGGAACTAGAATTATCCTTCCACATGGTCCTCCTTTCTAAAAACCTTTCAAGTTGCATGGGCAGTGGGCACGCTTACAAACACGAGTTTACCAAAGCAGGAAAAAATGAGGTACGACCTGAGGTCTACACCTAGGAATCTTGATTGCATTCCATACGAGGGACGTAACAATACGTACTCACCGTGCACCAGTTTTCCATCGTGATTCTGCTGCGCACTCGCAGCGCAGGTGTTCTGGAAAGGGGTGTACGTACTAAACCGGATGTAATAAATTGAACTCGGTGAAAATCTTATGGCGAGCACCTACCATGACTCGACGACAGTCTCAGAATACGCGGGAATCGTGATCCGTGACTTTGAATTCGCGCGAATCACTTGCTCATCTTTGATTCGATTATTATCATCATTATTATTATAGACTGCTGTGATGAGAAGATCGAGGTGTAAATTATTTTAATTTTTGGTGCACACTAGAGTGCAAGATTGCATGAGATTGTATATACACTCCAGGTCGCATAGACGGTTGCGATTCTCGCATCGGGAGGGCCGCAGTGCGCGAGTACTCAGTCGAGTATATTGCGAAATATTATTCATTATAATTGGAAAAGGTTTAGGCGGCCCTGACTGTTTACGTTTCGAGAGTACAGATTTAGTAACAAGACCAGTGCGAGGCAATCCCAGAAACTGTTATTATATGGGACTTGGAGTGAATGTGGTCCAGTTCTGATCCAGAGTGATCTAGTTATAATATAGAGTAATAAACTTATATTCCCTATGATTCAGAGTAATTAAGGTAATCCACTTGTAATCTAGATTAATCCCCTTATAATCCAGGTTAAACCATTTGTGATCCAGGTGTTCGAAGTAATTAACGTGTGATCCAGAGTAATCCAGGTAATTCGGAACTTACATAGGTTTTCCAAATAGTTTTCAACTATTTCGCTGAAAATTTGTTCTTAACTGAATATTAACTATTTTATTTTTGGTTAAAATAATTTTTTTTTAGTTGAATATTCATGAACTTTGATAAGAGTTCTTCTTTTTCGGTAGAAAATGAATTTTTTTCGTTGAGAATTCAACTATTTGGGTTGAAATTAGAGTATTTTGTAAAAAATGCATGCATTTGGTTGAAATCAAACTACATTGTTGAAAATTCGTTTGTTTTTGTTGAAATTAATTTTTCAACTCAAAACTTCACGTATTCCATTTTTAAAGAATAATTGTCTTTTTTTATTTGAAAATTCAATTACTTGGCGAAATTGGAACTATTTTCTTAAAAATTTATTTTTCTGATTGAAGATTTTTGTTTTGAGTTAAAAATTGAAATATTTTGTTGAAAATTAATTTTTTTGGTTAAAAATTAATTTTTCGAACTGATAGTGGACCTATTTCATTTTTCTTGTAAATTTGTCTTTCCTAGTCAAAAATAGTCATTTTTTATTGTTGAAAATTAATTTGTTTAACTGAAAATTTAACTATTCCATTTTTGGTTGGAAATTTATCTTTTTGCGTTGAATATTCAACTATTTGGTTGAAAACTAAACCATTGAGTTAAAAATTCATGTATTTTGTTAAAAAGCCGTCTTTTGTGATAGAGAAAAATTTAACTATTCAGTTAAAAAAATCGTTTTTTTTGTTTATAATTGACTTTTTTGTAACAAAATTAAGTATTTCATTTTCTGCTGTAAATTTATACTTTTAGTTGAATATTCAACTATTTTTGTGAAAAATCGTTGTTTTTTCGTTAAAAATGTTTTTTTCTATACTGAGAATTTAACTTTTCTAGTTGAAGATTCCGCATTTTACTTTAAAATTCACTTCGGGTTAAAAATTCGTTTTTTTTAATTGTAAAAATTTAATTTTTTTAATTTAAAATGTAACAATTCCATTTTTTTTTGGAAATTTATCTTTTCGCGTTGAATATTCAACTATTTTGTTGAAAATTTAACTATTTTGGCAAAAAAGCGTTGTTGTTTGGGTCATTTTTTTTCCTGATCTGAAAATTTAATTATTCTAGTTAAAAATTCTTCATTTCAGTTTTAAATTCATCACCGGCTAAAAATTAGTTTTTTTTCGGTATAAAATTAATTTTTTTAATGTAAAATGTACCAAATAAATTTTTGGTTGAAAATATATCTCGAAGTTGAAAATTCAACTATTTAGTCAAAAAATCATTATTTTGTTGAAATTTTGTACTTCTGCTGGGAAATTAAAATTATTGCTTGAAAATAATCTTTTTGGCTGAAAAATAAACTATTTTGTTGAAAACTAAACCATTGAGTTTAAAATTCATGTATTCTGTTAAAAATTTCTTCTTTTCAGATATAGACAAATTTAAATATTTACTTAAAAAATCTTTTTCGTTCATAATTAACTTTTTTGTCGAAAAATTAACTATTTCATTTTCGACTGTAAATTTATATTTTTAGTTGAATATTCAACAATTTTGATGAAAAATCGTTGTTTCTTCGTTAAAAATATTGTTTTCTAAACTGAGAATTTAACTTTTCTAGTTCAAGATTCCCCATTTTGCTTTAAAATTCATCTCTGGTTAAAAATTTTTTTTTTTTCTTGTAAAAATTTAATTTTTTAAATTTAAAACGTAATGATTCCATTTTTGAGTAGAAATTTATCTTTTTGCGTTGCATATTCAACTATTTGGTTGAATATTGAACTAATTAGGTAAAAAAGCATTTTTTTGGGGTAATTTTATTCTGAACTGAAAATCTAATTATTCTAGTTGAAGATTCCCCATTTTCGTTTTAAATTCATCACTGGTTAAAAACTAGTTTTTTTGGTACAAAATTAATTTTTTAAATTTAAAATGTACCTATTAAATTTTTGGTTGAAAATATATCTCTAAGTTGAAAATTCAACTATTTAGTCGAAAAATCATTATTGTGTTGAAATTTTGTACTTTTGGTAGAAAATAAAAATTATTGCTTGAAAATAATCTTTTTGGTTGAAAAATGAACTATTTTGTTAAAAACTAAAGCATTGAGTTAAAAATTCACGTATTTGGTTAAAAATTCGTCTTTTTAGATAGAGAAAAATTTAACTATTTAGTAAAAAAATCGTTTTTTTATGTTGATACTTAACTTTTTTACAGACAAATGAACTATTTCATTTTTTACTGTAAATTTATATTTTTATTTGAATATTCAACGATTTTTGTGAAAAATCGTTGTTTTTTCGTTAAAAATATTTTTTTCTAAACTGAGAATTTAAATTTTCTGGTTGAAGGTTCCTCATGTTGCTTTAAAATTCACCTCTGGTTAAAAATTATTTTTTTTTTGTAAATAATAAATTTTTTGAATTTAAAATGTAACTATTTTATTCTTGGTTAAAAATATATCTCTTTTAGTTGAAAATTCAACTATTTAGTTAAAAATTTCTTCCTTACGGTATAAAATTAATCTTCTTGGAAATTCCTCTGTTTGGTTGAGGATTTAACTATTTTGTTGAAACATCGGGTTTTCCGCTTGAAGTCAGCTATATTTGATTCAAAATTGAAATTAGCTTCAGGTGAAATATCAAATCATACATTTTTCGTTGAAAATTAATTTCTTGAATGAAAATTTAACTATTCAATTTCAGTTTAAAAGTGAACTGTTTGGTTGAAATTTTGTTTTTTCAGTTGAAAATTCAGTCATTTGGTTAAAATTACATCACACAAGATGAATTTTCAGACAAAATTTTATTGTCTTATAATTTTGTAAGAGTTACTTTTTGGTAACACATTTTATTTTCTAAAAACTGTATTAAGGTTCCAAGTTTATTTAATTCACTTCAACTTCACTTTATCGTTAATTCCCTGACTCTTTCGGGTTTTCTCTGACATTGCCGGATTTTCCCTGAATAGTTTAAAATTTTATAATTTATATTTTATATTTTTATATTTTAATTTTATATTTTGACCTATGTCAACTATCAGAGAAAATAATTTGGTAACTATTTAATATATAGATGTCCCGTAGACCCTATTTCAAGAAAGGAAGAAGAAAAGTTATTCAATTTTCAAGATTTATATTTTGAAGGTACGGAATTTTGAACTTTTTTTAAAATAGTTCAATTTTGAAGGTTTATAATTGAAAACTCTTCATATTTGAAGATGTATAAATAAAAATTCTCAAATTTGGAATAATTTGAAAATCGAAAGTCAAGTTTTAAATTCTAAATCTTCCACATCTGTACAAATTGAAGAAATTTCGAATGTAAATCATCAAAATTACAGCTTTTTAATTGTAAAACTTAAAAGCTGCATAATTTTTAATGGTCAATTTCCCAAGATTGGCACAATAGGCTTTATAGTTTGAACGCCAGGAGTATCCTTTTTGGGGCTCCCCGCCCGTCTATAATAATAATTGTAAATTTACCAAATTAAAAACTCTTAAATTTCGAAGATGTTTAAATAAAAATGCTTAAATTTTTATGATTTTAAAGATCAAAAGTCAAGTTTTCACTTCTAAATCTTCTAAATTGGAGAAATTTCGAGTGTAAAATATTAAAATTACAGAATTTTTAATTGTAAAACATAAAACTTGCATAATTTTTAATTTTAAATTGGCAAGTTTAAAAACTCTTCAATTTTAAAGATGTATGAATAAAAATTCTTAAATATTTATGATTTTTAAAATCAATTCAAGTTTTTAATTCTAAATCTTCCAAATTAAAGAAATTTAGAATGTAAGTCATCAATATTACAGAATTTTTAATTAAAAATGTTTAAAATGAGAAATTATTCAATTTTAAAGATTCATAAATAAAAATTCTTAAATTGTGATGATTTTGATGATTATCTAGATCAAACGCGAAGTGTTTTCAATTATAAATCTTCCTAATTGATGAAATTTCACATGCAAATCATCAAAATTACAGCATTTTTTATTGTTGGACTTAAAACCTGCATAATTTTGGTAAATTTTCAAAATGAAAAAATTCATTTTTAAATATTTACAAGTTCTACCATTTTGAATAGTTTAAACCTTGGCAGAGATAACGTTGTACATATTAACAAAAATTTGTTTTGACGGAATCTTCATTCAAACTGTGGGTATTTTTTTTATATACTTTGTTTATATTACACAGTTTGATCTTTTACATGTATAATACGACATACAACTGAAAATTCTTATCCTTATACATTATAATCTTATCATACAATTAGCACACTTTCGAATATAAGTATTTTTGTTTATACAACGTTATCTCTGCCGAGGCTTCAGTTACAATTGAAAATATTTGAATTTTTAAGATATAGAATTGCAAATAATTTAATTTTCCAGATTTATGTTTTAAAGGTATGTGATTTTGAACGTTTTTTTTTTAATAGTTCAATTTTATAGATTAGCAATTGCAAATTCTTCCATTGTAAACAGTAAAAAGTGACAGCGTTGATTTATTTTTTGGAAATTTTCATAATTTTTTATAAAAGTTCACGTATTCTGAAGATTCTGAGATTTTCTAAATAGATTTCAATACTTTCCTGGGATTTCAACTGATTTTGAAAGATTTTAAGGTATTTTTAAATATTCCAAAGAATTTTTAAGAGCTTTAAAAAGTGTTGAGGTATTTTAAAAGATTTGAAATAGTTTAGGGTATAAAACATTACAGGGAATTTTGAATAAATTTCAATAATTTTAAGGGATTCCAAAGGATTTGAAAGATTTTAGGGTACTTGAAAAGATTTCAAAGAATTTTTAATATCATTCAATAATTTGAAGGTAATTCAAAGGATTTTTAAAGATTAGATTTTAGGGTATTTTTCAAACTTGCAAGGAATTTTAAAAAGCTTTAAATTTTGTTAAGGTATTTAAAAATATTTCAAGGGATTTTAAATAATTTATTGGTTTTTTAAGAGATTCCGAGAAATTTTTAATACATTTACAAAAGGATTTCCAAAGGATTTCAAAGATTTTAAGGTATTTCAAAAAATTCGAAGGAATTTTCAAGAATTTTAAATATTTACAAAGGATTTCAAATATTTTTGGGTATATAAAAGATTCCAAAGAATTTGTAACACATTTCAATAATTTGAAGTGATTCCAAAGGATTTAAAAGATTTAAGGGTATTTTTAAAATTGGAAGGAATTTTCAAGAATTTTAAAAAGTTTCAAAGGATTTGAAATATTTTGGGATATCGAAAACCTTCAAAAGATTTTAAGTTATTTTAAAAGATTCTAAAATATTTTAAGAGATTTATTTTCAACAAATTTCAGATCTCTTAATATTAAAAAATTTGTTATAATAGATTTTTAAATACTTTATGTTTTTAATATTAGAAAATAAAAATTCAGGAAATAATTTTAATTGAATTTATATCAAAGGAATTATTTCTACATATTTTAATGGATTTTTACCGTTTCAAGGAATTTTCCAGAATTTCTAAAGAACTTTAGGTAATAATTGAAATTTTATTTCAGGAGATTTCTACGAATGTCAACAATTTCAAGAAATATTAAGAACATCAAACACTGTCAAAGGATTTCAAAAATTTTAAGTTATTTTAAAAAAATTCCAAAGAATTTCAAGTTTTTTTCAAACAAATTTATAATTCTTAATATTAAAAAATTTGTTATAATAGATTTTTTAATACGTTAAATGTTTTTAATATTAGAAAATAACAATCCAGAGAATACTTTTAATTTAATTTATGTCAACATAATTTCAAGTGTTTTCTACATATTTTAATGGATTTTTACGATTTCAAGAAATTTCAACTAATTTGTAGAGAACTTTAGGGAATAAATTAAATTTTATCCAAGGAATTTCTACATATTTTAACAATTTTAAGAGATATTAGTGACATAAAAAAAATAAAAGGATTTTAAAGATTTCAAGTTATTTTAAAAGATTCTCAAGTTTTTTAAATAGATTTCTTTTCAAAAAAATATAGCACTCTCAATATTAAAAAAGTGGTTGTATTGGATTTTTAAATATTTAAAATGTTTTTAATATTAGAAAATAAAAATCGAGATAAAATTTTAATTTATGTCAAAGGAATTTTCAATGATTTCTACTTATTTTAATAGATTTTTACGATTTCAAGGAATTTTAACGAATTTCCAGAGAACTTTAGGGAATAAATTAAATTTTATTTCAAGGGATTTCTACGGATTTCAACAATTTTTAGGAGATATTAATGACGTACAAAATTTCTTTTAAGGATTTTAAAGACTTCAAGATATTTTAAAAGATTCTGAAGAATTTCAAGTTTTTTTTTTCAAACAAATTTAGAATTCTCAATATTAAAAAATTTGTTATAATGGATTTTGAAATACTCTAAATTTTTTTAATATTAGAAAATAGCAATCCAGAGAATACTTTTAATTCAATTTATGTCAACATAATTTCAAATGATTTCTACATATTTTAATGGATTTTTACGATTTCAAGAAATTTTAATGGATTTTTACAATTTCAAGAAATTTTAACGAATTTCTAGAGAACTTTAGGGAATAAATTAAATTTTATTTCAAGGAATTTCTACATATTTTAACAATTTGAAGATATATTAATGACATAAAAAAATTCAAAGGATTTTAAAGATTTCAAGTTATTTTAAAAGATTCGGAAGTTTTTTAAATAGATTTTTTTTCAGAAAAATGTAGCACTCTCAATAATAGAAAATTGGTCGTAATGGATTTTTAAATATTTAAAATGTTTTTAATATTAGAAAATAAAAATCAAAATAAAATTTTAATTTAATTTATGTCAAAGGAATTTCCAATGATTTCTACGTATTTTAGTAGATTTTTACGATTTCAAGAAATTCAACAATTTTGAGAAGATATTAATGACGTTGAAAATTTCTTTTAAGGATTTTAAAGATTTCAAGTTATTTAAAAAGATTCCAAAGAATTTTATGAGTTATTTTTTGTAATTTAGAACTCATGATGTTAAAAAGATTTGTTGCTAATGATTTTTAAATACTTATATTTTTAATATGGGAATGTAAAAATACAGGGAATAATTTTAATTTATATGAAAGGAATTTTCAATATTTCTACTTATTTTAATGGCTTTTTAAGATTTCAATGTATTTTAAAGAATTTCAAGAAAAATTTAGGGGATAAAAACAATTTTATTTCTAAGGTATTGTTGGGATATCAAAAACTGTCAAATGATTTTAAAGATTTTAAGTTATTTTCAAAGATTCCAAAATATATTAAGAGATTTCTTTTCAGCAGATTTTAGATCTCTTCATATTAAAAAATTTGATGTAACGGATTTTTAAATACTTTATGTTTTTAATATTAAAAAAAAATCCAGGGAATAAATTTAATTTATATCAAAGGAATATCAAATGATTTCTACTTATTTGAATGAATTTTTGCGATTTCAAGAAATTTTACCGAATTTCTAGAGAAATTTGGGGAATAAATTAAATTTTATTTCAAGGGATTTCGACGGATTTTAACAATTTGAAGAGATACTAATGACATAAAAAAATGCAAAGGATTTTAAAGATTTCAAGTTATTTTAAAAGATTCTGAAGTTTTTTAAATAGATTTCTTTTCAAAAAATTGTAGCACTCTCAATACTAGAAAATTGGTCGTAATGGATTTTTAAATATTTCAAATGTTTTTAATATTAGAAAATAAAAATCGAGATAAAATTTTAATTTATGTCAAAGGAATTTTCAATGATTTCTACTTATTTTAATAGATTTTTACGATTTCAAGGAATTTTAACGAATTTCCAGAGAACTTTAGGGAATAAATTAAATTTTATTTCAAGGGATTTCTACGGATTTCAACAATTTTTAGGAGATATTAATGACGTACAAAATTTCTTTTAAGGATTTTAAAGACTTCAAGATATTTTAAAAGATTCTGAAGAATTTCAAGTTTTTTTTTTCAAACAAATTTAGAATTCTCAATATTAAAAAATTTGTTATAATGGATTTTGAAATACTCTAAATTTTTTTAATATTAGAAAATAGCAATCCAGAGAATACTTTTAATTCAATTTATGTCAACATAATTTCAAATGATTTCTACATATTTTAATGGATTTTTACGATTTCAAGAAATTTTAATGGATTTTTACAATTTCAAGAAATTTTAACGAATTTCTAGAGAACTTTAGGGAATAAATTAAATTTTATTTCAAGGAATTTCTACATATTTTAACAATTTGAAGAGATATTAATGACATAAAAAAATTCAAAGGATTTTAAAGATTTCAAGTTATTTTAAGAGATTCTGAAGTTTTTTAAAGAGATTTCTTTTCAAAAAAATGTAGCACTTTCAATATTAAAAAATTGGTTCTAATGGATTTTTAAATATTTAAAATGTTTTTAATATTAGAAAATAAAAATCGAGATAAAATTTTAATTTAATTTATGTCAAAAGATTTTCCAATGATTTCTACTTATTTTAATAGATTTTTACGTATTTTAACAATTTTGAGGAGATATTCATGACGGACAAAATTTCTTTTAAGGATTTTAAAGATTTCAAGTTATTTTAAAAGATTCCAAAGAATTTTTTGATTTTTTTAAATTTAGAACTCTTGATGTTAAAAAATGGTTTGTTACGGATTTTTAAATACTTATGTTTTTAATATTGGAAAATAAAAATCTATGGAATAAATTTAATTTATATCAAAGGAATTTCAAATGATTTCTACTTATTTTAATGAATTTTTGGCGATTTCAAGAAATTTCACCAAATTTCTAGAGAACTTTAGGTAATAAATTAAATTTTATATCAAGGGATTTCTACGGATTTTAACAGTTTCTAGGGATATTAAGGAAAAATTCTTTGTTTAACAAATTTTACGTTTCCTCGGGCTTTTTTATATCGCCGCGAATGGATTTTCAACGTTCTAAGTATATCTAATTTAAAAAAAAATGATTTAATGTCAGAAATCCTTCAACAACAAAAATTAAGCCATTTTATTTGTTCAACAGCGACCAGGAATCTCCTTAACATCCTGGTTGAACCTCCAAAGACAAAATCCCGAGGAGAGGCCGCCCGCCAGTCAAAATCAACCTCGGGACTCGTACGTAATCGACCTGGAGACACCCCTCGAATCAGAAGCAGCAACTCCTCAAAATTCTGCAACCGATCACAATCATCATTATCACAACACTACCTCAACCGACAACTACCTAAACAACATCCGAGAGGCTGCAAATGCCGAAAACCAAAATAACAACAATGACCCTCAGGATAATTTGCCAGGTGTTCGTTCCACGATGAATCCGGAGGCCAGGAAGATGCTGAAAATCCTCCAAAAATACGTTCCTTTTCTTCTGATCCTCCTCGTCAAAAGCATTTACGACTACAGAGCTGGAATCGTTCATTTTATAGTTCTGCTCGTGACGACTATTCAAGCTGACACAGATTTAAAGAGGGAAATAGCGAAACAGCAGAATAGAAATCATATGGCCTTGCTGGGAATTATACTCTACATAACGGGCTGCATCGTTTTCGTTGATTTTGTATTCGGCCAGCCAATTTTGTGGCGTTTCTCGACACCTACGAGTGCTTGGGAATTGCTCTGGTCGGTCGCTATCACCGATTTTATGCTCAAACTTATCACTATTGTGCTGAAAGTCATCCTCACTTGCTTGCCAGCGAAAATAATTGCTTTGCAGACTCGGGTGAGTTTTGAATTCGAATTTACCTGGCGCGGATCGACCAGAAGGCTTTTAAAAAAGTCTTATGGACTTTTGAAAAAAGGGCATAAATTACGTAGAGTTTTTTTTTTCTGAAATTTTGAACCACGTACCCCTCTTTTTCAAGGTCCGTAAACACGAAGAATGATGAATTCTCAACAAAAAATGTAATAGTTGATATTCTAAACAAGATATTATTTTTAATCAAAAACAGTTGAATTTAACTAAAAAGGACGAATTTTTAACTAAATAGTTGAATCCTTAACCAAAGCAGATTAATTTTTAATGAAACAGTTATATTTTAATCAAAAAGATGAGCTTTCTTCAAAACAGTGGAATTTTCAACACAAAATAAAACTAATTTTTCACCAGAAAAGACAAATTTTTAACTAAACAGTTGAATTTTCGACTAAAAATATTAATTTTCTACCAGAAAAGACGAATTTTCAACAAAAAATTTAATAGTTGATATTTTAAACAAGAAAAGGTGATAATTTTAAATCAAAAACAGTTGAATTGAACCAAAAAGGACGAATTTCTAACAAAATAGTTGAATCCTCAACAAAAGCAGATTAATTTTCAACCAAAAAGACGCATTTTCAACATAAAAGATTCATTTTCTACCAGAAAAGACAAATTTTTAACAAAGTACAACAATTTTTAACCAAAAAGTTCAATTTTCTACCAGGAAAGACGAATTTTTAATGAAATACATACATTTTTAAGTAAATAACTGAATTTTCAACGAAGAAGTTTAATTTTCTATGAAAAAAGATGAATTCTCAACAAAATGCATATATTTTTAAGTAATAATTAATAATAATAATTAATTAATTTTAATATTTTAATTTTTAGTTGAATTTTCAACGAAGAAGATTTATTTTCTACCAAAAAGACGAATTTTCAACAAATTACAAAAATGTTAACCAAGTAGTCGAATTTTCAACTAAAAAGATAAATTTTCAATACGCAAGATTATTTTTCTACCAAAAAAGATGAATTCTCAACAAAATACATACGTTTTTAAACAAATAATTGAATTTTCTGTCAAGAAGATTAATTTTGTACCAAAAAAGAGTTTTTAAGTAATTACATACATTTTTAACTAAATAGTAGAATTTTTAACCAAGAAGATTATAATTTTTTACCAGAAATGACGAATTGTCAACAAATTTAACAAATTTGAAGCAAATAGTTAAATTTTCAACACAGAAGATTAATTTTTCTACCAAAAAAGATTAATTCTCAACAAAATACATACGTTTTTAACGAGATAATTGAATTGTCAGCCAAGACGATTAATTTTTTACAAAAAATAGAAGAATTTTTAAGAAATTACATAAATTTTTAACTAAATAGTGAAATTTTCAACCAAGAAGATTGATTTTCTAGCAGAAAAGAATTTTCCACAAATTTCAAAAGTTTAAAAAAAATAGTTGAAATTACAATACAGAAGATTAAATTTCTACCAAAAAAGATTAATTCTCAACAAAATACATAAATTTTTAACCAAATTGTTGAATTTGCAACCAAGAAGATTAATTTTTTACCGGAATAGACGAATTTTCTACAAATTGCATACATCTTTAACCAAACGATACGGATTTTCAACCCATAGAGAAATTTGTAAGAAAAGAGTTGAGTTTTTAAGTTAAAAAGTCGAATGTTCAATTAAAAAAAAACGGATTTTTAACAAAATAGTTGCACTTTCAACCAAAATAGTTCATTTTTCGAACAGAAAAAAGCGAATTCGTGACCAAAAAACAAGATAATGTTTTCATTTTTAATCAAAAACAGTTGAATCGAAACAATAAGGACGAATTTCTAACAAAATAGTTGAATCCTCAACCAAAGCAGATTAATTTTCAACAAAACAATTATATTTTTAAACAAAAAGATGAGCTTTCTACAAAACAGTTGAATTTTCAACAGACTAAAATTAATTTTTTACCAGAAAAGACCAATTTTCAACAAAATATATAAATTTTTAACTAAACAGTTGAATTTTCGACCAAGAAGACTAATTTTCTACCAGAAAAAAAAAGAATTTTCAACCAAAAATGTAATAGTTGATATTTTAAACAAGAAAAGGTGTTAATTTTAAATAAAAAACAGTCGATTTGAACCAAAAAGGACGAATTTATAATAAAATATGTGAATCCTCAACCAAAACGGATTGATTTTCAACCAAAAAGTTATATTTTTAACCAAAAAGCTAAGCTTCCTACAAATAAAAAAATCAATTTTCAATCAAATAGTTAAATTTTTAACCAAAAGGACGAATTTTCTACATAGAAGATTAATTTTCTATCAGGAAAGAGGAATGTTTAATAAAATACACATTTTTAACTAAATAGATGAATTTTCAACCAAGAAGTTTAATTTTCTACCAAAAAGATGAATTGTCAACTAAATGCATATATTTTTAACCAAATAGTTGAATTTTCAACTCAGAAGATTGATTTTCTACCAAAAAAGACGAATTTTCAACTAAAAAAATAAATTTTCAACACAGAAAATTATTTTTCTACAAAAAAAAAAAAAATCTCAACAAAATACATACGTTTTTAACCAAATAATTGAATTTTCAGTCAAGAAGATTAATTTTTTTACCAAAAACGAAGAATTTTTAAGAAAGAAAGGCAAATTTTTAACAAAGTGCAAATATTTTTGACCAAAAATTTTAATTTTAAAATAAGAAAATTAATTTTCTACCAGGAAAGACGAATTTTTAAACAAATACATACATTTTTAACTAAATAGTTGAATTTTTAACACAGAAGATTAAATTTCTACCAAAAACGATGAATCTTCATCCAAGAATATTAATTTTATATCAGAAAAGACAAATTTTTAACAAAGTGCAAAAATTTCTACCCAAATAGTTAAATTTTCAACCAAGAAGATTTATTTTCTACCAGGAAAGACGAATTTTTAAACAAATACATATATTTTTAACTAAATAGATGAATTTTCAACCAAGAAGTTTAATTTTCTACCAAAAAAGATGAATTCTCAAGAAAATTCCTATATTTTTAATCAAATAATTGAATTTTTAACTAAGAAGATTAATTTTCCACCAAAAAAGACGAATTTTCAACAAAATACATACTTTTTTAACCAAAGGCTACGGATTTTAAACCAAAAGTAGAATTATTAAGAAAAAAGTTGAGTTTTCAAGTTAAAAAGTCGAATTTTCAATTAAAAAAAAAAACAGATTTTGAACAAAAGAGTTACATTTTCAACCAAAACAGATCATTGTCCAACAAAAAAAAAAGCTACGATTTTCGACCAAAAAAGAAAACTAACAAAATAGTTGGATTTATAACAAAATAATTAAATTTTAAACGAATTAGTTGCGGTTTCAACTAAATAGTTGAACTTTCAAGCCCAGAAGGCGAATTTTCCAGAAGACAATTTATTTTTTAACAAAGCAGATAATTTTCAACCAAAAAGATGATATTTCTACCAAAAAAAAATGAATTTTTACTTAAAGAAAACGGATGAATTTTGGATAAAAAAAGACAAATGTTTAACAAAACAGTTGAATTTGCGACCAAAAAGAATTAACTTTTAACGAAGAATATTTGGATTTTCTTATGGTTTTCTATTAACTCTGTTCGCATTTAATAAAAATAAAAAAAAATGAGAAAAAGGTGAAGATTTTTGAAAACACGGGGTAAAAGGGGAATTTCGTTAAAAAGGGAAACAGCCTGTAAAGAGTGTGAATTCTGAGTAAATAAATTTGTTTAAAAAATTATTTTTTGAAGTATCAAAAAATAAAGGAAATATATTGAAAATAGGGGAAACTTTTTGGAAAAAGGGGAAGTTTTTGAAAAAGAGGAAAAAAAGGGGAATATGGGAACGACTGTAAAATTCGTATCGATTCTTTCCATGAAACGGTTAATCTTGTTTCTTAATTCAATCCTAGTTACACCTAGAAGTCTCTTCTCACGTTGTTATCTTATTTTACAGGGAAAATATTACCTGATGGTGGAAGCAACATCCCAGCTCTACCGTTGTTGCGCCCCAATTCAACCCTGGCTCTACTACTTATTCGAGGCATATCATGGACCAGAAAAGATTTTCGGAATCTGCCTTTCAGCCGTCTACACGATCAGCAAAGCCACCGATTTGCTGTCTCGAGGAAAGCTCTTTAAACACGCTGTGCATAAACTAATGCAACAAGTCGTAAGTATTTTTAATACCATAAATTATCCACATAATACTTTTCTGTCATTTTTAATCAATTTATTAGGAAAATATTATTAGCACGAGCTATTCTCTTGTTATTTTTAGTTGAATAACAACAGGTTATGGGCCCAGTTTCGTTCAAAGTGGCATTTACTTAATAAAAATGTTAAAAAGCCAAAAATTGGCCTCCAATTCAGAAAAACAATTAGTAACCAAAATGTCCTGTCTTCAAACTCGATAGAAATCTTAAAAATAAAAAATTACCCTCTTCAAATTCAGAAAAAAGACCGAAAATAAAAATTTTCCCTCTTCAACTCAATAAAAATCTTAAAAACAAGAAAATGTCCGTCTTCCAATTCAGAAAAAAACGTAAAATCAAATTTCTTCCCATCCAAATCGATACAAAAATGTTAAACAAATAAATGTCCCCCTTTCAATTCAGAAAAATTTGCAAATCAAAATTGCGTCCCTTCCAATTCAATAAAAATGTTAAAAATAACAAATTTCCCTCTTACAATTCAGGGAAAAAAAGATGACAAAAACTTCGTCCCTTAAAACTATATAAAAATCTTAAAAATATATCTCTTTAAATTAAAAAAAAAAAAATTAAAACCCACAATTCCTCCCTTACGAATCGATAAAAATCTTTAAAATACAAAATGATCCTTCAAATTCAAACAAAAATTTCCCGCCTTCAACTCAATCAAAATCTTAGAACAAGAAAACATATCCCTCTTCCAAATCAGAAAAAAATACAAGTTGAAATTTCTCAATGAAAATAATGAAAAAGTGGCCTCTTTGAATTCAGAAAAAAAAATTTCGTCCCTTCCAACTCAATAAAAATCTTAAAATCAAGAAAATGTCGCTCTTCCAATTCAGAAGAAATCGAAAAACCAAATTTCCTCCTCTCCAGATCGACAAAAATCTTAAAAATAAAAAATGGTTCTTCCAATTCATAAAAATAATATTGAACACATAATTTCCTCATTTCCAACACGATGAAAATTTAACAAATATAAAATTCCCCCTGCCAATTAAAAAAAAGTTAAAAACTAAAATTTCTTTGTTTTAAGCTCAACAACAATGTTTAAAATACAAAATTTCCCCGCCTTCAACTCAATAAAAATTTAAAAGACAAGAAAATGTCCTTCAAATTCAGAACAAATTGTTAATCAAAAATTTCTTCCTTCAAATTCAATAAAAATCTTAAAATTAAAAAACTACCCTGTTTTAATTCAGAAAAAAAATTTCGTCCCTTCCAACTCAATAAAAATGATAAAAACAAAGGGCCTCTTACAATTCAGGTAAAAATGAAAACGAAAATTGCCTCCCTTTCCAACTCAATAAAAATCTTTAAATTTCAGGCAAAAAAGACGAATTTTCTATAAAACAATTGAATTTTGAACCCAAAAATATGAATTTTCAACAAAAAAGTTCGTTTTTAATTAAAAGAAGATGAACTTTCAACACAAAAAGACGATTTTTCAACAAAAAAGTTGAATTTTTAAGCTTAAAATTTACAAGATAGTTAAAATCTCAAGCAAAAAAGTTGATTTTTCAAACCAAAAAGACGAATTTTCAACCAAGAGATTTTTCAGTCAAGAAAGAAAAAATATTCAACCAAATTGTGGTATTTTCAAGCCAAAAAGACGAATTTTCTATATGACATTTGAATTTTGAAGAAAATAGTCCAAATTTTTATAAAATTATGGCATTTTCAAGCAAAAAAAAAATAACTTTCTACAAAACAGTTGAATTTTGAACCTAAAAATTTGAATATTCAACAAAAAAGTTAGTTATTTTTTAACAGAAAAAGATAAACATTCAATACATAAAGACGATTTTTAAACAAGAATTTAGTTTTCAAGCTTAAAAGTGGGAGTTTTTAGATAGCATTTTACTTTTAAACACAGAAAGATGAATTTTACACACACACACACAAAATTAACTTAAATTTTCGATAAGAAAAAAATTGCAATCAATCGGTTGCATTTACAAACGAAAAGTTGAACTTTCAAGCAAGAAACGCGAATTTTTGTAACAAAAAAGATACATTTTTATCCTACAAAGCTGAATTTTCAAACCAAAAAAGACGAATGTTCAAAATAGAGATTTTTCAGTCAAGAAAAGAAAAATATTCAACCAAATTGTGGAATTTTTAAGCCAAAAAGACGAATTTTCTACAAAACAGTTGAAATTTTAAACCGAAAATATGAATTGTTAACCAAATGGTTAAATAATCAACAACAAATAGTTAAATTATCAACCAAAAATATTATGGTAGATTTTTCATTTAAAAAAATTCAACTTTCAAACAAAAAAGATGATTTATATGAATTTTCAATCCAAAAGGACGAATGTTCCACAAAACAGTTGATTTTTCAAAAAAATATCACTTTTCTACCAAATATGAATTTTCAATTAAACATTTGTTTTTACATGCAGAAAAGAAGAAACAATCTTTTTATAACAAATGTTATACTTTTAAATAATTTTAAATGATTTTGGAATGATTTCTGCAATTTTTATATTTCTTTATTGGATATACTTTATCTGCCTAAATCGGATAAAAATTGTGATATGTAGTCCGCAAGAATCCAATTCTGAACCACACTGCAATCCATCTTTTTGAACGAACCTGGGTCAATAACGTGTTGTTAATCCATTAACAGCAACAACATTTTCTATCCCCTGAATCTATTTATTTGGTCTATTTCTATTTTTTCAGTTTTTTTTTCACTTTTAATAACTTTTAACGAAACTGGGCCCATAACCTGTTGTTAATCCACTAACAACATTTTCTATCCCCTAAATCTGTTTATTTGATTTATTCCTATTTTTCCAATCTCTTTTATTACTTTTAATAACTTTTAACGAAACTGGGCCCATAACCTGTTGTTAATCCACTAACAGCAACATTTTCTATCCATTGAATCTATTTATTTGGTCTGCTTCTATTTTTTCTATCTCTTTTTTCACTTTTAATAACTTTTAACGGAACTGGGCCCATAACCTGTTATTAATCCACTAACAGGAACAACATTTTCTATCTCCTAAATCTATTTATTTGGTCTATTTCTATTTTTTCAAACTCTTTTTTTTACTTTTAAGGCCATGTGACCAGTGGGTCACGTGACCGGCTTCCTACCGTATCGACACTTTTTTTCTTTGTAAACTTATTTTTACACGAATAGCCACATCGAGTTGAAAATTTGGGATAATAAATAAGAAGCACTAAGAAACGCGGCACTAGTCCTAAATTTTTATAATTGTGAAAAAAGCAAAAAAAAAGAAATATTTACAAAAAAAACTTTTTTCATAATTATAAAAAGTTGGGATCAGAGCCGCGTTTCTTAGTGCTTTTTATTTATTATCCCAAATTTTCAACTTGATGTGGCTATTCGTGTGAAAATATGTGTACAAATAAGACAAGTGTCGGTATGGTAGGAAGCCGGTCACGCGACCCACTCGTCACATGGGCTTAATTCAGAAACTTTCAAAATTTGAAAATGTCAGGCCTTCATTTTTGAAAATTTGACAGTTTCATTTAAAATGTGTTGAAATTGTAAAATTTTTTATTTAAAGCGTTAAAAATTGAATATTTTTATTTTTAATGGAAGAATCTCGAAATTTTATGATTTTAGATTAATAAATTTCGAAAATAGAACAATTTCAAAACTTTGAAAATTTAATAATTTTATATTAAAATTCGGAAAATTAGATCATTTAAAATTCAAAGGAATTGAAATGGTATTATTTGTACATGAAATCGTTCAAAATTGAATAATTGAAAATTGAAAGTATTTGAAATAAAAAAAAAATATTTTGAATTGTTAACGTTCCAAATCAAACAATTTGAAATTAGATAAAATTTTGAAAAAGGGATAATATCTCAAATAAAATAAAAAGAAATTGAAATTGTATCATTTTTGAGTAAAAGATTTTCAAGTTGAATAATTTGAAATAAAAAAATGTTAAGGCCATGTGACGAGTGGGTCACGTGACCGGCTTCCTACCTTACCGACACTTTTTTTATTTCTAAACTTATTTTTCTGGATGCTTTCTTAAACGCTTAGCGTGGGAGTGATAGTCAGAGCGTTGGAACGAGATAAGTATTCCTTATAAGGTATTTCAGACTGCTTGTTTCAAAATGGCCAATCCGAGCCAAACAGCAAAGCTGGGAGTTGATTTTGTTGTCTGGATGCTTTCTTAAAGGCTTAGCGTTGGACTGATAGTTGGAGCGTTGGAACGAGATAAGTATTCCTTATAAGGTGTTTCAGACTACTTGCCTTAGAATGGCTAATCCGAGCCAAACAGCAACGCTGGGAGTTGATTTTGTTATCTGGATGATTTCTTAAACTCTTACCTTTGGAGTGATAGTCGGAGCGCTGGAACGAGATAAGTATTCCTTGTAAGGAGTTTCAAACCACTTGTCTTCAAATGGCTCATCCGAGCTAAACAGCAACGCTGGGAGTTGATTTTGTTGTCTGGATGCTTTCCTAAATGCTTAGCGTTGGAGTGATGGTCGGAGCGTGTGGACGAGATAAGTATTCGTTATAAGGTGTTTTAGATTACTTCTTTTAAAATGGCTAATCCGAGCCAAACAGCAACGATGGGAGTTGATTTTGTTATCTGGATGCTTCCTTAAACGATTAGCGTTAGAGAGATAGTTGGAGCGTTGGGACGAGATAAGTATTTCTTGTAACGTGTTTCAGAATACTTGTCTTAAAATGGCCAATTCGAGCCAAACAGCATCGCTGGGAGTTGATTTTGTTGGCTCGATGCTTTCTCAAACGCTTAGCGTTGGAGTGATAGTCGGAGCGTTGAAACGAGATAAATATTCCTTATGAGGTGTTTCGGACCATTTGTCTTGAAATGGCTAATCGGAACCAAACAGCTACACTGGGAGTTGATTTTTTTGTCTTATTCTTTCTTAAACGCTTAGCGTTGGAGTTGAAGTCAGAGCGTTGAAATGAGATAAGTGTTCCGCATCAGGTGCTTTAGACTACTTGTCCTAAAATGGCGAATCCGGGCCAAACAGCAGCGCTAGGATTCGATTTTGTTATCTGGATGCTTTCTTAAACGCTTAGCGTTGTAGTGATAGTCGAAGCGTTGGAACGAGATAATTATTCCTTCTAAGGTTCAGACTACATGTCTTAAAATGGCTAATTGGAGCCCAACAGGAAGGCTGGGAGTTGATTTTGTTGTCTGGATGCTTTCTCAAACGCTTAGCGTTGGGGTGACGGTCGGAGCGTTGGGACGAGATGTGTATTCCTTATAAGGTGTTTTAGACTACTTGTCTTAAAATGGCTAATCCGAGACAAACAGCAACTCTGGGGGTTGATTTTGTTGTCTGGATGCTTTTTTAAACGCTTAGCGTTAAAGTGATAGTCCGAGAGTTGGAACGAGATAAGTATTGCTTATAAGGTCTTTCAGACTACTTGTCTTGAAATGGCCAATCCGAGCCAAACAGCAAAGCTGGGAGTTGATTTTGTTGTCTGGATGCTTTCTTAAACGCTTAGCGTAGGAGTGAGAGTCGGAGCGTTGGAACGAGATAAGTATTCCTTATAAGGTTCAGACTACTTGTCTTAAAATGGCTAATCGGAGCGCAACAGCAACGCTGGGAGTTGATTTTGTTGTCTGGATGCTTTCCTGAACGATTACATTTGGAATGATATTTGGAGCGTTGGAACGAGATAAGTATTCCTTATAAGGTGTTTCAAATCACTTGCCTTAAAATGGCCAATCCGAGTCAAACAGCAAACCAGGGAGTTAATTTTGTTGTCTGGATGCTTTCTCAAAGGCTTAGCGTTAGGGTGATAGTCGGAGCGTTCGAACGAGATAAGTATACCTTATAAGGTGTTTCAGATACTTGTTTCAAAATGGCTAATCCGAGTTTAACAGCAACGCTGGGATTTGTTTTTGTTGTCTGGAAGCTTTCTCAAACGCTTAGCGTTGGAGTGATAGTCAGAGCGTTGGAACGAGATAAGTGTTCCTTGTAAGGTATTTCAGAATACTTGTTCTAAAATGGCTAATCCAAGACAAACAGCAACGCTGGTAGTTGATTTTGTTTTCTGGATTCTTCCTTAAACGCTTAGCGTTGGAGTGATGATCGGAGCGTTGGGACGAGATAAGTATTACTTATAATGTGTTTTATACTGCTTGTTTCAAAATGGCTAATCCGAGCCAAACAGCAACGCTGGGATTTGTTTTTGTATTCTGGAAGCTTTCTCAAACGCTTAGCGTTGAAGTGATAGTCCAAGCGTTGGAACGAGATAAGTATTCCTCATAAGGTTCAGACAACTTGTCTTAAAATAGCAAATCCGGGCCAAACAGCAAAGCTGGGATTCGATTTTGTTATCTGGATGGTTCCTTAAACGCTTAGCGTTGGAGTGATAGTGGAGCGTTGGCGCGAGATAAGTATTCCTCGTAAGGTTTAGACTACTTGTCTTGAAATGGCTAATCGGAGCCAAACAGCAAGGCTGGGAGTTGATTTTGTTGTCTGGAAGCTTTCTCAAACGCTTAGCGTTGGAGTGATAGTCAGAGCTTTGGGACAAGATAAGTGTTCCGTATAAGGTCTTTCAGACTACTTGTCTTAAAATGGCCAATCCGAGCCAAACAGCAACGCTGGGAGTTGACTTTATTGTCTGGATGCTTTCTTAAACGCTTAGCGTTGAAGTTGAGGTCAGAGCGTTGAAACGAGATAAGTATTCCTTATAAAGTGTTTCAGACTACTTATCTCAAAGTGGCCAATCCGAGTCAAACAGGAAAGCTGGGAGTAGATTTTGTTGTCTGGATGCCTGCTTAAAGGCTTAGCGTTGGAGTGATAGTCGGAGCGTTGGAACGAGCTAAGTATTTCTTATTAGGTGTTCCAGATACTTGTCTTAAAATGGCTAATCCGAGCCAAACAGCAACGCTGGGAGTTGATTTTATTGTCTGGATGCTTTCTTAAACGCTTAGCGTTGGAGTTGTGGTCAGAGCGTTGGAACGAGATAAGTATTCCTTATAAAGTGTTTCATACTACTTGTCTTAAAATGGCTAATCCGAGCCAAACAGAAACGGTGGGAGCTGATTTTGTTGTCTGAATGCTTTCTTAAACGCTTAGCGTTCGAGATGAGGACAGAGAGTTGAAACGAGATAAGTAGTCCCTATAGGGTGTTTTAGACTAGTTGACTTAAAATGGCTAATTCGAGCCAAACGGCAACGCTAGGAGTTAATTTTTTTGTCTGGGTGCTTTCTCAAACGCTTAGCGTTGGAGTGATAGTTGGAGCGCGGGAACGACATAAGTATCCCTTATGAGGTGTTTCAGACTACTTGTCTCAAAATGGCCAATCCGAGCGAAACAGCAACGCTGGGAGTTGATTTTATTGTCTGGAAGCTTTCTTAAACGCTTAACGTTGGTGTGATAGTCGGATCGTTGGAACGATGTAAGTATTCCTTATCAGGTTTAGACTACTTGTCTTAAAATGGCTAATCAAAGCCCAACAGAAAAGCTGGGAGTTGATTTTGTTGTCTGGATGCTTTCTTAAACACTTAGCGTTGGAGTTAAGGTCAGAGCGTTGAAACGAGATAAGTATTCCTTATAAGGTGTTTTAGACTACTTAACTTAAAATGGCTAATCCGAGCCAAACAGCAACGCTGGGAGTTGATTTTGTTTTCTGGATGCTTTCTTAAACGCTTAACGTTGGAGTGAAGTCAGATCGTCGAAAAGAGATAAGTATTCCTTATAAGGTCCTTCAGACTACTTATCCTAAAATCGTAAACTGAGCCAAACAGCAATGCTGGGAGTTGACTTTGTTGTCTGGATGATTCCTTAAACGCTTAGCGTTGGAGTTGAAGTCACAGCGTTCAAACGAGATAAGTATTCCTTATAAGGTGTTCTAGACTTCTTGATTTAAAATGAATAATTCTGGCGAATCAGCAACGCTGGGAGTTGATTTTGTTGTCTGGATGCTTCCTTAAACGCTTACTGTTCGAGTGATAGTCAGCGCGTGGGAACGAGATTAGTATTCCCTATAAGGTGTTTCAGACTACTTGTCTTAGAATGGCTAATCCGAGCTAAACAGCAACGCTGAGAGTTGACTTCGTTGTCTGGATGCTTTCTTGAACGCTTAGCGTTGGAGTGAAAGTCGGAGCGTCGAAACGAGATAAGTATTCCTTATAAGGTGTTTCAGACTACTTGTCTTAGAATGGCTAATCCAAGCTAAACAGCAACGCTGGGAGTTGTTTTTGTTGTCTGGATGCTTTCTTAAATGCTTACTGTTCGAGTGATAGTCAGCGCGTCGGAACGAGATAGGTATTCCTTATAACGTGTTTCAGACTACTTGTCTTAAAATGGCTAATGCGAGCAAAAACAGCAAAGCTGGGAGTTGATTTTGTTGCCTGGATGCTTTCTTAAACGCTCACTGTTCGAGTGATAGTCATAGCGTTGGAACGAGATAAGTATTCCCTGTGAGGTGTTTCAGAGTACTTGTCTTAAAATGGCTAATACAGGCCAAACAGGAACGCTGGGAGTTGTTTTTGTTGTCTGGATACTTTCTCAAACGTTTAGCGTTGGAGTTGAAGTCAGAGCGTTGAACGAGATAATTATTCCTTACAAGGTGTTTCAGACTACTTATCCTAAAATGGCTAATCTGAACCAAACAGCAATGCTGGGAGTTGATTTTGTTGTCTGGATGCTTTCTTAAACGCTTAGCTTTGAAGTGAATATCCGAGCGCTGGAACGAGATAAGTATTCCTCATGAGGTGTTTTGGACTACTTGTCTCGAAATGACTACAACAAAAACAACTTCCAGCTATGCTGTTTGGCTCGGATAAGCCATTTTAAGACAAGTAGTCTGAAGCACCTCATAAGGAATACTCATGTTGTTCCAACTCTTTGGCTATCACTCCAACGCTAAGCGTTTAAGAAAGCATCCACACAACAAAATCAACTCCCAGCGATGCAGTTTGGCTCGGGTTAGCCATTTCAAGACAAGTAGTCTAAAACACCTTATAAGGAATACTCATCTCGTTCTGACGCTCCGACTATCACTCCACCGCTAAGTGTTTAAGAAAGTATCCAGACAACAAAATCAACACCCAGCGTTGCTGTTTTGCTCGGATTAGCCATTTTAAGACAAGTCGTCTGAAACACCTCATAAGGAATACTTATCTCGTTCCAACGCTCTGACTATTACTCTAACGGAAAGCGTTTAAGAAAGCATCCAGAGAACAAAATCAACTCCCAGCGTTGCTGGTTGGCGCGGCTTCGCCATTTTAAGACAATTATTCTGAAACACCTTATAAGGAATACGTGTCTCGTTCCAACGCTCTGACTATTACTCCAACGTTTAGCGTTTATGAAAGCATCCAGACAACAAAGTCAACTCCCAACGTTGCTGTTTGGCTCGGATTAGCCATTAAAGTAGTCTAAAACACCTTATAATGAATACCTATCTCGTTTCAACGCTCCAAATTTTGCTCCCAGACTAAGCGTTTAAGAAAGCATCCAGACAACAAAATCAACTCTCAGCGTTGCTGTTTCACTCGGATTAGCCATTGTAGGACACGTGGTCTGAAACTCTTTATCGGGAATCCTTACTTCATCTTAGCGCTCTATATTTAACTCCAACGCTAAGCGTTTACGGAAGCATTTATACAACAAAACCAACTCCCAGCGTTGCTGTTTGGCTAGTATTAGCCATTTTAGGACAAGTAGTCTGAAATACCTTATAAGGAATACTTATCTCGTTCCAACGCTTCGACTATCACTCCAAAGATAAGTGTTTGAGAAAGCATCCAGACAACAAACTCAACTCCAAGCGTTGCTGTTTCGCTCGGATTAGCCATTTTAAGACAAGTAGTCTGAAGGACCTTATAAGGAATACTTATCTCGTTCCTACGCTCTGTCTATTACTCCAACAGAAAGCGTTTAAGAAAGCATCCAGAAAACAAAATCAACTCCCAGCTTTGCTGCTTGGCTCGGATTAGCCATTTTAAGACATGTACTCTGAAACACCTCACGAGGAATACTTATCTCGTTCCCACGCTCCGCCTATAACTCCAACGCTAAGCGTTTAAGGAAGCATCCATACAACAAAACCAACTCCAACCGTTGCTGTTTGGCTCGGATTAGCCATTCTAGGGCAAGTAATCTGAAACACCTTATAAGGAATACTTATCTCATTTTAACGCTCTGAATATCATTTCAACGCTAAGCGTTTAAGAAAGCATCCAGACAAACAAATCAACTCCCGGCGTTGCTGTTCGGCTCGGATTAGCCATTACCGGACAAGTATTCTGAAACACCTTATAAGGAATACTTATCTCGTTCCAATTCTCTGAATATTACTCCAACGCTAAGCGTTTAAAAAAGTATCGAGACAACAAAATCAACTCCCAGCGTTGCTGTTTGTCTCGGATTAGCCATTTTGAGACAAGTGGTCTAAAACACTTTATCAGGAATGCTTACCTCGTTTCAGCGCTCTGACTATTACTTCAACGCAAAGCATGTAAGAAAGCATCCAGACAACAAAATCAAATCCCAGCGTTGCTGTTTGGCTCGGGTTAGGCATTTTAAGACAAGTACTCGGAAACACCTTATAAGGAATCCTCATCTCGTTCCAACGCTCCGAATATCACTCCAACGCTAAGCGTTTGAGAAAGTATCCACAGAATAAAATCAACTCTCAGCGTTGCTGTTTGGCTCAGATTAGCCATTTCAAAACAAGTGGTCTAAAACACTTTGTCAGGAATGCTTATCTCGTTTCAACACTCTGACTATTACTCCAACACAAAGCGTTTAAGAAAGCATCCAGACAGCACAATCAACTCCCAGCGTTGCTGTTTGGCTTGGATTAGCCATTTTAGGACAAGTAGCCTGGAACACCTCATAAGGAATACTCATGTCCTTCTAACGCTTCGAATATCACTCCAACGCTAAGCGTTTGAGAAAGCATCCAGACATCAAAATCAACTTCCAGCGTTGCTGTTTGGCCAGGATTAGCTATTTTAAGTCAAGTAGTCCAAAACACCTTATAAGGAATACTCCTCCCGTTCCAACGCTCTGACTATTATGCCAACGCAAAGCGTTTAAGAAAGCATCCAGAAAACAAAATCAAGTCACAGCGTTGCTGTTTGGCTCGGATTAGCCATTAAAGTGGCCTAAAACACCTTGTAATGAATACTTTTCTCGTTTCAACGCTCCAAATTTTTCTCCCACGCTAAGCGTTTAAGAAAGCATCCAGACAACAAAACCAACTCCCAGCGTTGCTGTTTGGCTCGGATTAGCCATTTTGAGAAAAGTAGTCTAAAACACCATATAAGGAATACTTATCTCGTTCCAACGCTCCGACTATCACTCCAACGCTTAGCGTTTAAGGAAGCATCCTGACAACAAAATCAACTTCAAGCGTTGCTGTTTGGCTCGTATTACTCATTTCAAGAGTAGTACTCTGAAACACCGTACAAGGAATACTCATCTCGTTGCAACGCTCCGCCTATCACTCCAACGCAAAGCGTTCGAGAAAGCATCCAGACAACAAAATCAACTCCCAGCGCTGCTGTTCGGCTCGGATCAGCCATTTTAGAACAAGTATTTTGAAACACCTCATAAGGAATACTTATCTCGTTCCAACGATCTGACTATTATTCCAACGCTAAACGTTTAAGAAATTATCCAGACAACAAAATCAACTCCCAGCGTTGCTGTTTGTCTCGGATTAGCCATTTTAAGACAAGTAGTCTGAAGCACCTTATAAGGAATGCTTATCTCGTTCCAACGCTTCGACTATCACTCCAAAGCTAAGCGTTTGAGAAAGCATCCAAACAACAAAATCAACTCCCAGCGTTGCTGTTTCGCTAGGATTAGCGTCAAGTAGTCAAAAACACCTTATGAGGAATACTTATCTCGCTCCAACGCTCAGACTATCACTTCAACGCTAAGCGTTTAAGGAAGCATCCAGACAACAAAATCAGCACTCAGCGTTGCTGTTTGGCTCAGATTATCCATTTTAGGACAAGTGGTCTGGAATACCTTATAAGGAATACTTTTCTCGTTCCAATGCTCTGACTATCACTCCAACGCTAAGCGTTTAAGAAAGCATCCAGAAAACAAAATAAACTCCCAGCGTTGCTGTTTGGCTCGGATTAGCCATTTTGAGATAAGTGTTCTGGAACACCTTATAAGGAATACTTATCTTGTTCCAACGCTTCGCCTATCGCTCCACCGCTAAGCGTTTAAGAAAGTATCCAGACAACAAAATCAACTTCCAGCGTTGCTGTTTGGCTCGGGTTCGCCATTTTAAGACAAGTAGTCTAAAAGACCTTATAAGGAATACCCATCTCGTTCTAACGCTCTGACTATCACTCCTACGCTAAGCGCTTAAGAAAGCATGCAGACAACAAAATCAACTCCCAGCGTTGCTGTTTGGCTGGGATTAGCGATTTTAAGTCAAGTAGTCTAATACACCTGATCAGGAATACTTATCTCGTACCAACGCTCTGACTATCACTCCTACGCTAATCGCTTAAGAAAGCATCCAGAAAACAAAATCAACTCCCAGCGTTGCTGTTTGGCTAGGATTAGGCATTATAAGTCAAGTAGTCAAAAACACCATATAAGCAATACTTATCTCGTTCCAACGCTCGGACTATCACTTCAACGCTAAGCGTTTAAGAGAGCATTCGGAGAACAAAATCAACTCCCGGCGTTGCTGTTCGGCTCGGATTAGCCATTACCGGACAATTATTCTGAAACACCTTATAAGGAATAATTATCTCGTTCCAATTCTCTGAAGAATACTCCAACGCTAAGCGTTTAAAAAAGTATCGAGACAACAAAATCAACTACCAGCGTTGCTGTTTGGCTCGGGATAGCCATTTTAAGACAAGTAGTCTAAAACACCTTATATGGTATAATTATCTTTTTTCAACGCTCCGACTAACATTCAAAAGCTAAGCATTTAAGAAAGCATCCAGACAACAAAATCAAATCCCAGCGTTGCTGTTTGGCTCGGATTAGGCATTTTAAGACAAGTACTCCGAAACACCTTATAAGGAATCCTCATCTCGTTTCAACGCTCCGAATATCACTCCAAAGCTAAGCGTTTGAGAAAGTATCCACAGAATAAAATCAACTCCCAGCGTTGCTGTTTGGCTCAGATTAGCCATTTCAAAACAAGTGGTCTAAAACACTTTATCCGAAATGCTTACCTCGTTTCAACACTCTGACTATTACTCCAACACAAAGCGTTTAAGAAAGCATCCAGAAAACAAAATCAACTCCCAGTGTTGCTGTTTGGCTCGGATTAGCCATTTTAGGACAAGTAGCCTGGAACACCTCATAAGGAATACTCATCTCGTTCTAACGCTTCGAATATCATTCCAACGCTAAGCGTTTGAGAAAGCATCCAGACAACAAAATCAACTTCCAGCGTTGCTGTTTGGCTCGGATTAGCCATTTTGAGACAAGTAGTCTGAAGCACCTCATAAGGAATGCTTATCTCGTTCCAACGCTTCGACTATCACTCCAAAGCTAAGTGTTTGAGAAAGCATCCAGTCAACAAAATCAACTCCCAGCGTTGCTGTTTCGCTAGGATTAGCGCCAAGTAGTCATAAACACCTTATGAGGAATAGTTATCTCGTTCCAACGCTCAGACTATCACTTCAACGCTAAGCGTTTAAGAAAGCATTCAGACAACAAAATAAACTCCCAGCGTTGCTGTTTGGCTCGGATTAGCCACTTTGAGACAAGTGGACTGAAACGCCTCATAAGAAATACTTATCTCGTTCCAACGCTTCGACTATCACTCCAACGCTGAGCGTTTGAGAAAGCATCCAGACAACAAAATCAACTCCAAGCGTTGCTGCTTGGCTCGGCTCAGCAATATTAAGACAAGTAGTCTGAGACACTTTATAAGAAATGCTTGTCTCGTTCCAACGCTCTAACTAATACTCCAACGCTAAGTGTTTAAGAAAGTATCCAGACGACAAAATCAACATCCAGCGTTGCTGTTTGGCTAGGATTAGCTATTTTAAGTCAAGTAGTCTAATACACCTGATCAGGAATACTTATCTTGTTCCAACGCTCTGACTATTACGCCAACGCAAAGAGTTTAAGAAAGCATACGGACAACAAAGTCAACTCACAGCGTTGCTGTTTGGCTCGGATTAGCCATTTTAGGACAAGTACTCTAAAACAACTTACAAGGAATACTTATCTCGTTCCGAAGCTTCGACCATTACTCCAACGCTAAGCGTTTGAGAAAGCATCCAGACAACAAAATCAACCCCCAGCGTTGCTGTTTGGCTCGGATGAGTCATTTTAATAAAAGTAGTCTGAAGCACGTTATACGGAATACTTATCTCGTTTCAACGCTCTGACTTCAACTCCAACGCTGAACGTTTGAAAAAGTATCCCGACAACAAAAATAACTCCCAGCGTTGCTGTTTCGCTCGGATTAGCAATTTCAAAAGATTGGTCTAAAACACTCTATCAGGAATACTTATCTCGTTCCAACGCTTTGACCATCAACCCAACGCTAAGCGTTTGAGAAAGCATCCAGACAACAAAATCAACCCCCAGCGTTGCTGTTTGTCTCGGATTAGCGATTTTGAGACAAATAGTCTGAAGCAACTTATAAGGAATGCTTATCTCGTTCCAACGCTTCGGCTATCACTCCAAAGCTAAGCGTTTGAGAATGTATCCAGTCAACAAAATCAACTCCCAGCGTTGCTGTTTCGCTAGGATTAGCGTCAAGTAGTCAAAAACACCTTATGAGCAATACTTATCTCGTTACAACGCTCAGACTATCACCTCAACGCTAAGCGTTTAAGAAAGCATCCAGACAACAAAATCAGCATTCAAGTTGCTGTTTGGCTCAGATTAGCCATTTTAGCACAAGTAGTCTGGAACACCTTATAAGGAATACTTATCAAGTTCCAATGCTCCGACTATCACTCGAACGCTAAGCGTTTAAGGAAGCATCCAGACAACAAAATCAACTTCCAGCGTTGCTGTTTGGCTGAGATTAGCCATTTTAGGACAAATATTCTGTAACACCTTATAAAGAATACTTATCTTGTTCCAACGCTTTTAATATTACTCCAACGCTAAAAGTTTAAGAAATTATCCAGACAACAAAATCAACTCCCAGTATTGCTGTTTGGCTCAGATTAGCCATTTTAGGACAAGTAGTCTGAAACACTTTATAAGAAATGCTTGTCTCGTTCCAACGCTCCAACTATTACTCCAACGCTAAGCGTTTCAGTAAGTATCCAGACAACAAAATCAACTCCCAGCGTTGCTGTTTGGCACGGATTAGCCATTTTATGACAAGTAGTCTAAAACACCTTATAAGGCACACTTATCTCGTTCCAACCCTCCGACTATCACCCCAACGATAAGCGTTTAAGATAGCAGCCAGACAACAAAATAAACTCCCAGCGTGGCAGTTTGGCTCCTTATCGCCATTTTGAGACAAGTTTTCGGAAGCGCCTTATAGGGAATACCTATCTTGTTCCAACGCTTCGACTATCACTCCAACGCTAAGCGTGTAAGAAAGCATACAGACAACCTAATCAACTTCCAGCTTTTTTGTTTGGCTGGGATTAGCCATTTTAGGACAAATATTCTGAAACACCTTATAAAGAATACTTATCTTGTTCCAACGCTTTGAATATTACTCCAACGCTAAGCGTTTAAGAAAGTACCAAGACAACAAAATCAACTCCCAGCGTTGCTGTTTGGCTGGGGTTAGCCATTTTAGGACCAATAGTCTAAAACACATTATAAGGAATACTCATCTTGTTAGAACGCTCCGAGTACCGCGCCAACGCTAAGCGTTTGAGAAAGCATCCAGACAACAAAATCAACCCCCAGCGTTGCTGTTTGGCTCGGATTAGTCATTTTAAGACAAGTAGTCTGAAGCACGTTATACGGAATACATATGTCGTTCTAATGCTCTTACTATCACTCCCACGCTAAGCGCTTAAGAAAGCATCCAGACAACAAAATCAACTCCCAGCGTTGCCGTTTGGCTCTGATAAGCCATTTCAGAATAAGTAGACTGAAACACCTTATAAGGAATACTTATCTGTTTCCAACGCTTCGACCATCACTCCAACGCTAAGCGTTTAAGAAAGCATCCAGACAACCAAATCAACACCCAGCGTTGCTGTTTGGCTCAGATTAGCCATTTTTGGACAAGTAGTCTGAAATACCTTATAGGGAATACTCATCTCGTTCCAACGCTCCGCCTATCACTCCAACGCAAAGCGTTTAAGAAAGCATCCAGACAGCAAAGTCAACTCCCAGCGTGGCTGTTTGGCTCGGATTAGCCATTTTAGAACAAGTATTTTGAAACAACTCATGAGGAATACTCATCTCGTTCCAACGATCTGACTAATACTCCAACGCTAAAAGTTTTAGAAATTATCCAGACAACAAAATCAACTCCCAGCGTTGCTGTTTGTCTCGGATTAGCCATTTTAGGACAAGTAGTCTGAAGCAACTTATGGGGAATGCTTATCTCGTTCAAACGCTTCGACTATCACTCCAACGCTAAGCGTGTAAGGAAGAATCCAGACAACAAAATCAACTCCCAGCTTTTTTGTTTGGCTGGAATTAGCCATTTTAGGACAAATATTCTGAAACACCTTATAAAGAATACTTATCTTGCTCCAACGCTTTGAATATTACTCCAACGCTAAGCGTTTAAGAAAGTAACAAGGCAACAAAATCAACTCCCAGCGTTGCTGTTTGGCTCGGGTTAGCCATTTTTGGACAAGTAGTCTAAAGCACATTATAAGGAATACTTATCTCGTTCGAACGCTCCGACTATCGCGCCAACGCTAAGCGGTTGAGAAAGCATCCAGGCAACAAAACCAACTCCAAGCGTTGCTGTTTCGCTTGGATCAGGAATTTTAAGACAAGTGGTCTGAAACACTTTATAAGGAATGCTTGTCTCGTTCCAACGCTCTAATTATTACTCCAACGCTCAGCGTTTAAGAAAGTATCCAGACAACAAAATCAACTCCCAGCGTTGCTGTTTGGCTCGGATTAGCCATTTGAAGACAAGTGGTCTGAAGCACCTTATAAGGAATAATTATCTAATTTCAACACTCCGACTATCACTCCAACGCTAAGCGTTTGGGAAAGCATCCAGACAACAAAATCAACTCCCAGCGTTGCTGTTTGGCTAGGATTAGCCATTATAAGTCAAGTAGTCTAAAACACCTTATAAGAAATACTTATTTCGTTCCAACGCTCTGACTATCACTTCAACGCTAAGCGTTTGAGAAAGCATCCAGACAACAAACTCACCACCCAGCGTTGCTGCTTGGCTAGTATTAGCCATTATAAGTCAAGTAGTCTAAAACACTTCATAAGGAATACTTATCTCGTTCCAACGCTCTGCCTATTACTCCAATGGAAAGCGATTAAGAAAGAATCCAGACAACAAAAGCAACTCCAAGCGTTGCTGTTTGGCTCTGATTAGCCATTCCAAGACTAGTAGTCTGAAGCATCTTATAAGAAATACTCATCTCGTACCAACGCTCTGACTATTAATCCAACGCTAAGCGTTTGAGAGAGAATCCAGACAACAAAATCAACTCCCAGCGTTGCTGGTTGGGTCGGATTAGCCATTTTGAGTCAAGTAGTCTAAAACACCTTATAAGGAATACTTATCTCGTTCTAACGCTCAGACTATCACTTCCACGCTAAGCGTTTAAGAAAGCATTCAGACAACAAAATCAGCTCCCAGCGTTGCTGTTTGGCTCGGATTAGCCATTTGTGGACATTTAGTCTGAAACTCCTTATGAGGAATACGTGTCTCCTTCCAACGCTCTGACTATTACTCCAGAGCTAAGAGTTTAAGAAAGTATCCTGGCAACAAAATCAACTCCCAGCGTTGGTGTTTGGCTCGGGTTGAAAATTTTAAGACAAGTAGTCTAAAACCGTTCTTTAAGGAATACGTATCTCGTTCAAACCCTCCGACTATCACCCCAACGCTAAGCGATTGAGACAGCATCCAGACAACAAAATCAACTCCTAGTGCTGCTTTTTGGCTAGGATTATCCATCTTAGGACAAATATTTTGAAACACCTTTTGGGGAATGCTTATCTCGTTCCAACGCCCTGACTATTTCTCCAACGCTAAGCGTTTAAGGAAGCATCCAGACAACAAAATCAACTCCCAGCGTTCCTGTTTGGCTCGGATTAGCCATTTTATGACAAGTAGTCAAAAACACCTTATAAGGCATACTTATCTCGTTCCAACGCTCCGAATATCACCCCAACTCTAAGCGTTTAAGATAGCAGCCTGACAACAAAATCAACCCCCAGCGTTGCTGTTTGGCTCCTTATTGCCATTTTGAGACAAGTATTCTGAAGCGCCTTATAGAAAATACTTATCTTGTTTCAACGCTTCGACTATCACTCCAACGCTAAGCGTGTAAGAAAGCATCCAGACAACAAAATCAACTCCCAGCTTTTTTGTTTGGCTGGGATTAGCCATTTCAGGACAAATATTCTCAAACACCTTATAAAGAATACTTATCTTGTTCCAACGCTTTGAATATTACTTCAAAGCTAAGCGTTTAAAAAAATATCAAGACAACAAAATCAACTCCCAGCGTTGCTGTTTGGCCCGGGTTAGCCATTTTAGGACAAGTAGTCTAAAACACATTATAAGAAATACTTATCTCGTTCGAACGCTCCGACTATCGCGCCAACGCTAAGCGTTTGAGAAAGCATCCAGGCAACAAAACCAACTCCAAGCGTTGCTGTTTGGCTCGGCTCAGGAATTTTAAGACAAGTGGTCTGAAACACTTTATAAGGAATGCTTGTCTCGTTTCAACGCTCTAATTATTACTCCAACGCTCAGCGTTTAAGAAAGTATCCAGACAACAAAATCAACTCCCAGCGTTGCTGAAATAGTTTATAAAAAGAATGTGAGTAGAGTGAATGACGCCTGAAACAAAGACCTTGGATACTAATGGGCCCAAGTGCGGAACCACACATTACAACTTTGTGAGGCTTTTCACGTGGGGTGATCGCTAGAGATGTTGATCAGCAACCTGGGTCCGAGCAGTGTTGCGGAACGAACGTGTCATTTAAATAAATAGAACAAGAATTCTAGATCAATCTAAAATATCCAACCGAGCAATTCACGCCTACCCCGAAAGGGAAATGGCTTAATGGTATAATAATAATAATAAAATTCAATTTAGTATTTAGAATGCCGTTTCTGGTAAGTTCATAACTAAAATTCGATTGTATTTATTAAAATAGATAAAGTTTTCATTTGGAAAAATTCTGACGTTTTCTAAATTTTCTTGAATATGGAAAATTAAATATTAATATGTGCTGAATTTAAAATTATTCGACTACAATACGTTACGAACTAAGAGCCTCATCACCCTGTCAAGAAACATATATCATCTAATTATCCGATATTCCGAATTTAAAAGCAGTTTAAGGTATTTAATCTGAAACAGAAATGTTTGTTGATTTAGAGTAAGCATAAATAAATAAAAAAATTTAATACACTATTTCTATGTCCGTTTCAGTAGCCTCACCCCACCTTGCCGTTTATTTAGGACATTTACTGAAACACATTCGATTGGGGACTAAATGCGTTCCACTGCACCACAGAGTAAAAATGTTACGCCAGAAAACTGTAGGAGTATTGCAAGTGTAAAGTGTAAGGGGGAAGGTGACACGCTAGCGCTCCATCGCATTACTGATAACAAGTATTGCACCAATATAAAAACGGCGTTATCGGCTGTGCAAAGTGAGGGGGGGGGGGCTGCTGTGATTTCTGAAAAAATCAACATTGCCGATTTTTTTGTGTGAATTTTTAGTTTCGATTGAGCTCTACCAAACCACAAAATAACAAATTTTGCTAAGGAAGATATTAAGTTCTACACACCTGAGGTAAGTGATAAGACGCCACAACTCAAATTCCCAATACTGAAGGAATTAAATCACGAATTAACGAGTCGATGCAATTTCAAATACATTCTATTGCAATAGTAATTAAAAAGTTTTTTTCAATATAACAGAAAACTGGATGATATATAAACTTCTAAGTTTTGAAAGAGTTGCGAAGGGCTTTGAATGCGCTCCATCGCATCACCAAAAAATTGAATTGCACTCGATTGCGAGTATCTGTACTACATGAGCCATTCCCCCAAACCAAATTAAAATATTGCTTTTTTTGAACCACCCCTATCTATATGCACATGAAAGCTTGAGCGTTTGAAGAAATTCGAGTTATGAGATTGCAGAATGATGTACTCCACGGCTAGGTTGTGTATTCACTGCGTTTGGCGTTATTAAGTAATGTCGATAGAGTGAAGTTTGACGCTGAGGATGATTGTGTACATTCGATCAAATGACACATCAAATGTCTACCATAAAACTCGACAGATGGAAAACTGACTGAACTCTGGAGATGGTTTTCTGCATATTTCCATTCTCCTGGCCAAACTTGCAGGGAAATTCGAGTACTTGTAATAAAGTTGATGAAGCCGAGGGTTATCACTGGTTATGATTAAATTCGTGCAATGATTCTGAGCCGACCTTAGTATAAGAAAAAATTTCACAGGCCCATACCCAGTGAAGTGGCGTCGTCTGGTATGGCGGTATACGTAATAATGCTAAAGGACTTAAATGATACTTTATTAGTGTGGAGGGCTCGTGTGTAAGCCTCTGCTTCAACAGGTTTTTTTAATAAAAGGAATAGTACAATAGGTTATACCGTTGTGCTACGAGACTAACATGAAGCAGCCTAAAAATTGAACAATAATAATATCAGCTGGCCAGTAAGAATATCTGCGACAAATGGTAAACAATAGGAGAGCATTAAGTGGAATACCACGATAAAAAAGGAATTGGTGCGTCTTCATTATGAAAGTGTGAAGTTTGAAACCAAAAGCAAAGGGATATAAATTCAAGACAAAGTTTGCTCCAAAATGTCCTCACGTAAGGGAAATTGCAGTAAGGAAACTTATCGCTAAGGTGCAGAACTTTAGAAATAATCTTCTTATCTCAGAAGACCGAACAATAGGGATTAAACGGCAGGCTGATTTGGCGTGGAAAAACGTTGATAATGAACATCAGTTGAAGGAAGCTGCATCACACGATGAAGCAGCGGTAATTGATGTTCTTGCTCAACCTGAAGATGATCAAGTACCACCACATTCTCCCGAGGCAGATGACCATGATTCCACCAGGGGCAGAAGCAGAAGTTCAGCAAACAAGAATGCACTTAAAATGCACATACAACATGAACAAAGATTTTATGCGCCTTTATTCTTTAGCAGAGAAATGTGGGCGGCAAAATGTGAGGAGAGAACATCATCAAATCTTGTAACTTAAGTACCCAGAGCTAGCTAAAAGAATAAATGAGCAGAATCTAGAAGACTAAAGACGCGCAATAGCTGGAAACAGATTGCTTTCAGCTCTCGAAATAGCTGTTATCAGAATGTAAGGGGAACAGCAGCATCCTATTAATGAACTCCCTCTGGAAGGTGTTGATAATAAAGACCTGATTAAAACTAAAGGCTAGGTGCTATCGATAATGAAGATCAAGTACCGTATCAACTAGAACCACATCCGGACATTAACTTTTCCACTGATGTAAACAGCGAAATTTCAGAAAAACTGCAGTACCTTGAAAGGAATTTTAGTCGTGATTTACTAGAGTTCAGAGACGTAGAACCAACACAAAGGCATTTTCTGCCAAAGATGTATATCACAAGGGATCTGCGTGCAGTAATATAACACATAAGAAACAAAGTTTTACCTATGCACTTGCACGCAACACTAACTGCTTTAGAAATGCAAATTCTTGTGTCTTATGCAGCTGTTAGAAGTTTGGCTGGCAGAACTAGGCCTATGCATGCAGTCAGTCTTCGCCCCAGGAATTGAACGAGGTCTACCATGGAAAATCAGGTTGGATATGGATGTCAGCGAAGTAAGGTACGATTCGGGCCGATTCACTATATGAAAAAGGAAATAGAACAAGAAACCTGATACACCATGTTACTAAAATCATCCTCCCACGGTACATCGAGGCATTGATACAAAGAATAATGGATAAGACTCCCAACGGCAGAAATTTGATGTTCGGACTGCTAGCCTGCGTCGGTACAAGAAAAGTAGTGCAAGAAGGCAGCAAAATTGGACCTTTTAGGCAGATGAAAGGATGTTCTACCGTGAACTGATTGTAAAGTAAAATAACTAGCAAGACACCGAAGTCCCTCATTTGGAAGACATGACTAACTACTGATCAGATGATTGAGGGAAAACGAACAGAAGCAATTTAGAGGATGCGAGGTTCCAACTAAAGAAAGCAAGAGCAAAAAATAATCTTTAAATGGAGCTCACTAACATGAAAGATTCATATATTTCAGAAGTTTTCGAAAGTGCAAGTAACTGGTCAGCTCCAGATCCGAACATTGTGCACAATTTATGGTACAAGCACCTGACGAGTTTGCATATTCTGCGTTGGCAAGGTGTTTTCAGACGATCATTTCTGCTGAAAGCCTGTATTAGGACAATTAATAAATGCCCTAGAACTATCCTTACAGATAAGGTATATACTAACTGCGTCGAGAATTACATGCTTACAGAAGAATAAAAAGGATGCTGTAAAAACTCGCGGGGCAGTAAAGATCCAGTCACCAAAGATGCTGTTGCCATGACGCAAGTTTGTAAATATCAAAGGAACTTGCACATGGCATACATTGACTACAAGCAAGCGATTCCTTCTGTACCACATGGCTATTTTCTTGAAGACTCAAAAATTTACAAAATCTGCCCGCTCATCAACGAATTTCTAAGTCGTGCGATGATACTTTGTGGTATAGGAATCAAGTATTTTGATCATGGACAACCTAGGATAACTAGATAAATAGGCATTACGACGGGTATCTTTCCAGAAGACTCCTTCAGTGCATTATGGTTCTGTTTAGCGTTAATCGCATTGAGCGAAACACTAAAAAGCATGCCTTATGGGTTCAGAAAACATGATAATGAGGATGGGAATCAACTGACTGATCTTTCATACATGGATGACCTGAGTACTGGGAGCAGTTCAGAAGGTGGTTTTATTAAGCACCTGTTTCATTGTAAGAAACTTCCTAGACCATCAGGAAGCAGACGACTAAAAGCCTAAGGAGTGGCAGATGCTAGTTCAAAGAAAGCATCCAGAGGCGACCAATGTCACCTTCAATGCTCACGACCGTTGTGTAAGCACAACAGCGGTAAAAGACGAATTCCAAACTACACCATGCTCCTAATTTCGTACCCACTACAACATCTTTGCAAAAGATTTCAAACATCATCTTAAATTAATTCATATTATCCTCATCTTATCAGGCACTTTAGTCCGTGACCGATGATAAAATACCAAGTTCACCCGAGAACAAGTTAAGATAAAAAATAAAATAACATACTCATGCGACGCGTAACTATGTAATCAGTTCATTTGAAAAGAAAAATTGTATTGAGGAAATCTTACATGATTTAAGAACCTAAGATTATGTTTTGGTGTTCTTAACGAAAATGGATCTTATTTTAAAAAAAAATCATCAAGTATTGAGAAAAGCTAACAAACTTTAAGACTTTATGGTTATGTTTAGGTTTTTCAGAGAACTGGATATTTAAAAAAAATTATGATGTAATGAGGAGACCAGACAAGTTTTAAGAATTGATGGTTATGCTTGAATTTTCTCGAAACAATTGGTTCATATTTTAAAAGAAAAATCATGCAATATTTTGGGGAAAGCTGACAAGTTTTAAGAATTTAAGACTAGGTTTGAGAGTTTCAACTGAAGCTAGTTTCTTGGTCAGCACAATTATTTTTCTTGTTTGTGTTACTGTTTAATTTTTTTAAGTAACAATACGTATCAGTTTTGTAACACTAAAATTGTTCTGCCGACCCATAAAGCAGCAGTGACATATTTTACAAACCCAAGTTGTTGGATGCTTTGTTTTTACTGAAAATGAGTATTTTTAAGGAAACCTGAGGATTTCTTTGGGAAAACAAGCAAGTAATTTTTACGTTTTTTCAGCGAAAATTGGTACTATTGAGAAAAAATGATCAGTTATTGGGTATAGTTAACACATTTCGAGAATTTACGTTTTTTTGTGTTTTTTCAAGAAAGATGGATATTTTAAAAAAAATCATGCAGTCTTCAGGAAAGCTGCCGATCTTTAAGAATTTTTTATTATATTTACGTTTTTTCAAAGAAAATGGTCATTTTTAGGAAGAAATCATCACTTCTTAAAGAAATCTAACAAGCTTTAACAACTTGAGGTTGTTTTAAGCTTTTACTAACGGAAATTGATGTTTTAAAAGAAAAATCATCAAGTACTGTAGAAATCTATAATAAGACTCAACAGTTTGAGGTAACTTTTACATTTTTTACCGAATATTGGTATTTAAAAATAAAGTTTAATTCTTTAATTCTTTTAGTTGTGAGTGTTGAAGGTTTTTGTGTTTTCTCAGTAGAAATGGATATTCCTATAGAAAAAGTTATTAAGAATTGAGAAAAGGTACAAGCATCAACAATTTGAGATTATGTTTTTTTTCTTTTAAGGGGAATAAATTCGTCTAAAAAATCAGAAAGTATTGGGAAAAGTTAACGATATTTAAGAATGTAAAGTAATGTGAGGTAATGGTTTTTAATTTTGAAATATTAATTTCCGTTGAAAAAAAACCTAACCTGAAATTGTGAAACCAATTTTCTCAAAATACTTGGTGATTTTTTTCTATTAAAATATCCTTCTCTGTGGACAAATCCCCAAATAGCCTAAAATTCACACAACTTTTCATAGCTTGTTTCAATAACAGATGATTTTTCTTTTGAAATGCCTACTTCCGTTTGTAAAACCTAAGCTTAACCTTAGATTCTTAACAACCTAAAGATTTATATAATACCTGTGATCAATTTTCATTAAAAATATCCATTGACGCTGAAAAAATCCAAAACTAACCTTGAAAATGGTTAGCACTTCTAACGAATTGACAGTAATTTTTCTTTCAAAATATTGATTGTCGTTTAGAAAGCCCAAAAGTAGCCTTAGATTCTCAAAACTTTCAAAATTCCTTTAATAGTTGATTATTTTTCTTTTAAAATATCCATTTCCGTTCAAAAGATTCAAACATGACCTTAAAATGATTTATGTTTTTTTTGTTGAAATACCCATTTCTATCGATAAAACTCACGTATAACCTTAAGTTCTTAAAACTTTTACGATTTCCTCAATATGTACTCATCTTTCTTTCCAAATATATTATTCTGTTAAAAACATTTAAACATAATTAAAAATTTTCAAAGCTTGGTAACAGGGATCCGACCGGCAGTCGGCCGGATAGCCCCAGTTCAAACCGGGCGCCGGTCGGTGATACTGGCCGGGATCCGACTAAAAACGTCACGGTCAACTGGTCAGATTCCGGCTTTCATACCGGCCGGGATCCGGTTGGATAACCCGGCCACAGAGCGGTTAAAAAATGTTGCTCCAGGCGATAAATTGGTAGCATGGTTCATCTTGTAAGGCGCATCGTAAAGAATAGTGGACTTTAAATGTAAAATCAAGTTAAAAAATTCTCGCCAGGAAATTAGAGTAGAGTTTCAATCACTAATGCTAGAATTACCTAGCAATCGTATTATTTTGGAAACCACGTGGTGATTTGAGGTTAGGAAGGAAGAAAGGAAAAAATAAACACACAACACTATACTTCAATGTAAAATAATTATCATTCGCGCAGAGTGGGGTTATCAAACTTATTACTGAAATAAGGTAGATTATAATAACGGATTTTATTTGCGAACTTCGAGGAGACGACGCGACATAAGTCCGACGTGCATTCTCGTTCGAGGTGTGAAATTGAAACTTGCAAGTGACTACACCGACACCAGGCGCAGAAAGCGTGAGACATGGCGGTAAATTTAAAAGTGTTCAGGCTAAAAATTGTCTGGAAATGGAGCAAATTGTAAAAATTGTAACAATTCTGTACGTACGTCTTTGATAATGTCACGGCTCTTAAAAAAAGTGTTATTTCTACAACAAAAAGAGTATCCTGATCAATGCCCGTTCAGCTCCGGGCCATGAAATCTAACCAGGGTTGGTCCAGCCAGTAGCTGCCCGGCTGCCGATTAGGTGATTCGCGATAAATGTAGTCCGGTCGGTTCCCGACCGATTCCTGATCGTCAAAACCCAACCAGGGGTAACCCGGCCAGGATCTGACCAGAAACCTTGTTGTAGTAGGGCCAACCGGGGCAAATACTGCACGGGTTGTTAGCTTTTCACAACAATTGACACTTTTTTTTTGGAACTTCGATTTCTGTTGAAAAAAAGCCTAAAGAGAACTTAAATTATTAAGGCTTCGGATTTCCTCAAGAATTGACCATTTATTTCTTTTTGAGACACCTTTTTCGTTAAAGAGAAAACATAACCACTAATTGTTAAAGCTTGTTATCGCTTTTTTAATACGTTATGATTTTTCCTTTAAAAATATTCTTTTGCGGAAGAGTTCTACCATAAAACCTCCTGACACTTTTTGATCTAGTTGAAATTCAAAGAACTGTAGGACTTAAAGATAAACAAAATTGTTCGAATTTAAAAATTTTGAGTCTTACACATCCGGAACTATAAAACTATACTGAATTTCCTCGGAACTATGAACAGGCCACTTTTGCATACATAGAGGAAAGTGTTCAGTTAGCCTAAGATTTTCCAAAACTGAGTTTTTGTCGCTTTAAGCGTCAATACTATTGATAATACCTGTCAAGAACTCTAGAATGAATTTAAATTTATTTCGTACTCATATCGGAGAAACTTAAATAAAGTTTGGGAGTAAATACAAATTGGGATAAAATGCGGATGAAATCGCATATATTCTGATTCGCGTATAACTTTAAAATATATAACTTGAAATTATAGATATATCATATGAATATTTTTACCAATAGAATTGATGATGATCACCAAGTATATGACAAAAGTATAAAAAATCTTCATGATTGATTTTATGAATTCGTTAATACTGATATCGCAATATTTCTATATTTTCATATTTTATCATTTGTTACAACGAAACTATTTCAAATTGGAAACTGGTAAAAAAGATAATTGCACGTTCCTATTGGCCTTCGGTTATTTTCACTTTTTTTTTTGTTGGATTTTTCAGAAAAGTGTCAATATAAAAAAAATTCTTCAAAAGAATTTGTCGCTAAAATTTAAAAAAATTAAATCTGATAAACACTTTTTCAGGAAGAACTACTGTGCCTTAGCAGAATAGCGGAATGAGAACTCACTAAAATTGTAAATTTGAAAAATATTATTATTGTACAAAAAATGCACATAGCCCTCATCCTGCTAATTTTGGATTTTCAATATTATTGACATATGAATAGAAAATAAAAATATTTGTCTATAACAATAAAAATTCATTACATAATACATACGTCAGCACATCGCTTACTCAACTTTCATAAATTATTGGTCGTAAAATGATCGATGAGGCATCATTTGAAAGATTATTTTATCCTCTGAAAATTACCCTGTATACATATGTACGCTGATTCTAAGTCGAAACGAACAATCTACGTGAGCGTCTAAAAAAAGGGTTTGCAATTTTTTAACTTGAAAATTTAGTTCAAAATTTTTTAAATTGCTGGTGTAGTAAAGAACATTTTAAATAACATCGAATTCCTCATTCGCGATTATCTATCTTGGAATTTGGTAGTTCGAGTTAGCAGGGGTTATCACTTATCTTAACATCTGTGTCGCACCAGCCTCTCAATTTGTACTTGTTCATTAATGAATTGGCGGAAAATTTTTACTTTCTGGTGCAATAAGGCGCATTTGGGATGCAATCGAACGGTTGCAGAAAAGTCGGAAAGCAATAGGAAATTGAAGGTGGGAAATTGGAGAACAGAAAGGATCAGAAACAACAAAAAAAGGACATAAATGTGTTGTTGTGTCGTCACAAAATCCGAGTTTGCAGACTTGCAGACTTACTGCACATGTTACTTACTGAAAATTTCTGCTGTGAACTTCCAACAGTAATGGAAGTTAATTACCAAAATGCAATATAACTTTGCAATAAATAATGTATTCTAATTTCATAATCACCGGTGGCGTCGCTTTACAGTTAAACGCGCGGACAACTTCACACTTTAAAATCCTCGTATTTGCAAGTTCAAAGAATTACTTTACAAATAGTATGATTTAACTTTACAATATCTCGATTGTAATTTTACATTGCATTTTTCATTGAAAAGTGTTGTAAAATAACAAACATTGTCAAGAGTGTTGCTTTCCGCATAGGGTCAATATCATCTCACATGCGGCAAGTCTCTCTGCGGCAAGTCACACTCGTGGCATGTCACATCTCCAGCATGTCACATATGTGACATGTCTCATATGCGGCATGTCTCATATGCGGAATGTCTCATCTATGGCATGTCACATTTGCGGCATGTCACATCTGCGGCATGTCTCATATGCGACAAGTCACAACTGCGACATCTCTACCTAGCGGCTTCTCTCCGGCGCGGCATTTCTCATGGTGAAATTGACATTTTTGCGGCATCTCTCACCAGTGGAAATTCTCCCAGTGGGATCTCTCCTTTCCAACAACAATTTTAAGTCCAAATAGAAATGGCAAAACTGCGGCGAGTCTCCCAGGACTTATTGTCTCTCCGGCGGCATCTCTCATCCGGCAAACATTTTCAAGTCCATATTAAAATGGCAAAACTGCAGCAAGCCTCACAGGACAAATTGTCACATCTGCAGCATCTCCTACCCGCGTAAAGTCTCCGCAGTGGCATCTGTCCCGAACAGCATCTCTTCCCCAAGAACATTTTCTAAGTAGTTGTAAAGATGGCAAAACTGCGGAAAGTCTCTTCAGCGGAATCTCTCCGCCAATAACATTTTATAAGTAGTTCTAAAGGTGGAAAAACGGCGGCAAGCCTCCCGAGCGGTATCTCTCCTTCAAGAACATTTTCTAAGTAGTTCTAAAGATGGCAAAAATTCGGCAAGTCTTCCGAACGGCATCTCTTCCCCAAGAACATTTTCTAAGTAGTTGTAAAGATGGCAAAACTTCGGCAAGTCTCCCGAGCGGCATCTCTCCCTGAAGAACATTTTCTATATAGTTATAAGGATGGCAAAGCGGCGGCAAGCCTCCCGAGCGGTATTTCTCCTTCAAGAACATTTTCTAAGTAGTACTAAAGATGGAAAAACTGCGGCAAGTCTCTGCAGCGGCATCTCTCTCCCAAACAAAAATTTCCTAAGTAGTTCTAAAGATCGCAAAACTGCGACAAGTCTCTCCAGCGGCATCTCTCCCCCAAAAACATTTTCTAAGTAGTTCTGAAGATGGCAAAACTGTAGCAAGTCTCTCCAGCGGCATCTCCCCCCCCCCTAAGAACATTTTTCAAGTATTTCTAAAGATGACATAACTGCGGCAAGTCTCTTCAGCCGCATCTCTGCTCCAAGAACATTTTCTAAGTAGTTCTAATGATGGAAAAACTGCGGCATGTCTGTCCAGCGGCATCTCTCCCTTAAGAACATTTTCTAAGTAGTTCTGAAGATGACAAAACGGCGGCAAGTCTCTCCATGGGCATCTATCACCCAAGAAAATGTTCTAAGTATCTGTAAAGATGAAAAAAATGCGGCAAGTCTTCCGAGCGGCATCTCTCCCCCAAGAACATTTTCTATATAGTTGTAAGGATGGCAAGACTGCGACAAGCCTCCCGAACGGCATCTCTCCTCCAAAAACATTTTCTAAGTAGTTCTAAAGATGGCAAAACTGCGGCAAATCTCTTCATCGGCATCTATCGCCCAAGGACAATTTCTTATTTCTAAAAATTTGAAAAAATGCGGCAAATCTTCCCAGATCTATTTACTATTTCATCTACACCATCCCTTTCCTATGATTTCAGGGTAAGTATTTATGTGAATGCATCAAATATTAGTTTCTAAAACTGGGAAAATATTAAAACCGCGCAAGCCCTCAATAGGTACAAAATATCCTAAAAATATTTTTCAATTCTGTAAAATTGAAGGAATAAATGTAAATGCTATAGTCTTCAGAAATCATATATTTACTTATTCGTATAGAAATTTTGTAGAAATCAGTAATAATAGAAAAAGAATCAGGGAAGGGGGATTTGACTGGTAAAAGTTTATGCGAAACATATCTCCTACTTTGTACATGGCGCTTTGTTTTATACCACATGAATTTCAAGGCTTTAACAGAAGGTTTAATGTTTCGTAAATTTTTTTCTTGAGAGTAAGGAAGTGGAAGTAAACTTATATTTTTATTCAAAGAACTTTATGGTTCATCATTATTCCTTAAAGCATACATCCAGACCAGAATGCTTCGAATGTCTATCTTATTTATTTTTCAGTAATAATAATTTAAAAATAAATCAAAATATAGAAATTTTGATTTTTCTTTTCTTCATATAGATTTCAATTTTCCACAAATTTGTGGATTGCAAAATTCAACTTTTTTTTAATTGGCTTGAAGCTTGGATTATAAACTCTGTTTTGATTATTCAATTTCATGGATTTGAGTATGAAGTGTTCAATATTAAGTTATTATATTACTTTCTGTTCATTAGGCCGCATTGTCCGGTTGTCCTCGTTCTTGGTGAAAGATGCTGCTGGAGAGAATACCGCAGTTTTGCCATCTTTAGAACTACTTAGAACATTTTCATGGAGGATAGATGTCGCTCGAGAGGCTTGCCGTAGTTTTGCCATCCTTACAACTATATAGAAAATGTTCTTGGGGGAGAGATGCCGCTGGGGAGACTTGCTTCAGTTCTGCCATCCTTACAACACTATAGAAAGTGTTCTTGGGGGAGAGATGCCGCTGGAGATACTTGCCGCAGTTTTGCCATCTGTAGAACTACTTAGCAAATGCTCTTGGAGGAGAGATGCCGCTCAGGAGGCTTGCCGCAGTTATGCCATCCTTACAACTATATAGAAAATTTTCTTGGGCGATAAATGCCGCTGGGGAGGCTTGCCGCAGTTTTGCCATCCTTACAACAATATAGAAGATGTTCTTGGGCGATAGATGACACTGGAGAGACTTGCTGCAGTTTTGGCATCGTTAGAACTACTCAGAAAATTTTCTTGGGCGATGGATGCTGCTGGAGAGACTTGCTGCAGTTTTGCCACCTTTGGCACTACTTAGACAATGTTCTCGTGGGAGAGATGCCACTCGGTAGACTTGCCGCATTTTTGCCATCTTTACAACTACTTAGAATTTTTTTTCGGGCGATAGATACTGCTTAAGAGACTTGCCGCGGGTGAGAGATGTCGCAGCTGTGACAAATAGTCCTGAAAGACTTGCCGCAGTTTTGCCACTTTGACGTGGTCTTGAACATTTTTTCCGGATGAGAGATGCCGCCGCAGAGACAATAAGTGCTGGGAGACTCGCCGCAGTTTTGTCATTTTTATTTGGACTTAACATTTTTTTTGGAAAGCAGATATGTCACTGGGAGACTTACCAGTGGTGAGAGATGCCGCGAAAATGTCAATTTCACTATGAGAAATGCCGCGCGGAAGAGAAGCCGCTAGGTAGAGATGCCGCAGATGAGACATGCTGCAGATGTGACATGCCGCTGGTGTGACATGCCGCAGATGTGACATGCCGCAGATGATACATGCCGCAGATTTGACATGCCGAAAATGAGACATGCCGCAGATGATACATGCCGCAGATCTGACATGCCGAAGATGTGACATGCCGCAGATGTGACATGCCGAAGATGAGACATCCCGCAGGTGATACATGCCGCAGGTATTACATGCCGCAGATCTGACATACCGAAAATGTGACATGCCGCAGGTGTGACATGCCGCAGATGTGACATGCCGAATATGAGACATGCCGCGGATGAGACATGCCGCGGATTTGACATGCCGCAGAGAGTCTTGCCGCATGTGAGATGATATGGACCCTCTGCATATGACACAGTTTTTTGCGACTTACTATATTAAATGTGACATGATCCGGACTAGTAATAAAATTATTGTGGTCTCGCACGTTGGAACACAAAATAAAATATTGAATAGAATTTGAAATCCCGTAATCATATTATTCTTATAATAAGATGCAAAAGACGTTATCCCATATCATAGAATATACAGCGTCATAGAATATTTCCTTTACTATGAGGATAAAAAAAGATCATACTTTTGATATATTACTGCGTAACATAAATTTAAGTATTTGATGGGAATCAAATACTTTGAAATAAACTAGAAAAAACTAGATTCGTTCCATTACAGATAAGAACTTTCTACCTTTTTTCTAACAATAAGGAAATAGGCACATCCAAAGTATACACAACTCTCCTAATGTGATCTTATTTCTTTTGACTAGCTTCAAAGAAGAACGGACATTGTTTTTTATAATGGGGAATATTAGTCCCTCACTCGTCATATTCGTCAGCTATCATTATCCAGCCACTAATTCCCTGTTGATAATTAAGTCCGCAGTCTTTTTTGCTGTCCCCGGTAATAAATAATAGTTCCTAACTAGCTGTCTCCTAAACGATTGGACGGCCTTGCTCCGGCGTAAAGGCCTTATTTAGTCGTCAGTTAAGTTTGTTTATGGAATAACAGGCTGATCGTGCATGATGCTAGATTTCGAAGAATGTGAATGTCTCGTCGGTGGTCAGTCTCTTATAGCGAATCGACTGGCCTACCGCACCGACTGGAAAGCCTCTCGCGGCCTCCTTATAAACAGGAACTCGTCGCCATAATCCTCGCGCGTTGGTATTTCATACAACTTCATATGCCGTAAAACGTCGATATCTATTGACATTTCATAAGGACATTACAGGCGGCGCCAATGGCGATCGATACACCACCTCAGGACCACACTGGTTTATCCTAATGATGTTGACTATTTTTGCATTAATACAAATGATATAAAATTTGAAAATATTCACTGCTTTCACATAAAAGTTCACATACAAAAATGTAATGGATCTGCATGTTTTTTGGTATGTACAATGTCTTCGAAGTAATTTCGACACAAATAAACTGAGTGTAAGAGAAGTTGCAGGTAAAGGGCCAGCCATAAACTACGTTACCAATTTTGGGCTATCATGAATAACAATTAATTAAAAATATCACAATATCAGACTCAGGCAGATGTCATCTTAAATTCAATATGAAGCGGTCTAAATTCCTAAGATTTACATTTGAAATATATTGTATTTTAAAAATAGGTGAATTTTAATCCTAGAAAAATGAAGTTTCAACCAAGCAGATTAATTTTTCACCAATAGACGAATTTTCAACTAAAAAAGGTAAGTTTTAAACCAAAAATGGAATACTTAAACATTCGGTTTAAAAATTGAATTTCCAAACAGAAAAAATCAAATTTTCAGCCATTCAACTAAATATGACGAATTTTTAATGGAATAGTCAGGGGAGAGTGGGGTATGGTTTCACGTTTTGAATGAAATGTCCTTTAAAGTATAATTTAAATGTGATTTTGATGTCTGTATTGTTTGGTGAGAAGCTCACATTAGCAGGTGATATATGTCATTACTTAAATCCGTTTTTTATTAACGTCATTATTTAATATTTAATTTATTCGTTTGTCTCGCATTTTTATCAGCGTACCCCATACCATGGGGTATGGTGTCCGTCATATTACTGCCAGTGTATTTCATGAATGTGAACGTTGTAGAATAAAAAGCGTACCATATAATAATTCTTGAAAGTATAATGTAACGAAAAAAATTACTCGAGACATAAGTGGACCTCTCTGAGATATTCTCGAAAATGTGAAAAGAGAAGGAATTCCTGAAATACTGTGGAGGTCTTGATTTGTTCTGAGTAAATTAATTAGAAAAATATTGGAACATTATTATAAAATTCAGTGAAAACCATTAAATTAATCCCTGAAACTTGTCAAAAAGTCCTAAAAATGCCATTATTTTTATAAGAAGAAAAAAAAGCTTTGAAACTTCCGTCAAACCATTAAAATCAATCGAGAATTCCCTATAATTAAAAAAGAATAACAATTTCAAATTCAAATCACTATAAATCAGTTAGAAAAATATTGGAACATTATTATAAAATTCAGAGAAAACCATTAAATTAATCCCTTTCTTAATTAATTAATTAATTAATTAATTCCATTCACAGTACTAAAATCAATTCCCAAATTTAAATTGGTATAATCTACTCATCTGGCAAAGTAGACTCCAAGATTTTCTATTTTCTTCCCGATTTTCAGGTTACACTGTTACAAATAATAATCAAACTTTAGCATTTTAAATTTTGTTTGTTTTTTTAGTGAGGAAAAATCCACATATTCGTTGAGGAAAATCATTTTCCCAAAAATTTGGGGAAATTTTCCTAAAAGTTCTTATAATTCATCAAAAAATTGGGTAAAATTCACTAAAATTTAGGAAATTATATATAATAAAATGTTTGGGGAAATTTCCCGAAAATCATGGCATTTTTATACAAAAGTATGGAAATATTCCCTACAATTTCGGGGATTAAATGATTTCTTCTGAATGTAGGGAATCGTTCCAAAAGTGATGTTCGATTTTCCACATAGATGAGTTAAATTTTCTAAAAATTCTTGAAGTATAACCTTATGTCCAGGAAGATATTTTGCTTCAAAATATTTGATAAAGTAGCACAATATTTCGAATAATTTTCCACATTTTTTGGAAAAAAGATTTATTAATGTTGTAGTCATCTTAAAGACTTATTTCCATCGTTCTCATAGAAGATTATAGACAATTGTAGATTTTTTAACAGTACAAAATAAGTTTTTGATTATGCAGTGAAGCGTAGTATACTAGTAGTATACTATGCACCACGATACAGTTCCTTGTAGAGTTCTGAGACGATTATATTACTTTGAAAATGGTAACGAGAATGAGAATATTACCGAGAATATAACCAGCAAATGAATTGTTTGAGAATTTATAAGAACGATCCAAAGTCAATATAACCTCAAATTTCAATTCAATTTTTAACAAATTGGCGTTAAATTGAAATTTAGATGGTTTGCAACACAAAATTTTTATATTTTAATAGTAAAAATTCTTCTATGTATTTTTTTATTCATAAATATATTCATATAAATGAATAACTTATATGTAACTATGTAAATAACGTTAACATGAACAATATTTTTCAAAATCATAAATTTTCAATTCTCTTAAAGTCTTTTAAATTCTCCTGAATTCTATCATATCCTCGGTTATATAACCCGAACTTAAATTTTTTTAAATTTAATAACTCTAGTTTCTTGCCGCTCTGATTTGGTAGTTCGGGAGAAAATCCGCTAGGGCGCGACGTGTCGCCTCTCGCAAACAGAAATGACGCGTCGAATGTTTAAGATAGCAGTTGACCACACAAGAAACTCCCGAAATTTTAAGCTATTACACAATAATATAGGGAATATTTCCCATCAAATTTTGGGAAAAATACACCAATTTTTGGTAAATATTACAATAAAGTTTAGGGACATTTCTGTAAATAGTGAGTATCAATATTCACAAAGTTTTACGTAATATAAGCTGAAGGAAAATTCACCAGTTTTTGGTTGATATTTCACACGAATTTTTGGTGAATTTTCTCTACTAAACTTTATGGCAAATTCCACAAAATGCGTGGAAATTAGCGTCAACAAATTAATATTTTGTTTTGTGAATCGCATTTGCATCAAAACGGTTTAAAAAGAAATAAAGAAATTCTTTATTTTGTGAATTTACAGTATATACGTATGTTTTCCCTTTCCTTATTCTTGTATGTCATTGTTTTTTTGGTCTTGCAGAAGCCTTGAATTGTTCAAATTTTAATGAAATCTAACGCCCACCTAGGAAGTGTCAGCTTTTGACCAACTAAAAAGAGTGGCCATGTGTAAAATTCAAAACTATTCGGAAATTAAAAATGGCGGTGATGTCCATTATCGCATAAATGGGATATTTTTAAATATTTTGAGAAAATAATTTAAAACTTAGTTGAAACACCTCTTTGTTATTAAAAATGAAATAGTGATATGTCAAATACAAAATTTTGTGAAATTATAAAATGGCAGCTCACAAAGTTTCGAAATTTCTAATTTTGTATCATTTTTAGAAAAAATTTGTTAAAATTGTTTAGCAAAGCAATTATATCAGTAGGAGTGAGCTAGTGATGCATGAATATTACAATGATGAAAAAAAAGTGGCTATAGAGAGCGCAATATTTAAACAACTGTCAAGAAAAATCCCAAACACTGTGGCTTTTTTAAAGAATTGTATGAGCCACCATTTTTATTTTTATTTGAATAATGTGTGTTTCATTTCACAAATTCATTTTTCGTTATTAGACTTGATTCTATCACGAAATATACCAATTTTGTCGAAAAAGTGTGAAAAAGCATTCTTTCTGACAATTCGCTTGTCAGTCATTCTTTATCATTCAGAATTTTAATATTTATGCATTGCTTGTTTACTCCTACTAATGCAATTGCTTTACTAACAAATTTTGACAAAATTTCTTTACAAATGACAAAAAATGCAAAACTTCTAAATATTACCCGATCGGGTTAAAAATTTTAGCGCAATTTTTGCATATGTAACCTCACGAAACTAGGAGGTGGGAACTCAGAATTTCAAAATTTTCTAAATGAGGACCACCCTTATATACAGAATCGAACCCCAGGTCAAAATTTCTATACTTTGCAGGGGCTTTTTGGTTGGGAAACCGCTTTTCTTCTTTATCTTTATGCGTGCAACCACAACAAATTTTTAGGCATACGTGGAATTTTAATTAACAAAAGTACTGATTAGTTCAGTTTGCGTACTGTGATATAAAAATCTAAAGCAAAGTCTAAAGCAAATAGTTGATGAAACTCTCATCAAATAATATTCCACTTATTCATGAACTTGCCAAATCATTATTTTTGTGAATAAAAGGTCCACGTATGTCTACAAAGTTTACGAAATGATAAAATACAGAAGCATTTTACATAAAAAAATGTATTTACCTCTAAAGTGCTACGTAGTTTACTCTCCTTTCTATAAAAAATTACATATTGTAATTTAAAACAATGCATAATAACAAATTCCGTTTTTAGCATATACTTAATTTCACTGTAGTTTACTATATTGGTTATATTTTATTATATATACATATATTCATTCTTAATTTATATATGTATATATTACTATATGGGTCAATATGGAACTTTCTGCTCCAGATAAATATCGATTTTGCATTTTCTGAAACGTTGAAACTTACATTTCTTTCGCATGGAGCAAAAGTTATTATAGAAAATATACTTCTTCTGTTATAAAAAAATAATTGTTGATATTGATTCATTACTTTTCAAAATATTGACAGTAAATTCATCATGTCAGTTTTTAAGGAAATTGTATAACCATTCAAATTTTGAAATAAATACTTGTCTATAAACGCTAGTTACTTTCATGTTGTTTTATTCATTTTTAAACTAACCTATATTTTTCGGCTGCAGTTGATCACAAATGTTTTCTGATTGTCATATATTAACTTAAGAGAGGTTATCCAGATAAAAAACAGAAGAAAAACATAGCAGTCGCTTTACTTTTTCAAGACTTAGAAGATCTTACCATGTTTTTCAAATTTACATCGTACACCGGTATTGTAAATATTCAAAAAATATTTTATTGAATAGAAAATATCATGATCAATTAGGTGAAAAGTATTTCCCAAAACTTTTATATTCAAAGAAATCTTAGTTAACCAGTTAGCACCTGAATCTCGAATCAAGCAGAAAATGCTGAATAACTTTCGCCCAATGAAGAAGATAACTGAAATTTAAAACCCACTGGTCGGTTTTTTGAAGGTATCGGGTTTACTTCCTAGAATTACCAAACCTTGGAAATCTATCTCGGAAAAGATGTATTTTGAACACCAAGACTATCAGGTTTACTTTTCAGAATGGCTAGACCGTCGCAAATTGGTTGAAGAATCTTAAATTTCTATCGTAAATACAACTTCATCGGGGAAGATGTGTTTTAAACACCTGGACTACCAGGCTTACTTCTTATAATGACCAGAATAATTTCAAAAATTTCTCAAAATTATCACGGTAACTTAATTTCAGTTCTGAATGCCCTACAGTTGTCCATTTTCAAAAAACATTTCTTTCTGCCAAATTCAAGTTCTGCAAATCGATAATCGATCTTTGATCGAGATTTACTGACATTTGCAAACAGACATCCACAACCTCAATACTCATATTAAATAAACTTAACTGAGTAAATAATTTTTTTTATATCTGATTAACAATTTAATTTCAAACGGTTTTTATTGATCGTCATTAATTTGAGAGGATTGAATGATTTCATAATCTGTTGAGTAGTTGAAATTTTATGATGGATTGTTTATCTCGAAATTTGAATCAAGTTGATCATGAATAGAGGTATAAAAACGTTGCATCATTTTGATCCATTTGCCGTATCAAATTGATACCTGGTAGTTTTGTGTGATAGTATAACAAGAAAACATGTCAATTATGGCAGCATGCAATAAAAGAATAAAGGAATCTCGTCCGTGATGGACATTTTTTTGGAATCGCTTGGAATGAACATTTTTTTAAAAAGCTGGTCAAGTGAAGGATGTTCTCAACTAGCATTCATTAAAGGTATTTTTATTGCAATTCGCTGGTAAAACCATTACAATTTTTCATACATATACTGAAATTAAAGAGATGAAGTTGTCTTTCAAAGAATATAATTGTCCCGCCATTAGTTACTTCCTCAAAATATGTTGGTATATGTCATACCAGCATTATTTGTTCACTATGAAAATTCCAAAAACTAAAAAATTCCAATCTTATTACAAATTTCCTAAATTGTAATCTGGAAATATGAATTGTTATTAGATGTTTAAATTTTACCACCAGTAATTTCATTTTGGAAGCTATTTTTTGCCTAGTTTATTGAGTCCATTAAAATAATGTTTATAAACTCTACCTCTGAATTCCTTATTGCGAAATCCTAAATCTTTGATAAATTGTAAACTCCCCCTCCACGCTAATAGGGCTATACATATCATTTGTATAGTTTCAAGATTTTTTTCGCTTATGTAATGTCCAACTGCTAAATTGCAATTAATGAATTCGTCCATGAATTAAGTTGAATGTATACAATTGAAGTGAATTGCAGGTATGAAATAGAACTGGTGCACTGTTCTATTCAAGGAGAATATTTCGAAAGTCCGTGCAGAAGTCTATTGGCGTCGATTGAAGATTTCCTATTCAAAGCGCATTTAGAGCAGTTTTTAATTAGCATACAAATTTGAAGAAATGTTTTAGATTTGTTGAAAACTTTATGTTTGGTAAAATAATTATAACTTTGACGACTTCAGTTTTTTATCTCGTGTCGTTGAGCTGAAAATTCCAACTGAGACTGTTATAAATCTCAATATTTCTGGAAGACTTGCGATATCTTTAGTGAGTTTTTAATCCGATAATTGTAAATAAATCTTGTAAACCCTGAATCTACTATTGATTCCAATTACGAATCGTCGTGTTAACATTTCCAATTCATTTCAATTAGATAATTTTTTGCTGGGCTACACAATTTAGCTCTTAAGGAATTATATAACCTTCAAAACACACGCCGTACACGATTTTGTTTTTATACCTTTTATAAACTATAAATTAATCGGCACATATTTTCTTAAAATGTGAGTCGATTTTTGTGTCGTTTTTAAAAAGCTTATCTCTATTATAAGGACATTACAATTCTCTGAATGCTGTAAGAAACTGATAACATTTATCGCGGTATTATTTGTTTTGCAAGCAGGCACATATATTAATAAAAAATTAGTTTTAAATGTCAAAAACTTCGGGCTACATTTCTACAATTAATTAGGATGAGAGTATACAAAATTATGTTTAATATGAAAAAATATTAATTCGATCAAGATGAAAAATATCATAATTAAACTATTATTTCGTCGTACATGATTAAAAAGATGTCACGTCAAGATTCCTTACCGAACAATATTGAAATTGTTAATTTTAAAATTAAGATAAAAAATGTCATTAGAGTTAGAAAGCACTTTTAAAAATAAGATTTTGAATGAATAATTTGAATTCAATTATTTTTCAACTAAAGAAGATATCTCTAGAGCTTAGTGGAAATATGTTCATTTATTTAGGATGCTATGCATGATAAGAATTAGAACGAGGTTATGAAAATAATCTTCTTATAATATTGAGGATTTGCGCGTGTATTATTTGTAATGCTATCACAGCAATTTATTTATTTTTTAAAATTATTTTCACATTTCCTCTAATATATACTACTGTTTACAATATAATATGCACTAGGGAAGTGTATACATTTATTAGAGGCATCTCTAATGCATGTACTGACTCAACTTACAGACAGTGTTTTTTAAATATCTTAAATTGTCATAAACAAATTAATAAATAATACTAGCATCTGCTGCGTTTTCGGTGTTTGAATACATTTGTATACTGATTTCATCGTTAGGTTACGTAACATGAACAATTAATCACAACCTACGACAAAACGACAGAAATCGTCATTGCTATCAATTGGTATGAAAATATTTACAACCAAATTTACTTATTTCGCGTTTTCGAACATAGACCATTTTTTCTGTGAAACATTTATTTTCCTCTGAAGCATAACATCTTCAAATCAAAAATTGCCAGTAAACAACATTTGTTATTCTTATCAACAATTGTTATAACAAATGCACTTTTTGTAAATACACAATTATTACCTTCTGCGGAGTCACTTCCTTCCATCTCAAGAATAATATTATTGACAAAGAATTGCCATTTGACAACATATAAAAATAATTATCATCGTATTTATTATTTTTAACATATAAGGTTCTTTTTTTGGCGAAATATAATTGTAAAGATAAGAATAAGTGATTCCGCCAGGATAAGTAACAGAAGTTTAAACTCTGAATTTGCTTATAAGAATTTTGGAAGGAATGATAATTATGTTGTTGAATGGCAATCCTTTGTGTTAGGTTATTATTCTTCAGATGAAAATAAATGACTCAACAGAAAATAAAATTTTGTTGTTGTTCAAAACTGCGATATAAGTGTATTTGTTTATAACAATTGTTATTGGAACACCCTCTATTGTATCAAGATATTATTTTCCAGATTAAAATGAATGATCCTGCAGTAGAGAGTTTTTTTAACACCTGTGTTGTTCAACACCTAGGTTGAAGTTATTTTATTGGACGATCTAAAAAATATGTAGCTTCAAATTCCAAGTTTTTGCCAGTGAAATCATTGTTTCGAAAACTTTTGTTCAACTCATCGCCAAATCTAATAGTTTGTTCCTAAAATGTTCTCAACTTTATAAAGTTGAGAATAAATCATACTCCTTAAATCTGGACGAAGGACACGAATGAATATTATACGTAATTGCTGAGGAATTATGAAAAATGTTTACTTATGGTATGGAAATTTCTGCGAATTCAAAGATACGAGGTTCGTCACGCTACTTAATTTCGTATCACCTGTAGAAGGCAAAACCTTTTTTAACTGAAATTGAGAAAGTTAAAAGAAATTTTATTACGGCGAAAATGTTCATATAAAAAAAAAGATTATGGTTACATTTTTGAAATATAAAATTTCACTAATAAATATTGTTGATCATTGCTCAATAATTACGCAATATTTATTCATGTTCTCGGTCCAGATTTCAAAAGTAAGATTTGCATTAAATTTTATGAATTTAACATATTTTCAGGAATAATTGTTAAAATAAGGCGATAAGCTAAGCGCGCGTTTTTCTTTCAAACTCGTAGATTTAATTCCATCCTAGATATCCTTAGAAATGAAGCATTTATTTTCTCACTTTACTAAAAATTAAAATTTTTCGGAAGTATTGATGATTTGATTGGAATAGGTACACCAATTCAGAATACAGAATTTTGTAACTGTTTCCTGTTATCCGATCCATAAACTCTGGTCTATGAAACGGATTGAACCCACTCCCTTATGCTCATCAAGTTTAATTTCATATACATATATTATTATTACATAGTTACTTATTAATAAAAATAAGACAAAGTATGGTAAAGTAACTCATAATATTTAAATTGTAAATCGTACAGCAACGCACACCATATCGGATCAAGAACTCGGTACACTTAAAGGGATGGTGGGACATAAGTTCGGCATAAAATAGACCAACTCTATCATTTTCTATCTTGGTTTACGGATTAGAGACATATCCATAAAAGCAGCAGTTTTCGTCTTCATCTCATTTAAAGTATGGAAATAAAAATTGATCCTATTCCATAATACTGTAAAAAATAAAGTGTCATTTAGACAAACAAAAAATCGATTTCGAAACTTACTGAAATAAAATTAAAGCTTAATTGGTTTATTTGTGATCAAAACATTGAAATCGATTTAACTGTTCTTTGTTTCGACATTTGTCATAACAGTAAACACAACTGAAGTTAAATATGAGTTTGTGAGAAAGCAATCCTAATCAAAATTGAAACTCTAGCTTTTTCTGCGTGAGAAAACGGAGAATTGTTACAAAGTGTCCATTCTAAGTTGATTTTGCTGAAGCAGAACTTACATGATTGAAAAAAAACATTCAAAATACTAATAAATTAATAATCTAGGCCCTACCGAGGTGCCACTATCGCTAGTTGAAACCTTTTTCTAAAAAATAATTCATGAACCAATCTGGTGAAAATTAATTTTTAAACAAAGGAGGTGTCCCACTTTGAATATGACTGTTGCTCCTCAGAATTGGCTAATAATTTATACATATTTTTAAAGGTCTTCAATAGCCTATCAATTAACCAAATATAGAATATAAGCCTCAAAAAGGGAATATATGTTCCTTGTAAGATTTAAAGACTGCTAAAAACTAAATGAAATTGCTGAATGAAACTTTTTTTTTCTAATTAGTGTAAACATTTGTTTTTCTTAAATGTACCACTTCTAAGTTTACTGTGGGAAAATTTAAGCATTGCTAGCCCACCGGAATTAGTGCTCAGCAAAAGTATTCAAACTTCGTTTGTAATGTTTCATAATTTTCAGCTATTTACGCAGTGTTTAAAAAGAAATATTGTTTAAAACTCATGAGTTTTAAATAATAAAACTCCTCTATTTCTTATTGTTGAATAATCTTGAATCTTTATAACTTTTAATCCTGTTACAAAGTATGTGATGATTAATTTACGATTCTGAAGAGTGAAGAAAGTTTTCGACGGAATGCTTCTTCAAGGTAGGATTTTTCAAGGAAAAAAAAAGATTTGTGATATACAAAAGTCGTACAAATTTGCGACGTACTTCAGACATGAACTGCAGTCTAATGAAAAATCATAATATTTAGTTGCTGAAAACATTTTTCACTGAGCAGTTTTCTCTATCTTTAGAGACAATGAAGTTCGCTATTACCTTCTAACCTCAGCTGCTGACTTTACTTTTTAAGTATAACAATATAATATTTTATAATTGAAGCTTCAAGGAAAAGAAGGAAGTGCATTTGAAATATTTCTTTCATTCCCTTTATCTTCCTTTAGTATGTGCATTTTTTAATTTTAATTTCAAGTGTATTTTTTACGTGTTGTTTCCCCTTCCGACATATTCTGCGAGAGATGAAAGACCGGCTAAACGTTTAAAAAATTCCAATCATTTTTGCGTTTAATGGATTAGACATTTAAGCCGTAGAAAAGTTCATTCGGTTGATTCATCCATCGCTTCCAACAATTTTGTTTTCATTTGAAGAAGCTTCACGTAGTTCAGTTTTTCAGGTTAATATTCAAACCAAGACACCATTCGAAACCAAATGAAGCAGGGTTTCAAAGGTTCCAAATTTCGATCTGCACTTCTTTTGTATTTTAGACATCAACCTCCCCCCCCTCACCCGGCACTAATCAGGAGAAGCCAAAAAAAAAAAATTTAACAATATCAATAACAGGCTTCACAGACCAAAAAGCTTTAAACACACGGGAAATAAGGAGTTTTTCCACAAAAATAAGGGAATAAATTCCTTCAAATAAAATTAATCTAGGTGCTATATTAAATTTAAATTAAAATGCTATAAATTGCTAACATTTGCAGTAAAAATATTATACTCTTAACAAAATAGATGCATTTTCAACCAAGTGGGTCAATTCACAGCTAAAAAGATGACTTTTCAACCAAGATTAATTTTCCACTTAAAAAAGTTAAATTTTGAACCAAATACATGAGTTTCCAACTAAAAAAAAATTCAACCAGAAATCAAAAAGTTAAATTTTCAATTAAAGAAGTTAATTTTCAACCAATGAAGTAACAAAATTAAAGATAAATCTTTAACTAAAAGTATTAATTTTTATCAAAGTAGTTGAATTCTCAACCGAAAAAGATAAACTTTCAAAGAAAAATGTTATAGTTGATGTTTTACCAAAAAATATTTTAATTTTACATCAATCACGATTGAATTCAACCACAAAAAGAATACCTTTTAAACCAACTAATTAAGTTCGTCAACAAAGAGATAAATTTTCAACTAAAATTATGAATCATCAAACCAAAAAATTAATTTTGCACAAAGTAGCTTAACTTTAAACGAAGTCTTTTTTGATTTCATGGGTTTGACCAGATAAAACGTATTAGATAATTTGATGCTAATTGTTTTTAGTCTACTAGTCTAAAATCAATATTTTTCTGGCTATTGTTTTTTTTTTCAGTTGTGAAAAAATTGCTCTCAAGCTCCGCTGGGATCCAAACCCAGGTCTTTCAAATTGTCGTTCTGATGCTCTTACGCAATAAACTACGCTGAGACGAGATTAATTTCTTCACAACCCCTACAAGTTGAATTCCGACGTAGTTTCTTATAATTTTCAAGTAAATGAGAGAAATTTTAAACTAAAAATGGAATAAGTTTTTCAAACACGAAAATTAATTTGTAACCAAATAGTTGAATCCTCAACCAAAAAAGATCTTTTTTCAAGGAAACAGTTTTGCATTTTGGACGAAAATAGATGAATTTTTTACCTAAAGAGTTGGATTTCCAAACAAGAAAGATTTTCCAATCCAGAAGTAAACAAGATATTAAACAAAATTTTGAATTTTCTAGACAATAGTTGAATTTTGAACCCAATAGGCCGAATTTTCAGCCAAAAAGGATAGGTTTTTTTATGAAATTGTTGACCCGATAAAAGTTTTGCAGATCGGCCTTCAAACCCGTTCTACCAAGCTTTTTTTAAAGAATTTAAAAGATTTGAAAGATTTTAAGGGATGTAAAGTATTGAAAAGAATTTCAGAAGCTTTCAAGAGAATTCATAGAATTTCTGAGGATATTAATTCTTCTAAGGAATGTTTCAAAATTTCAAATGTTTCAAGGTATTTTAAGAGAATTTAAAGATTTTTCGGCACATTGGAATAAAACCTCTTTAGATCCTCTTAAAATTTCCATGGTCAGAGTTTTTGAAGGTTTAATTGAGGGTCTATGGAGGTTCGAGAGCAACTAGAATAGTCCGATTGAGTTATCCTAGGGGGCAAACTTTATTATTTGACTTATATTTCGAAAAAGTCGAACTTTTCAAGAGAAGCCTTTTTTGGGTTACCCACAGATATGGGTAAAAATCAAAAAGTTGGAACTATTCGAATCTGAATTGAATGGAAAAAAAGTATATCAGATCAACATAAAACATATTTTTCTATTCATAATAATTATAATAAGTCTAAAAGCAACGATATGCGAAATTACGAAGTACGCTCATATTTTATAATTGTAATTTTTTGTATTTAATGATAATGTTTGGATATAAACTATTAATGATACTTTATAAGTCAAAATCACAATGAGATCTGATTCTCGAGGCTCAAAATACGAAAATTAGAAATTCATTATTATTATTATTTCCAATATAATTAACTAAGCAATAATAATTCCCCGAATAAAATTGTAATCTTATTGATTTTTTTTCGCCCCCCTAATTTGTAAATAATATTTACAGAAGCGGACTGAGATATAATTTTATTTCAAAGCTGTCAAGGGATTTCAAGAAATTTGAATTAAACAATCAAATTCAAAATGAGACAAAGTAAGAAGACTTCTCGGCAGTCAAAAGGATGACAAAAGATGTTCACAATGAGTGTAAATATACTAACCAATTTTGAGAACCCTTAAGATCAGCAACAAAATTAATTTCATGACAAAATAACTGAAATTAATAATAATCATATATATAATTTTATGTGGAAATGAGAGTGGACTATGTGGCATCGTAGAAGTAATATACATGTTTTTATAAAGAATTGATTTGTATTTCATAACTTTGAAAATTTTTTAGGCATACTGGGAACTTTTATTAATGAAAATAAAAATTTCTCCAAATTGAAAATTTCAGATCTGCAGCGTCATCTTTTGACCTAGAAAAACGTCTGGCAATTTATTTTCTAGTGTTTTTCAGTAAAAATAACTTTTCTTCACACAGCCATTATTTATTGAAACTAAACTAGAAGAGTATTGTATCATTTAGTATTGTAATTAATGATTTGAATATTTAATTTACTTCAAAGAAATCAAATATATTAATAGAATTAAACAACTGAATTTAAAATAAAAAGTCTATAGCATAACAACAATACGTGTAAATTATGGCTGAATTTTTTTTAGCAACCAGATAAAGTAAAGTATGTTATCAACCAGCAATAATCATAGGTATTGTTATTGGACTTTGCTGGTACAACCATGGCAATTTGTATACATATATTTAAATTGAAAGAATAAGTTGATTTTTGCAAAATATAATTTTCTCGCCATTATTTATTTCCTGAAAATATGTTTGCATGTCATAACAGCATTATTTGTTCACTATGGACATTCCAAAAACTAAGGAATATCTATAACTTTCTTGTTACACATCCCTTAAATTTTAATCTGGAAATTCAAATTGGTATTTGATGTTCAAATTTTGCCACTAGTAATTTAATTTTCAGAGGTATTTTTTGCCTAGTTCATTAAAATAAATCTTTTTGAGAAGTTTCGATGATAAATAATAACATTTTCTGACATAGAAAATTAAATGCTGGCATAAATTGCCAGGAGACAATGCTCGACCTATAAAAATTTGTCCATTGAAATAATTTGTATAAATCCTACCTCTGAATTCCTTATTGCGAAATCCTAAATCTTTGACCTTAATCTTGTAAGGTTACTGTTTCCAAGCTTATATTATTACTCATTAAGTTCTAAATTTATTATGTAGTATGAATTTACGACATTGTTTTTCACATGTTTTAAAGCTGAGAAAACCCTTAAAACAAATAGTTTGTATAAGTTTTTCTTTGTTGCCAATTTTTCTAAGACATTATCTTATTTTTACAACATTCAAAAAACTTTTAATATTTAATTTTTTTTTACAGGTGATCCTACAATGTCTTATTTTAACAGAATGATTTGTTTAAGGATTTTTTTGGGTATTCAATGCTTATTGCTAAATTTCAATTTAAAAATTCTTTCATGGAGAATAAAGTGTGATATCTGTTACTGCAGTAAAGTTTAGTTATGGAATAGAACTAATACACAGTTTCATTGAAGGGCAATATTTGGAAAGTCCATGGAGAAGTCTATATCAAGGTCAATTGAAGATTTTGTATAAAAAACGCATTTTCAACAGCTTTTAATTGGCAGTTATGTTACAATTTCAGAATTAACTTATTGTGCCCAGAAACAGCAGAATAGTGATGTTTTCATTATATTTCTTGAGGATTTAATTTTTCATGTAAATTTTGATTGAAAGTTTAAAGGAATTCTCAAATTCTTCCAAGAACTAAATGTTTAATAAAATAATTTTAACTTTGACAACTTCAGTCTTTCCTTTCGTGTCGTCGGGCTGAAAAATACCAAGTGAGACTTTGTCTTAAATTTCAATATTTCTCGAAGATTTGCGGTTACCATAGTGATTTTTTAGGCTGATAATTCTGAATAAACTTTGTGAACCCTGAACCCACTATCGATTTAAATTATTAATCGTCCTTTCAACATTTGCAATTTATTTTTATCAAACATTTTGTTTTCAGGGCTATGTAATTTAGCTCTCAAGGAAACATGTAACCTTCAAAGCGAATAAATATTATAAACGTGGTTGCTGAGTATTCATGAAAAATATTTACCCGTGATCTGGAAATTTTTGTGAAGTTAAAGATACAAGTTTCGTCACATGTCTTAATTTCTTATCATATAATCATTCTTTAACAAAATATATATTTGATCTTAATAATAAAGATGAAAATTAATTTTATTTGTTTGAATTTCGACCTGTAGAACAAAAACCTTTTTTGAATAATATTAAAATTATTACAAAAACGTTTCAAATACATAAATAATATTTCTGAAATACGAAATTTCACAAATAAATATTGTTAATGAGTACTCAGTAATCACGCAATATTTATTCATGTTCTTGGTCCAGATTTAAAGAGTAAGATGTGTATTTTAATATATGAATTTTGCTTTCGGTGCCACGCCCTAGCATATAAAAATTGTTTGCACACTTAACTTATATTAGATTACATCGTTAATGATAAAAACAAACTTTATAAGAATTAAAAGTTTGATTAGAATAGTTACAGTAATTCAAAATACAGAATTTTCTAATTATAATCTTTTTTGGTTGAAAATTCATCTTTTCATGTTTGAAATAAATTATTTTTAATTGAAAAGTTCACTATTATATGTTTGGTCCAGAATTCATCTCTTTTCATTAAAAATTCTACGATTTGGTCAAAAATTACCTTTTTTTTTGTTGAAAATTAGACTATTTTCTTAAAAAGTCATATTTTTGGTTAAAAATTCAACTATTTTGTCGAACATTCGTCTTTTTGGAAAGAAAAATCATCCTTTTGGATTGAAAATTCATCTTTTAGTATGAATTAGTTTTTTATTTGTTTAATTTGGTTGAAAATTCATCTTTTAGTATGAATTAATTTTCTGTTTAGTTATTTATTTGTTTAAGTTGGTTGAAAATTCAACTGTTTTTGGTTGAAGCTTAATCTTTTTGGTTTGAAAATTCGATCATTTGGTTGATGATTAATCTTCGTAGGTTTAACATTTATCTGTTTGGTTAAAAACTTAACTTTCTTGATGAAAATTACAATACTTTTCTTGAAAGTCAAACTGCTTGGTTATAAATGCAACTGTTTGGTTGAAAATTATTTCTTTCGGTTAAAAATTCATCTTTCTTCTTTTAAAATGAAATTGTTTGTTGAAAATTCATATAATGCAAAAAATTCATAAAATGCAATATATTTCGACTTGAAATCTTAGGAAAATGGTAACGACATTAATGTTATTTAAAGAAATTTATTGAGAAATCACCCTAATTCCTCTGTTTTGAGAGCATTTTGGACTGCGAAGTGTGAAATGACTTTTATTCTGCTTTTACAATCATTTACAATATATATTTTACCTTGGATTTCTAAAATGTCCAATTCTTTTCAAAATTTATATAATAAAGCGATTTGTACTGAATAATTATTCATATAAACGCTTAAAAGGCAACCGAGATAAATGTAATTTTTGACTGGGAAAACCGGGAAATAGCCTGGATTTTTTAGAGTAGCCACCCTGAAGAACATTTTATTAAATATTTGGAAATAAGATAAAAATTGAGTTAAAAAATGAGCAATCAAGCGCAAATATATAAACACACAAATTTTGAATAAATCAAATAAATTCTTAATATAATGTTGACCCTTCGGTCTTCTTCGGATCGATGGAAAAAGTTCTTTTCTATGTATTAATTTTTTTATAAATCAGAAAGCTAATCACTCGCTAATTAATTAGCGCTCAATATGCAATTCAAATAATTCAATCAGGAAATTAATAATAAATTAATCAAAGGAAATCAAAAATAGACTTACATCCGCTGATCTACTTCTCTGCTTCTGAAAAATAAAATACAAAATAACATTTGGTAATGTCAGAATGAGCAAGGTTATTTCATAATTATTTGGTTTGTTAAAATTTATTTTTTACCTTTGTACTGTTACGACGATACATCCGGAGTAGGGTGTCTCAAAATGCAATTGTTCCAAGAATCCGAGTCCCAAAAGATGACAAAAAAAATTTGAATCGAGATTACAAAATACTTTAGGGAAAAGTTTACAGTATGAATTAACTTGATTTGAAGTACAAATTTTTGGAAGTCAAAGAAATTATTTTTTAATTTATATGTACATTATTTTTATAAGTACACGCAAACGAATTTCGAATTCATATTTTGAAGATAAATGTTACATTTAAATTCAAATATATTTTTTGCATCCACGCGATGAACATCTGAAAATAAAGTTTTAAACAAAATTAATTAAATTAATCGAAATAATATTTCAATAATTATCAAGAAAAAGCTTTAAATCATTTTTCATTCATTCATTTTTCATTTTGAGCAAAATGGTTCAATGTTTAATCCAAGAGATGCATTTTTTATCCAAAAAGATTAATTTTCTACTAAGAAAGACGCATTTTTAACAAAATACATGAATTTTGAAAAAAATAGTGGAGTTTTCAACTCAAAAAGATAAATTTTGAACCAAAAATAGAATAATAAAATAATAATATACAATAATATACGAATTTTCAACAAACTAGTTGAATCCTCAGTAAAAAACGAGGTAAAAATAAATGTTCAAACCGAAAAAAAAATTTCAACAAAACAGTGGAATTTTCAACTCAAAAATATGAATTTTTAACAAAAAAAAAAGGTAATTTCCAACAGAGTTATTGCATTTTAATGAGAAAAAACGTATTTCTACTAAAATGATTGAATTTCCAACCCAAAAAAGACAAGTGTTTGACAAAATAAATGAATTTTCAACTAAAAAATTTCATTTTACATTTTCAGTCGAAAAATCTAATTTTCAACCCAAAAAAAAAAGGAATTTCCAAGCCAAATAGTTACATTTTCAACCAATAAAAATAAATTTTCCACCAAAAAATAAAAAAAACGAATTTTCAAGCAAAATGATGAATTTTTAACCAAATAGTTAAATTTTCAACCAACGATCTAAATGTTCATGCAAAAATGGAACAATTACATTTTCAGTTGAAACAATTTAATTTTCAACCACAAAAAAACGAATTTTGAACCAAAATAGTTCAATCTTCAACCAGAAAGATCAATTTTCTACCTAAAGATAAATATTCAACAAAATACATGGATATTCAATAAAAAAAAGATCATTTTTCTGCCTAAGATAGAATAGTTAAGTTTCCAGTCAAAGAAATTAATTTTCACTAACAAAAAGATGAATTTTCAACAAAATAAATAAATTTTCAACTAAAAAATGTAAAATTTGTAACTAAAAAAAGAATAGTTAAATTTTCATTAAAAAAAAATTAATTTTCAACCGAATAAAATGTATTTTTAACAAAATAGTTAAATTTTCAACAAAACAGATGAAATTTCATTCAATAAGATTACTTTTCTAACGAAAAGACGAATTTTCAACCAAATAAAATGTATTTTTTACGAAATAGTCCAATTTTCAAACAAACAGAGGAATTTCCATCTAATAAGATTACTCTTTTTAACAAAAAGACGAATGTTTAACAAAATAAAATGTATTTTTAACAAAATAGTTAAATTTTCAACCAAAAAGATGAAATTTCATCTAATAAGATTACTTTTCTAAGAAAAAGACGAAGTTTAAACAAAATAAATTAATTTTCAACGAGATAGTTGCATTTCCAACTGAAAAATGTAAAATTTTTAACTAAACAAAGAATAGTTAAATTTTCATTAAAAAAATTAATTTTCAACCGAATAAAATGTAATTTTAACAAAATAGTTAAATTGTCAACCAAACAGATGAAATTTCATCTAATAAGATTACTTTTCTAACAAAAAGACAAATGTTCAACCAAATGAAATGTATTTTTAACGAAATAATTCAATTTTCAACCAAACAGAGGAAATTTCATCTAATAAGATTCCTTTTTCAACAAAAAGACGAATGTTTAACAAAATAAAATGTATTTTTAACAAAATAGTTAAATTTTTAACCAAAAAGATGAAATTTCATATAATAAGATTACTTTTCTAACAAAAAGACGAAGTTTAAACAAAATAAATTAATTTTCAACCAAATAGTTGCATTTTCAACTAAAAAATAAAAATTTTCAACTTAGAATAATTAAATTTTCATATGAAAAAAATTGATTTCCAACCAAATAGAATGTATTTTTAACAAAATATTAAACTTTACAGCCAAACATTTTTCATGCAATTCAATCTTAATTTTGTAATAAAACTTATTTGTTGTCATAGGGAATTACAAATTTTTCCAGAAATAAAAACAAAATCATAACTCTATTTCAGGACTTTTATAATATGTATAAAAAGTAAAACCTTGAAGGAATATTTGCTTCAAAAGGTATGATTAAAAGTAATTGAAAGCAAAGATAAGTATTTTGATTAAAAAAGATATAAGAAATTTTGCGAGTGTTTAATATGAATTTTCTTGAACATGTGATTAGACAAATTTACCTATCAATCTATTTCTTCTTATTGGCAATAAAACACAATAAGAATCTTAGAAAAAAAAAACAGACTAAAACTCAAAATCACGCCAGAACAAGATTTTATAACTCTTTTGTATCGGATCCTCGAAATGCTCTGAATCAATAAAAAATGTCAAACCTAACCTATGAATACAACTTGCAAAATTTATTAATTACTTTTTCACTAACGACTTACCACTTTCAAAAAGTCAAAGATGCACTTCCAGAGCCGGTGAAAACGAAGAAACATCTACAAAATCCTCCGTTGAAAGCATCGAAAATCAGCACTTACAACCGTTTCCCGCTCGAATGATACAAAAATTTATTTGAAACCATTAAACACACAATTCCCAAAAAATAGTTTGTAATCATTCCACTTATAAATATGCCCTTTTTGAAAAGAAATGTCACGATTTTTAAAATGAAAACACCCCGAAATCCATTATTGTCATCATAGAAAAAACCGTTAGCACTTAGAGGTCGCCATTGTTTACATTCTGAATTGAACACGAACATTTTCCAAAACAGAATCGTGGAAAATAGGAAATTAAATACTCTCTGATTTTACAAAATTATTGGAAAACTATAATTACTACTAATTATAATGTTATAATTCAACCCGATTTAGACAAAAATCAGTGAAAATCATTTAATTTCGCATAAAAATCCCCGAGCTCGATGCGACGAATTCAAGACTTTTTCACAACTGGCATGAACTTGTCCTGAAAACAGTGCTGCCAATAGAAAAACAGTAAATAATAAATTATAACACATTCAAAGTATCGATTTTAAGTTCATATCCCAATTTTTAAATTACTATTATTTTAATTTTTCGAATTGTTTATTCTCCTCCAATAGTTAATTAATTAACATTAAAACTAACAAAACTTGAAAAGCAGTGTTTTAAGTTGGCGGGCAAATTCAAATTTAATTTAAAAATAGTATCCGTTGCTAACTGATGATTTTTAGACACGCTTTCTTAAGTATTTAAAAAATATCTTTCTTTAATTTTAAGTAATTTCGGTATTCTAAAATAAAATCACGTTCTCAAGCCCTGTAGGTGTAATTTTCGAAAATAAAATGAAACAATCAGTAAAGAAGCAATGTTTAATTCCTTTGAAAAAAGCCAAGAAATATTTCGATTTTTAATTTTCTGTTGAATACTCAACTAAAGGAGAATTGAATCAGATTTTTTGAAATTTTAATTTCTGAACGCTTTTGTTATAAGATTAATTAAGTTTGTTACGTTCACAGATTTCGGGTTTAAATTTTTTTAATTTTAAGAGCTTCCAGGGTTGATACAAAATCCAAATTTCGAAATTACTTGACTTTCCGTGACCACTATAAATTTTTTTTCAGGTTTAAAAAAGAGAAAAACAAGAAAGATGAATTTTTAATGAAATACATTAATTTTGAAGCAAATAGTTGGGTTTTCAACTTAAAAGGATAAATTTTGAACCAAAAGTTGAATAATTAAATATTCAGTTAAAACAATTAATTTTCAACCAAAAAAGGCTAATTTTCAAACCAATAAGAGGAATTTTCAACAAAAGAGTTAAATTTTAAACCAAAACTTTTCAGTCAACAAAGGAAAAAAAAAATTTCGATCTATACACATTTTCTTGAAAACAGTTAAGTTTTCAACTCAAAAATACGCATTTTCAACATCAAATTTTCTATCATAATAATTTAATTCTCATCCCAATAAAGACGAGTTTTAAACAAAATAAATGAATTTTCAACTAAAAGAGGTAAATTTTCAAGCAAAAATAAAATAGATACATTTTCGGTTGAAAAACTTAATTTTCAACTAAAAAAAAACGAATTTTCAAGCCAAACACTTAAATTTTTAATCAATAAGGATAAATTTTTAAGCAGAAAAAGAAAGAAAGAAGAATTTTCAAGAAAATAGTGAAATCTTCAACCAAAAAAATGAATTTTTGACCAATTAGTGGAATTTTCAACCAAAACGCTCAATTTTCTACTCAAAGGCAAATTTTCAACAAAATATATGAATTTTCAACTAAAAAATATAAATTTTCTACAAAAAATAGAACAGTTAAGTTTCCAATCTATGAAATTAATTTCCAACCAAAAAGATAAAATTTCATCTCAGATTGATTTTCTAACAAAAAGACGAATTTTCAACCAAACAGTGGAATTTTCAACCACTTAGTTGAATTTTCAGCTAAAAAAATTAAATGTTCAACTTAAAATACAATAATTAAATTTTTAGCTAAAAAATGAATTTTCAATCAAAAAAATGCGTTTTTATCAAAATAGTTGAATTTTCAACCAAGGTTATTAAATTTGTACCAAAAAGTCAAATTTTCAACAACAAAAAAACGAATTTGCAACCAAATACATAGTTGAATTCTCAACCACTTAGTTGAATTTTCAACTAAAAAATGTAATGTTCAACTTAAAATAAAATAATTAAATTTTTAGCTAAAAAAATAATTTTCAAACAAATAAATGTATTTTTATCAAAATAGTTGAATTTTCAACCAAGATTATTAAATTTCTACCAAAGTCAAATTGTCAACAAAAAAAGACGAATTTGCAACAAAATAGTTGAATTTTCAACTAAAAAAATTAAATTTTCAACTTAAAATCAAATAATTAAATTTTTAGCTAAGAAATTAATTTTCAACTAACTAAAGTGCATTTTTATCAAAACAGTTGAATTTTCAACTAAATAAAATGTATTTTTATCAAAATAGTTAAATTTTCAACCAAGACTATTAAATTTCTACCAAAAAGTCAAATTTTCAACCAAAAAAGACGAATTTGCAACAAAATAGTTGAATTTTCAACTAAAAAAATTAAATGTTCGACTCCAAATAAAATAATTAAATTTTTAGCTAAGAAATTAATTTTCAACCAAATAAAATTTATTTTTATAAAAATAGTTGAATTTTCAACCAAGACTATTAAATTTCTACCAAAGTCAAATTTTCAACCACTTACTTGAATTTTCAACTGAAAAATTAAATGTTCAACTTAAAATAAAATAATTAAATTTTTAGTTAAAAAATTAATTTTCAGCCAAATAAAATGTATTTTTATCAAAATAGTTGAATTTTTAACCAATCCTATTAAATTTCTGCCAAAGTCAAATTTTAAACCAAAAAAGACGAATTTGCAACAAAATAGTTGAATTTTCAACTTAAAATAAAATAATTAAATTTTTAGCTAAGAAGTTAATTTTCAACCAACTAAAGTGCATTTTTATCAGAATAGTTGAATTTTCATCCAAGATTATTAAATTTCTACCAAAGTCAAATTTTGAACCAAAAAAGATGCATTTGCAACCAAACAAATAGTTGAATTTTCAACCACTTGGTTGAATTTTCAACTTAAAATAAAATAATTAAATTTTTTGCTTAAAAATTAATTTTCAACCAAATAAAATGTATTTTTATCAAAATAGTTGAATTTTCAACCAAATAGTGGAATTTTCAACCACTTAGTTGAATTTTCAACTAAAAAAATTAAATGTTCAACTTAAAATAAAATAATTAAATTTTTAGCTAAAAAATTAATTTTCAACCAAATAAAACGTATTTTCAACCAAATAAAACTTATTTTCATCAAAATAGTTGAATTTTCAACCAAGATTATTAAATTTCTACCAAAAAGTAAAATTTGCACCAAAAAAAAGAGACGAATTTGCAACCATATAGTTGAATTTTGAACCACTTAGTTGAAGTTTCAACTAAAAAATGTAAATGTTCAACTTCAAATAAAATAATTAAATTTATAGCTAAAAAATTAATTTTCCACCAAATAAAATTTATTGTTATCAAAATAGTTGAATTTTCAACCAAAATTATTAAATTTCTACCAAAAAGTCAAATTTTCAACCAAAAATGACGAATTTGCAACCGAAAAAGACGACTTTTCAACAAAATAATCGAACCCTGAACCAAAACAGATTATATTTCAAACAAACATTTTCATTTGAGCCCAAAGAGGTAAAATTTCTAAGATAAACGATTAATTTTTAAACCAATAAAGGTTTTTCAGTCAACAACGAAAAAAAATTGCATCCAAAATGTTGAATTTTAAGCCAAAAAGACGAAATTTCTACAAAACAATTGGATTTTTCAAACGTAAACATGACTTTTCAACAAACAAAAAAATGTTTAATAAAAGTTTAATTTTCCATGAAAACGGATGATTTTTCAATAAAATTACTGAATTTTCAACAAAATAATAACATTTTTAACAAGATGAATTCTCAAGAAAATCCAAGTATCTTCTATTCTCGAAATTTTTGATTAGTCTATAGCCGTTTACAAGTTACCTAATTTTTTGGGGTGACTAGACACAGCCAAAATATTATACTTGTTATTAACACATTTTCTATCCTAAATATAATTTTTTTAATGTTCGACATTTATTTAATTAAGAGAATTGATATATACTTTTATATTCGAAAATGGAATTTCTGAATACTGTTCTTTTTGTTTATAAGTACACGATTTTATGCAAATATTAACAATATATTGAAGAATTCTTAAATTTCCTAAATAGTTAAATAAAAAATGATTTAATGATTAAAACAAGAACACATCTCATTGGTTGACATTCTAACAGGAAAAGGTATTTGAGAAAATAAAAACAGCGCAATTTCTGTCACATACATATATGTATTACATTTTTATTCTACATGATAAATGCTATATGTATAAAGAAAGAAAGAAAGAATCGAAGGGGAAAAAATACAAATGCTAAAATTGAATGATAATCATAAACTGTAATGTATGATTGAATAAGCATTAAGCAGTGGAGCAAGGTGATTAATTATATAAGCCAATAAGTAACCAAATTTCAAATTCCCATTGAAGAAGGGCCTTTCCTTTTCATATTTAATTCTGCTAATTTTTGGTCTAATTCGAGCTCGTAGAAATAACGAAATGTAAATACATGACTGGCAATACCATTAATTAAATATAAAAAAAACCTCATTTGGCTTTTCGTTTTCGAGTTTAAAAACATGATTTAAACTCCAATCGAAAGAAAAATTTCCCAATTGTAAAAAAAAATTGGATGGTTCGCACCAGAAATTCCAGAAAACTTGTTTTCAAAAAAGCTATCGTTAATCGTTTAGTCAAGGTGAAGGCAGCAAGTCTATCGTTTGTGACGTTTTAGATTTATAATGAAGCATCAGAGTGCAGATCCATTGCCGAAACTAAAATCTTATCATAATTTATCACCGATACCCGAAAGTATGTCTAATTAATATTAACAATTTGTATTAGTGTACATTAAAAATCATGAATATAGTCAGAAGTATCATACATTTTTCACACCAAACTGTTTACAATTAACGTTCCAACGTGAAAGATGTTGGGGGTGTTAGTATTTTATATATTTTTTTAGTCATCTGCACCTCCTTAAATTTACAAGGGGGATGTAGAAAACGATTTTATATTACAGATTCGAGTCATGCTCTTCTACCCAAGCGAAAGAAAGCGAAAACAGAGAATTTAATATACGTCCGACGATCGCGAAGATCTTATTGTAAACATGAATAAATGTCACCACCCACTGCAAGTACATCTTTTTTGTTCTCTTTAATCACAGTACCACTTACATACTCACTGTAGGTTATGATTTAAACACATTTCGTGCCTCTAAACAATCGCAATTTCCGCCGCGCGATGGAGAATGTAGGTTTTCGATTTCTTTAAACATAAAATATAATTTACAATAAAAATATGTACCTACAATATAATATACAATTGATGGAGAAGATACGATATTCAAGTCAATTACTTGACACTCATTGTGTTTCTATCATCGCCTACATCTTGAATCGCAAAGCTTTCTTTTCTTCTTTTTTACTTTTCGCGATAATAAAGCAACTGAACGATAATGGAAGACTACATAAGTGACCAAGTACTTCAAAAGCGTCCACAGGGGCAATGCGAGTATGAAAAATGCGCGTCTCTCAAAGCAGAGTATTGTACAAAAAAAAGCTCGGCAGCAAGGCTCAAAGCGATTCGTTGCGATTCAAGAGTTTCAAGGTACAAATATCATTTATTCTATTCCACGATCTGACAATAATAAGTTTTAAGAACCTATGACCTATGCAAATTTTTCTCAGTAAAATTTCTAGAGAAACTATTCTACAAAGTAAGTAAGCGATGACGTGACCCGCCTGATACCAAAGCGTCACCGAGAGAGTCCCTCACAGCCTGAGCTAGACTTTAGCTTGAGATCTTTTAAGTCTATTTAAAACAATAGGCAAACCAGGACCCAGAATCCGCATTCGAGCATCCCGACTTCGCACTGGCATCGGGACCATTAAAGACTGATTAGACTACGAAGAATCTATCGAATTAAATAAAGTATCGAGATCTCGTGTAATTCAAATTGTGATGCATGTTTAATAAGAAGTTCGTTTAAATAGAATCTTGATTCTTAAAAAGCTTGATTCCTTAGAAGCTCTGGACTAGTTTTTGAACGGAATAGTTATTACAAAAGGCGCTTCGAAGCACAAAATATGTAACCTGCTGATGGTTTTTTTATAAGTCAAAAATATACCATTCTCTAATACGCAGAATGAATAGAAATCTAAATAGAAAGATGTTAATAGATAGAGTAAAATCGTATTCGTCGAAAGCATCTTAAATATTATGTCTAATTGAAGGAATCTACGATAGATAAATACATTGAGTGTTCGTGTTCAATTTCGAAAAATACTGCAGGAGACATACTTTGCATTTGAGGTTTGCATCCTTTGGAACTTCGTTTAACTGTCCTACTTTTCTTTATACAAAAATGCATGCCTTTTATTTACTAATGCGCAAATTGTTGCTTCGAGGATCGTATACAGCCGGGTGTTATCGCTTTACTTTTAACTATATAGTCTGCACTCTCCTTTCTATTTGTACGTACAATTGTTGGCCTGCAATACCTAATAGGGTTCAGTTAAAATAAACGCTTAACTGTGTGCTTGAGGGATTCCGGGCGTTTCGGCAGCCCACATTCGTTTGCTGTAAATGAGACATTAGAGGGCCTCCTCTACGACGATTTTGATGATACTTCGGACGGCGTACTCGCTGTTGACACGGACGATTTAAATGATGGGACAAATTCCGCAGCGTCAGGATTTAATGTACTCTGAAATCAAACACAATTTTAGGATCGTAATGAATAAAATGATTAAAAATTTAAAAATAATTCTGAAATTGAAACTTTTCAAATGAATAATTCAAATACAAACAATTAAACAGTTTTTCATTTAAACGTTCAAAGGCAATGCGACTGGTTTCAAAGATCTAAAAAATTATGGAGTATTTTTAAATAAAAAATTCAAAATTGAACGATTTCACAGCAGCATTTTAATGAATTTAAATTAGCAATTTTTTCTTAATTGGATATTTCTTATTTTTAGGCCTGCAAACTTTAATAATTTCGGTCTTAATCATGCAAATCTCGACAATTTCATACCCACAGAGTTGCAAATTAACATTGTAAAAATTTAAGAATATTATTAATAAGCATTCAAAACTGTATTTTATACACAGGGTTACAATTTTTTGATTTTCAGCGCGCTTGCAAGGGTTCCTAATAAATCCCAATTTCGAAATTTCCTGTTTTAACTAAAAAGGATACATTTTAAGTTAAAAAATTGTTTTGAACAAGAAAAACGAATTTTTAGCAAAATAGTTAAATTTTCAAGCAGAGATGAATTTTGAAAAATGAAGATTAATTTTCTACTACAAAAGACGAATTTTCAACAAAATATATTAATTTTGAACTAAATATTTGAGTTTTCCACTAAAAAAGATTAATTTTGAACCAAAAATGAAATAATTATATATTCAGTTCAAAGAATTAATTTTCAACAAAAAATTACGAATTTTCAACAAACTAGTTGAATCCTCAGTAAAAAAATAAACTTTCAAACCCAAAAGAGGAATTTTCAACAAAATAATTGAATTTTGAGCCAAGAAAGGGGTTTCAGTCAACAAAGAAAAAAAATCTCATGAAATCAAATGAAAATATGAATTTTTAATAAAAAAGTGTAATTTTCAGCATGTTGAATTAAAAAAAATCAAGCAAAATAAATAAATCTTAAAAAAAGATGAATTTTTAACCAAATAGTGGAATTTTCTACAAACATAATTCAATTTTCAACCCAAAAAAGACAAGTTTTTAATAAAATAATTAAATTTTCAACTAAAAAAGGTAAATTTTTAGGCAAAAATGAAATAGTTATACTTACAGTCGAAAATTTAATTTTGAACAAAAAAAAAACGAATTTTTAAGTAAAATAGTTACATTTTCAACCAATAAAGATAAATTTCAAAGCAAAATAGAATAGTTACATTTTCAGTTTGAAAAATTAATTTTCAGCAAAGAAAAGAATTTTTAACGAAACAGTAAATTTTTCAACCAAAAAGATCGATTTTCTACTCAAAGACAAACTTTCAACAAAATACATTCATTTTCGAATAAAAAAGATTTTAAATGTGGAAATTAATTTCCAACCAAAAAGATGAAATTTGATCTGATAAGATTACTTTTCTAAAAAAAGACGAATTTTCAACCAAATATTTGTATTTCCAACTAAAAATAAAAAGGTTCAACTTAGAAAAGAATAGTTAAACGTTGTGCTAAAAAATTAATTTTTAATAAAATAAAATGCATTTTTATCAAAATAGTTAAATTTTCAACCAACAAGATTAAATTTCTACCTTTTAAATAAACAATTAAAATACCAAGAATTAAACAGTTTTTAATTTAAAGGTTTTAAAGCAACACGATGGGTTACAAGATCTGAAAAATTATAGAGTATTTTTGAATAATCAAAGATTCAAAATTGAACGATTTCACAGCAGCATTTTTAATGAATTTAAATTAGCATCTTTTTCTTCATTGGATATTTCTTATTTTTAGGACGCTTTAAAATTAAAATGCAAAAGTGCATCAAGTTTCTCTTTTGTACGTGTTTCGGGGATGCCCCTCTGTTATTTTAAGCCAAGAAAGAAAAAAAGCGTACAACATTGTTTTTAATTCAGTGTGAAGAACATGTTACATGAGATTATTAAAGTTCCTGACCTTCAGTGTAAAGAAAAATGATTTATTATTTCTAAAATTGAGGAATCGTCCATCATAATACTTAATAATGCTTTTTTTTTATTGATTTTATTATATTTTTTGGAACAAAATTTAAAAAACACTAAATAAACATTATGGTGGCAGAACAGGAAGTAGACCATTTTTGAATTACGAACTACTATTCATATTTTAAGTCGTTATCGAGAAAAATGAAATATGTTTCTTCAGTTTTAGAAATAAAAACAGATTTTTCTATACTTTGAAGCTCAGGAACGTGAATATTCTTCTGGAAAATGTTCTTTACATTGTTATTGAAGTAAAAACAAACATTTAACAAAATAAAATGTTGAAGTTCGTTAAAATACAATTTTAAAGAAGTTTGAACAATGAGACTGTTTTAAAATTTAAGATTCAATTTCAATAAATAAAGTTTAAACTATAAAATTTTGAATTATAAATGGGAAATTATAATATATAAATTAGGGGTGATTATATATACAACACATATATTAATTTAAAAATTAATGGGGTCTAAATTGATTTCGAAAGATGTTGGTCCCCTCGTAGTATAAAAAGGACTCAGAAGGGAAAAAGAGAGAGGTTGTTTTTTGGTTGACTTTTCCCCTTTTTCTCCCTCTTTTTTCATTGTGCTATTCTTATCTCTAATGAGCTTATTGTGCAAAAATTATTCATGATAAAATGGATTTCTTTTCAATCTTAATTTAAAAAATACTAATTAATATAAATATTTTCTTAATATCTTGAAAACGCATTTATTAAGTTTCTATACATATAGAATTATCCCCTTTTATATTACTTATACAAAACTCCAATGGGGGACCTCTAAATTATATCGGATTTTGAATTTTTATTTTTAATTTGTTGACCAAAGATGTAACACTTTGGTTAGTGTTTGTGTTCAGATTCGAAAATCATTTTTTTAATGTTAAGATATATGTATAAAATAATGATAAAGATTCAAAAATTAAAATTTTCTAATTTTATCCTTAAGAAATGAACAGCAGTTTTGACAGTTACAAGGTTTTAAAATTTAAGATTCAATTTCGATCAATAAAGTTTTAAATACAAAAGTTTGAATTTGAAATGTTTAGAACTGTAAATCATTAAATTCAATGCACTCAATATTGTATTATTTAAAATTCAAAGCTTTCAAAGCCGTACAAATGTTCAAATCAATCCTTAAAAGGAAACTAGTGGCCTTGTTCGTGGACTTCAAAGCAGCGTTCGACTTAGTGAACAGAAGGCCGCTGTGGCAAGCTATTAAAGAGAGGAGAGAAGATGAAGGGCTGATTGAAAGAATAAAATAAGTTTTTCTCGAGACTAGGTTCAGAGTTCAAAGTACAACGTTGGTTGACTTAGAGGAAAAGTTGAAGGAGAAAGGAAAAGGGGGAACGATCCTAGGTAGCAGTAAGATTTACTTTTTTAGGGGAACGACTGTGATACTGTAATTTAAACTTGTGCAACTTTTTCAAGTTTACGAATAAAAAATTGTTCAACCGTGGATACATAAAATGTAAAGTCGTGGAAGTGTAAACGCTCTACAAAAAATAAAAAAGCTTTGAATACAAAATTTTTCATTTTTCATTTGCGAACGTGTTAAATTCCAAATTTCTACGATTATGAAAATTATTCGATCCTGAACAGTCTCAACCCATTTGCTTATTTTTGAATAGTTCAAACTTAATTTGCAAACTTTGAAGCTTCGGATAAAAAAAATCCGATTTAAGTGAATATTTTTGTTTTAAATTATTATCAGTAAAGCAACTTATATATGCACAATATTTTTTATTTATGGTTGATTATGAACCAATCTATTTAGATTATTACATTTTCCAATTAGGAAAAGAAACAATAAAAAATTTAACACGGCACTTGCGAGATGGATGCAGAAAGCTGTCATCCTTGGGTCGCTTCGTGTCCTCAAAACACACGAGGGTTTCGACAGCCTGTCGTTGCGATTTCGTCGTGTCCTGTGACCACCCATCTCACGGCTGAGAGACCTGGCCATGAGTGTGATTTACCGCGGTCCTACTGGGAGCCGGTGTCATTTTTAGATGGGTGTAAAAAACTAAAAATCTATTTTTTCCGCATCACGTCCCTTTCTTAGCGGACGGTAACATATACACATTTTCCTATTTTTTTGGCTTACATTTACTCTTGTTTGGTATTTTTTGTGCAACGAAAAATGATTTTGGGGTAGTTAACCCCTATATTTTTTTGTTATTTAAAAAAAATCATATTTTTCATGTCTCACTATGAGGAAATTTTTCTAATTGGTTTTATTCGGAAAACCTAATTTATTTTAGAGAAACATAATGAAATGTAATTTAGGGTGGTTACCCCCTAGAAATAGTATATTGTGCACCTAGGGGGAGAAAAAAGCATGAAATTTATGTTAACTTATTCCAAATTATCAAAAACGACTTATTTCATTTATGGTGACTTATCATAAATTGCCAAAAAATTCAATTAAAAAATGTCTATAAATTTGCGGAAATTTTCGGTCATTTATAGTAATTTTACTGGTAAAAGATGGTAACTTACCATAAATTACCCGAAATTCTATTTTAAACATGTCCATAAATTTCCGAAAATATTCGGTCATTTATGATAATTTTACACCAGAATATGGTAACTTACCATAAATTATCCAAAATTCATTTTTTTAAATTTCCATAAATTTCCATACGCACTTTTAAGGATGTGCGTTTTTCTGTGTATGTAAAACAAGTAAATGAGTATTTAGAACGAAATTTTCGGGGTCAGTTATTACACCCAGAAACACCCAACTTAGGTTTCCTTATTAGAAATAGGTCGAAACATACACGGTTAATAATGTTTGCGAAATGAAATAAGAAAAAAAGAATAGTAAAATTAGTTAAGTTACAATACGAGTATTGTCAACTTAAAAGTTGTGCGTATTCGCCGCTGTGGAGTGGAGCCACCGTGGATTATAAAATTACAATGCATCGCCTGTAGGGAAGAGTGGGATATGGTGTCGGTGCGGGGCATGGTGACTATTCCAAATAACGCCCGTATTTTTTGATATTCATATTAATTTTTCACATGAAATAGTTTTCTCTGTTTAGAAAAATAGTAATTTGATGCAATTTCTCTTTTAAAATTCACGTTAGAAGAGTAACTATGAAAAAACAGTTTTGGCGGAAACCGATGAAAAAGCCTTTGGCCGAAATTAAGCACTTACAGTATATTTTGAAATACTTAAAGCATGACAAAGTTAGATTTTAATAGGCAAAGTATTTTATTAAACTTCTGGTATCATGATTTATTTCTATAAACGTTTTAAATATATTAAAATTAATTAAATCGTGGGCCGTCATATATGGGGCATGACGCCGCGCCGCAGCGTTCCTATGTATTTCAGCAGGGATTAAGAGGTTATAACTGCTTTCGCCACATACTTTACTTTGATTAATAATAAAACATTAAATTAGTGTTGAAAATGCCCGGAGTATTTTTTTCGTTAATTACACTTTCCAGAATTATTATATTATATCATTTTTATTTTACAATGTTCATATTGTTTGAATAAACAACAGTGATATGACGGTCTCCGTATCCCAATGTAAGAGGTACGTTGACTGAAATGAAACAGCCATCAATTAATTAAATATCAAATAATGAAGAAATTAAAAAGCGGTTTGGAGTAATAACATATGTTCCCTTGTAATGTAAGCTTCATCTTAAAAAATACACACATAAAAATCAAATTTCAACCATAATTTATAGGACATTTAAGTCAAAGCGAGACACCATACCCCACTCTCCCCTATTGTAAAATTACATTGTCAGGATTTAAATTTATTTTTAGTTTATTAGAATATAAGAATTACAAGTTAACTCTGGTACATGATTTAGCAAATTTTTCCGACAAGTGTGCCATATGGGGATCATTCATTCATATATTCAAACTTAAAACGGCTTGCTGAATTATATTTTATTCTAAGGATCAAGAAAGTGGCACATGTAAAACCTGACAATATTTAAAGATAGCTCAAGGACTTCCACTTAAAGTTCGTTAAAAGAAAATCATCGAGTCGGCGAAAACGAGTTAAAACGAAACTAAAAAAGCGAGGATTGAATCGTATATTATAACGATACAACAGAACGATTTATTATAATATAGTATATCGTAACAGCCTCTTAATTAAGGGCATGTGATACTTAGAAAATTATCAATTTTAGCAGTGTTAGGTTCCCCCGTCTTTTTTCCTACAATAATAAAGATTTTTCCTTAGAAATTTGGGGAATGATAGCAAAAATGCTAACGGACGTCCCCGGACTCTTCTGTCGTGGAATAATTAATAAAATTTAATTTTGCTGAATTTGATTAATATGTGTGTATTTTGAGGTACAACAGAGACTGACATTATCGGAATGGCAGAGACCTCAAAAACGAATCCTAACCTCCAAATAGCGCACATAGAGAAAATTTGTATTTAGCAGAATAAAATTTTTCTGCTGTTATCCCTCAAAAAAGAGTTCGGGGACGTCTGCTGTTCTATTTTATAGCATTTCCAAATACAGTTTTTAAAATTTTTAATTTTTGTGGACACAAACCCAGGGGAACTGAACCCGATTTACCACACGACGAAGTATCACATGCCCTTAAGGCATTGCGTCAATTTTGATCAAAATCTCAAGATCATCAGCTGATCTCTAATTATATGCAAAAATTCAATAATTAGTATGTTAGCGTCAAATTTAACAAAAGAGAAACAATTAATTGGCACACTCACGGGTAATCCGGGATCTCCGCGTTCACCTTTAGTGCCGGGTTCTCCTTGTGCTCCCTAAAATTATGAAAAGCTTCATTCTATAGTAAGTACATGTTGACGAATTAAACATAAGAAAGAAAGGTATTTATATCTCGAGAATAAATTAAACACCAATGAGAAAGTGTCTTTTTTAACCAATACTGCAAAAATGTCGTGGAATCATTGTTATAATAATTTTTTATCATAAAAGTTATAAAACCAATGTATGCTCACCTTCATGCCGTCTAATCCCGGGGGTCCCTGAAAGGGAGAGGGAATAAAATCAAATTTGGTATAGCAGGTATAATGAATCATTTAGTTTCAACATTTTGTGTGTGTGTGTGTGTGTTTGTGCACGATCGCAGTTTACTGCATTCGCGTTTATCTTACTTGATTCTATAATTATAGCAGAGTACTCTTGCACGACTATACGTTTGAGTGAATGTAATAAAGACGCTTCAACTTAAATTGAATGATTTCGGTTGAATCGTATGTATGTTTGTATATCTATAAAAATATAAAAAGTGTGTACCTATTAATATATGTGTGTTAGAAAAAATATATGTTAGCTGTACAGTCCATAACCCTCTAAGCCACCAACATTAAATTGCAAACTTTAAAAATGCGATAAAATAATGAACACATCCAAATTTGTGCTATTCATCAATAGCTATCATTTGTAGTGGCGTACAGGGTTTAAATATCAGTAAATATCTACACAGAATATTCGACCGAATATATTTGACCAAATCGATTTGCCAAATAGGTATCGAGGTACGGAATTTTATGAATGAAACAAAAAAAAACCAAACGAATAAGAAAGGGATTCACCTGAAGCAGAAAGAAGAGCACGATCGTATTGTGGTATCATATGTTTCCAAGGATTAAAGCATCGATGCGATGTACAGTGATCCAACGATTAAGATACCGTTGTGGTCGCAGCAAATTAACACGTGTTAATTTCTTATATATTTTGTTCTAACGTTCAATTTATTTTGAATAGAGATTTTCAGAGATATTTCCTAGCAAACAGAGTCATTACAAAATGCGAAGCAAAACTATGAGGAAGAAAGCGTTAATGTATAGTAGGATAATAATCGTCTCAAAGCAAAGAACACAAGCACATGCACATTCTGTTTATTAACCGCAGGACATTGCTAAAAACAATAATGTGTTCGCCGTATTAGGAACATGTTTACTTTTTCTGTTAACTATATAGAGGGTCCTTTCTCGCAATTAACAATAATGTTACGTCCAAAATCAGTAAAAGTTCTACAAGACAGGAAACAACATTTCGGCTACCTATTGTTTTAACATTAATTCCTTAAAACTACACTTTATTTTATGGTATAACAGACGATTGTTGAAAATACATAAATTAAGTTCTAATATATTACAATTTTTATTTTATCGAGACATTTTAAAGAATCGACATCAGGAAGGATTTCATAAAGCCTCATCTCTCTCATACAAAATATGTTGCAAAATCATTAAGGGAACTGAAATAAATACAATTGTTTTTCAATTAGCTCATTCAAGTTGAACGAGACACTTCACTAGACAGATAATTTTCGGATATACAAGCAATGCAAAACAATTATCGACTCAAATGAGTGAAAAAATATATCACGCACTGCGACTATACTCATACAATTATAATAATTATATATATATATATATGTACATATTTTCGTTTTATTTATATTTCTGTTTGTTTTCAACGAACTGAACGTCCTTAAAAAAGGAGTACCGCCAATTTTTCGATACCCTGTATATATTTCTATTTAAGAATATCGTCATACAAAAGCTACAGTCTGGATGAGTCTATATTTTTAAGTTTGTATAAAGTAATATAATGCAATAAATGCATATACTCGAAGAAAAAGAGGCTGCAATCACTCTGTTCTTTTTAAAGGAAGCATATCGAATTTGACAAGCTTCCAATTAAATTTTTTTATTTCATGCCGGCACAGGTAAATTTTCAAAATAATGTGTTCCTATTCAGTAATCATTTATAGCATTGATCTGATTATTCTATTGAAGATTGCGCCGATTAATATATATATATATATATCAGCCCAATAATGCTCGAATTCGTAGAAAAGTTATGTATATGAAAAAATATTGTTTTGTCTTATTCTGCGTTTTCATCGATTAAGAGCACGTGGCACATATTATCATGGCAATTTTTCAGAATACTTTACTGCATGTATCGTGATCGCTTTGATAATGGGAAAGAAACGTTTTTGAGGAAAGAGCTAGAAACAATCCAATACAATCAAGATGCTGCAATGGAAAAATATAATATTGAACCCAGAAAATTGTACTGCCAAGAATGATCTATCAACGTAGCATGAACATTACACTATAGCTATACAAAAATATAAGAAACGCTCGTGGATTAAGGTAAAAGTTCCAGTAATCGTGACCTTAAGACCCGGTAATAGTGATACCAATGTTATTGCTTCTTATCTAATTTGAATTAATTGAAATTCTATTTGATACTATAAAAGGCTAAAAATAAATAATTTTTATCATTAAATTTTACTTTTAACATATTTTTTAACGATATGCTCAAATGATGATCAAGTTTTTACGATTATTCTGATCGTCATGATTACTGGGTCATTAACCTTGTCGAGGGGACAGATTTATCTTTGTTTTTTGAGGATACGGTGCAAACGCCTAAGTTCCTGGCAACTATCTTTTTTTTTTGATATAGTAAATCACGGTGTGAAATCCCTCATTTTACAATTAAAAATTCAAATATACTTTTTAATCTTCAAAATTATTGTTCAATATGCTAAAGTATATGCGGATTTATGTTTACCCGCAGTGTAGTGTTGAAATTGCCCAGCTTGGCCATTTTGAACTGTTGGCCCTCTCGAAACCCCAAGGAGGAACTACGACACGACGCACTGCTTCTTTCGATTTTCATATATTACTTCAGTCTTTTATCAGAATATTTAACAAAAGCGATTAGAATTTTTACGAAAATGCAATGAAAGACTTTGGTTGAAATGTGAAATAAATATAGTTTTCACGAGATTAAGAAAAAAGTGAATCTTCAAACTGAAACATAGTTGTGTTTTCTTAGTGCAATTATTGCTTTAAATATTTTCAAAAATGGAGTATGTCTGATCGAATTTTTAGGTTATTACCAACGTAGCACCTTGTGGGGACCAACTAAAAATTTTAACGCTGGTTCTTCGATTTTCGAAGCCCATAACGAAAATTGAAAAATTTGACAGCACTATAATAATCAAATTGCAAACTACATTATGAGACAAATTTAGTCGACCTACTACATTTTTATGATTCACTATAGTGCATTTATTTTTGTATGCTTTTGATATAAAATATTTTAATATATTTTGTATGAAACATGCTGAAAAGTGACGTCAGAGGTGAATAATGATAATTATAAATCTATATGAGCTCGCATTTTACGATTATCAGCCCACTCACCGTAAAAACTGTGAGCAAATTTTGGTTGCAGATAATAGAATTTTGCGGTTATTTATGGAAAGTTACCATATATAACAGATGAAATTATCGAAAATTTTCATAAATTTCCGGAAATATATAGAAAAATTTAAAAATAAATTTTGGGGTAATTTATGGTAAGTTACCAGATTTACCAGTAAAATTACCATGAATGACCAAACCTTTTCATAAATTTCCAGAAACTTCTGGAAATTTTTTAAAATGAATTTTGGATAATTTGTGGTAAGTTACCATCTTTACTAGTAAAATTACCATAAATGATCGTACATTTTCATACATTTCCGCAAATTTATAGACATTTTTTAATTGAATTTTGGGCAATTTATGGTGAGTTACCATAAATCACCCCTAAAATTACCGTAAATTACCCAAAATTTGCGGCAATTTTTTTATGGAATTTTTGATAATTTGGAATAAGTTAACATAAATTAGATACTTCTTTATTCAGAATCTAATATGAACTGAAATCATGACTCGTCGAAAAAGTCCCTCTTCACCCCCTAGGTGCATAATATACTATTACACTAAGGACATTCTTGAAGTCATAAGGACTGCTTATATATGCTGCTTAAATACTATATAATATCCTTTGGTGCCCGAAAATGACGGATGATTTAATTGAATCACTTTCAAATTGATTTTTCCTGTTAATAAATCAAGACGCAGTTTTCAAACATTGCATGAATAATAAACAAAATGGTTAATATTACAAGATTTTACGGAATTTTACTTTAAAAATAATGTAAAATAAAACGTAATAATAACAAAAAAAGTTTTCTATTATTGTTGATAAAAAAATGTATTCTTCTAAATGAGTGACATGCTCTAGACCATTAGACGACTGATTGAAAGGTATTCTATTGACCTGACTCAACCAGGCTGTTAGAGAAAAGGTAGCAATTAAATGGTAGATTTTTCTCAACTATAAAAGTATATAGAATGAAATTTCGACACATAGTACATATAGAACACTTATGACAATATTTTTTTAATAATGAGAATTTAGACATGTCTACCTGCAGGTTGCAGGTTGCATATAATGGAATAATTAAATACTCTATCCATGACATTGTTTTTTCTATCGCTTTACAGAAGTAGGCCTTCTGCAGAAATGCTGTTGTCCATTTTTCTGCAGAACTTGTTTTGCACTTTTTGTCACTTAGTGACATTTAGGGCGTTAGAGCGATTTAAAAAAAAATTAGTGTTTATTTGGAAATGTCTAATGAAACTTTTAATAAGGCCAGGTAGTGCATGGTAATCCCTACTCTGAAATATCATAGAATCGACGCACGAAGGTTTTGGACTGTCGCGATTATTTGGGGACAATTATTCATAGATCGGATTTTTTTTTCAAGTTAACCACTTTTGTGATCTTTTGTAAGACTGCAACATAGCAAAGTATGTAGTTGTAGCTTTTTTTACTTTAAATTTTATAAAGCATATTTCGAATTTATAATGTTGACAGAAATACAGGTTCTGAGAAAGTACGATGACAATTCAAATTGCGATCTCTTATTCAGTTTGACACAAACAATCCAACATCAACAAAAGTGCCTTCGGAATATTGGACTGTAATTGTCTCAAGTCTGAGAGAAAATTATTATATAATAATCAGTGATTTACTGACTACTGAGTTTGTTTTATAATTGTAGAGTCAGTTTGTGGCGAAAAACTAGTGAAAATGGTATTTAAACTGAAATTGATCAGAAAGTATACTGTTCTATCATCATGGACGTAAACAGAATGCACAGCTGGTCAAAGGAGCTGCAATCTTGAATTACTTTAAATACACATATAAATGAAAATTCATACACTCATTTCTCTACGCATCACAGAACTATGCAATACTCGCAATATTTTAATCGTAATAAGGGGTGTCGGGCTGTCATGACGTCAGGGTATCACTCGTGTGACATTCTCTAGTTATTCAAGAAGCACGCGAAAATATTAAAAAATTCGGACTTTGGAATTCTATACAGTACTAAACAAATCAACATGCAAAATTAAGGTATTTTGTTATTGAAAAACATAAATTGTTTATAATCATACATGTATAAATACAAAAATATCGATATTTACTGTTAGAGAATTGTACGAATCTTTAATAATAACGTTTTGGTAATCGAGTCTAACCGCATTGACATTTCATTTTTTGTTGCGCCTGTTAGCTGCTAAACTATATAATAAATAATGTCGACGTCGATGCCGACGAAACTAGCTATACATTAGGGAAATCACCATCTTGTCGACTGCTTTCTACATTGTCCCGTTTGCACACTGTACCAATTGCAGTCTTAAATTCAAGTCTTATCCACTATTCAGACCCATTGAATCGTGGTAACTAACCCCTAATTACTCCTATTGTTAACTAATCCACTGTTTACGAATGTACAGCGTGCAAACGCAGCATACGTGATATTTTTATATCCTGTTATAATCAAGGAAGAAAAGGACATTTTTATCTTTACCTCCGCGCATAAAATATGACAATGTGTAATCGCATCTTATCACTCGTAATGTCTGCGAATTTATCAAAATTAATTTTCAGGCGGTTTATTGATATGCTGTCCTATCATACTTGTTAATGATTTTCACAACGAAATGTTATTGACATTGGTATCTGTGCATGCGGGGTTTTATCTCATTTATGGTGGAGTCCATGTCAAATGATGATGACGATGATGGTGGTGGTGATGATCAAAAGAATTTTTGTATTGGGACGGAATTTGGCTGCAACTCAATGTACTCAAACTTTTGCTATTTTTGGAAGATTCCAAGAAATGTCAGAGATATGGCACCTTGAAAGTTTTGGTAAGTTTTGTTTTTTCGGTGTTTCATATCTACGCTATTTTTTTATTTTCCAAAAGCATTTGGTGTGATTTTTCAATACTACCAAAAAGACTCAATATACCGAGTTACAGCCAAATCCAATTCCAATAAGAAAATTCTTGTCATCACTCGACATGCATGGACTCCACCTTATACCGATGGGTCCTAAAAAAATATGCAACTCGAGGTGACAGATAGAAAATACGCAGCACCAAAATTATCACTTTTTCCGAAGATCATTAGGAATGTCTAATGAAAATTCACAATACAAATTCAATAATTTACGGAGGAAAAAAACTTATTCTTTTCGTAAATTATATAAAAGAATTGTGAACTTTCATTTAGAGTGGCGTACTTTCTATCTGTCGCCGTGAGTTGCGGACTTTCTTTTAGGACACCCGTCGATATATAGCAGCCCTGACGACGTTGGAAATATTCTTGTTCGTCTATTCTGCAATTTATTTAAAAAAATTAATTTCTTCAAATAAAAGTATTTTCTTTTCTATAACGTAACAACCTCACATTCGACATTGTGATAAATATAGTATAAATTCTTTTAAAACGGACACACGTGTAAGCTTTAACACCTACGCGCACTTTGCAGATCGATATATGTATGTATATTGTATACTCGTATTATGTTGCTCGAATTTTTTGAGCAGCACAGTATTATAATTCATGATAAAATATATGTACTTTATGCTTCTATGAAGTAGATACATTTGACACATGCTCTCAGTTCAAGATGTAGTTTTACGTAAACTCTGGAAGCCCCACAGATGAAGTGGGCTAGATAGGTTATTCTCGCTATCATTGTGTGGTACGCAACCTATCCCTTGTTAGTCGTTAGTTGATTCACCACGTGCCAACCTGTTTTTAAGCCGATTGTTAATAAAAAAATTTGAGAGGACTTACTACTGCTTCATACAATATTGAGTCCATGACTACAGTGCTAATTAATTTCCAATCATTATTGTTAGAAGCTGACTACTGATATTGAGAACTCGCTAAGATTGCGAGAGAATTTTCTATTCAATTGATTTTATAATGAGAGTCAATATTTCAAAATCTATGTATCGACGATTTTGTAAGACTTTTCAGTAAAGTGTAATTTAACGCGCGATTCGCAAAATCGTCATAATATATACTTTACTGTACGTCGCAGATCAGTAGCTAAGAAAATAAATAGCAAAATACGTAAACTGTTAATGACGATTGTGCAATGTTGAGTCTTATTTGCTGGCATGTGTTGCAATATTCAGCATGTATTGATGTACATTGACTCACGGTGAAGGCATATAATGGTGATGTTAGGAGCGTGAAATCCGTGATCTTACCATGGTGCCAGGTTTTCCGGCGTCGCCAGGCCTTCCAGATTCGCCTCTCAATCCCATTGGTCCCTAAAAATAAAAGATTACTCATTAGAAACAGACACCTTATACTGTATATTATTATAATCATCACTGATCATCATTCAACAATAGAAATGGTCCTTTAAAATGATCTTGCAGGTTCAAAACAGTGGCTTGAATCTAAAATGGTAACTACTATTTGGAACTTTTTAAAAACTGTCTAACACCCGTAAGTGTGATTATGAGAGTTAAATAAATAAAATATTTGATAACTTTAAATAAATAGAAAGGTATAATTTCAAACGTACAGGAAGTCCCATTGGACCAGGATCTCCTTTAACACCTTTTTCACCCTGAAAGGAAAGTACGATTATAAATTTGTTTGAACACTAAATATGTATGCGGTTTAGTTAGAGCGTGTATTTTAACAGGACGAAACATAATTTGATTACAACTGCGAGGGACTTTTCTCATTGAAATATTGCATTTTTTTAATAAATGTTTATAATTACTGACAGGATCACCCTTAGCTCCATCGTGGCCTCTATCTCCTTTGATTCCAGGCGGTCCTTGAAGTCCAGGAACGCCAGCGGGTCCAGGTGGTCCCGGTGGTCCCATTATCTAAGATAAGGAATTCATACTATGAAGGTGCGCTTTTTAAAATCAAAACACATCTTTTGTGAGACGACTTATTTTCTTTTTCCTACATCAATATTTTTTGAGTTAGATATTTGGAAAATGTTAGCTGAGTAGCAGTAATATGAAAAATTTCAAAGGGAGTACCCTGTCAACTGAGAATCATATAATGTTCAGATCATTAATATCCTATTAACTGTCTTACATGTATGTACGTTATACGCAAATGATCATGTCGTCATCACATTTGGTGTGACCTCAAGTATCTCTACTATGTAGAATATGTATAAATAATATCGAAAACTTACAACTTCACCCGCGTTGACTTCAAATGTACCATCACCCTGCAAAAAGAAAAAATAATTTTATACTTCATTTACATGTTTTTTCTTCATATTGTGTAAGATGCATTTTTCAAGTGCATACATAAATTAGGCCGTGGATAGTCGTCCAGCTTTTTCGAACGAATACCAAAAATATTGAAAACTTGATTGTCGGAGTTAGAAAAAGAAAGGGGGGTCTGTACGACCCGCCAGGGTTATTCGTCAGAAAAGCTGGACGAATAGAAACTGCGTATAAATTGAGATCAATGATTTGGCATATACCTGTCTTCGTCTTAATTTTTTGTACTTCTGCTCATGTCACGTGCCGCCAACATGGAATAAATCAAAAAATATATTAGCGTTTCAGAATATGAGACGTTCCCTATGGCATATGCAAAGTTTTCAGGTTCATTTTAAAATTAAGATATTGAAGATCTATGCAAGTATTAAACTTCTCTGTCTCCCTGAGATACCTTTCCCCAATAACAATAATGCTTAATTATACATACGTAGAATAAGTAATTTTTAATTATATTTACAAGCACAATATCCTAAATGGCTGAATGTAGATTTTAATCATTATCAAATATTTTACTCACCGATTCGCCCTTTTCTCCCTTTTCTCCTTTCTGCCCTGGATAACCCTAATTTTCATAAAGAGATAAATATATTTGTACATTTTCGTATAATTTTTAAAAGAAAATAATTGTATAAATACCAACTAACAAGGAGAGTTGGTCATATGTGGAAAGCCGATTTCACGTCAAAATTAATATTTTCTTTTCATTTTGTTCTTTGACAATAAGCATTAATTTCCCAGAACTGATGACATGCCACAGAAAAACTTGGGTTTCAATTTTGTTACAGTAAACTTCTCCCATGCTGTTTTCATTTGAAATGAAACCCTTTTTTCTGTGCCTCTCTTTAGAGTTTAGTATGTACATACTATTTACGAAATAATAAAACATACCGGAGGACCAGGCAAACCAGGGGGACCCATGAGTCCTGGTGGACCAATATCTCCATAATCTCCTTTTTCTCCTTTTGGTCCGGGAACTCCCTAATAACAGAATATGTAGAAGATTTTTAACTCCTTTTCGAAAGACATGAATGAAGAGATTTGCTTAAAATGTTCAGATTCACGTTTTTAATTGGTTTTGGAAATTAAAACAGAGAAATGAATTTATGGCAGCCATTTGGATCAACCATTCACTCTTGCACGTCATCGTATTAAAAATTTTACTTTAAATTTTAAATGCTTCTGCATTCAAATATATCTCATGAGTATAGTAAAGGTACCACTTTGGACAGACACCTCACTCCTCCTGCTTTCCCCCTCTATCCCCCAACCACAATTCACAGATATGAAGTAGAAGTAGAATTAGATAAAAATCAGAATAACGAAAAGGACAGAATCAATGGACACGAGAGAGAAAGAGAATAAGAATGAGAGCACAAAGTCAGAAACAATGATGGATGATCCGCAAATCCACATTCAAGAAAAGAAGATGCAGGCGAGAAGAAAAGAATAGAATTCTCTGAAGTCATGTGCAGCAATATCCTTTTGCTTTGTCTTGTCTTCTGAATAATCAGTAAATTCTATAAAAAACAGAATTTTGATCTAAACATTGTTCAACTTATTTTGATGTGTTTTGCCAGCAACACACAAAATGGTGAAGACAATACAACAGAAAAGAATTTTGAGGAATACACAGAAACTGAAGAAGGAGAAGAACACATGAAAACTGGAGTTTCTATTAGAATCGATTTTTGATTCCAAGGAAGCTGCAAGAAAAAGGAACCTCTGTTGCTGAAAGGAACTTAAAATGATAAATTGTTCTGAAGGAACTAAAAGTATAAGTTCTAACAGAGACTTTTTTTACATTACTGAACTCCCAGTTTTTCATATGAAAAAGAAGAATCTAAAGGAAAGAGAGATGCCAATAAGAATATAAATCACACAAGTTTTAAAATACATATTTAAGATAAAGAAAATGTAGGTACAAAGAAGAATAGAATTCCCTAAATTCATGTGTGAGGTATCACTCTGCTTTTTCCTTTCTTGCGGATTACCAGTACAGTTTACGAAACAAAGCATATTGAACTAAACATTGTTTTGGCAACAACCACCTCAAAAGTTGACGTTTTCATGCTTCTACTCTCCGAATATGAATAATTGAAAAATGCACTGATTGAAATAGTAGTTGGAGATTTCACTGATTAATCAGTGATTCCATACTTATTCACTAATCAATTCAGTAACACAAGAGTAAATCATACGAGACATAACCTCTAAGTTTTAAAGTAAAGCGTTTACGTTATACTTTTACTTAAGTAGCAAACATAATTTTTTAATAAATAGATTTTTGAATTTTCGGACTGTAACTGTGCTGAATTTACTGCGGGAAAATATACTCTAACTTGTATAAAAAGTACTTACTTGACGGGTGTGTACATGACAGTCGAATCTTGAAAGTGAAGAAATATGTGAGATTTTTTGTCATTTAGAAGCATCAAAACTTTTCACCTTTTTTAATATTTGATCACATTTATGGGTTTCAAGTTTTTACTAGGATTATTTGATTGAATCTACTAAAATCTTATTTTATTATGACTGCTAAACTGACGTGGTGCAGATTTAGAGAATAAATGGTGCCTAAAGGACCTTATTTGAGCAGACTGTGTGCGAAACATTTTTCGTGCATGCGCAGTTTGAAGATGGCTTACTTTAGTCACTGATGAAAAAGCTACGCATGCGCACTTTCGAGATGAGGTACTTTAGACATTGGCATAGGTAACTTTAAACACTGGTGTTGGTTTCTTTTTAAAATAAAAGATTTAACTTGAACAAATCTTTTAATGATTGAAGTTTTGTTTTTAGGGCTTCGTAGCCGTTTTCGTCAGTCGCACAAAAGGGCATAAGCGCCAATATTTGACACAGCAAACGGGCATAAACGCCAAAATTTTTTTTTAAATACAATTTTTGTTACATAATTTTTTTTTCAACATTTTTTTTTAAACATTTCTTTTCACCAATTTTTGTTGTTGAAAAAATTGTTTTCACCAATTTTTTTTCTGACATTTCTTTCAAACATTTTTTTTCAAACATTTCTTTACAAAATTAAAAAATCTTTTCTTTTAAGATTTTGTTAAGAATTAAATCAAAGTTTTAATAGGCTACGAAACCCTTCCTTGTAGACGCTCGGCGCCTACTTTGACTAATTTTTTCGTTTTGGGGCAGCAGACGGGGAAGGGGGGGGGGGGGCATTACCTCCATTCTATGCAATATAAAATAAGTATTTTCTGCCAATACGAGATCGTGGATTTTTGTCACGTTATCCTCCGTGGTAGCCGTTTTCGGGGCACCTGGGCGTGGCTCACCAAAAACTGACGTGCGACCACGTTGAAACTCGTTGAACCAATTTTTGACGGTCGCCATCGAAGGAGAAGAGTCACCGCAGACAACATCCAAGCGCTCTTTGATTTCGCTGCGCGATTTCCCTTCCAAAAAAAAGAATCAAATCACCGACCGATATTGCTCTTTCTCCATTTGGACAGCAGCCGTCTAGGACAATGTAAAAATGTGAGCAGACTTCTCGGCAGTCAAAACAATAACAAAATACGTTCTCGCCTATTGAACTTTCAAGCGAAAGGAACGAATTTTCAACAAAATAGTTGAATTTTTAACCAAATACTTGAATTTTCTAGCCCAAAAGACGAATTTTTTTAGAACACAGCTTAATTTTTAACCCAAAATGACGAATTTTCTATAAAAAATGAAGAATTTTCTATACAAAAATGACGAATTGTTCAAAATAACAGTTGAATTTTTAACCAAGAAACATTAATTTTCAATCAAGAAGTTTTCTATCCAAAAGACGAATTTTCAGTCCTGAGGAACGAATTTTCAATCCAAAAAGACGAATTTTCAACAGCAAAATTAATCATCAACCAAATAGTTGCATTTACAACCAAATAATAAAACTTTCATCTAAAATGATGAATTTTTTATCCAAAAGGCGAATGTTTAACAAAACAGTTAAGTATTCGACCAGAAAAGTTTATTTTTTAACAGGACAGTTGAATTTTCAACAAGATTAATTTTAAATGAAAAATATAATAGTTGATTCAATCAAAAAAATAATTTAATCTTAAACCAAAAAGATTCGAATTCAATCAAAAAAGATGAATTGTCAACGAAAAATCTCATAGTTGATATTGCACACTCTAAGAAAAAGTCTATATTAACAGTAAAATTATGTTCCTTTCAGAATGCGTCCTTTAATATTAAGACGATTTCTTTTGTCCGTCAATAGAATCGTTTCACTGTTCAAAGAATTATCCGTTAAATACAAAACGGAAGTAGTTTTACTGATGAACCATTTCTTTTGACTTTGAAAAGAATTCCTTGAACTATTAAAGGATTTCATTTGTTGGCTAGCGGAGCAAGTGCGCCTGCGCATGAGTGAATATCTTTTAGCACGATTTATTTAATTATTGATAAAGTGAGTAAAAAAACGTGCGAAATGATGTAGAAAATGGATTTCTTCAAAAAATTATGAATCTCAGGCTGTGACGCGAAAACTTTGGAAGGTACGTGTACTGAAAGAACAATTTTTGATCCGCATAACCTCACTTTTCATTGCTTGTTACGCTTTTGACGTATGAAAAATTTGTACCGCACACAAATTTGTATCTTTAAATTGTTTAACGCTGAAATCTAGAATGGATTGTTATAGAATTGATAATTATCAATTTTATATTTAGATTCACCAAAGTTCGGCTTTTGTACATTGCTTGCACGTAATATCAAGCAATAAGTTTTCTTTTAACGTGTGCAAATTATTCTTTCTTTGGTCAGACAATAGATTTCACTTCAAGATCAAAGGAAATACTTTCGCAGTTAAAGGATAGCATTTGAAACGACAATCCTTTAACTGTGAAATGATTTCCTCTCATGCCAATTTCGAACAGAAAATCCTTTAATAGTGAAAGGAATCGTTTGACAGTTAAGATTATGTTTTTAGAGTGCAACCAAAAACGACTTTAATTTGTGAAGTATTCAGCTAAGAAAATTCATTTTCAACTAAACAAAAAAAAACGAATTTTCAACAAAATAGTTAAATATTTAACTAGATAGTAGAATTTTTAACCAAAAGAGATGAATTCTGAACCAAAAATATAACAGCAGTCTTCAATTCGAAATAATTAACTTCCAATGAAAAATAGTTGGATTTTTGTATTGCGTTCTCGTATTGCGCTTTCTCGTTTTTTGGATGAAATTCGAACTGAATTAATAAATTCATTTCTAATTTAAGCCAAAAACCGAGAAAAAGCTAAATTTGATTGAAAACAGGAGAAAAAGAGGAATTCTTTAAAGAAGGGGATAAGAGGGTATATGGGAAAGAGTGTTAAGACTGTATTTAGATGCTTTACTTATAAAATAAAGTGATTACAATTTTCTTGAAAACAGAATAAAGAAGAGAAAATCTTAAAAAAGAGTAAATTGGGGGAATAAAAGGAAAAGAGTGCGTGCGTGAAAACTGCATTCAAATGCTTGACTTGTAAACTAAAATAAGTAATCTTCATTTTTTCAAGTATTGTAACAAATTGTTAGTCACATTTATATTTTCCATATGTCATGTCACATTCTGCGTTCGCCCCCCCCCTCCCCCCGCGGAAGTGTGACTACTTTTTGAACGGCCCTTAAGCTCCCTTTTAGGAGATTAGTGTTTTGACGCTGTTCAAAATTATTATTAGAAGAGAAGGATAAAAGAATTATATTTCAATATATTTCATTTTTATTGATTCATGAGTCTTTTTTATGTTTATCAAGCCAACACCTAAATTTTGTATTTGACTGCCTTTAAATTCACGCTGTACGTGTCACGGATTGCGCGCTCCTTTCAGGTCACTCAAGTTCATTGGCTCTTTTTCACAAGCGAATGTCCACTAATAGAAAGTTATAGATGATACATGAAAAGCAGTAAGATTTGATGAATATTACGAAATTAGTAGATTTTTCCCTGTCAACAATTTTAAGTTTATTCTTTACTTATTCTCAATTACATTGTGACTGCAGGTCATTGTCCTCGATGTTGCTTTCCTCTCACATTGTTGTATATAAGAGCCCAACGATCAGAAGTTCTTTACTTTGCGAAGAAAATTAAATCTTGAAATTCTTATTCAATAATCGTTTAAATTATATCGGTTTTATTATATTAAATATTTACAATTAATTGAATGATTTTTTTTTTATAAATAGTTTGTTCATCCTACAGTGAAGGAATTCGTCAACAAGTGTATTTATACAGAAAATCCTGTATGATAATTATGATACATTTGTAGTCTTTTTAGAAAACGGAGTACTTCTTTAAACTTGTCTTATTTATAAAATTAAGACGTATTCGTAAACAGTATTTTTAAACTTTTGAGAATGATATTAGACCAAAACTGCGAAATTTGTTGGGTCATTAACCTCTCGAGTTCATATTATATTGGGTATATGTCAGTACATATTGCGATCGAAAATAACAGGTCAGAGGAAATGAGGTATTCCTTTCTCTCTGATATACTATATCCGTGTTACACAATATTTCCCAGTTCCATTTTACCTCCACTTCTAGAACAAAAGAAGCCCCCTTTCTTTCAAACAGACTAAACTATACGCGCAGTATCTGCGATCCTTCAACCTAAAAAGGTTTTAGCACAAAAAAAGACATCAAGTTACTTTATTTAAATATAGAAATCTTTTAGCTATAAAGAAAATTCGTAATTTCATTTCTTCATGGATTTTTCTGTGCTAAATTATGAATGCTTATGCTCCTCTTATATAAGGAATAGTGAAGTAATGCCTCGAGTAAAGCACTAAAACTTTGCATTCTGCTTGAAAAATCTCGAATTAATGTAAATTCTATACTGAGACTGATAGCGTTCTAAATTTGAAAGAATTTGAATTTAAAAGCATTGAAAATCTAAACTGGATGCATACGATTTTGAATGGAATTCAGATTAGGAATCGTTTTCTGTTGAAACCAATGCATTTTAGATTCAAAATCATAAATAAAATCAGAGGTTTCTAAGATTTCTTATAATTTTACTTTTAGACTCATGCATATACAGTCTAAAAACCCGGAAAAGATGTTTCGTATAAATTTCCCAAACTCTTTGGCCAATACGTCGTCTTTGGTCCGTGGAAGTTAGTCTGGGAAATAAGGACATATTCCATTACTTGCTGTTTAAATTTTCAATCTAAGCCTTCAAATTGCAAAATTGAATGTAATTTCAGAATAAACGTTAAAATTAGAGAAATTTGAAAAGGGACAATATTTTGAAATAAATAACTTGCAAATCCAAAAATGTATAATTTAATCTTAGAGAACGTTCACATATTACGTTGAATTAAATTGGCTTTAGGATTCAGAAATAAAATCTTTTATTTTTTTTACAAGTCAACAGACGTTTCTTTAAAAATAATGGAGATTTTGAAAGTTTTCTATTTTTAAAAATATTCGAAATTAAATAATAAAGAAAGTTTCTAAATTCAGGGAAGTTCAAAATGAGTTATTTATAAATTGAAGACATGAGAATGACAACTGGATGATAATAAGGACTAATTGTTCTACATTATATTTTTGACGATTTCAACTCTGTCGATACATATTACGAATATGTCAAAATCATTGCTCCTTTTACTCGAAAAAATTAATATTAATATTATGAGAATGACAACTGGATAAGAACCGTTTCAGCTCTATAATACAGAGAATTACAAAAAAATGTTTTAACTTCTCTAAAACATTGTAAATAATGGTCGCATGTTTCTATAGTATTGAGTAAATTTTTCATCATGTAGTATAGAAATAATTTTTTTTTCCTTATCCGGTTGTCATTCTCCTATTTTCAAACATTCTTAAATTCCAGAGCGAAAAGTCTTCAAAATGTTGGCACATCAAAAATACATAATTGCACATATTTAACAGGCCCGAATAAGTCCTTACTATATTTTCGTGATTTTGTTTTTAAAAAAGCAGTTTTTAAATTAATGAGATAGAAAACTGGATAAGGACCGTTTTCCTTTCTTTCACTTATGAAGTAATTTTTCTTAAGTTTTTCATATCTTCAATTTAGAGTTCTTGGGAAATCATAGAAAACTCTTTTTGTTCATCCTGTAAAATTTCATTTATGGTCCTTATCCCATTGTCATCAGAGAGAAAAATGCAGATTTAGGAACCAATTTTGAGCTCTGGAAATTTTAAAGTGAATCCCCGAGGGGCCGCTCACTCGGAAATCGATTCTACGTGAGCATAATTGTTCCGTTAATTAGCTCACGATTCATGTGATTTCACACTTGAAGCATGATCCGGTTTGATTCTGACAATAAGAAAAGAAAAGAATCGAATCCAAACTCGGAAGAATGGACAGGGATCATGCTGACAGTTGTGCGCATTGAGTTGCAGATGTACGATTGATTCCGTCGAGTCGAGCTGATTCTCTGTAGATCCTTGATCGATTCCCTCGATTCTCGACCAAAATAGTCTGTTCTTCGTAACGATTTATTACTTAAGGTACCGGTACCTGAGAACGAAGACGAGTTTTAACGCGTTGATCTCAAGCTAACTTGAGCTGACTCGCTTGAGCGTGCACGGAATCGTAGCGATTCCGAGTGATTGTTGGCGATTCTCAATGATTCCCGGTGATTCTTCTGAATCTTACTGATGAACGCGGCTTTCAAACTTACAGAATCGATCTCTAAGATTTTACCGAAACGAGCTGATTCCCACGTGTTTCTGAAAAATCTTTTGACGAGCCATTGATTCTGAATTGATTATAAGTATTGAAAATCATTGATTCCTCCAGTGAATGGCCCCTCGTGAATCCTCGACATCCAGGGTTGTGTTTAGAAGTCGTGGACTAACATCTGATAGTTTAGATTAGGTCTTAGGAATCGGAATAAGCGATGAATATTTCGAGTTTCGAACTCTTTCCGCTGCCTTCCGGGACTGAGTCCTGAACTGCTTTAGCCCCACTACAAGAGCCACTGCACTGTAAGCGTAAGGAAGCACTTTACTTCTGGGAGGAGCGCTGGGCGCTGAGTACTCTTCTAGCAAAATTCATTGTGGATCTGATTTCCTCAAAATAACAGGACACAGTCCCTATTTTTCAAATTTCCTTTTTCTCCATGATACTCATGTCTTCAACGTATTTCATTCAAAAACGAGTTAAAAAATAATACATGTTGATTATTAATAAGATTGAAATTTGAGAAAGAAATATTTTTAAACCGAGGAATCCTTCAAGTTGAGATAATTATAAGATATGGACATCTGTAAATTTGGACGCTATTTTATTTTTAAAATCATTCGAAGTATAAAAGCTTGGGATTTAAAAACACTCAAAAACTAAAATTATCGCGTATTTAGTGGAAATTGATTTTATTGGAATTGACGAAGTTTTTCAATAAAAATAGGGTTTACAAATGTTTGTGTTTAAATATATTTCAAAAAAATTAAAATATGAAAACCTTTTGAATTTTAAATCTTGCTCTTGAAATGGAATGAAATTTCAAGTACACAAGTGATCCCATATAACAGCAGTTTCGGGGGTTGCCTCGCACTGGCCTTGCTTGTAAATCGGTACCCTCGAAACGTAAACAGTTAGGGCCGCCTGAACCGTTTCCGTAATTCTGCACAATATACTCGTGCACCTGCGGCCCTTCCGAGGTGAGAATCGTAACCGTCTCTCTCCCTGCCCGCTGAGAAACTGTGTGGGCCAGCAGTTCTAGGAATTGGTAAATCGGATGCCCTTCTATAGGAGCTCTTGTGTATTGAGAATTTTAAATATGAAATTTAATAAAACTTATATTTAATTTTAAAAATGGGAAGTAAAATCCAATTTGGAATCATTAGATTTGTACATATTATTTCTTGATTTAAAAATGATTACATAGTTTGTTTTTCTCAAATTTCTAAAAAAAATTGAACTGGAAAATTGAACTGTTACTTTCACAGAAAATTTCTTTGAATGTATGAATGGATGGGTTATAATATACTCTGATATTATAATGGACAGAGTATGAAATTGTGAAAGCTTCCTACTAACTAAATACTCACACAGTGTAATCGATCAATCCTTTCTCCCAACTCAAGTGAGTCATTCATAACAACATGACACGCTCGGTAACAGTAGCGCAGGCCACGTAATACTTTTTTAAATTACATTTTTTTTATAATGAACAAATGCCCGTGGTAAAACTCTTCATTTTGTTGATGCAAATAGTTAGGAAATATTATGTTCATTAATTATCCATAAAATTAGCGATGCAGATTTTTGTTAAAAATCTTTTAGAATCATCTCGAAATTTAATATACAATACAAGTATATAAAGCAAATACGCATTTGGGTAGTCCGCACATATTCTATATTTTTAAATTATACTTTAATTTAATGCATATTGTACCCTAGCATGACTGTATTAAATTCAATATACCAATGTATATGCAAGGTAGCCAACTATCTAGATCTAGACCCAAAATGCGGGACGGCCGGACCTTACTTCTTCTTTTAGGAGGGGAAGCTTCTGTAGCAGACTGAACGAACGTGTATAAACTAACCTCCATAACATGACTACGATCCATCCAAAAAGTTTAGGCAGCTCGATTTTTGTGCAGATTTTCATGAAAATCTCAGTAAAAAAAATTCTAAAAGTATGAGACAACATGCTTGTTGCAGGTGAAGGTTTTGCCAATACTGATACCAAGTTTCAAAATTTACAGATGATTAGCGATTATTTCCGGGCGAGTGAAATGTGAAAAAGCATAATAATCTTATGATCATTTCAGAATACTTTACTTGAATGGCTGTAAGTCACTGAAAAAAAAAAAATTATGAAAAATCTACCAAAAATATATGGGGTAAACACCTCTCCACTCTTTTTTCAATAACTTATTAACGAATAATTATTTCTAACCCTAAATATCACCACTGGACACAGAAAGGATCAACGAACCCCATATGTTTTTGGTAGATTTTTCATAATTTTTTTTCAGTGACTTACAGCCATTCAAAGTGGATTATTCTGAAATGATCATAGGATTATTATGCTTTTTCACCTTTCACTCGCCCAGAAATAATCGCTTATCATCTAAAAATGTTGAAACTCGGTATCAGTATTAAAAAAACCTTCACCTGCAACATGCATGTTGTCTCATATTTTTAGATTTTTTCTTGCTAAGATTTTCATGAAAATCTGCACAAAAATCGAGGTGCAATGCTCGTATTGCGGATGCGTAAAGGCCGTAAAGTCCGAAATACGCTGGTGATTTCGGGCTTTGGCTGGAATGAATGCAGGCAAACCTACTATCGGCGAGAAAATTCGAGTCCTCTAGCTTTGACGTTAAAAAAGTAAGTGAAGAAAAAATGGTAGCTCAATAAATGAAGGATCATTTTAAAGGTCAAAATGTTGTACGTTAATGAGCCTAAAACAAATATGTCAGAAAAATCTTTATAGCTTACGGGCCCGAAAATCTGTTAAAAAGTAGGGAAATTTTACAGCTTTTAAAGACAGTGAACTTTGAAAGATAGTTTTTTTATTGAAAAAATAATATAAAAAATCTGAAAAAATTCATGGTGTTACCTTAAACATTTCTAAACAAATTGACGTTGAAAAATTGTCAAAATATTACAAATTGTTTATTTTTTGTACATAAATATACAACTGTACTTTCTTCAGTTCTAATAAAGATAATGAAGTGACTTAAATTAGAGGTAGAGGAAGACAGTTTTTTATACTGGAAAGCATGCGTAAGAAACCCGCGAGGTGCCTTTTTTCATGCGACCGTATAAAAGTGAAAACATTTTTAATGATCCTCTTTTTCTCAAATGTCAGTTGAAAGTGGAAGGGAGAATCAGCGCGAAGTGTCCAAACACATTTCATTTAATTGAAACTTAGATAGGAAACCACGCGAATATAATTTGTCTACAAGACGTCAATATACAACAGAGTAGTCCTAGTTATACAGTGACTATGACATTTCATTAAATAATTTGTGGGATACCCCTTTTGATTCTTTGACCAAGTGGATCATCTAAGCTTGAACACAGTTACTCTACTTGATTTTCGTAAAATTTGTTTCTAAAACGAAATAAAAAGTGAACCGAATTTTTCTTTAAGAAAAATAATGGTAAATGCATATAATTTTTTTTTCTGAAAATGAGCAAATTTCGAAGCCACATTCAACATGTATCGAAAAACGAGATAAAAATGCAAAACTTTCGTTCTCTTTTTGAACAAGAAATAGGAAGATATTTCATTTTTCCTCTGAAAATGAGAAATATTAAAAGAAACTCTTTTGATACCAAAAATTTGTAAAACTGGGATTTTGGTTGTATTCATGGAAATCAAGAAGAATTTAAAGAAAAGATCACTGCAATCCAGATGACAGAAAAATTTTCTTTCGTTTCTGATCTTGAAGGATATTACTATAATTTTGCTTTTACGTTTAATATAACTATTAAAAGAAGGTTCCCTTTTTTTTTGTTGCGAAAAATGTTACGAGTCTTCAGTCTTATTTGTAAAAACAAAACAAAATAGGAATAGTATATTGCAGTTGCAGTTGTGCACGCTATTTTTCATCATACCTTCATCGGAGATCAATTTTCCTTTGTTCGTCAACCGAATTCATTTGGTTGAGAATAATCGACTATAATATTTTGACAGTAGACAAGAGGTTAGAGTAGTCACTTGAAGTTGGCTGCAGCGCTCGTGCGATTATGGCGGAGATGAAAAGAGAGAGAGGGAACGATCGCGTCACAATAGAGAGATTCTGCTTTCAGCCAATCGCGAGCCGTTTTATTTCTTTTCATCCCGCTACGTCACAACTTTTCCTCCCTAGGAAGGAAAAGAAAACTCGGCTGCATTCGGCCACTTTCGATTCGTTCTACAGGCATTGAAAATCGATCTTTCGATGAAGCTATGATGACAATATATTTCTTCACGCAAATCGACGCTGCGGCCATCTCTTATTATTAAAAAGAAACAATAGAGAATGAAGGTGAAGGATATTTTTGTGTTACTGACAACAACAAAAGACAGTTTACTTTAGACCTTTCTGCACAAATAAATTTTGCACAGCAAAAATCTGTGAATTCTCCTGATACCTTTAAAATCGCTTAAATTTTCAGTGAAATCATTAAAATCTGCAGAAATCTGCAGAAACCAATTGCAATCTTCTAACCCCTTTTGGATTCCTTTGAAATCTTTGAAATAGTTAGAAGTCTGTAAGAATCATTTTAAATCCCTTGAGAATTAAATACTAGTACATTATTAACCGAGTGGGGAAAGGGGAATCGACTAGTCCCCCACTTGGTTAACATATTATTTTCTTTACATACCGCGGAGGGGTATGCGATTTCGGGGCCTGGCGCGAAACAGCAAAACTGATCGGTTCCACGATCGATTGATGCAAGCACGAAAATATGGGCTTATAGGTACTCCCTGGTTTGCATCCAGCCCCTTGACTCGCTCGTTGGGGGGGGGGGGGTCTATTTTTCCGCCCGAATCGAGTCCTGACATTGAGGTTGAAAGTCTAATATTTCCAAACTTTTCCGTCACTAGTGTGGAAAATGAAGTTTTATCACACGGACTTATCGATCGTGGAATCGATCACTTTTACTGTTTCGCGCCATGGTCCCAAAATCGTATTTGCCGCGTGGGTATTAAAGAAATTAAATTTGTTCCCTAAAGTTCTGTAGAAATCTGCTGAAATTTATATAAGCCCGTAAAATCTTTTAAATACTTGGAGGTCCTATAAAATTACTTAAAACTTGTGAAATTCTTGAAATTCCTATAAATATTTGGAAATCCTACAATATTCTTTGACATCCCGTGAGATTTTTGAAATCTCTTGAAATTCTTTGCAACCTTTTAAAATAACTTAAAATCCTGTGAAATTTTTGTAATTCATTCATATCTTTTGAAATATTTGAAATTTGTAGAAATCCCGCAAAATAAAATTGTATTAATTCCCCAAAGTTCTCTAGAAATTCATTGAATACCCTTAAAATGTGTTGAAATCTTTGGAAATCATAAAAATCCACTAAATTAAGTAGATATCATTTGAAATTCGTTGAATTTAAATTAAATTAAATTAAATTATTAAAGTTCTCTAGAAATTCCACTCAAATTCCTAAAAATCTATGAAATCGCTAGGAATTCCTTAAAATGTCATTTCATTTCAGTTAGTTGCCAAAGTTCTGTAGAAGTCTCTTGAAAATTTGTAAAATCCTGCAAAATTCTTTGACATCCCTTGAATGTTGTTAAATCTCTTGTTATCTTCGGAAATCGTAAAGATCCATTGAAATGAGTAGAAATCCTTTAAAATCCCTTGCATATAAATTGAATTATACTTATTCATTAAATTTATCTAAAAATAACTACTCAAATCTCTTGAAATCATTGGAGATTTAATAAAATCCTTTAAATCTTGGAAAATTTTTCGAAATGCTTTAAAATTCCGTGCAAATTTTGTAATCGGTAGGAGTCCTTTGAAATGCCATTTCAATTCATTTCGACGTGTCCAAATGAAAAGGGTCCATCTCGGAGACACAAAACTAAAAAGTGCTGACTCGCGTGGCGAAATCTCAAAGCTTCAAAATCCCATATAAAATTCTATTGTGAACATCAGCGCCCTTAACTCCTCGCTCAACTCAGTAGCACCTTTTCATTTGGTCTCCACGAATTAGCACCTTTTCACTTGGTTTTCCGAGATGGAACCTTTTCATTTGAATACGTTGATTTATTTTTCAAAGTTCTCTAGAAATATCTTAAAACCTCTTGAAATCCTTTGGAATATTTTGAAATCTTACGAAATTCTTTGAAATTCGTGGAAATATTTTAAAACCTCTTAAAGATCAGTAAAATCCTTTAAAATTAGTAAAAATGTTTGGAAATCCCATACAGTCCTTTTAAAAGCCTTAAAATCAGTAGAAGTCCCTCGAAAACCCTTTAAATCATCTAATTTGTTTGGAAATCTTTGAAATCATTTGAAATTCCATGAAATTTCTATGAAATCGCTTATGAATCTGTGAAATCCTTTGAAATTACTTAAAATAAAGTTAAATCAATAAATAATTCGTTCGTTTCTTAATTTTTTGCATCAAATCTTTCAATATTTTGACAATATTTCTATACTGATTTTCTTCTAACAATTTTTTATAATGCTTTTGCTAGAATCGCGAACAAATTTTAAGAATGGAGGGTTTTCGATAAGGGCCTTTAGCGGCCTCCCTGAATCATATTTTTTTTTTAAATTACTATCGAGATCATTCTTATTTTTTTTTATAATTTGAAAAATATAAGGCTTCCAAAAATACATATACTTTTTGTGTTACTTCATAGGACCCTTATTAAAAAAAAACGCTAAACTTAGCTTGTTTTACAAAAATACGCCATTTTTGTAGTTTTTGCATTCTTTATGTAGTTATTTCGTATAGAGCGCAACCGAGTAATAAAACGATTCTCACATATATGGTGCAGAAATACATGAGCTACTAAATACATAAAAATCGTCGTGTTACTACATTGCGCTCATGGTAAAAAATAAATAAATAGAATTTTGGATAATATTTTATTTATTTAGTTTTTACCATGACCGCAATGTAGTAACGCGACGATTTTTATGTATATAATAGCTTATATATTTTTGCACCATATATGTGAAAATCGTCTTGTTATTTGGTTGCGCTTTATACGAAACAACTACATAAAAATTGCAAAAACTACAAAAATTGCGTATTTTTGTAAAACAAGCTCAGTTTAGCGGGGTGTTTTCATAAGGATCCTATCAAGTAACACAAAAAGTATATATATATTTTTGGAAGCCTTATGTTTTTCACATTATAACTAGAAGAAGAATGATCTCGATAATAAACTTTAAAAAATATCATTCAGGGGGGGGGGGCGATAAAGGGCCTTATTGAAACACCTCCTTTATTAAAGGAAATTCATTTTAGACCTATAATGAATTTCCTATAATATTTTTTCGTAATGGGGGATTACAAGGGATTGTAAAGGATTGCATGGTATCACACGAAATTTGATAGAGATGTCATGGAATTATATGGAATTGCACGAGATTTCAGAGAGTGTACACCATGCTCCACGCATCCATATATTATATATCTAATATATATCTCATATATAATAATATAATATAATAATAATATATAATAATATATATCTAATATGGGATACCATGCATTTTGACAACCGCGTCATTTTCCATATATGGGCATATTCTCGATCATCGATACTTATTGGATATTCCAATTCACACAAATTTACCATTACACGTAAAACTACCTACCCTTTTGGTACTTAGGAAAGGATATAGCATATTACGATTACTGTGTCGTTTTCTAAATATTAGCGATCATAGACGCTAATTGGAACCTAGACCTACCCCCACAGCCGTGCTAATGATAAAGAACGTATCTGATTTTTTCGGTGAAATTAAGTTAAGGTCATCCGCATATTCCTAACTCTTTTCTCGACTTATATGCGCATGAGAAATATCAAATTTTGCATTAAAAAGTTGTTAATTGTAAGGAAATAATTGAGTACGTGAAGAAATACTATCAAATTATGCCTCTACGACAAAGTTCTTCTTTACCAAGAATTCAAGGCATTCAAGTCACAAGGAAATATTTTCTCAATTTGTATATATTTATGCGGATTTTATACCTATCGACATTGTTTAAGGAAAAAGATACTTGTTCCGGTCCTTCGTAGATGACCATTAGGGTGGGTCGAAAATAAATACTTTTGGAATTCGAAATAGCTACAACGCGGAGAAGTAGCGTATTGGGGTCTTAAAAAAGTATAATTAATTTGGAATCGATCGACATGCAGCTTGGTTACCCGCTCTCGAAAAAAATGTTTAAAAAAATGTATTGTTTGCAGAGTTCTTGAATTCTATTGAGTTTCAATTATTTTTACATACCTGGAGGTCAAAAAAGTCTTCTCAATTTTTTCAGTTTTTAATCTATCATTTTCTGAGAGATATTTCCTATTTAATTCATTATTGTTTTCGGAAATTTTTTTAAATACGTTTGCAAATAGGAGAATTATTTGAGGTATATGAAAACTTTTTAGTAACAAAAATTCATTAGACAAACAATCCCCAAGACCCAGGAATCAAAATTGGCAATACAGCGAATTTTTATTTTGGCATTTTATGAATTTATCTTCCGAACTTTTTAGTTTAAACATTTTTCTGACCATGTATGGGTTTTTCAAACATAGAAATACACTAGAAAAAAATCCCCAAGACCCAGGAATCGAAATTGGAAAAACAGCGAATTTTGGAAATTTTGATTTTGATATTTTATGAACTTATCCTTATAACTTGTAGTTTACACATTTTTCTGAGCATGTGTGAGTTTTTTAAACATAGAAATACACTAGAAAAAATCGATAAGATCCGAGAATCGAAATTGGAATGACAGCAAATTTTCTTATTTCGGAATTTTGTATCTAACAGAATTATTTTTTTTTATTTATAAATTTAACATTTTTCGAGCTTGTGTGGAATTTTTAAGCCTAGAAATACACTAGAAAAAAATCGACGAGACCCAAAAGTGAAAATGGGAAACAGAAAATTTTAAAAATGCTGAAGCGGCGTTTAAAAAAAAATTGTCTAGTGTATTTCTAGGCTTAAAAATTCCACACAAGCTCGAAAAACGTTAAACTTATAAATAAAAAAAATTATTTCTTCAAACACCATGATCTTTGTTTTATTTACGTTGATTTTGAGGCTCATGTTCTTCATGCTTTTATTAATTTTATTCAACATTCTTTGCAAGTCCTCGATTGATTCTGCCGTGAGGACATAACGCATCCTTGTCTAACACCCTGCATAATATTGAACCAGTCACTCAGTTTCCCATTCGCTCTTACACTCGCTTTGCTACCTGTATATGTATATTGCCTTGTCAAATGCTTTTTCTAGGTAAACAAATGCACTGAAAACTTTCTTTCCTACTCTTAAGCTTTTTTCTGTGATCTGTAATATCTGATGTGTACATGATCTCCCTGGCATAAATCCACTTTGGACTTCCCATATCTTTTCTTCTGTAATTTCCATTACCCTACGAATAAGTATTTTTGATAAGAACTTAAAAAATGGTAAGGCTGCTGGTGTAGACAGTATTAGCGCTGAAATGCTTAAATACGGTGGCGAGTACACATTCTTAGGGGGCATTTCTATGGTATAAATTAGCATAGCGGATTTTCGAAGTAGATTTTTTAACCAATAAGATGATTGCAGATAGTTTGCTGAAAAATCTTATTGGTCGAAAAATCTAGTCAAACCTGCTACTCTTCTAGATGTAATCTGAATAAATAATGAGGGTTAGTAACTTATAAAATGATAATTTTGTCAGCAGTTAAAATTTGTAGAATATTTTTGAAACAATTTTCGAAAATCTGTATTTGTTTATTGAATCAATATTTTTAAAACAATAATGAAGAGAATAATCAAATCATTCTAAGAATAAATAACTGACTCAACTCTGTACATTTCTCATTTTTCCTGGAATCTAGGTTGTGTAGAAGTCATTATAAAAAAACTTTTGATAGGAAATTGCAAAAATTCAAAATAAAAAATAAAAGATAGTAGATGAAAAATCAACGTTAGCATCGATTATACTTTCAAATTCACTTACACTAGAATCGCGTCAATTGTAAAAGGAGAGCGCTCGGAAAATTTTTTTGTGCGAACTGAAATGGCTCGTGTAAAATTGGTAATGGATGCAGCATGAATATAAGTCTCGATTCTGCACCAGATGCGTCATACAAAAGTTTCACAGTAACGAGAATATTTACATTTTTTTAACCCTACTTTTTCCCCCTTTTCATTTTAAAGGCTCCGCAAGCTTCCTTCATAAATTACGTGCAATTTGAGACTTGAACTCGTAGATTATAAAAGTTTAATTTCGAAAATTTTAATTTTCAAATGTTTACAGTTCTAAATTGTTCAATTTTGAAGGAGTTAGCGTTAAAGTTCTTACTTTCTGTAACGCTTTATTTTAAATTGTGTATTTTTAAATAAGTGTTTAGTTTGAGAAGTCTAGCCGGCTTTCAAAATTCAAATTTAAAAAAATTTGTTGAATTACATGCAATCATTTGCAATCGCGCCTGAAATTAGTAATCGCCGAGATTTTTTCTTTATGTTAGAAGCTTTGTCCATTTTGTGTAATTTCAAAATAAAGAATACAAATTCATGGTCGAACCTGACTTTGAAATTTCGCTCAATTATAAAATAAAGGTTTTCATTCAAGTTTTCTCAATAGAAAATATTTCTTCAAATCTTTATGATGCGTTGATGAATTTTTGAAGGTGTACTCTCATTATTTAAAAGAAAAACTATCAAATGTTGATACATTTTTCATTTACTAAAGGACAATATCAATATCAAAATTCACCTCTTATTGAAATGGTATTTTTCTCAAAAACTTTTTGTTAGATTTGGCTGAATACTTCACATATTGTAGATCAGATCCATTGAAACAAAAGTTTCGTACCCATAAACTTGACAGATTTACTGTTTTGTATATACTGGATGTTTGGGGGTTGTTTCAACAACCCATAAACATGAAATCTAAGAAGCTTCTGTTTCCTAGGAACCAAAAATAAGGGAGAATTGGTTATTATACTATTGGAGTAAAAAATCACTTAAAAATAAGAGTAGGAAGCGTCCCTTGCCAGAAAGTTTTTGCATTTATTTTAAGGGTTGTTTTAACATCCCTTAAACATTCAAACAAGAAAATCTACATTTATAAAATAGAAAAACCACAGGAGATTTTTATTATACTATTGGGGTAAGAAATTAATTTAAAATAAATTTGAGAAACATATCCTGGCAGGGAAAGTAGTTGAGTTTATTTTAAAGGTTGTTTTAACGTTAAATACACTTAAATGTGGCCTTATTGAAACATGCCCTTGAATTTTTTCTGGAAGTTATATTTTCAATATTAATTGCCGACCCCAATAGTATAATCAAAAAATCTCCTGTGAATGTGTTTGTTGTTAGTAAATATAGATCTCGTTGTTTGAATATTTAGGGAATCTTAAAACAAGCTTGAAAACAGTTTCAACGACTTACCCTGCAAGGATATGTTTTACACGTTTATTATAAACTGATTTCAGACACCAATAGTTTATTAACAAAATCTCCTGTGATTTTGGTCGTTAGGAAATGTCGATTTCTCATGTGAATGTTGGGGATACATTAAAACAACCCTTAAAATAAATTTTAACTCATTTTCTGGTAGGGGACGCTTCCTGCATTTATTTCAAAGTTATTTTTCACCTCAATACTTTAACATAAAAATCTCCTGTAATTTTGTTTGTTAGTAAATGTCTATTTCCTGGTTTGATTAGTTAGGGAATGTTAAAACAACCCTTAAAATAATTTCAACGACCTTCCCAGCTAGGATATGTTACCCACATTTATTGTAAAATGATTTCCGACACCAGTATCATAATCAAAAACGATCTCCTGTGATTTTGGTTCTTATGAATGTCGATTTCCTTGTTTGAATGTTAAGGGGATGTTAAAACAATCGTTAAAATAAATTTAAAATACTTTTTCTCGTAGGGGTTGCTTTCTGAACTTATTTCAAAGTTATTTATCACAGTTGTTTATTAATTATTTATTTATATTCATCAGTTATTTATCATAGTTTAATAAAAAAATCTTCTTTGATTTTGGTTTCTAGGAAATGTCGGTTTCCTTGCTTTAATGTTCAGGGGATGATAGTAGCCAAATCTAATACGAAAAGTTTTTCAGATTATCCCCAGAATTTTTACCTGAATCACTTTTTAACCTTTATTTTTCTGTGTTGAGAAGGATTATTGATCTACATGTTCGAAACTACAAACAAAATATAATTAGATAATTGGACAAAAAGCCATTATGTCTACATTTTCTGCGGGGTCCTTTGTAAATAAAAATAACAAAATACCATCTGTTTTTAAGTATTTAGACATGGAGCTGAAACAGTTTTTTCTTTCAAACTTTTTTCTATTTGGGTGAAGAATTTTATGAATGAACTTGGGTTAAGTGCTCTCTCGTTTCCATGCACTTTCCGAGTCCTAATTAATATTCCAACCCTTGAAACTCGTTGAAGGCAATTATACGGTCCACCTTTTCTGTCACTATACAATCATTTAGGAAGGTTTACTGCTTCGGTAATTAACATTTTCCAAGGGTGCACTATCTGCCTCGCTGTGGGGCTGAGGATCCGTACAAAATTCTGGGATCTGGGTGCTATCCTCAGCTAGTGGATGAAAGGGCGTGAAAAGGAGTAAAGAGCGACGGAGTGGGGGGGGGGGTAACCGAGCGACAGAGGGGTGACGCTATTAACAGCTAATGAAAATTAGCTTCCCTCGCCTGATTGAGCGTCAAATCGTTCCTTTCTTGTTTCGGTAGAGAAGTCCGGTGTTGTTAAAACGATCGATTCGTTTCGTGCTTGAAATTCTCCGTTCTCAAAGTTCGTCAGAGATGGAATCACGCGAGAACAGGATTAAATGCCTAACGATGCTCGGATTCAAAAGACCACCCCTTTTCGTTCACTACATATATCTCTATTTCAAGATTTATAGACTACATCGAAAAAATGTATAGTTCAAACAGAAAAATACCGAAAAAGCAAATCAACGAGAAACAACTATCTGTGTCCCCGATTTATAGATTTTCATATCTTTGAATTAGCTATTTGACATCGTGAGTTTCAAATGTCGTACAAAACATAAACTCTATGTTGACTTTTTAAGTTAGTATCAGAATAACGGAGAAATGACATAAGTTGACATGCAAGTGGCCTTTTTAACCTCTATAATTTTAACGTATACGTTACATTTATAAAGATTAAAATAGATTTATGAACCGTTTATAAAGTGTGAAATGAATTATAAATTTAAAATCTGTGTCAAAATGATTCCTATTTAATTAACGCTATATTCAGACGTCCAACATTTTTATTTCAGCTATATAATATCTTTGTTCTGAGGATTTCAACACATGATTTCTTAACAATAATGGTCAAAGTAAATTTTACTGCAAATCCCTATTTTAAATATTTTGCTAATAATTGGTTCGTTTTCAACGATATTTGTAGCGAGATCAAGGATCAATATTGTTGTTTCAGTTATATACATTTTTCCCGTGTATTTTATATTTTTAAACCATGAGAAAAAGGAAAATAATTATCAAGTTTTCTTCTGTTACATTCTAACGAGAGTACTTTTATATCTGGAATATAGTTATTTTTTGTTCAAATATGCAAAATTTAATTTAAATTTAGCTTTTTCTCGTTTGATGTAGAAAATATAGTCGCAGTGACAATATTTTATTTTGCAATACATTTTTTTGTAAAATAAACCCATTAGACAGTAAACATTATCCGAAAAATTTACATCCCGTTAAGTTTAACCCTTCCGGAAACAGCCCTTTGTCCTCTTTTACACTCCATATTGTATTGCGAAATCGATTCCGGAGGGGTTAGAGGGTCGAATTGAATTGAAATGCTACTGGATGCTTTTTCCTATCACGTAAAACTATTTTTCGTTATAAAATTCTTAGCCTCAAAATAGGGGTAGGTTTTAGTCATATTTTATGATTTTTTTAAATATTCAAGGTGTAAAATCGACTTGTGCCGAAATTTTTAGGATTATATGAGATGTTTTAATACTTTCTGTTGAAAATTTTGTATATATTTAAAGAAAATATTTAAGTCTGGTTCTAGTCGTCCCGAAAAACTGGGGTAGTTGGAAGAGGGGACTAGCCAAGCATATGAAAAATATTGGACTAGTCATCCCGAATTTCGGCACGACGAGACACTTCGAATATTTAAACACTTTTTTCTGACAGTTATTTTGAATGCAGACAAATGTCGATTAACAAGAAAATATGAACAAAAAATGTCATCTAGGAGTTAACTAATACCTATACAAAGAATTATTAAGGGAAAATAGTTCAAATCGACAATAAATGCAACACATTGTACTTTTTTTTGCATCCTTTTAAGATTTTCGGAACCCCACTCTTTTCCTCTAAAACTTCAAAATTTGGAAGAAAGAAAAGAGAAGTTCTCAGTTGACAAATTTTTCCATGTATAAAAGTGTCGTTGAGTAAGTAACTTTGATCCAGAAATTTATTTATTGATAATATTTTCTAAATTGACCTTTCTTTCATCCGTTCATTTTGAAAGCTTACATTATATGGGTTATTTGCCACAAAATTAACCACTTTGAGTCCCAGTCATTTTCTACTTTTCCTTTGAATAATCAATTTTCTCCAGAATCATCTTAATAAAGTACTTATATGTTTTAAAGCACAATGTAGTAAATTTCTTTAATTCTAGACGACTTTTTTTTAAATTATAAATAACAAAGTATGTGAAGTGTTACTATTTTTGATTTGAGGATTTATAAAATCACTTCAAAGTGTGTCCCACGATCTTTTTGTCTGGGCACGCTGCATTACCTGTATAGAGCGGGTTGAAACACGGTGTTTGCATCCCTAGGGTTGAAACATTTTGTTTGCATCCCTAAGATTGAAACTCCGTTGTATTTTTGTTTAAACCCTAGGGCTGAAAAAAGTGTTTTAACCCTAGAGATGCAAACACCGTGTTTCAACCCGCTCTGCAGGCACCGAAACTCGAATTTTCAATAAGGGCGCGATGAAAAATAATATGCAAACTTCACACTCGTTTCAATCGCTGTGTTTCATCCCTTGTAATGCAACATACTATTATCATATCACGGAGAAAAATATTTGATATCATATAATGGATAGAAAGAAATATTTTGTTTAAAATGATAAAACATTTATTCAATTTCAATAAATGAAAAATATTTAACTTATTGTTTCAAACAAATCAATAAGTTCAATAGTTTTCTGGAAAAACGCTTGAAGCGTAGAGCAGGCTTTCTTACAATAAAGATAAAGAAGGACAATAAAAAATGTTATGCATAATTATGAGGGCATCCGAAACATGTTTAGCACTTTTTTTATAAAATGTAATGAAGTTTATAAAACAAAATCTTTACTTCACTTACAACCAGAAATGTTTAAAGTAGACAAGACCTTTATTTAATTTGACCAAGGAATTTAGGATATGAATAAAAATTGATTGAAATTAAATAAATAAGGTTATATAAAGAATTGTATTCAATCAAACAAACATTTTTTTGTATCTGTTCTTCATATATTTTAAAAACATTTTTGATACTTTTGTGTTTCATCCTAGTTACATGTCCTATTACGCGAATTTTAGCAACGTATAAAATGAGTATCAATCACGAATATGCTTTTTTATCCCTTAGTCTTATGTTTTCTTACTCTCTTTTATAACGCTTAATTAAACAAATATATTGTATGCGGTTCGACATTTTTTTTATTTTCGAAAATCTCGTTGCCTGGAATGCTCAACGTTTTAGCAATCTCTCATATATAGATAATTGTTAAGGCTAAGGTCGTTACAACGAAAAATTATTTTATTTTGGAAAGACAAATCAGCCAAAAATTCCTATTTCCTTGAACAGTGAATATTCATGTTTTACAGAAAAATTGGGATTTGGTTATTTTTTTAGGTATTTTTATCTTCAAGAGCTAAAAGGTGGAAGTATAAAATGGCTAGGATTTTAACAATGTTTTTGATCACTTGATTCTTTTTTTAGCGATTTTTAAGTTCATAGGCGGTAAAAGGTTATAGTATCGGTACCAGAAGACCTACAATAATATAATAAATAAAGGAATAAAATAAGGAATTTTTTATGAAATAAGATTATGAAATGTGTTTCTTTTCTTTATTAATAAACATTGTCTATTTGTTCGGAATATTGTAATTGTTGTATGCCTTATCTCTTCCACTCGCCATTCATATTCCTACTTTTACTACTTACTCTTGGGTGTAGTTTCCCCTTTTTTGCAAACATCCGCCATTAATGCATTAAAATTAAATTTAGCCTGGTTATTCTATTTAACAGTATGAGGTATGCAAGACACACGAAAACCACAAGTCATTAAGTCGTGTTTCAATACAAGTATCTTGACTGTCGGAGAGTAACAGTGTCTGGTTCGAAAGAAGAGTATTATGGCTTTAGCGTGTTTATGCATTGTTATAAACAAAACGGTAATGGACTGCAGAAGCGCCCATAAAGCTTCCCCTTCGATGTTAAAAAAAATCGAGAGGCGCTTACCAGAATCAATTTTAAAAGAGGAATCTTACATTCAAAAAAATTGTTTGGACTCAGATACTTTGAAATGTGTTTAAAATTTTAAAGGTCCATCTGTTTCGTCTTTTTTTTTTACTGTAATAACTTCATATTTATGATGCATGGGAAACCGAGAGAGTCGATGGGGTGGTCCTTGAACTTAGAAATGAAAGACAGTGCGCACATCTAGCTTCTAACTTGTTTATCTTGTACCTCTGCATGCTTGTTCATTAAAAACGTAAAAAAGGCCGTTTTTAAACTGACTTTAACATTTTGCCATGATATAGTTATTTTTCTGCTATTATTAACGGTATTCATAGATAGTATTCAAGCTCTTCTTGGGTTTGAGATGCATACATGTCAATCGAAGTCCGATTTTGTTGACATTTTCATCATACCTATCATGGGTTGAAGCTTACTATGATAGAAAAGAGATATAAAATATTAAAAAAGTATATTTAAAGAAATTGATTGTATTTTTATTTTCGAATTTATATCCTTGCTCTTAGGTTATAATCTCAGAGTTCGTAAAGTAATGACTTTCTTTAAATTATGATTTATCTTTTTGAAAAGTGATCGACTTTATGATGGAGGTAATATTAGTCAGACTGGGGTTAATGTAACTCTTTTGTTTGTAACGGATGAGTGTCGGTTCTTTGGCGTTTTTCATAAGCGACGGTTAAGCCTGCAAGTCTCCGCGTCTGAATAAACATATCTTGTGTCTGTCCGGCCCACCCAAATGGAACTATTAAAACACTTATGGGAAAAAACTGACTTCTTCGTGGTGCGGCAAATCGTCAGCTTCGTTTTCGTCGACGAAAAACTGCTCCTGGCATTCTCGGAGGGGTCACGGATTGGAAATATGCTGTTTAAAGTTTAAACGGCCTAACAAGTTTTACGACACTTTTGACTCCGAGAGGGTTGTGTTGTCTTATAAGCATAAGGAGGCCCATAAATCATGCCTCTCTCACGACTCTCCACACTATGTTCACAAATTTGCCACTTCGTACGACATACACGTTATTAGTTATTATTTTCTCAATATCTCCTGGGTTTATTGATATGTTTTTATTGAGTTTTGTAAATATAAATGAAATGCCCCGGGGCATAAGGGCCTCAGTGCCAAATTTCGGAAATGTGTTTTATTGGCTTAAAGTAATTGTTTCGACATAACTTATCTCTCTGTAGAAGATTATGATCCAGTTCGATTCAGAAGTTGGTCAAAATTCATGTTTTTTATTTTTCTTTCAAAGTTAATATTACTTATTTTCACCCGTTTTTTATTTCACGATTCAATAGAGCTAAGTAATAGCTGGAAAGCATTTTCTTGTTTTAAAATAAATAAAAAAGTTACGCAACTCTTTGTGTGTAATTATTTTCTTTTTTGGGTACGCACGCACCATTGACAAGAGTTTTTCTTGAAGGTGGTTGCTTCTTTCCGGATGTTCCTTTCATTTAGTTCGATAGAGTCAAGTAATAGTTCGAAAATACTTTTTTCTTTTTTTTATATATATAAATTTGGACATAAGAATGTCCAATCCAAAAAAACGCCGGACCTGGTACAGAAAAAGCTGTTTCTGTATCAGGTCCGGCGTTTTTTTTACGCATCGTTTATTGGGGCAAGAGTTTGTTTGCAGGTAGTTGTTGGTTTTTAATCGTTCCTTTCGTTTCATCGAAGGTGGTTGCTTCTTTCAGGATGTTCCTTTCATTGTTCGATAAATCTAAGTACCATAAAACGGGGTAAAGTCGCTCATATAGGGTAAAGTTGCTCGCCAATAAATTCGCACCAAATACATTTCAAAATAAAGTTTGACAGCTCCGTTAATTAAAATAATCGATAATCTTATTTCTTGCCCTAGAAAATTTGATACTGAATTTTAAAATATAAATTAGGAGGTGAGCAACTTTACCCTACATGAGCGACTTTGTCCCGTTCTACGGTAATAGCTTGAAAGTAGTTTTTTGTTTAAAAAAAAAGTCAGATGCATTAAAAAGTTGTCCAAATATTCATTAAGTAAATTATGAAAAACAATCAGAATAGGAATTTTGGAACAGTTAGCCGAAATTGAATTGCATAAGAAGAATTTTATAGTTAGAGGAAAATAAGAGACAATTTTAGGGTAACATTTGTCTTATATTTTATACATTTATTTACACTCTAATATACACGTCTGCTTCGTCTAATAAATACATGGATCTGATAATGTTTGACACTTACAAGTAAAGTTTCACCTAACATATATACCTGTCCTAAAGATTAGGATTGAAATCATTTGAGTAATTCATTCTACAGAAATAGTGTACACGATTTCTTTAAAAATGATTCATATAACTCTAAAGAATATTAAAAAAAAAACATTTTGAAAGCACATTCATCAAATTATGGAGAAATTTAACAGGAAATTAGAGGTATTAAAAAAAGTAAAATTCATACAATTATTTTATATCCAAGTCCATTGCTATTCAATTAGTCAGTATTATTCAACCTGTAATGAATATTTATTCGAAATAACTAATGTTCGTATAAAATATTAACTAACTAGGCATTTTTCTAAAACAAAAATTCTATTCGTGAGGTTACAAATTTTACTTTTTAAAACACATCTCCCTTTTTATACAGTTTCTTCTTCTAAAAATTGAACTGGAAATTTTATATCTTTAAATAAGCCCCTTAAAATTAATGTATTAATTGAGTTTCTTCGCTGTGGTGGTTCATGCAATATTCGTAACGACGCTTTTCACAGGAGACGAATGTCTCGTTTTTTTTTCAACGTCAGACTCCACCCGTCATCGCTACTAATTCCCCTTTGACATCATGACAGTTTTACGTCGAAAGTGACACGAAGGTAGCCGGATCTTTCTTTTTTAGAGAAACCCGATGAGAATGAATTCAAAGTAGGTGGCGCCAGGAAGAAAAAATTAAAACATGTTTTAATTTCAGAAAGCCAAAGCTGCTATTTTGTAACATTATAATTGAAACTAAAATCACAATTTCAAAAGTGTTCATAATCATAAGTTAATTGAATCCAGATTGAAAGTCGTGCACTTTTCTTTAAATTAAAAAAGTAGTTAAAACTTCACCAGTTAGGATTCAAATTTTTTGCTTGTGTCTCATTCTCTCATTAGAGTCTTTCTTTTTGGTTGTCTATTTTCAATATTCGTGTGTCTCTTGTTTCGTGTTCGATTCCAGGAATTGTTGTTTGAACTTGAATTTGGGGCGAATGCAGTGGTGAACAAAGGAGGGGATGATAGGGTAGGCAATAATACGGAAATCCATTCAGAGCTTTGTTCACAGGATGAATTTGTGGCCCCGACATGTGTCCCGGAATTTGGCCAGAGCCTCGAAGTGGCAATCCTCTTAAATGCTCATCCGGATGGACTAAAACTCGAACAGCCACGCGCCTCGCTGTTCCAGAATTCACTAAAGTTCCAAGCTCTTGTTGTTGACGTCTTTTGGTTTTGTATCTGAAAAACAAAAATAAGTTTTCCTTAAAGTTTAAATTCAGTTACAAGGCATCAAAGTACTTTCAGTTCCTAATTTTTAGCTATATCAATGCTATCAAGGATCACAGTCAGTATAACCTATTCACCTTTTTCCCATATTTTTTTCAAAATCCCCTACAATCCCTATAATATTTTGGTCATTTCTATCCCTTTTTACCCTTCTTTTGAATCTGCGATTAATTTTTAAAATAGGAACCTATGATATTCAAAAGTAATATAAAAAAGTCGCATAAAAAAATGTTGTCGTTTGGGATGTGAAACCAAAAATTGTGTTATGGTCAACATTGAAGCCAAGCACAACGGCCAAAAAGTTATAAAACTATTAGTTTTTTTTTCTCATTATTCATCTAAGTTTTAAACGGTATTGAAAAAAGTTGTATACAAAAGTTGAAGATCTAGAAAAATTACACTACTATATTCTACTATATTTTCGGAAATTTTTTTTAACCTAATAATATTAAAGAAACATGTAAAACTCAAAATTCGAGCCATTGTTTAATTTAATTTTTCACCAAAACGGGTTTTACCTGGGGTTTTAAATTGAGATAAAAATGAAAAAACTTAGTTTTTTAATACTTTAAGACCGAATGGCGCTTGGCATTACCGTGGATCAAAAAATGTTGTTCATATAGTGGATTGTTTCACACTGCAAAAGGCAACTTTTCCATCTGGTAACATCTCGATCTAAATAAATTACTAATTTTCATTGTTTGCATAATCACGGTTTAGTTCCATTGTGAATCTCAAAGATATTTTTTTATCTCAGATAACATATTCTGGAAAGGGAGAGCCTATGTCTCAGTAAATCTGATAGAAAAGTCCGACTTTTCATCTGTGATTACACAGTTTTATTTTTTAATTTTCATATAATCGCCAAGGTCCCATATACTGTTAAATAGTATATTGTGTATCAAGGGCGTAAAGAAGGCTATTCTGGCGAGTGTGAATTTGCTGCCCGAGCGAAGCGAGGGCGGCAGTCACACGAGGCAAAATAGCTGTACGCCCTTGATACACACTATACTTTTTGTCCTACCTCCTTGAAAACAAGGATGTGAAGCAGATAGAGGATGTTTGGTGAACTTGACAATTTTAGATTATAGGTTAAAGCAAGAAATAGCGTACTTTGCAGAAGGGAGACTGTCGGGAGACTAGCAATACAATTGTTCCAAAGAAAAAGATCAAATCCTCCATATTCTCACTGACGGGGTGCAGTGTATGTGTAGCGGGCGTAAAGTTTTATGTAGCGGGCGTAAAGTTTCATGTAGCGGGCGAAAAGTTTCATGTTGGCCCGGCGGCGGAGTGCGCATGTGCGAACGTCACTGGGCTGGAAGTGGTCACATTACGCCTGCTTCACGTGCATGCAACGGCGCGTTTTCAAGGGGGGTCGGACAAAAAAAAACCTTTCGAAGCTATACTGGACATCATTTTTTTATAACCATCAGAAGAGTTACAAATCGCCAAAACAGTTGGTATATTCTCAAAAACCGCCTATCGCTGATTTCCACAAATAAAATAATAAATTCTTACTGTTTAACCTCAGGGATCTTAAAAGGAAAAACCTAAGCTTTCTTTTGAGATGAGAAAATGAAAAAAACCTTTTTTCCAAAAAAAATCAAATTTGTTTTTGAGTTTTATTTTTGAAGGTCAAATATTTATTTTTTCAAGAAATGCTTATGATCAATGGAAAAGGCGTGAAACCCGCTGACGAAACTGTACTGGACGAATTTTTTTTATCACCACTAGAAGTGTTAAAAATCGGCCCATATAGGTGACTAAAAACCCGAACATTCTGGAACGGAAACGAAGTCTAAGGTAATTAATAAGTAATAGGTAAATTATAAGAGGGACATTCATTTTTTAACAAAACCCGAACTTTAAAATCTTAGAGTTTGTGTAACAAAAAAAGGATCCTGCTAAAGCCGGTGAAAACTGCACACTAGAAATAAATCATTTTTGTAACTTTACAGAGAAGAGCTTATTCTAAGGCGGAATGTGGGAGACGTGGCGTTGTCTATTTTATGCATATGTTTCGAATCACATCGACAATTTTTTGTCAGCCTTAGACGTAAGAAGGCCAAAATTATCGGAAAAATTATGAATATTCACGGGCTTAATTTACATAATACAAGCTTTAAAATAGTCACTTGCAGACAAAAAAGAACCACATTTTTAGGCATGATTTCAAAGCTAGTGATCTAGACTTTCTGTTTAATGCGTTTGATATTCTTTAAAAGCTATTTCCAAGACGTAGCGTTACTTAAACAATTTGGCTTTTTGCTTTTCTTAGCTAGTAATTTAAACCTCTTCAGAAAAAATGAAAACTAAAAAATAATATAAAAGGAATCGCGGCATCCTCAACACATTCCGCCTTCAGTAAATGCTTCTCTTTCAAATTATAACAATGATTTATCTTTAGTGTTTAATTTTCGTCGATTTTTTCAACGAGCGAGACGATACTTATTCCAAAATTAAAAAGAAGTATAAAAAATCCCAATTTTCAAAAAAATTCCTGGCTATTTCCCGGTGTTCCAAAACCTTCTCGTTTAAAAATATGATATTACTGGGATAGAAAATGATCTCGAAAATTATTCTTTCAACTTAGGAAGATTATTGTGATCTTCTTGCCCTAGTTTTGCGATAAACTGAAGAAAAATAAAAAAAAATAGATGCAAAACCTTGTGTAACTTTATTATATTCTATTTCTTAAGATTACAATTTTTTCAATACGTACCCTATTTTATTTGAAATACTTGCCAGAGCTTACTTTTCTTGAAATTTAGAACACGATAAGAAAAAAATGGGGACACTTAGTATCAATATTTGAGGTAGTTAAATTATGTGTAGAATTTGGTCCGCCTTGATGCTATGAGGAAAATATCTTATCATGTGTTTTATCAAAGTAAGGAGCACTTGTGCAAATAATAAAAAGACTAGTCCATTTCTCCTTCGGTACAAAAAAAAGATAATGGAAACTATATGACACATCATTGCACACAAAACTAACAGTGAAGACTGTAAATTTCAAGCACTTAGTTATCATATTAAACTTCCACTATATGAATATGTTGAAAATTCAGAAAATTGAGGAAAAATACTATTATAAATCGTGGAATTTTACAACAAAAATGTAAAATCCCGTTGATTTAATAATTTAAACAATTTTCAGGAACGGAATGTAATTTAACTTCGTCGTATTTTTTTTTACATATTAATGCAAATCGATTTTAAGTGGAGGTTTGGCTCAAATTTTCAGCTACATGATGTGTCAATGATATACAATTTAAATACATTTTTAGAAATATTTATTCGAAGCATAATTCTATTATCATAAAATGGAAAACAAATTTTTAATAATTATTGACAGCTACTGAACTGCTTGTTCAAAGTGGCCATTAAAATTTTTTTTTAATCCAGGCTATTTCCCGGCTTTCCCGGTCAAAAAATACATTTTTGCGAGTGGATTTTTAAGCGCTTATACTAATAATTATTAATATATAAATAATAATTAATTCAAGGTTAAATATATAAGGTAAATTATTGTAAAAGTTATTTCAGAATTCACAATCCAAAATGTTCTCAAAAAGGGGAAAGTAGGGTGATTTTTCAATAAAATAAATTAATTGAGACTCCGGATTCTATAACCCTCCATAAAATTTGCCTGGCCGCTTCAGGCCGTTCGAGTTGGCCCCTGATGGCTTAAAAATCATTTTTCGAAAATTTCATTTCTCAACATATAACTTTGTAGGCATGGCGCATCTTTTTTCTTGTTACAAAAAACTTGTATCTTTTACTGTTTCTGTACAAAATCCTAAAAAAACTGGATTTTTCAGAAAACAAAATTTAGTAAATATTTTCATTTCAACTCTTTCCGAAAGACATGGTTCTTAATATTTTTTCGATGAAAATTTAAGAACTTATCCTTGAAATTGTTCTAAAGATGATGTCCTAATGAAAATTTACTGGCTTTGTTAAAGAAAAAAGTCATACATTTTTTGTCAAGCAGTATCAAAATAATATTAGAAAATTTTGAATCGCTTCGTTTATCGAGGGAATTTTGAGTAAGCCCAAACTTGCAGCGAAAGAAATGTTTAATAGGATATAATGAAGTTTTCTAAAAAGTATTACTTCAATTAAAGTAATCGTTAACCAAATAGGAGCCTTCAATGGCCCCCTTTGACGAAGAAGGTGTAGATCTCGAAACAGTAAAAGTGCGTGGATTGGCTTTCGCAGATGACAAGATTGTTATGGTTCTAGCATTATTCAAATACAACATTATTAATAATTATAATAAATTGTTTAAACAATTAATTTTCTTGACTCAAATTAATTACTTAACTTATCTGAATAGAAAATTTGACTAAAAGTTTGTTGTTTAATTACAATTTTGTAGCATCTTTCTAAGAGAATTTTATTAACATTATTAATAAATTGTTTAAACAATAACTCTTGTTAAAATTGATGAACTTTCACTTCCCTCTAATTGAAAATTGGACAACAAATGGAAAATTTGTGGAAAACCCGCGACTTTCTAACTCCATTCTATGAGAAAATTGCTAAAAACAATAATAAATTGTTTAAACAATTTATCTGAACATTTAATCATCAGTAGGAAATGATCTTTCATGTGCCAGAAATAATTTTTACTGAAAAAACCGCAAAAAAAGTCATAATTATCGCGAAAAACTCGCAAAACCCATTTTTTCACTTATGGGGTTTCTTTGGAACCCTATAAAAAAGTCTTATGGTGTTGGTATCTTAAAAGTGATATTTTATTCGTACTCTATGGCTAATCGTGAACAGAAATGTTGATTTTCAACTCGATTGAGATAATATTGAGGATTCTGAATAAGTTTTACAAAAACTTCTTTTTTCTTATGGGAAATACATGTTAAACTTCATGGGGCTTGCGGCACCCCTAAATATTTTGTTTCAAAACAAAAAAATATGGATTTATTTTCGTGTGGATTCGAACAAATTTCTGGGGTGTCCCCATAAAAATTCGAGAAAAAAGATCCTTGGACCACCCTACTGGCCACCCTGTGGATGGCTCCTTTTTGGTGAGAATCTTTATGAGAATTTGTTGAAATAATGGATAAAATAAAATAAATAAAAAGGGAGCAGTCGAAAAAAGGAAAAAAGAAAAAAAGAAAAAAGAACCGGATGGCACTTGTTGCTAACGAGGCTATAAATATTACTCATCATGGAGACTCAAAAAGCGAAAAAACTTTTATCTGGAAGAATCGGGTAAACGATCGGCTTACGAGCTATCATTTGCCTCGTGGCGAGCTGTCTCATGGCTCTTCAAGCCCTTCAAGCCCTTCAAGCTTGAGTACTTGATCGGCAATGTAGCCCACAGGTATCTTCTGATACGGTCATAAAACATTGGGTGAATCTTTCCTTGTCCTTGATGAATAACCGGCATTATACTGGATTCCAAACGCACCAAATGAGATTTAACGATGCCTTCTTGAAAGTATCCTGAAATTATTGTGAAAGTCCCTTAATCGTTTTGTCCCACAGGAGTGTTCACTTGAGATTTATACAAGCGTAACAATGTTGTAATTACGGTGTCAGCACAATGATTCACGCACGAGAGAAGCCACGACTATCAAACTTTTTTACTGTCATTTCAATTGGTAATTTACCAGGAAAAGGGCAAGATTAGCGCGTCTATTTATATGCGTGAATTATTTATTTTCAATGAAAACGGGTTTTGTGAAATTTAAGTAAAAAATAAACTGGCAGTATTGCATTGAAAATAATTGAGAGGAACACAAATGCAAGACAAGATCGATATTATTCTAATTTTTGGACTTTGTGAAGCTCTTCGCATGGGGTGATTGCTAGAGAGATTGATCAGCGACCTGGGTCCCTGATCCCCGGCTAGAACCGAGTGATTCACGCATATCCCGAAAGGGATATGAATCAATGGTTTAATAATAATAATAATAAAATGTACAGTTTTGAAGCCCTTCAAATTAAAAATGTCTTGATTAGGATGACATCGAATAACTTTGATTGCATACTTCTAAAATGGTTTTATTTGTAAGGGGCTGTCCATAAACTATATTTCAATATTAACTTAATATGTTTGGAAATCACTTTCCTATTTTAGACTTCACATTCTTTCCCCTATTTCCCACTTTTCCCTATTTTCCACTTTTCCCCTTTTTCACAAATTTTTCCTCCTCTGTTTTCAAGAAACATCTCTTTTTCCTCCCTTTTCTTTTTTTTTAAATTCAACTTTTAATTTAAAAGTTGAACTGCTTTGTTAAAAATTCATTTTTTTGTTGTAGATTCCTATTTTTATTTCAAAACTCAACCATTTGATTAAAAATTTAACTGTTTGGTTGAAAATGATTTAGTTTTTGGTTGAGAAATAATTGTTTTAACTGAGAATTTGACTATTTCACATTTGTTTAAAATATCCTTTTAATTGACAATTGATCTTTTCTAGTTGAAAATTCATACTTTTTGGTTGAAAATGCATCTTTTTGGTTGAAAATTAATCTGTTTTGGATGAGAATTCAACTATTTTATTGAAAATTCGTCTTTTTGGATGAATTCAACTCTTTTTGATTTGAGGTTAAAATATATTTGAGTTGAAATATAAACTATTACATTTTTTGTTAAAAATTGATTTATTTTTGGTTGAAAATTCAACTACTTGTTTAAAATTTGAACTTCTCGTTAAAAATTCATATTTTTTGGTTAAAGAATAATCTTTTTAGATAACAGAATTTAACTCTTATCTAGAAAATCCATCTGTTTTAGAAAAAATGTTATCTTTTATAATTAAAAATGCAACACTTTCGTAAATTAATCTTTTTGGTGTGGATTCAACTATTTTGTGAAAATTTGTCTTTTTTGGATCAATTTAACCTTTTTTTGACCAAAAATAAACATCTTTTTGGATTGAAATATAAAATATTACATTTTTCTTTGAGAAAATATCTGTTTTTATTAAAAATTCTTTAATGTGTTAAAAAACGAACTATTTCGTTTAAACTTGAAGTACTTTTTAAAAAATTCATTTGTTTTTGTTTGAAAATTCATAATTTTAGTTGAAAATTTGTATTTTCAAGTTGAAAATGACTGAACAATTTTTTGGAAAATTCTTTTTTTTGTTTTAAATTAAAATTAAACAGTTGAGTATAAAATTTAACTATTTGGTTGAAAATTTATATTTTGATTTAAAATTTCGACTACTTGGTTAAAAATTAAACTATTTTTATGAAAATGTAACTATTGGTAGATAATTAACTTCCTTGTTGAAAAGTCACATTTTTGGGCTGAAAATTCAATTGCTTCGTAGATAAATCGTTTATTTCGCTTCAATAATAAACAATTCTGTTAAAAATTCATATATTTTGTTGAAAATTCATCTTTTGGGTAGGACAATTATCTTCTTGGTGGAAAATTCATACTTTTTGTTAAAAATTTAACTATTTGGTTAAAAATTGATCTTTGTTGGTTGAAAGTTGAACTACTGTGTTAAAAATTCACTTTTTTAAGTTCACCTTTTTGGTTAAAAATTTAAATTTCTTGTTAAAAATTCCTTTTTTTCCATCTGAATATTTAGCTATTCCATTTTCTGTTGGAAATTTATTCTTCGTAAGTTGAAAAAATAACTTTTTGATAGAAAGTTCATGTATTTTGTTGAAAATTGATTGTTCATGTTAGAAAATTAATTTTGTTTGTTCAAAACTCATATTTTAGTTACGAATTTAACTATTAGGTTGAAAATTAATTTATTAATCTAAAAATTTAACGATACCATTTTGTGTTTGAAAAATATCTGTTTTAGTTAAAAATTCAACTATTTTGTTTAAAATTCACCTTTACTGACTGAAAATTCATCATTGTGATTAAGGATTCAACGATTTTGTTAAAAATTAGTTTTTTTAAATTCCACTGGTTGAAAATTCATTTTTTGGTAGGAAATTCATATTTTGGTAGGAAATTAATCTTTTATTATAGAAAAGTCATTTTTTTTGTTGATTTTTGTTGTTTTAAATTCGTTGTTTTGGGTTGATTCATCTTTGTTGGTAGAAAATCTTTTTTCGTTGAAAATGCAACTATTTTGTTGAAAATGAAATATATTTCGACTGGAAATCTGAGGAAATTAAAATATTTATAAAATAATTTAAAAATCTTCAAATTTTTTTAAATTATTTCTTTTAAAAAAATGTTTTAACCATTTCATTTAACTAAAAATCTGTCTGATAATTGAAGTTGAATGTTCAGGGAATTTTGTTAGTCATGGAAAGTCAGGAATTTTGAAAAAATTGCAAATATTAGATTTTAAAAGGAATTAAGTAATTTTGAAAATTTTAAGGGATTTAAAAAATTTGCAAGTATTTTTCAAGAACTTTAAAAAGTTTCAAGGAATTTTAAACATTTCAAAGGATTTTAAATATTTTTGAGTACCTATTTTTAAAGGTTCCAAGGTATTTTCAAGAGATAAAAAAGTTGTCAAGGAATTGCCAAGGATTTGAATGATTTTAGGGTATTTAAAGATCAGATTTCATAGAATTTCAGTTAAAAAATTTCAAGAGATTTTCAAATGTTTGTTGCAATTCATTTGGAATTCATTTGGAATTCACCGTAAATTCTTATTAATTTATCCGGAATTATTTTAAATTCTTTTGAATTTTTTTAATTCACTTGAATTCTTTTTAATTCACTCAATTCAATGCAATGGATTTTGTTTTAAATTCATCCTGAAGTCTTTTAAACTCACCTTGAATTCTTTGGAATTCCTTTGAATTTCTTTTTGTATTTTGGAATTGTTTTTAATTCACTTGATTTTTTAATTCACCTTGAATCTTTTTAATTCACCTTGAATTTTTATGAATTTCATCGAATTCTCCTCATTTTCCTTCAATTCCTCTAATTTTACTGCAATCAATGGAATTTTTCTTAATTAATTTGAATTTAACTTGGAAATTCAATAAATGTTTTATTGCATTTGTAAAAGATAATACATTAAGAATATTACAAGATTAGAAATTATTTGCTTTTTAAATATTAATAATTGTTATTAAATATATAATATATTCAAAACAAATATATATGTATATATATGAAATATTTGGAAAATAACGTTTTTTGGCCAGCTTGAGAATCAATGGTTATTATTTATGATGTAATATTAGCATATCCCAGAGTTTAAATTCTTCAAAATTTCAGGATCTACATTTTTAAACTCAGCAACCTATCTGAACAGGATTTCCATGTAGGTAATTAATTAATAATCTAAAGACTTTTCCTTTTTAGAAAATAGAAAATTATTCATTTCGCTTCAAGAGACAAGCTCAAGATAATAAAATTAATGACTTTCATCGTAAATTATGAGTTTAGAGCCTCTAAATCATCATTTGTATGACACTGACTTTGGCTTCATGAAAACCACTAAGCCGAATCGTTGTTTCACAACGGTTATAATTCTGTCCATAATATGTCCTTACCACAATTTTAACTGACGACATGTCAAGTGAATTGACAACGTATTGTGTTCAGATTATACATTTTGCTCATATGTACACCGGCTCGTACGTTTTGCTCAACCTTCACTTTTATGAATTGTCAGATCGGATACCTAGAGAAAAGTTATTATTTTAATTTTGCAACTAGTTTCTTTTAACTTTTTAGCTTTAATTTAAAGTAAAACTTTTTCAATTTTAAATAATAAAGTTTTTCTTCTTTGAATTAAAGAAATTATTTGTTTTATACTATCTCTTTGATTTAAAAATAGTAGATTTCGATACGAGAGGCCAAATAGGCGGATTTGCTCACTGCGAGTGTGAAGGCCCAGCACGAACTCGCAGGCGAGGCGAAGCCGAGGCGAAGGGTGAGTGCTGTACCTTCACACTCGCAGTGAGCACTCACTCGCAGTGAGCACCCACTCGTTAGACCCTGTGTTTCGAATAATATTTTTCTTTTTTGTGGGTGATTCTGAAGCCAATCTATTTAGACTACTAAATTGTCCAATTAGGAAAATAAAACAATCCAAAATATTTAAATGCATTTCTTTTTCCCTTTTCTCCCTATTTTTTCATTGTTGTTATTCTTGTCTCTAATGAGCCGAAAAGTGAGGTTTATTGAAAGTTTATTTTTTATTGTAAATCATTTTCTTGCTTATTTTTCAAAAATTATTCATTATATAAAATGGATTTATTTTCAATCTTAATTCAAAAAATATTTTTCTATCGTGCGGGTGCTCACTGCGAGTGTGAAGGTACAGAACTCACACTTCGGCTCGGCTTCGCGTCGACTGCGAATTCGTCCTGTACCTTCACACTCGCAGTGAGCACCCACTCATTAGACCCCGTGTATCGAATAATATTTTTCTTTTTTGTGGGTGATTCTGAAGCCAATATATTTAGACTACTAAATTGTCCAATTAGGAAAATAAAACAATCCAAAATATTTAAATGCATTTCTAAAAATTGCTAAAATTCAAAAGACTTTTTTCTTTTTTCATTGTTGTTATTTTTTAATGAGCCGAAAAGTGAGGTTGATTGGAAGTTTATTTTTTTTATTGTGAATCATTTTCTTGCTTGTTTTGCAAAAATTATTCATGATTAAATGGATTTCTTCTCAATCTTAATTAAAAAAGTATTTTTCTATCGTGGGGGTGCTCGCTGCGAGTGTGAAGGTACAGCACTCACCGGCGATTTCTTGTTGGGCCTTCACACTCGCAGTGAGCAAACTCGCTCAATTGGCCTCTTGTATTAAAAATGTTATTATTATTTATAAAGGCCCAGATTATGAATTTTGAATTTGATTGTCAATTGTTAGAATTAAAAATGTTTAAAGTCAAGGAAATCTTGGAAAATGAACTTCAAGGTGACGCGTTACATTTTTTTTTTCAATAAAAATTATACTTATTTGGACAGAATAATAGTGTGTTGATTGTGACAATTAATAAAAAGGCTTTAGAAAAATTAATTTTTGATCATAATAATAAAACATTTAACTAATAATAAATGCTTCCGTTAGAATAAATAAAAGCTTTCTATATTTAAGTTTATTATTTTGCTAAACCAAATAATATAACACAAACAAATTTTTCTTCAACTTAAATACATTTTCGGTTCAGTATAGGAAAGGATCCTTTTATTTAAGAAAATAGTAGCTTTAAAACAACAAAATATTTTTTCAATTCGAATAAAAAGGGTAACCAAGAATTTTTTTAATCAAATAAACTTTTCTTTGACCGTATAGCAAAGCATAAAGTTATTTAATTGAAAAAAATTTGTTTGAATCGGAGAAACTTTTTTCTGTGTGAGTTTTCTGGTCTCGAAAAGCATTTACACTTGAGTTTCCAAGAACGTGATACTCACCAATTTTAGTAATGATAGTCATCATCTTCCGTGCCTCTGAAAAAAACGTTTTATTTGTTTTATTTTTTGTTCTCATTTTTTCTCATTTTACATCTATGAGAGCAGAATATGGGAACGAATGCACGAGATTCCTATGATTTGCGGTCTAGTTTATCCAACTTAACTTTCTTCAGCATTCTACAGCTGCACTTATGACTGGTCCATTGTGCCATTTAAGAAACGAGGGAAATTTTGTGAAAACAGGAAACTTTGTTGAAATATTTCAGATTTTATGGGAATCGTTGGCAGACTTTGATGGATTTTAGTTGTCGAGATTTTTTTTAATAGTTTAAATGAATGGCTTTCAAATTGCCATATTATAAATTCGAGGTTTTCAAATTTAGTAGTTTTACATTGAGTAAGGTCAAAGTCGAATTGTCCTAAATATAAAAATGCATTACAGTCGAACTCGGATTTAACGTTTTTTTTGGGGCTGTCCTTGGACCTGACCTACCCTAAATGAACCGGATTTAGCTCAACTGCGAACGTAAACAGTTCCCGTTTTGTCACGCCTTCGTGAACCCCGCACACCCCGCGCAGCTCCTGACTAGCCTACCCGCGGCGCGGCGTGAATTCTCGGAAACGGTAAATCCGGGGACGTTAAATCCGAGTTCGACTGTATTTAATGTTTTTGAAATTGGGTGATTCGAAACTCGAAGGCTTTTAATTTCTGTAGTCTCCAAACTGGATTTTAAAAGAATTTATTGAGCAGAGTTTGAGATTTAGAAAGATTTTTATTTCCGAAGCTCATAAAGTTTAAAGTTTTTCAAATTTATCAAAAGAGTCACATTCCTGAAATTGGCTAAATAAGAAAATTTAACTTGATTGCAGAATTCAAACTCTTTCCCCTATTACGCTATTTTCCACTTTTTAAAAATATTCCTCTTTTTCCCCTGTTTTCGAAAAAGTTCCCCTTTTACTCGTTTTTTCGCTTGAATGCGAACTGAATGACTAGAACCCAATAAGAAAATTCAACTTTTTTTGGTTGAAAATTTGGTTGAAAAGTCATCTTTTTTTATGGAAAATTTAACTGTGTTCTTGAATATTTGTCGTTCTTTCTTGAACATTCACCTTCTTGGTTTAAAATTAACTTTTTTGTTGCAAATTCAACTGACTTTTTAAAAATTCATCTTTTTGCCTTGAAAGTTCAACTATTTGGCTTAAAATTCGTCTTACTTGGTTCAAAATTATCTTATTTTTTTTAAATACAACTTTTCATGTTGACAATTGAATTGTCCTCTAAAGAATTAGACTTTTTTGTTTGAAAATTCAACTATTTTTTTACAAATTCAACTGTTTTGATGAAAAATTGTCTCTTTTGATTGAAACTTCAACTATTTGGTTGTAAATGCAACTGTTTGGTTGAAAATTAATTTTTTTTTAAATTTTACTATTCGATTAAAAATTCAGTTATTTTCCTGGTGTTGAAAATTCATCTTACTTGGTTGAAGTTTTTTTGTCTCAAAATCCAACTCTTTGGTTGAAAATTAAACTATTCGATTGAAAATGCAACACTTTGGTTAAAAATATAACTGTTTTTGATAAAAGTTTTTTTTTTTTTGGAAATTCGGAAAGTTATCCTTTTGTATTGAAAATTCATATTTTTTGGCTGATAAGGAACTTGTTTGTTAAAAAATTCTTTTTTTTTCGACTTGGAAATTCGACTACTTGTTTAAAATTTCAACTATTTTGTTAGAAAGTCGTCTCTTTCAATAAAGAGGTCAAACTATTTGGTTGTAAATTCAACTGATTGGTTCAAATTTTTTTTTAACAAATGCAACTATTTGGTTAGAAATTCAATTCTGTTTTTAATAATTTATCGTTTTTCGTCGAAAATTCAACTCTTTTTTTGAACATTCCTGTTTTTGTATAGAAAATTTATCCTTTCAGATTGAAAATGCATCTTTTATGGTAGGAAAATCATCTTTCTTTGGTTGAAAATAAACTTTTTGTTGAAAATTCAACTGTCTTCTAAAAAAATTGTCTTTTTGGCTTGAAAATTCAACTATTTTGTTGAAAATGCAAAATATTTCGACTTGAAATCTTAGGAATTAGTTTTATATTAAATTAAATATGCTGTATATATTAATTTAATTTAAAATAATTCTCCTATTCTCCTGAAAATCACCCTATTCCTCCTGTTTTGAGAGCGTTTTGGGCTCTGTGTAGTCTTTTATTGTTTCACCATTAAAAAAAATAGAACTGTAATGCAAGATGTGAGGTTCAAAAATAATTTAATCAGATGACACCTTTGCTGGTTTTGCAATATGTATCGTTTTTAATTAACCCAATTATCATAATTTAAAAGATTTTTTAATTGGTATTATGGTCGATAATATTTATTTTTGTTCTGCATATAATTTAAAAAAAATATTTTTTGTTTAATTTTTAAAAATAAAAAAGAGTTTTTTTAATGTTTTGTCCCGGACTGACTCGACGGACTCTTCAGTAGAACAATGTGAATCAATAATTTCTATTAAAAAAAAAAAGTTTATTTCAATTGCAGAAGAAGAAAAATATAATCGACCATAATGCCAATTAAAAAATCTTCTTTCCAATCAAAAATCATTCTTACTATCTATTTAGGCATCCATTAAAATATCTTTTGAGTTCACATCCTGTTTCTAAAAAAGATACATTTTCCCGTAAAATGTATTTGAAAGCCTGGGAAAAAGATCCAGTTACCTGGGACAGCAGAATAGCTTTAGAAAACGGATAATGAAGAGGTGCAGAGGCTGCATTAAAGAGGGAAGTTAATATCTTTAGGTGTGACTTGTAAAGGCTCTACATGAAATGGGAATGGAAATTGCTAGTATTTAGGAATTCCAGGTTGCGGAGAGTGGGGCTGGCTGGCCGTTTTTTCATTTTTGGATTTTTTATATTTTTCAGGAGCTTCAAAAAACGAACGAATTAACCATTTTGAAGGTACAACCCTTACCTACATATGGGGAAAGTTTAGAATTTTTCAAATTATATTGTAAAAAGTTATAAATGTTCAAACGCCGCAAAGAAAAGCAGCCAACCTACCCCGATAGTGGGGCAAGTTGGCCGATTTCGTGAAATTAAAGGACAGTAATTATATTATTTTGAACGATTGTTGGTTGAGGATTCTACTATTTTGTTAAAAATTTACCTTATTGGGTTCAATTCAAACTGTTTTTTATTTAAAATTAAAATCTTTTTTGGTCGAAATATCTACTTTTACAATATTCGTTGAAAATTCATCTTTTTCTGTCGAAAATTGAACTACTTCATTGAAGCTTGAACGAATTTGTTAAAAAATTATTTTTTGTTGGAGGTTCATCATTTTTGTTGAAAATTGATCTCTGATTGAAAATTATTTTTTTTTTGTTTAAGAAGGAACTTTTCAACAGAAAATTCAACTGTTCTTGTTGAAGATTCATCATTTCACTTAAAAATTTATCTTCTTGGTTGAAAGCAGAACTATTTTGTTTGAAATTAATTTGTTAAACAGATTTACTTAACTTCAAGCCAAAAAGATGAGCTTTCAAGGGAACAGCTGAATTTTCAACCAAATAGTTAAATATTCAACCAAAAAGTTGAATTCTCGACAAATTGCGTAAATTTTCCATAAAGGTGTTGGATTTTCTACCAGATTGATAAATTTTCAAGCAGTTGCATTTTATACCTGAAGATGCTAATTTTCACCAAAGAATATAATAATTGATGTTTAAACCAAAAGATTTCAATTTTAAATAGAAAAGAGTTGAATATAAAAAAAAAACTAATTTTGTATAAGACTGTTTAATTTGCAAGCCAAAGAGAGGAATTCTGTACAGTACGGTTGCATTTTCAACTTGGAAATTCAAATTTTCAACAAAATACATAAATTTTTAACTAAATAGTTTAATTTTCTACCAAAAAGATGAATTTTCAACAAATTACATAAATTTAAACTAACTGTTTTCAGCAATGGATGCGATTTTAGTCCAAATTTTATTTGATTAATCTTTAGTTTATATTTTATTCGTTTCTAACCATTTTTAAATAAATAGTTGAATTTTTTAATTAAAAAAGATCAGTTTTTAACCAAAAATGGTTTGGTTAAACTTTTATTGAGAAAAATTAATTTGCAATAAGAAAATTAATTTTCGAAAGAATAGTTTCATATTGTACGTAATAGTTGAATTTTATACCAAATTGTTGAATTTTCAAGCCAAAAAGATGAATGTTCTATATAAAAAAGTTGAATTTTCAAGCCAAGAATATGAATTTTCAACAAAAAATTTAATATACAATCAGTCAGTTGAAATTTTAACAAAATAGTTGAATTTTCAGTTTAAAAAATAGTACTTTTTAACAAATAACAAAATAAATTTTCAACTAAGATCATGAATCTTCAACGAAAAAATTAACTTCTAAGAAAGTAGTTTAACTTTCAGCCAAGGAGTTGATATTTCAATAAAATATATTTTTATTTAAATTGAAAAATAATTGGGGTTAACTAACAAATACGATTTTTCAACAAAATACCAAAAAAGTTGAATTTTCAACAAAGTACATCAATTTCAGACCAAGTAGTTAAGTTTTCTACCAAATTGTTTAATTTTCGAGCGGAAAATGCGGATTTTTTACAAAACAGTTGAATTTTCAACAAAATTCAACCGAAGCGGAATAATCTTTAACCAGACATTTGCATTTTTAAACAAAAAATATCAAATTTCTGCAGGAAGAAATTTTCGATAAATTTGCAATAAAAAAAATATCTTGAAATCAAACCAAAAAGACGAATTTTCAACAATTTTGAAGCAAATAATAATTTTTTTAATAAAATAAATGAATTCTTAACGAAAAATGTAATAGTAGATTTTTCACCCGAGAAAAATGAACTTTCATCCAAAAATAGTTGGATTTTCATATTGTGTTCTATTAATTCAGTTCGCATTTATGTGGAAATATATGAAAAAAGAAAAAAAGTCAGGTCTGCAGTGAATAAGTAGCAATTCTTATAATTTATGGACTGAATTTTTCATCAATAAAGTGAGTCCGAGTCCCATTTGCCTGGACGTTTGGCCAGGGGAGAGGAAAACTGTAGAAAACCACCTCCCAAGTTCAGCCTTTTTTGATAATTTTGGAAATTATGAAAAATGTTTTTAAATATTCTCTTAACATTGATTTTTCAAAATAAAAAATCATTTCAAATTTTCTCCGGAATATTACAATTTTTAAAAAATTTTGAACCCTTTCGAAATGCTTGAAAAGCTTCCAAATTTTATTTTGAAATCTTTCAAATATATATACTTTGTCTTAAATTGTTTGAAATCTTTTCAAATTTTTAAATTATTTCAAACATTTTTTTAAAACTTCTTAATATCTTATAAAATGATTCCAAATTTTCGTAAATCAGGCAAATTTAAAGAAATTGTTTTTAAATCTTCCATATTCTTTTTCAGGAATTTTGGAAATCTTTTGAAATGTTTTTAAATATTTTAAAATATTCTATTTAAATTGATTTTTTGAAATAAAAAATCACTTCTAATTTACCAAGGAATCTAATTGAATGGTTAAAAAGCTTCTAAATTTTTGTTAGGAAATTTTTAAAAATCTACATTCTGTTATTATTTTTCTAATATTTTCAAACTTTAAATTATTTTTGTATCTTTTCAAAACTTCTAAATACCTTTTCAAATGATTCAAGTTTTTCCTCAACCTTTTTGTTGATTCCCGCTAAATTAAAGTTGCTCTAACATCGTCCAGCTTCTTTTTCGAAATTTTGGAAATCCTTTTGAATTTTCTTTAAAAATTATTTTTTTAAAAGGGAAACGTCATTAAAAATTTCCCGTATGAACTTCAAGAATATTTGCTTGTCTTAAAATTAATTTTTCAGAATAAAAAATAATTCGAAATTTTCCTAGGAATCTTAAGAAAAACTTTTTATTCTTTTGAAACCTTTCAAATTTTCTTGAAAGCTTCTTAATTTCCAAAATCTTCAAAAATCTGCTGAAGCAAACAAAAATTTTATTTCTATGTCATTTTATTTTACCTTCCAGAAACGGATAAAAGTAAAATTAAGGCGGGTAGCATGGCATTCCTACGCAATATCTACGGTAAAACGCTAATGGACAAAGTCAACAATGAGAGGATTCTTAAAGAATGTGGTGTGAAAGAAACACTGTTTGTCAAGAATGAAAAAAATTTGTTGAGATGATTTGGGTATATTGAAAGAATGAAAGAAGAACAACTGACGTAACAAATTTACTTAGGTAAAGTAAATGGTAGCGTACCCAGAGGCAGACCGAGGAGATAATGGTGGAAATGTGTGAATCAGGCCCTAAAACGAAAAGATACGTATAGTCATAGAAACACAAAAGCTTGCATGCGAAAATGTATGGACGTAAAGGAAACTAAAGCGGTATGTCAGGACAAGAAAGTGTGACGACAAATAGTTTATAAGGTTTATATGGTGACTTTGTGAAGCTCTTCGCCTGGGGTGATTGCTAGAGAGATTGATCAACGACCTGGGTCGGGGCAGTGTTGCAGAACGAACGTGTTATTTAAATAATCAACACGGTAATTCTAGATTATTCTAAAAATCTACCCCCCCCCCCTTCCGCCTCGTACACTGAATTCCTTGTGAAAAAAATGGTTAAAAATTAATACTTGCCTTTATTTAAATAAATTTAATCCTCAATATCAATAAAAATTTGAAAGAAAAAAAAATGCCGTCAGCAGGAATCGAGCCCGGACTTTCCGGTTACGACTTGAAGCGCTATCGCCTGTTCTAACCAGAATTTTTTTTACGTCATTTTTTTAGAATGACTGAAAAGTCAAGAATTTTTTCTTAGTAGTTTAACCTTGAAAGATAAAAGTATTTTTCAAATCTTGCCTATTTCTGTAATAAATCGTTCTATATCTGAGATCTATAACAGAGGAATTTATGAAGACTAGAGTATTTATCTTTTCCGATTTCAAGGCTTTTAAATCAAAGTTGTAGAAAGCTTCTAATCCTGAAATCTCGAAACTAAGGAATGTTTGCCTCCCATTTTCATTTGAAATCACGATAGTCGGATCTCTTCCGTATCCGCGATATTTGCTTTGGGGTCGACGAGGCACGAAGGGCATCAAGAAAATCGTGCGAGCAGTTTCTCCATAGCAAAGATGTGGGTCACTGGTACTTTTGTCTAGCGACGCTTTAATGTGCATGCCACTTTAATGCCCGTTGGTCAAGTTGGCCAGGTAGTGATTTTTTTTTATAGTTGTATATAATATTCAAAGATCCATAAGAAGCTATTTTTTCTATTCCATAGTAAAAACCATAAAACATTTTCGGTAGAATCGTATCTAAAAAAATACGCATCCTATGAAAAAATATCCGTAATAAAAACATTTTATTGTCGAGGGTAAAAGCTATTTTGAACAAATTCACCCCCCCCCTCCCCGGAGGCAGTGGGGAGGGCTTTTTAATTTTAAATGGAAACCCCAATTTTGTATCACAGATTCAGATTCTTCTTTATGAAATACGAAAGTTTTATTCGAATTTTTTTTTTCGATTCGCGAAACACCAACCTGCCTCATGGGGGGGGGGGGGGGGGTAAATTTGTTCGAAGACGCTTTTCCTCCTCGAAAATAAAAAGTTTTTATTACGGATATTTTTTTCATAGGATGCTTTTTTTTTAGATATTTCGATGTCACTCCACATTCTTTAAGAATCCTCTCATTGTTGACTTTGTCCATTAGCGTTTTACCGTAGATATTGCGTAGGAAAACATTCTATCTATTACAATTTCAGCTTCTTCCTTCTGTTGAGGATATAGGATATACGAAGACAGAACTGTGACATGAAACTTGGATACTAATGGGCCCAAGTAGGGAACCACGCATTACAATTTTGTGAGGCTCTTCACGTGGGGTGATCGCTAGAGAGATTGATCAGCAACCTTAGTCGAAGCAGTGTTGCGGAACGAACGTGCTATTTAAATCAATAACACGAGAATTCTAGATCAATCTAAATTATCTATACCTTACACCTATATACCTACCTACCCTATACCTATATACTCATCTACACACTACTACTTTCCAAACGAGCAATTTACGCCTACCTCCAAAGGGAAATGGCTTAATAATATATACAGAAGTCTCAATAGAAATCTTTATTATCATCGGCGAAGGTAACGAATCCCAGCGGAGCGAAACGAGAAGATCTTTTTTATGAATAAAATTCAATAAATAATGTTTATTCCCCATCTTGTCTAAAATTACGTTGAAATATGTTCTGTATGTGAGAATATAACTTTGGTCGATATTGTAGACTTTCATTTTATGTGTGGATTTCTCTTCTCGATTCGTTACCTTCTCCGATGATAATACAGATTTTTATTGAAAATTGATTGTGACATCTTGCTGAATGAAGCGATTTTCAGAAAAAAGAATTCTTTCTCTGATCACTCTGTAGCTCAGTGGTTAGAGCACCTGACCGGAAATCAGTTCACCTGGTGTTCGAATCCCAGGGGAGCGTAGGGAGAAGATCTTTTTTCTAAATAAAATTTAATGAAAAATGTTTATCCTCCATCTTGTCTGAAATAACGTTAAAATATTTTTTGTATATGAGAATATAACTTTGGTCGATAACGTAGATTTCAATTTTATGTGTGGATTTCTCTTCTCGATTCGTTACCTTCTCCGATGATAATACAGATTTCTATTAAAAATTTCGTTACAAATTAATCGTTTTTGGGAAAGGATTCAACCACTTTAGTTTGAAATTTTTCCTTTTTGATTTGATTCGACTGTTTTTTATTAAAAATGAAAATATTTTCATGATTGGTAAAAAAATTTCAATTTAATAACAACAACAAAATAATTTCCATTTCCTTGATTTTCAAATTAAATGTGAAATATATGGGTGTCTAATAAAGCTAATGTCAAGAAAATGTGAATATTGTGCCAAGGATCCGATGTCTAGTGTCTTGCTAAGTGATATTTGATCCACTTTCCGTCCTTAACCCTTGATGGATTTATTTTATGGGCACCTCCTTAGCCCAACAAGAGAGTATCGCAAACAATAGCAAAGTATAGGTCTACTTAACCTTTCTTGCTAATGAATAGCTAACTGAATTGAGACTCTTCAAAGTTGAACTAAATGTCAATTTCTTAAAGGTTTACCTACCTCTATACAATCTACTTTACACCCTAAATTTTAATGGGTTAAAATTTACTGATTCGAAGTCAATTTTGACTGTTTCAAATAATGCGAATCCGAATACTGAAAAATAGGTCCAAAATGGATTTTTAAATCAGTCAAAAAAGGCTTGAAATCATTCAATTTGACTCACTGATGACATCAATCATTTTAAGTTATGTAGTCTTGAATTTTAATCTAAAAAAGAAAAACTTTTAACCAAAAATATAGTAGTTAAATTTTCAATAAACAAAATTAGGTTTGAAGAGAGAAAAAATAATTTTCAATGAAAGAGATGAACCTTCAACTCAAATGATAAATATTTAACCAGAAAAATGAATTTTTAACAAAGTAAAACTTTCAATCAAAAAAGTTGAATTTTAAACTAAAAAAAATGAGTAAAAAAAATTCTTTAAACACATGAATTTTTAACTAAAATGATTAATCGTTAACAAAAAGAATACATTTTTAAGAAAGAAGTTTACCATATAGTTGAATTTAAAGAAACATGAATTTTCCGTCAAGAAGATTAATTTTCTACCAAAAAAGACGAATTTTCAACTTAAATGGTTAATAATTAACAAAACGAATTAATTTTAAAGAAATTACGTGAAATTTCAAATAAAACGTTTATTCACTAACAAACAAACAAATTTTTTAACAAAGCAGTTCAATAAAGTGGTTAAATTAAAAAAAAAACATGAATTTTCCGCAAAGAAGATTAATTCGATATACCAAAAAAGAGGCATTTTCGACTAAAATTATTATTCTTTAACAAAGAGAATGAATTTTTAATAAAGCAGTTTGAAAAAAAACGTGAAATTTCCGCCAAGAAGATTAATTTTCTACCAAAAAAGACGATTTTTCAAGAAATTACATGAATTTTCAACCAAAAAGATGAATTTTCAATGAAAAAAATTACTTTCTAACTTAAATGATGAATCATTACCCAAAATAATGAATTTTTATAAAAATAGTTCAACTTTCAATCTATCTTAGTTAAATTTAAAAAAAAATGAATTCTTCACTAAAAACATTAATTTTTTTACCAAAAAAGACGAATTTTCAAAGAAAAAAACAGTTTACAACCATAAAAAATGAATTAGGTTTGTTTTTAAATTAAATTTTCAACCAAAGAGATCAATTTTAAAGTAAAATTATGAATCTTCAACAACAACAAAATATACAATGTATAACAAATTAGTTCAACCACGTAGTAAAATTTAAAAAAAAAATCATTCTAAACAAAAAATGTAATAATTGATATTTCAACTAAAAAAGATTTATATTTTAAATAAAAAATAGTTCATATTCTTACAAAAAATATTTTAACTTGATATAAAAACAGTTAAATTTAACCAAAAAGATGAATTTTCACCGAAAAAAATGGATTTTTAACAAAATAGTTTAATTTTCAACCAAATAGATGAATTTTTAATTAAAGACAACCAATTATCAACCAAAAGAGAAATGGTTACATTTTCAGTTTAAAAAAATTAGGTTTCAACAACAACAAAAAAAGGAATTTTCAGCAAAGTAATTAAATCTTCAACCAATAAAGAGAATTTAAAAAAAGTATTTCTAATTTTAACCAAGTAGTTGAATTTTCAACCCAAAAAGTTCAATTTTCAACAAAAAAGAGAATAGTTAAAATTTCAGTTAAAAAAATTAATTTTCAACTAAAAAAACAAGTTGAAAAAAAAGTTCAATCTTCAATCAATAAAATGAATTTTTAACAAATGAGTTCAACTTTCAACCAAGTATTTGAATTTTCAATCAACAAAGGTGAATTCTCAATTAAACATTTAATAGTGTGAAGTTTCACATAAAAACGATCAATTTTCAAGAAACAAGAAAATAATTGAAATTTCAGTCGAAAAAATTAATTTTCAATAACAAAATAATAATTTTTAATAGAACAGGTAAATTTTCAGCCAACAACATGAATTTTCAACCAATTATTTCAACTTTAGATCAAGCAGTTGAATTTTCAACCAAAAAATAGATTAATTAAAAAATAAAAATGTAATACCTACTTGTATTTTTAACTAAAAACGATTAATTTTTAGCAAAAAAATGAAATAGTTACAATGTCATTTAAGAAAATTAATGCTCAACCAAAAAAGTGAATTTTCAACAAAATAGTAAAAATGTTCAACCATTGAAATGAATATTTAACAAAGTAGTTCAATTTTCAACCATGTAGTTAAATTTTCGACCACAAAACATTACTTTTCAACCAAACGAGAAAAATGAATGACATTTCGAAAACAGTGCAAAAAAAAGGAACCTTTGAAAAATGAGGAAAGAAGATAATAGGGGAAATAGTGTACAGTATCCCACCGCTGCCACCTAATTTTACGTTCTCTAACCCCTCGTTATCTTTCGTATTTTTCTCTTTACATCTCTTTTTCTATTTTGTTTGTCAGCTAAAGCGTTTTTTAAGGACGAAAGTTAAACGTAATTCACTCAAAATATTTTTGAAAATAGGAAGTACCTTTAGGAAGTGAGGACACAAAGAGCGAAATGCTTCCCTGAATGGAATAGAATCTTTAATCAAAAAGAAGGAACTTACAACGAAAAATATTTGGATTTTCTTATTGTGTTCTATTAATTCAGTTCGCATTTAAGCGAAAAAAACGAGAAAAAGTAGAAGTTTCTTGAAAACAGGAAAGAATAAATTTTTTTTTAAATGGAAAAGATTGAGAATAGGAAAAAAGTTTGAAGTCTCCCACCGTTGCCACCTAACTATATATTCTCTAAACCCTCGTTCTATTTCGCCTTTTTCTCTTTAAATCTCTTTTTCTATTTTGTTTATCAGCCAAAGCGTTTTTTTAGGATTAAGGGTGAATGCAATTCGCTCGAGATGTTCTTGAAAATACGAAGTACCTTTAGGAAGTGAGGAGGAAAAGAGCGAAATGTTTCCCTCAAAGGAGTAGAATTTTCAAATAAGAAGAAGGAACTTTCAACGGAAAATAGTTTAATTTTCTTATTGAGTTCTCTTTGAAAACCGGAAATAGAAAAGGAATTCTTTAAAAAATGGGAAAATAAGAGAAAAGGAAAAAGAAATTGAAGTCTCCCACCGCTGCCACCTTATTATACGTTCTCTAACCCCTCGTTCTTTTGGGTCTCTTTCTCTTTACATCTCTTTTGCTATTTTCTTTATCAGCTAAAGCATTTTTTTAGGACGAAAGTCAAATGTAATTCGCTCGAGATAATCCTGAAAATACGAACTAGCTTCAGGAAATAAGAAGGCGAAGAGCGAAATGTCTCCATAAAATCCTAAATGGAGTAGAGTTTTCAATTTAAAAAAATGAACTTTCAACGAAAAATAGTAGGATTTTCTTACAGAGTTCTTTTGGAAAACAGGAAAAATAAGAAGAGTTCTTTAAAAAGTGGGAAAAGAAAAGGAAAAAAAGTTTGAAGTTTCCCACCGCTGCCACCTAATTATACGTTCTTTAACTCCTCATTCTTTTTGGTTCTTTTTTCTTTACATATATATTCCTATTTTCTTTATCAGCTAAAACGTTTTTTTAGAACGACGTTTAAATATAATTCGCTCAGGATATTCTTGAAAATACGAAGTACCTTCAGGAAGTGAGAAGGCAAAGAGCAAAATGTTTCCCTAAAATCCTAAATGGAGTAGAGTTTTCAATTTAAAAAAATGAACTTTCAACGAAAAATAGTAAGATTTTCTTATGGAGTTTTTCTTGAAAACAGGAAAAAGAAGAGTTGTTCTTCAAAAAGTGAGAAAAGAAGAGGAAAGGAAAAAGAGTGTGAAGTCTCCCACCGCTGCCACCTAATTATACGTTCTTTAACCCCTCGTTATTTTTGGTTCTTTTCTCTTTTATACTATTTTCTTCATCAGCTAAAGCGGTTTTTTAGAACGATGTTCAAATATAATTCGCTCGAGATATTCTTGAAAATACGAAGTACCTTCAGGAAGTGAGAAGGCAAAGAGCGAAATGTTTTTCTAAAATCCTAAATGGAGTAGTTTTCAATGAAAAAGAATGAACTTTCAATTAAAAATAGTAGGACTTTCTTATGGAGTTCTTCTAGAAAACGGGAAAAAGGAGAGTTTTTTAAAAAACGGGAAAAGAAGAAAAAAGGCAAAAGAGTACGAAGTCTCCCACCGCTGCCACCTGATTATACGTTCTGTAACACCTCATTCTTTTTGGTCCTTATCTCTTTAAATCTCTTTTCCTATTTTCTTTATCAGCTGAAGCGTTTTTTTATGACGAAGGTAAATCTAATTCGTTGGAGTTATTCTTGAAAATACGAAGTACCTTTTGGAAGTGAGGAGGCAAAGAGTGAAATGTTTCAAAAAATCCCAAATGGAGTAGAGTTTTCAATTTGAAAAAATGAACTTTCAACGAAAAATAGTAGGATTTTCTTCTGAAGTTCTTCTTGAAAACAGGAAATAGAAGAGGAATACTTTAAAAAATGGAAGAAGAAAAGAGTACGAGAAAGAGTGTAAAGTCTCCCACCGCTGTCACCTAATTATACGTTCTTTAACAGCTTATTCTTTTTGGTCCTTTTCTCCTTAAATCTCTTTTCCTATTTTCTTTATCAGTTGAAGCATTTTTTTAGGACGAAAGTTAAATGTAATTCGCTCGAGATCTTCTTGAAAATACGAAGTACCTTCAGGAAGTGAGAAGGCAAAGAGCGAAATATTTCCCTAAAGTCATAACTGAAGTAAAGTTTCCAATCCAAAAGAATGAACTTTCAACGAAAAATAGTAGGTTTTTCTTAAAAACCAGAAAAAGAAGAAAAATTCATTTGAAAAAGGGGAAAAGAAAAGAATAGGAGAAAGAGTGTAAAGTCTCCCACCGCTGCTACCTAATTATACGTTCTCTAACCCCTCGTTCGTTTTCTTTTTACATCTCTTTTCTTATTTTGTGTATTAGTTACAGCGTTTTTTAGGACAAAATGCAAACATAATTCGCTCGAGATGTTCCTGAAAATATTAAGTACCTTCAGGAAGTGAAAAGACAAAGACTGAAATGTTTCCATAAAATCCTAAATGGAGTAGAGTTTTCAATTGAAAAGAATTAACTTTCAACTAAAAATAGTAGGTTTTTCTTCTTCTTGAAAATCTTTTTGAAAACAGGCAATAGAAGAGGCATTCTTTAAAAAATGAGAGAAGAAAAGAAAAGGAAAAAGAGTGTGAAGTCTCCCACCGCTGCCACCTAACTATACGTTCTCTAACAACTCATTCTTTTTGGTTCTTTTCTCTATTTTCTTTATCAGCTAAAGCGGTTTTTTAGAACGATAGTTTAATGTAATTCGCTCGAGATATTCTTGAAAATACGAAGTACCTTCAGGAAGTGAGAAGGCAAAGAGCGAAATGTTTCCCTAAAATCCTGAATGGAGTAGAGTTTTCAATTTAAAAAAATGAACTGTCAACGAAGAATAGTAGGATTTTCTTATGGAGTTCTTCTTGAAATCAGGAGAAAGAGCAATTCTTTAAAAAATGTGAAAACAAGCAAAAAAGGCAAGAGTGTGAAGTCTCCCACCGCTGCCACCTAATTATAGGTTCTCTAACACCTCATTCTTTTTGATTCTTTTCTCTTTAAATCTATTTTCTGTATCAGCTAAAGCGTTTTTTAGGACGAAGGTAAATGTAAATCGCTCGAGATATTCTTGAAAATAGGAAGTACCTTCAGGAAGTGAGAAGGCAAAGAGCGAAATGTTTCCCTAAAATACTAAATGGAGTAGAGTTTTCAATTTAAAAAAATGAACTTTCAACTAAGAATAGTAGGATTTTCTTTTGGAGTTCTTCTTGAAAACAGGAGAAAGAGCAATTCTTTAAAAAATGGGAAAACAAGAAAAAAGGCAAGAGTGTGAACTCTCCCACCGCTGCCACCTAATTATACGTTCTCTAACACCTCATTCTTTTTGGTCCTTTTCTCCTTAAATCTCTTTTCCTATTTTCTTTATCAGCTAAAACGTTTTTTGGGACGAAAGTTAAATGTAATTCTCTCGAGATATTCATGAAAATACGAAGTACCTTCAGGAAGTGAGAAGGCGAAGAGCGAAATGTTTCCTAAAATCCTAAATGGAGTACAGTTTTCAATTTGAAAAAATTACCTTCCAACTAAAAATAGTAGGATTTTCTTATGGAGTTCTTCTTGAAAACAAGAAAAAGAAGAGTTTTTTAAAAAACGGGAAAAGAAGAAAAAAGGCAAAAGAGTGTGAAGTCTCCCACCGCTGCCACCTAATTATACGTTTCCAACACCTCTTTCTTTTTTATCCTTTTCTCCTTAAATCTCTTTTCCTATTTTCTTTATCAGCTAAAGCGTTTTTTTAGGACGAAGGTAAATGTAATTCATTGGAGTTATTCTTGAAAATACGAAGTACCTTTTGGAAGTGAGGAGGCAAAGAGCGAAATGTTTCCCTAAAGGGATAGAGTTACCTCCCGTGGGAGCATTGGTGTGCGGTTTAACGGGCATGAGATTAGCTAGTGGTTGGTTGATGGAAGAGCCAGGAAAAGACTACTTCTGTACTTTAGCGTATGCAAAACGAGCGAGTCAGATATCCGGACCCTTTTTCGAGTAACGACCGTGAGAGTTCGAGCCATCCAGGTAATTCCATCAGATACTCAAAGCTCACTCGATTTTAATTAATGGCTCATAAAAGACTACTATTTAAGAAAATAGGATTTTCCGGCCCAGAATTTCTGAACATCAACTGCAACCCACTTCATATCGAAAGGAATAATAGAAAAAAAGAAAAGAATAAAAATTAATAAATTTTCAAAATTTCCTGATTTTCCCTCAGCAATTTTTTATTTCCTCTGTACATTAATATTTAAATTTCAAAATTCTCAAATTAATTTTTAAAGACCAATTTTCTGATCTTGTAACATTTTTAATATAGAATCTTCTATAAATGGATTAAAACAATATTAAATTTGAATTTATAAATTTTTTTATTATTATTCTCAGCGCTGCCACAGCCTAATTTATTTGAAAAAAGTGAACTATTTACAACGCAAAGTGACTAATGTACATTAATAATGTAAATTATATTCTTTAGAATTTAAAATAATTGAAAAGAATTCGATGAAATTTATAAAAATTCAAGGTGAATTTGAAGGAATTCAGGATAATTTCATAAAACTACAAAACAATTTAAATTCAATTTAAAAGAATTCGAATGAATTGGACAAAAATACACTTATTTCAGTAAAATTGGAGTTAAATTAAAAGTATTTATGGAAATTTAAACAAAAAATATTTAAAAATCTAATGAATTGAGTAAAATTAAGAATTTAGAAAAATTCAATGGAATTCAAAATATTCATCAGAGAATTCCAAAGTTCAGATATCAAATATTATAATTTTCGTTGAGAATTCATCTTTTTTGATTTTTGAGTTTGAAAGTCTATAATTGTATTTTTGGTTACAATTTTATCAATTTTGATAAAAGTTTATTTAATTATTTTGTTGAAAATTCAACTAATTTGTTGAAAATTTAACTATTTTTCGGGAAATTTTAACTATTTGGTTGAAAATAAACTTTTTTGGGTAGAAAATTCATATTTTGGGTTGCAAATTCAACTATTTTGTAGAAAATTGATCATTTTGGTAGAAAATTGAACTATTTTTTGGAGATTTAAACTATTTGGTTGAAAATAAACTTTTTTGTTGAAAATTAATATTTTTGGGTTGTAAATTCATATTTTGGGTTGAAAATTCAACTGTTTTGTAGAAAATTGATCATTTTGGTAGAAAATTCAACTATTTGTGTGGAGATTCAAACTATTTGGTTGAAAATAAACTTTTTTGTTGAAAATTAATATTTTTGGGTTGAAAATTCATATTTTGGGTTGAAAATTCAACTGTTTTGTAGAAAATTGATAATTTTGGTAGAAAATTCAACTATTTTTGTGGAGATTTAAACTATTTGATTAAAAATAATTTTTTTTGTTGAAGATTCATATTTTTGGGTTCAAAATTCATATTTTGGGTTGAAAATTCAACTGTTTTGTAGAAAATTGATCATTTTGGATTGGAAACTCAACTATTTTGCTATATAATTTAATTATCTGGTTGAATATCAAACTATTTTGTTGAAAATTCAACTATTTTCTTGAAAATTAACTTTGTTTAATGTTTATATTTTTTGATCAAAAATAGAAATATTTGGTTAAAAATGAATTTTTTTATGAAATTCCATATTTTAGGTGTGAAAATTCAATTCTTCTGCGGAAAATTCTTTTTTTTTGTTGTGAAAATTAAGACAAAGTAGTACTGTTTTTCTTAATTAAATTTCATCTTAGTACAAAAATAGAACTGACTACGTCAGCAGCTGTTGGACGTTATTTTTACAACACAGAAGCCTTTTTGTACTGAAAAACATTCACTCAAGCATCTTCTTAAGTTTTTTTTTCCTTTTTGTATATCATAGATATGAAATATATATAGTCATGTGGCTTGTCTACTTTTTAATGCTAGCGACCTCCATCTTCGAGGACCTATAGAGCACCGATAACAGTGCCAAGAGCCTCTTGCAGGCCTGCCAACCACGTGCAATAAAAAACATATCATCATAAAGTAGGAGACGGCGCTTATATAGGCCATAAATCCAAAAAAGTGCAGGGTTTAAATTTGAGTAGTTTTTTTTTTTTCAATGAAAAAATTCCTCTCTAGCTTCGCTGGGATTTGAACCCAGGTCTACAGATTGCCTGGGTTCGAATCCCAGCGGAGCTAGAGAGGAATTTTATTTGTCAGGAAAATTTAGGTATTTGGTATTTTTTAGTTTGAAATGTTATTATTTAGTTCCAAATAAAAAATATTTGTTAAAATGTCATCCTTTTTGGTTAAAAATTCAACTATATTGGTAGAAAATTAACTTTATTATAGAAAATTCATATTTTTTGTTAAAAATTATATTACTTCATTAAAGGCTGAACCACTTTGTTGCAAAATAATTTTTTGTTCAAGATTAATCTCTGGTTAAACATTCGTTTTTTTTGTGGAAAATTAATTTTTTAATTGAAAACGTAACTTATTTGGTTGAAGATTCATAATTTTAGTTGAAAATTAATCTCGTTGACTGGAAGTTGAACCACTTTGTTGAAAACTCTTTTTTTATAATCAATTTTTTTAACGCTTAAAAACGAATTTTTTCTAATTGTAATTTTTTTTGGTTGAAGGTTCATTTTTTTGGTTGCAAATTAAACTATTTTGTGGAAAATTCGTCTTTTTGGAAAAAAAAGGTTAAAACTTAAACCACTTTGTTAAAAATTCCACTGTTTTATTGAACATTCATATATTTCTAAAAAAATCGTCCTTTTGGATTAATTTTTTTTTTATTTAACTTCTAGTAACAAAATTAAATTATTTAGTTGAAAATGCAACTATTTTCGGTTGAAGTTTGTTTCTTTGAAACTTTGACCATTTGATTAAACATTTATCATTGTAGGTGGAAAATTCAACAACTTAGTTAAAAATTTAACAAATTTATTTAAAATTTAATTATTTTGGTGAAAATTGAACTATTTTGTTAAAAATTCATCTTTTTGGTCGAAAATGTAACTATTTTCTTGAAAAATCGTCTTTGTGGATTGAAAATTATTTTTATTTTTGCAAATTCAACTTTCTTCTAAAAAATTCAATTATTTTGTTAAAAATCCTTTTTTTTCGGTCGTCAATGGAAGATTTTTATTGAAAATTCGTCCTTTTGGTTTGAAAATTCACCTTTGTGGTAGAAAATTAATCTTTTTTTCTAAAAAATCGGTCAGGGAAAAAAGTCAGGAAATTTTTAAACAAAGTCAGAATATTAACGAAGGAATGAAAATCGATCGATAGGGGTGAATAGTAATGTTGGCAATTTCAAAACATCTGTTCCTTACTGAACCGGATGTTCAAGGCCGTAAACTCGAAACGTGTTTCGAAAACCCGCTATATAAATTCATTCCCTTCCATGTATGGGTTCACGTGCTTGCGATTAAATTTGCATTTTATAGGGGCACGTCTGCTAAATTTTCAACTATTGTATTTACTTATAAAAAAAGAATAATACTTTAAAACCTTCAATTCACTGAAGAAAATCCAATTAAAAAGACGCCTATCTTTCCTGAAGATATATATACGGAACAGTCCAATTTTTAGTTTAGAATATTAATATTTAACAAAAAAAGATGAATTTTCAAGAAAATAGTTCATTTTTCAAGCAAAGAGATAAAATTTTTAACTAAAATGTTGAGCCATCACAAAAAAATTAATTTTTAATAAGTAGTTCAACTTCATACCAAAATGATAAATTTTCAACCAAATAGTTGAATTTTGTAACCAAAGAGATGGATTTTCGGCTGAAATGATGAATTTTCAAAAAAAATCATTCTTCACAAAGTACTACCACTTTCATCCAAAAAGATAAATTTGTAATCAAGAATATTAATTTTCCACTGAAAAAAGACGAATTTTTAACAAAATACATGAATTCTAGACCAAATAGTTAAATTTTCCAATAAAAATCATAAATTTTTAAACAAAAATGGAATAGTTGAATTCTCAGTTAAGATTAATATTCAACCGAAAAAAAGGAATTTTCAATGAAACAGTTAATTTTTTAACCAAACAGATATTTCAAGGAAATAATTTTTTTTTCAACCAAAGCGATGAATTTTTAAATGAAGTGGTGGAACTTCAAACAAATAAATTAATTTTTCATAAAGTAGTTCCACTGCCAACCAAAAAGATGATATTTCAAATATAAAGATCAATTTTCTACACAAAAAAAAAACTAATTTTCAATAAAATACATGAACTTTCAACCAAATAGTAGAACTTGCAAATAAAAAAAAATTACCCAAAAATGGAAAAGGTAAATTTTCAGTTAAAAATATTAATATTCAACCGAAAAAATGAATTTTCAACAAAATAGGTAATTTTGCAACAAAAAAGATTAATCTTCTGTTGAAATGATGACTATACAACCAAAGAAGATTATTTCTCAGTATAAAATATATAAGAGTAACGATATTTTAATTTCAGTAAAAAAGAAATTATTTTCAAACGAAAAAAGACGAATTTTCAACAAAATAGTAGTTAAATTTCCAGTTTAAAAAATTAATTTTCAACCAAAACAAAAAACGAAGTTGTAACCCAATTGATAAATTGTCATAAAAAATAATTAATCTTCAACTAGAATAGTTGAGTTTTCAACCAAAAAGATTAATATTCAACCAAGAAGATTAATTTTCTACCAGCTAAGACGAATTTCAACAAAATTGTTAAATTTTCAACCAGAGATGAATTTTCAATTAAAATTATGAATCTTAGACGACAGAAATGCATTTTTGAGAGAAGAGTTCAACTTTTAACCAATGAATTGAATTATAAACTAAAAAAATGGAATTTTTAACAAAAACGGTCATAGTTGATATTTCAACCGAAAAAGAGTTTTCTTTTTAACTAAAAAGAATTAACTTTCAATGCAACGGGGAAATGGGAAAATGGGGAAACTTTTTGAAAACAAGAGGAAAAAGGGGATTCTTTTTTAGAAAAGGGGAAAATAGGGCAATAGGGCAATAGAGAAAAGAGTCTGAAGTCTGGAATCTATATTCCTTATTTAATTCAAAATTATGTTGGGGTTTTGTAGTATTTTGCTTCCTGATAGAGGACGATTTGTAGTCGTAATAGCTTTGAATATTTTAAAATAAAAACCCTTTCGATTTATTATTTTATGACTAATTTTGGAAAGAATTGATCACCGAGATGCGAATGGATTACTTTTTTTTAGGTTTTTTCATCCTCCTACTGTTCCTCCTACTTCTCCTCCTATTCCTTCTCCTCCTTCTCCTTCTACTCCTTCTTCTTTTCCTCCTTCTCCTTTTCCTCCTCCTTCTCCTTCTACTCCTTCTCCTTTTCCTCCTTCTCCTTTTCCCCTCCTATTCCTCCTCCTCCTATTTCTCCTCCTCCTCCTATTTCTTCTCCTTTTTCTCCTTCACCCCCTTCTCCTTTTTAAATCGAAATTGCTCCTTTTTCTATAGGTTTAATTCTAATTTAAAAAATCAAACAAATGTTCTAATTAGAAAGGAAAGACTTGGTCTGACGTCAATACTAAAATTAAACCAGAGCTTAACGTGTTCCAATAGCTTCCTCAGTTTGTTTATTTAATTTTCCAAGGTAAATGGGGGAAAAAGCACTGTTTCTAATGACTTAAGGTCATAAAGGATGAGGAATGAGGACAGGCCTCGGACTCACTTTAGAAATAAAAAATAGTGTAAATAGTTAAAAAGAAAATTTTAAATAGTGTCAACATTTTTTTTTAAATAGTGTGAAAATAGTGTCACAAAATTTTCCAAGTATTAAAAATGAACTTCTATGTTTATTTAAAATGTTTTTTTAGTCTAGAAATGATCGAAAATCCTATTTATTTATCGCAGGCTTCACAGTCTTCCCCCTTTTCTCATTTGTCGATTTAAATGCGAACTGAAGTAATAGAACCTAATAAGAAAATACAACTATTTTTGGTTGAAAGCTCATTCTTCTCGATTGAAAAGTCAACTATTACATTTTTCGTTAAGAATTCATCTTTTTTATTTCAAAGCTTTATTATTTGGTACAAAATTGATTTTGTTGAAAATTCAACAATTTTTTCTTAAAAGATTTCTTTTTCTTCTTGGTTGAAAATTAAACTGTTTTGTTGAAAAGTCGTCTTTTTGGCTTGATAATTCGACAGTTTGAATAAAATTTTGTTTCCTTTTTTACAAAAATTTTTTTAATTGAAAATTCAACTCTTTTGTTGAATATTTATCTTTTTAGTTTGATAACGTATCTCTTTCTGTAAAAATTAACTGTTTTGAGAAAAATTCGTATTTTCGGCCCGAAAAGTAAACAATTTCGTATACAATTTAACTATTTGATCGAAAATTGGTGTATTTTGTTGAAATTTGTATTTTTTGGAAGAAAATCAATTTTTTGGTTAAAAATTAAATTGTTTGGTTAAAAATTAATCTGTTTTAGATGAGGGTTTAAGTATTTTGTTGAAAATTCGTCTTTTTCTGTTAAACCCAACTATTTTTAATTTTTAATTAAAATATTATTTGTTGAAATATCAAATATTACATTTTTCATTGAAAATTCATCTTTTTGTATTAAAAATTAAACTCCCTGGTTGTAAAATAATTTTGTTATTGAAAATTAATATTCTCGGGTTAAAAGTTCAACTGCTTTATAGAAAAATCGTCTTTTTGACTGGAAAATTTCATAATTTGGTATAAAATTCAACTATTTGGAATAAAATTAAACTGTTTTGTAAAAAATTCCTTTTTTTTATTGAAAATTAATTCACTTCAATAAAAATTACACATAATTTTTTGTTAAAGATCTATATTTTTTTACTTAAAAATTCAACTATTAAATTCAAAATTTTTAGAAACGAAAATAATATAGACTAAAAATTAATCAAATAAAATTTTGACTAACATCACACCGTCATTTTTTTAGATGACAGTTACTCCCAGTGGGACCCTGCGGTGGTTGTTAACCTTTAGTTTTTATGTATATATATGTTAACCTCATTTTTCAACCATATATAGTGTCTAGAAAGTAACGAAACTCCTAAATAATTTTCCATGTAAAATATTTTTCAAAAAGGTCAAGGTCATTCTTGAAGTAACTTTCAACGGGGAATCCAGTGGTGACCTTGAATTTGACCCAGAGCTTGACCATATAGGTTATTTTAAGGTCAACTTGGTTTTTTTTAATCAGGAACAAAAAATTGGATTCAGTTTTGTGTGGATTCGAACATTATTCCGGGCTATATGCATAAAAATTCGAACAAAAAAATTTCCAATGCATTTTCGGATTACCCTAATGCACACTCTAAATTTAAATCGATCCAAATTTGACTGATTAAACTCATCAAGCATGCTTTGACTGAAAAAAGCAGTCATTTTCACTGACAAAAAGTCGTTTCCACACATGAATCAGTCAATTTTGCTGACTGAATCAATCACTTACTTGGAAAGATTGATTTTCAATTAATAAAAGTGTCTGATTTGTCTGCTATAATAAAATAGTACAATTATTTCGAAATCATCATTTTTATTACTGACTAATTAAATTAGTTAAAGTTACTGATTACGTTATTGAAAATGATTTATCAAATTAGTGAATGTTACTGATTAAATCATTCAAAATGATTTAATCAATTAAAGTTACAGTTTCGATCATCCAGAATTACTGATTCGGTCAGTGGATGTAAGTTATTAGATCAATGCATCATTATTGGTAGAAAATGAATCATCTGGGTTCAGCATTCTTTTTTTTTGTTGAATTCAACAATTTTTTATTTAAAATAAAAATATTTTTTGTCTGCGAAGCATCAACTACACTGCAGTCCCGCTTTATCCGCAGTGTCGAGGGTACCCTCAATGGCCTCGACGATGAATCGGGATTCTCTAAACCTTAAACAATCAGGGTTGTATGAACCATTCCTCTTAGAGTTTTGTCCCAAAAATAATATTTTCTTTGTATTTTTGCCATTTTGGGTTTTTAATATTATAATGAACGGGAAAATGTTTGTGTTCGAAAATCAAACTTTGTCAAAGTATTGAGTTATGAGTATGTACGTACATACAACAGTGTGACCATTTTAATCAAAGAAAACAATTCCCGATTTTTTCTCGGTTTTCAAACATTTTTCACGGTAAATAAAATTAAAAAATTTGAACTCTGAAGCTAAAAATTTTTTCATTCTAAGGAATAAAAAATAAACTACAAACTAAAGCACTCAAAGTGGAACTCTTGAATTTTGAACTTTTGACATTGAAGTTTAACCCGAATGCGCCAAAAATTTTTTTTTTCCACAAGAAAAATCTGACATGCGAAATACCCTCCGCAGCTCAAGGTTGCCAACTCGCACTAAACAGTAGCCTAAAATTATTTGTGTAACCTCCCTGAAAAGTATATAACGGTTTGGCGCGAGATTTAAATGTGAAAGACCAGGATAAGTCGTTTTTCATGCACCACTGCTTGCCGTACCATATGTGACCCGGTGGGCGGATTCGCGTTAAGTTTTTGATTTCAGAAAGTTGGTATTCGAATTATCAATAATTCACACTAATAAAATGGAAGGTTTTAACCCTTTTCAATTAAACATTTTTGAATGCAATGCAGATAAACTACAAAATTAAGAATTTCTAGCTTTTACAAATTATAGAGTTCAAAGATTGTCCTTTGACATTTTTGTAATGCCGAATCACTGAAAGCGAATCAGAAGCGATCTAAACCCCTGCGTTGTTGCATTAACGTAGCATCAAATATTATTTCATGCTATGGCAATTCAAATGCAGTGCTTAGAAGGAAGCCTCTGTATCACTCGTAACCCGAGAGCTTTTGTATCATGCTCACGTAGCATTCCAAGCTCTCGAGGATCTAGCCTGTGAGCTGACGTCGGGAATAAAGAAATATAATTTAAGACATTTGATAGTTCTCTTTCCCTTTGGGAAAGATTTGAAAATTAAAAACGCAAATGCCCTTTAGGATCAACGCCCCCTCCCTCTCTAAGATACGTATAGGCTAAACAATGGGGTAGTTGTATAAGCTACCCTCATGATTACAAGTATGAGAAAGCGAAAGAAGGGAGGAACGACGAGCAGCTAACGAAAGACCGCAGCGGCGTGCTTACACACATGCATATATGCAACTCGAACACCACGCTCGATCTCCCTCTAGCCCAGGCCGTGTTTATCGCCGTCTCTTTCTCGCGTATGACCGGGCTGTATACGATGCGTCGACCACTCTACTCTCTTCCTCTTTCTCTTTCCACACTTTCCTTAGATACATCGATCTCGCTCCTCGCCGTACGCTCTCCGCTGATCGAATTGACTGCTGTACTGACAGTATGCCCGAGCACGTGGGCGCATCATAACATTACCACGTGCTTGGTCAGCTAAAATAAAAGCTAGAGATTCTCGATTTCCTATACAATGATATACATGTACAAATGTATAATGCACACTTAGAATAATATCTAAGTTAAAAATTCTGGCCCGCATTAACTACGATGCGAATTGAATTATTTCAAAAAATGTAATTATGAAAGAAAAGTGATACTCTTGATCCCGCAAACGCTGACTAGGTTCCTGCCTCGCTGATGCATAAGGCCCACGTTAAGAAATTGAGCTAACTGTCTCGACAAATTTGCAAATGCCGCTTCAAGTGTCACGGAATTTTCCTTCTACCTTAATCCACATTTTTTCAATCAGCAAAATTCCCTTCCGTCCTAACCGAAATTCCGAAACTCTGCTAATATCCCTACCTGAATCGCCCCAACTATGCACTGACGAGGTGCATCGGACAGAAATCAAAATCGCAGTAACTTTGGCAACCTGGAACGTGCCGGAACAACCCAGACTTTTGTCCGTCTGAGTCAAGATTAAATTAATCAAAGTAGTTTTCTGTCATTGGGGAAGTCTAGCCCATAAGCCGAAGAGAGGCAGGCCCGTAACGGGAGTGTCATAGTACGTCGCGTGGTATCCGGTCTGTGTAAAAAAGAAATTGAGATTAGTCCAGAAGAAATCACCCCGTTATGAATCTCAAAACAAAAAGGAGTGATCTCTTCGTAAATTCTATATTTCACTTTCATGGGGAATGGATACATTATCTATTTCCCATAAAAGCGAATTCGGAAGTGTTCGCGCGTCATCTGTGCATGAGCGCGAATACACAGAGACTAGAGTTAATTATTAATAAATAATTAAAGCACAAATTTTAAACCTTGACCGCCCGAGACGGAAAGAATAAGGAAAAAGGCACGTTCGTTCCCCTTCCTATCGCTTTTCTACTGTCTAGCGGTAGACCTAAGGACAAGTGCGGTAAGAAATTGTAACGTTTCAATCATTTTTCTGTCAACTTAATTACTAGGAAAATTGTTCAATACAATTATTATCCGAGAATCTTATCTAAAAAATAAAAAAAATGTATCATTGGCTTGACCGGTCTCTTTGTCTTATTTAAGTAAGCTTTTCAGGGACAACGAATCCCAGTCCGAGACTAGGGGTACCAACCCACAGAAAAAAAATAAAATACAGGAAACACGTGTCTCTCGCCTTTCCTTCAGTTTAGAGGAAGCCTCTTCCCTCCCCATGGGCAAATAAAATTACCAAAATTTTTGACTCTTAGATTTATCAGAAGTTTAGGCAGCTTTTACGGGGGATTTTATTTGTGAAATAAAAGTGCTTTCATCTTACGTGACAAACTGATGATGGCAGCGGTGGGATCTACCCCTGCTGCTGTCTTCACTCGGCTTATGCTACTAGTAACTTTTGTTAGTGGGCGGCTATAAAAAAAATCTCAATAAACAAATTTTTATTTATAAATTCAGAATTGAATATGTGACTCATCATTCTCAATTATGGTAGCAATGCCACAATATCAATGACCGAATGAACTTTTAAAAAATCAGTAATTCCAGGTTAAATCAAAAACCCGTGGCGATAACTTGCCGGGGGACCTCGCATTAACTTGATCAATAGTTTTAACTTGGCAGTTTTTCGCTATCTAGCGAGATACCGGATTTTGGTTCCAGAACTATTCTCTTGCGGACTATTACCAATTGTAATTGTGGCATTAATGCTACAGTGTCAAGAATCGAATGAACTTTTGAAAAACAAGTACTTTCAGGTTATATCAAGAACCCGTGGCATTAACTTGCCGGAGGACCTCGCATTAACTTGCCCGGCATCTTTAACTTGGTAGTATTTCCGCTTTTTTAGCTAAAATACTGGAACTTATTTCAAGGGTTCTTTTCGATCATTTCTTGAATTGGGAATGGCATTTATCAAGTTTCCACATAAGAATAAGGCTTGAACCTCTTCCTCACGCCTTAACTGGCTAGAGTGCCACCAAATCAAACAAAAAACCCGTGGCATTAACTTGCCAGGTGACTTCGCATAAAATTGCTCGGTATTTTTGATTTGGCTACGTTGTGCTTGATTCAAGAATTATTTTTGGTTGCAGGACAGCCATCATTCCCAATTATGGTACGGCATGAAAATTTCTTATCTTCCGGGCAGCAGTAATGCTAAAAATAAGCCAGGACACCGGTCAGGGATAAAATTGTGAGAAAAACGAACGAAAAATCCTGTCGTGGTAAAAACTGATGTACGAGAACCTGAACTGGAATCAATCGTTTTTGTAACCCCTAAGGTCTCAAATGAAATACTCGAGCTCCAGGAAATTGAAACCGAAGGGCTTAATAGTCACGATGAGTTTTCGCCCTTTTTTGAAAAACTGCTGAACTAGGCAGAGGCCTGGATTAAGCTTTCAAAGCAAGCCCAGTCAGGAAGCCACGTCGAGATTCAGGCCCACCACTATTTCTTTCATGTACAGGAAACAAAGTAAGGGCGGATTAAGAATGTTCAATGTTAACCCGGATATTAATCCGTAGGGAAGAGTGGTACCCCAAGGTCCGAATTGGAACTTGCTTCCAATTCTTCCTCGGCAAGTCTCCAGATCTGTGACCATACGTGTAGCCACAGGCTCTGTTTCCACGTCGAGATTCAGGCGTACCACTATTCCCTTCACGGATAATCACCGCAAGGGGATCTGGGCTAAAACTACTCAATTTCCGTTCGGCCTTTCCCACCATTCGCCCGCTCTGGCCTCGAGCACCTCCTCGGCGGTCATAGGGTCCGAAGTTTCTAATCTCGTGATCCAGAATCAGGAATCCCCAGCCAACCGACACAACCCCATTGCCCTCTATTTTGATGATTAAGGAAAGTTTAACGATTTGTCCATGAATCCTCCGTATGATACAGACCCCGCACCACGAACTCGTGAAAGAGGGAGGAGGTCCGGTGGAAAGCACAAGACAACTGCTGATCTCTCAGAGCGGCCATATATATTGGTCTGGTTCATCCCGTTGAAAGGGTAGTCCCCTTGTACGTAGTACGGCCCACGATCCCACCCGTAAATCCGGTACTTACAGTTGCAAACGCGAATCAAACTGGGCCAATCGTGCGAATTGATCTGGAACTAGAAGAAGCCCTCCAACAAAAGAGACGTGCCTTCTTGGAAGAAATTCACCAAAATCACGCAGTTGACTACCCAGAACGCGAAGTCGCTCCCCTCGCAGGACCCATAAACGTTGAAGTCTCTGAGGACGATACCGTTATCATGGAAACAGAAGTCGAACCTGTCGCAGGACCTTCAACCGGCGATATCTATGATAACGATACAGTTGTCATGGAACCAGAAGTCGAAATCCTGGATTAGGGATATCACGCAGGCATAGGAAATAAAATAAAATAAAATTCCGGTGTGGTCCACCCTAGTCCTCTTTAGAAACTGACCGCTGAGTTCTAGCCGAGGACCGTCTCAATTCTAGACCGTTTTTAACCGGTCGATTGAGGCATTTGACCGCATCTTGTTGTCTCTTTTGGTAGTGCGGCATATCCTGTCTTGGACTTTCTTCCACTCCCGAAGAGAAAGTCTAAAGCATACTCTTTTTAGGTAAGATGAACCACGCCAGGCTCTGGATTTCCCTGTTCCTCCTTTCCACCACGAAGGACGAAGAAAAGAAGCAACATCTAAGGGATGCCTCCGTCAAGGATGAAGCCTTTTACACCAATGAGAGGTCCTTGGATGACTTAGACCGACAAAGCAAACATACAACGTTGAGTCGAGGCCCATTATCTGGCGCTAATCCAGGGTTCTTATGTCGGCCTGGCCCTACTTGCTATTGGGTTATGCTGTTGCTACTACCACCCTTGTGCCAGGGCGAAAGTCAACAAGGTGTGTCATCACAGCCGTAAAAATTCTCCAAGGGACCCCAGCTGCAAACAATCTCGCTTTAAAATCGAACAACCTTCAACAAGTCACAGACCATCGATAAGCTTGAGCAGCCCTGCTTGTAAGAAGATACCTGCGGTATCGCCTAGGGTTGCTGTACTAATCTTACCTCATGCCAGCCCGCTCACATCAAGGCCGAAGATTCGACTGCCCACGCAGACCTTAAATCATGTTAAAACAAAGCCCCATGTAAGCCGTATGTTTAGTGTATGTGTATGTGTGTGTGTGTTCGTATAGCACGGATGACTGACCTTAGTTACCTTCTTTTGGACCTATCAAAGGAATAGGGGGATAAATTGATTCCTATTCTGCGAGAGGAAACAGAGAGAGAGAGAGAGAGAGAGAGAGAGAGAGAGCCGCAAGATAGAATTCGTTCTGTTTTTTATCCAATTCAATAACCAGTTATATGAATGTGTATATATACATATATAGCTTGAGGTAGTGACTTGCTATAAGCTTATTGAAAACTGAGAAATCCTATCACCCTCAGAGAGATTTGATCCTACGCTAATTGCCAGTTACATTTTTCGAAATTCAATAATTTCAATTTGACTGCAACATTTAGGGTTGCAGATTGGGACAAAAGAAATCGAAATCTCGAAATTACTCGAAAAAATTTGAAACTATTGTTGTTCGTGATTGGATGAAGCTTTATATATATATTTTTTTGCTATTTAGAAAATGATTCTGCAAACTTCAGGATTATGAGAAATATAAGGTTATGCAAATACTATGTAACAGAAAGATGGAATTTTCGACGAAAGAAAAGATGAGTTAACGAAAATAGTAGTAAATGCAAAAAGAAAAAGGCATTTTCAATAAAGTAGTTACATTTACAATCAGAGTGGTAAATCTTAAAAGGGAATGAATTCCAGCAAAATAATTAAAATTTCAAGCAAACAGGGTAAATATGATTCTCATGAAAAAAGAGGGGGAAAGAGAGGGGTGGAAGAGGGGGAAAACTTGATTTAAAAAAAAAACTTCTATTAAACAAAAAAAAAGGCAAGGGATCAGGGATACACGTTCTTTTTCTTTATAATTATTTTCTTTTTCTTTTCTCTTTCCTCTTCTCTCTCTCTTCTAGTCGTGCACTCTCCGATCCATCGGAAAGCTACTTAGAGGACGACGCACCACCCTCCTGGCTGGTGGGGTTGAGTAGATGCCCCTTCTTGGGGAGGGGAACCCAGGCGCGTACCACTTCCTTGGGCGGTCGCTGGAACGAGAAACAAAAGGAGGATACATAAAATCAGCAACCTACCTGCCCGGAGACGAGTAACCCTGCCTCCCAACTTACCAGGGTATAGTGGGCGCGTACCCGGGGGCTCTGGTACCTATCTTTAAAATGTTTCTGAATCCAGATTAGCGTAAGGTCCTCTCGCATGCGTCGGAGGCCTGTAAATGCAGGAAACTTGGGCATTTCAGCCCCAGGTGACAGCTCCCAAGGCCCCTGGTCGCCCTGCTGAACCACCACTTCCTCCAGCAAGGACATTTTTAAACAATTTTCTTTTATCACACGAACGATAAGTGCGATAAGGGATGGAAAAGTCGAAAAATGAAAAGGAAGCTCGACCGACTTACCACCGCCCAGTAACCCCGAGTAAGGTACTCGCCCTCCTCCTGACTCCAGGAATACTCCTGGAACCACTTAGGGTGAGAGTACCCTTTTGGAGTGACCTCTTGTACTTCCACGTCCTCCTTGCATAGGCCTAGGAAGCCATCACGCGTGTACTCTTTTACTTTGGGCTGGCACCTCTCCGCAATTATGCAAGACGGGTAGTCAATCCAAAGGCTGAAAATGTAAAATGAGAGATAATTCAAGAAATATTACTTTTCTAATAAAGAAAAACGAATTTTCAACAAAATATATACATTAAAAAAATAGTTATATTTACTAACAGAGTGGTAAATCTTTGAAAGAAATTAATTTTCAACAAAATAATTTGATTTTCAAATGAATAGTTTAATTTTTCACCAAATTTTTTATTTTTCTACCAAAATAGTTCAACTTTTAGCCAAAAACCTGAGTTTTTGATTAAAAACATCAAATTTTAACCAGAAGTAAAGTAGTTACATGTTCAGTTAAAAAACTTAATTCTGGATCAAAAGGAAAAACGAATTTCCAATAAAGTAGTTACATTTTCAACCAAAGAGATAAATTTTCAAATAAAATGATGGATCTTCAACCAAAAAAATTAAATTTTAATAAAAAAGTTCAACATTCAACCAAACATATTTCTTACCAAGAAGAAGAGAAGAATTTTCAACTAAGAAATATACATTTTCTAAAAAATAGTTGAATTTACAACCAGAGTGTTGAATCTGAAAGAAACTAATTTTCAACAAAATAATTAAATTTTCAACCAAACAGTTAATTGTTAAAAAAATGAATTATTTACGAATTATCTATATTATTAATAAGATTCTTTAACAAAAAAGTAAATTTTCTAACAAATTATTTAAATTTTCACATACATAGTTTAATTTTTAACGAAATATTTTATTTTTCTACCAAAGTAGTTCAATTTCCAACCAAAAATATGAGTCTTTGATCAAAAATAGAAATTTTTAACCAGAAGTAGATTAGTTACATTGTCAGTTGAAAAACTTAATTCTTGATCAAAAAGAAAAACAAATTGCCAAAAAAGTAGTTACATTTTCAAGGAAAGAAATAAATTTCCAACTAAAATTATGAATATTCAACCAAAAAAAGGAATTAAAAAAAAATCAACATTCAACTAAAGAGTTGAATTTTCAACAAAAAATATTCTTTACTAAGAAGATTACTTTTGTAACAAAAATACGAATTTTCAACAAAATGAATGAATTTTCAACCAATTAAATATACATTTTCAATAAAATAATTAAATTTACAATGAGAGTGGTAAATCGTGAATAGAAATGAATTTTCAACAAAATAAATAAATTTTCAAGCAAACAGGTGAATTTGAAAAAAATAACTTTTTAAAGAATTATCTATATTATTAATGTGATTATTTAACAATAAAGTGAATTTTCTTCCAAAAAGTTTAATTTTCAACAAAAAAAGTTTATTTGTTAACCAAATAGTTTATTTTCCCCTAAAAAATAGTTTAATTTTTTACCGAATATAGGATTTATCAACAAAAAAGTTACTTTTCTACCAAATAGTTAAATTTTGAAATAGATAGTTTAATTTTTAATCAAATATTTGATTTTTCTACCAAATTAGTTTAACTTTCAACCTAAAATAGAATTTTTCAACAAAAATGTTAATTTTTACCAAATCATTAAGTTTTCAAACAGATAGTTTGATCTTTAACCAAATAGTTCATTTTTCCAAACTTTCAGTCCAAAAAGATAAATCTTTATCAAATCAGTTGCATTTTCGATGAAAAATATGACTTTAAGAAAATGGTTAAATTTTCAACGAAATAATGAAACTATCAACAAAATAGTTGAATTTTCAACCAAAAAAAAAAAAAAAGATCAGCTTTCAACTAAAAATCGAACAGTTACTTGTTCAGTTTAAAATTTTTTATTTTTTATCACTCAGTTCTATAGGGCTTACACAACCCTTCCCATTTTTAATAATAGTAATTTTAAAAAAAACGGAGAAGAAAATCTTATTTTCAACCAGTTCAATTCAACAACAAAAAATACGACTTTTTTTAAACGAAATAGTTGATTTCTCAACCAAATAGTTGAATTTTCAACAAAGCAGATTAATTTTCTACCCAAAAAAGAAAAAAACCAAAATTTTCAACAAAAAAGTTCAGTTTTTAATCTAAAAAGTAAAACGTTTCAGAAAACAGCTCACGGTGTGCCTGAACCAACTTTAAATTCCAGGTCGTAGCATATCCAATTTTTTGTTGGATCGATTGAGGGGCCTAGAAATAGTGTGCAAACAAAATTTGAGTCAAATCCCCCGAGCCGTTTTTAAGAAAAGTGTTTTTTTGTGTGTTAAAAATAAAAATGTTCAAAAAAATATGATGCGTTTTCATTGTTTTCACTTTATTTAACGAAATATGGTAAATAAACATAATATCAGTCCATATCAATACTGAAACAAAAAATAATTTATTTTTACAAATTTCCGGCTCGAAACATTATATTTAGCCCACTTCGTTTTGAAATCCGAATGGACAGATTCCATGGCCCGTTCACTGTAAAATCCAAGGCCTTTTTCAACTTTACGACAAAAATCAGGGACATGAAAAAAGCGCGTGAAATTTAGGTGTAATTGACATTTCTAAATCACAGTAACTTCGCTGAAACTGGACTCCCATGTACAAACTCGCGAGTAACATTACACATCCTAGCCCATTGGAGACTCTCATCTTCGAATTGCGTCAGCATGTGATTATACATTTTGATCAGAACCCCGAACATCAGATGTAGTTCTGGTGGTGGAATTATTTCTAATATTTCTGTGTTAGCGTTTACTGAGAAAATTACAGGAGTATTTGTACAATTTTTATACTTCTTCGCAGATGATGTTTTTCTTCCACTGTCTTGCCACGCAAAAAAAATTCCTTACAATTTCCAACAGTTATGTATTCCCCACACGCGTTTAATTCATCTTTTGATGCAGTACACGATGTGTAAAAACACTTTTCTCAAAAACTACTCGAGGGATTTAACTCAAATTTTTTTACACACTATTTCTAAGCCCCTTAATCCAACCCAACAAAAAAATTTGATGTGCTACGACCTTGCATTTGAAGTTGGTTCAGGCACACCGTGGGAGGAGAAGTGCGAATTCGACTCATGCGTTTACGAGATTCATTTTGCTTGTTAGGGACCTCTACAACCGACAGATTGCATATACTTAAAGCAACTCTTCTTATTCGTAGAGCTAAAATTAACCCTAGTGTTATACTTGCCCAAACACGTGCTCTGGCCAAAACCACAGCAAAATATTCCGTAACACGTGTCGAGGTTAAAGCCATTGCCATGCAATCGGGCATTCATGGAAATACAATGGATAACGCGTTGCTAGGTCAAATCCCCAAAAGACTTATTCTTTGATTTGTAAATAACAAAACGTTCAACGGAGATTTCGCAATAAACCCCTTCAATTTTAAAAACTATAATATTAATTACCTCTCGTTATACGTAGATGGAGTAAAATTACTTACAGAACCTATTCAATCAGATTTTGCTAACAATAAACTGTACGCAGATGCATATCATACTCTCTTCTCAGGGACAGGTATTTATTTTCTCAACGAAGGTAATTCTATTTCGCGAGAAGATTATGCCAATGGAATCTGCATTTTCGCTTTTGATGTAAAACTGACCTTTCGTCAAACGGCAACGGACATTGTAATCTCGCAAATAACGGTAGTTTACGTATGGAGGTGCGATTTGCTAATCAACCTGCAGAAACAGTAAACTGTATCTTGTATGCAGATATGACAATATTTTAGAAATTTTTTCGGCTCGTCAAGTTATGGTAGATTTCGGACCTTAAATTAGTAGCACAAGTAATAATTTCATCCTTGCTTTTGTTCTTACCCCTATCACTTTTCTCCAACAGTTTTTATTAGCTTCAATTACTAAGATAAATCCAAAACTCAGTTTCATTTGAGAGTTCCGACAATTATCACGTAACTGCTTCTGTTATGAATATCATAATCGAAATTCAAGGATTCAAATATGTCAATGACGTATTTTTACCAAAAGAGCTTGCCGTCGCATCTGTGTACAAAAATGGGTTGTCATTGGATAATTGGACCTCCTTACTCTTTCCAAGAGTCACCTCATCAGGTACAATCGAAGAACAACTCGGTATCGAAGTATCAGCATGGAATAGAGTAGTACGACGGTGTAGTTATACTTAAACAGATGTGTAATATGATAAGGGAAGCAGCTCGTCATGCACGCTGCATTTATTCCAGAGGTCGCGCCAAGTGTGGTTTCCTAGAAATGGTTACTACTCGTCAAATTATTAATAATGGAAGAACTACCACATTTTCCTGCATTAACTGAGTTACCGTCATCTTCAATATACTGTCTTCATCATGGAATACGATATCCTCCAGTACAAAGACTAAATTATAAGTGTGCGCTAAATGCATAGCTACGCAATTGAGAACATGGTTTACAAATTCGAAAGACTGCCCTAGTAAAAATGCCTAATAGAACACCATATAGAAACCTAATAGGTTTACCTTCTATTAGGTTCTATTACCTTTGAAAGCGGGGTTTGTATTCTCTTTCTATATGGTTTTGTTTTTGGCATTTAGAAACTTTCAAGCTGGATATGATTAGGATCTGATGTGTTTTATATTAGGTACTCGCAATGCATTACATATCGGATCCTACGTGGATCTTAATTGGCTTTCTGCTCTGTTTCTAACTGGTCTTTATCTGTTCGGCAGTGACTTTCATAGTGGCTTTGATTAGAATCTGATGTGCTGTGTATTCGGTTCTCGCGATGCATACGTAAAGGGCCCTAAGCGGCACCTAAACGGATTTACTATTGGGCTTCTAATTGCAGTCTATTTGATGCGAGTCTTAAACTATATTTCAAATTGAAAAAATAAAATAATTACCGATAAGGTTTTGCACAATTATATTACAACTTGTCTATAATTAGTAAATATATCGAATTTTAACACAAATGTAAATAAACTTTCGGATATATCGCAGAGATTCGATCCTAAAACCTATCTATTTAATCTAACGCTCGGAAGTCGGTAACTTTTACGCTCGGCTACTATCGCACTGTAGAATCTTGAAACATTTCCCCTATACCTACTAAGATCCAAATAATGATTTTGACCATTTTTTTCATTAACTTATTTTTCGAAATTTGATATGCCACAAATTATAACTACTACAAATTTGGGGTCGCTGTAACCGAATCCGAAGTCCATTTTACCCCATCACGTCAGGTTTTGGCATAACCTCAAAAGTCTTCACAACCACACAAAAATAAAAAATAATTCTGGCCTGGGGGTCAGGCCATTTTTACTATATGTTTTTGGGGTCACTGAAACCGAATCCGAAGTTCATTTCACCCCATCATGTCAGGTTTTTGACATAAATTTAAAAAATCTTATAATCCAAGCCCGATTAGCCCGTTATACCTCATATATTGAACTTCATAACCTCTTAACCCCATAACCATTCGACCCCTTCACCCCTAGACCCCATAACCTCTTCACCCTATGAACTAAAATTCCAATAACCACATAATCTTAAAAATTATAAATAACGAATAAAAAATGGCAGGTAGATAGAATTTTAATCATTCTCTGTGTTTGAACTATAACGGGCTGATTGGGCTCGTATTATAATATTTCTCAAGGTTGTGTCAAAAACCTGACATGATGACCCTTCTAGAAATAATTAATTGAAAACAATTCAGAACGATAGAAAGAAATTTGATTTGTTTTTAATCGTGTTTTTTAATCGTGTGTACGCGATGGGGAACGATTGAGTGTTACAAAGTTTCAATCTTTCCCAATCGGGCCAATCGGTAGTAGGATTTTGAAGATATGAAGTGGCAATTTGATGGCAGCACTTTCGTCTCACAGGAATTATTTGAAAACGTGTATTTACTTTTTTCGAAGCAACACATTTTAAGCAATATGTTCATTAAAAAAATTAAATAAATTTTTTGTAATAATATCCGCGATCTGAGAGTGCTAAGCCGTATTAGGCCTGAACATGAATTTTCTCAATTTTCAATTTTTAATCAATACAAATTTCAAGCTAGAAAATTCTTTCATCCCTAGAAAGTATTTGCTATTCATAGAAGAATAAGCCCTAAAATTGATAAAACAAAAATAAATTTGTTTCAACATATTATCAGGTCTAGAATCAGAAAGTTTGTAATTTCATTACAATTAATGGTCTGAGATGGCCCCTAAACGATTTTTCCCCTGCAAAAAAAACACAGGATTTGCACAGGATTTCTTCTACCATATAAAAAGAATATTCTTCAAAAGTAATAAATTAAAAATATTCGAACAGGGTAGTGACAGAAAAAAATCTTGAATGTCGAAATACACAAAAAAATTCCAGTTTTTCATAGTTTAAAGATTCCTGTAGTAATTTAAAATGTATTATTACCTATTATTTACCTGCAAAAGATCTGCAAATCGGATTCGGAAATTATTTTCTTCTCTCCCCGTCGACTTCCTTCTAGTCACTGGTTGTAGTAGTACATTGTTCCGAATTTCGAAAACCATCAATCTATGTTACTCTATAATCTTAAAAACACTTAAAAAATGTCCACAAATATATAAAAAAATGCACAACATACCGCGAGGACGCGAAGAAAAATTTATTCCATCTTAGGTTATTTTTCGTCAGAGAAAACGAACGCCGGTCGCCGCCAGAATTGCCGCCCCCCAGCGGACTTGTTCTGTAAATGTTACATAACAAAAAGGGAAAATTTATACATAACATTGTAACAATCGTGTGCCATAAGAATTACAGAACATAAAGGTCACACTGTTCTGTAACGCAGTTACTGTAAGGATACGTAACAGTTCTGGAATTCTGTAAATCCGGCAAACTTTAAGAGCTCATATCTTTGTTCCGAATTGAACAACTTTTGAGTGGGAAGTTAAAGATTCAAACTTCAAAATCGTGGTTTCCGTTTTTCCATATCTTTTGAAAAACATATTTGTTTAGTGATTGGAAAGTAGGCAAATTTCCGATTTCGCGCGGACAAGTCATGGTACCAGAATAATCTATTTCACGGCAAAAAATAATGATTTGAACTACATACATGAAGATGGCGAGTTCCGTAAATACAGTAAATTCCGTGATTTCAGTGAATTCCTTGAATTTCGTGAATTCCTTTTAATTAATGAATTCCGTGAATTTCATAAATTTCGTGACTTTCTGAAATTCAGTGAATTTCATGAATTTCGTGAATTTCTTAAATTCATTGAATTCCATGAATTTCACGAAGTTCGGGAATTCCAAAAATTCAGTAAATTTTGTGAATTCCATAAATTCCATGAATTCCGTAAATTCCGTGAATGCCATGAATTTCATGAATTCAGTGAGTTCCGTGAATTCTATGAATTCTATTAAGTCCATGAATTCCACGAATTCCGTGAATTTCATAAATTCACCTAATTCCGTGAATTCTGTGATTTCCGTGAATTTCACGAATTTCTTGAATTCCTTGTGCACAATTTCCGACCTATAAACGCTAAAATACATGTATTGAAATGCTTGATGGTGATTTCAGACTTTACAACACTTACATTACATGTATTGAAATTTCGTCATTCCAATACCCTGTTTGCAATATTACCTTACGCTTGTATTGTGGAACTGTTGGAGGATTCCAAAAATTTTTACAGTGTGCCTCTCGCTTGCCTAAATCAATCGAAGACAGCAGTATCTAAAAACACAACTACTTTCACCAAAATACTGCATGTCAACACTTCAAGTAGGAACTACGCACTTTTGCGTATATAGCGCATAATTATACGCTGTTACATAACCAGACATACACTTCTGCAATACAAGCGTAATGTAAAATTCCAAACAAGATATTGGAATGGCGAAACTGCAATGCATGTATTGTAAGTGTTGTAATTGGTAGAGTCATCGTAGAGCGAACTGTACGAGATATTGTAAAATTCCAATACATTATATATTATAGCGTTACCTTACGTTTCGGAAATCAGCTTCCAATACATTTATTGGAAGTTTCCAAAAGAAATTTTTTACAGTGTGGGACTTTGTTTTCTTTGTCGAATCATAGAGCCTATTGTTGGCTACGACAGCGCCACCAATTCAGAAAAAATTTATATTTCAATGAAATATTAACAAGAAATCTTATAGTGAGTAATTAATTTCAAACAGTATATATTCGCATCTCAGATGGAGCTGTTGTCAATGTCAGAGACAGAATCATTAGATCGCACGAAATTATCTGATCAGGCCCATCAGCTTCAGTTGGCTTTAGACATCAAAGCCCCACTGTTTGTCGACGCAAGCTCGCCATCGTGCTTATTCGCTATACGTATGCTTCCCATTTCGAGTGAACTACCATAACGTCATGATGCACTTACACATGTAGGCCTTTGGGGTAAAGTGCCGTATCGAAACGCTTCTGTTTTACCACGCCTTAGTGAACCCCGCACACCCTGCGCAGGCTAGACAGGTTAGATAGGTCCGACAGGCGCCACCAATTCTCGGAAGGGATATATCCGCGAGCACTATGTCCGAGTTTGACTATTCAATTGTGAAGGTATCGGAAAACAACAATTGTGATTAAGATTGCAATCAGAAATTACGTACAATTATAAAAATCAAACTTTTTAACAAGGCAGTGTTCAATGCTTCAATGAAAAATTGTACAACTTGAATCGCTTTTAATTTTTTCAAACTGCGACCACAGAAAAATGCCATGAAAAACGACAGGCAAAATGACAGGCGAAGCGACAGATGAAAGTAACGCGCAAGTACCCTGAATTTGTATCTACAGTAAAAACGTAAGCATTAGAGGAAAAAATACTTGGTTTCGTTTTTGTTATTTATAATATAGTTTTAAAAGTCTCAATCAACCCTGACCATTTTTTTATTTTCCCTGACCATCATAAATTTTTCTTTCAGGTTGAATTTTTAACCATAGAACTTGAAATTCAACCAATCAGATGCATGTTCTACCAAAAAGACGAATTTTCGAATAAACTGTGGAATTTTAAACCAAGCCGCAGTATTCGAAGTCTTTCCTTAGCGGTGCACAGAAATGAAGTTCTGGCACAGCGCAGCTCTTAAAAAGCAGCCAAGGCTCCTCACAAGGGACCTTAGATATCGCAGCATCATCTGGGGCGACTCCCCCTGCTCGTCATACGGGCAGGAGGAGGATGTACTCGAGGAGACGTCCCGAAGTAGTCTATTAATGGCTGACAGGAGAATCTCAATAATGCAGATTAAATTTGTACCACAGCATAGGCGGCTCGGGGGTTTTAATTAGGCGTATGTCCATGGTGCAGACAGCGATTGCCCTAATCCAAGAACCCTGGTTATACAGGTAAAGGATTAGTGGCTTGGCCATGTGTGGCTCCATATATAAGGGCCGCGCTAAAAAACACTAAGGGCATGCATAGCCGTCAAAGGTATGGATGCGATCTTGGTGCCTAAGCTCTTTGCCCCAGAAATATACTTCGGGACTGATACAGAGAGCAACTCAAAGGCAGGCTTGTGGAATTTCCACAAGCTACAGTACCATATACGATTTAGAGCACGCCGCGGATTTTCTGCGAAGGACTCTGATTACATCATATGAGAAAAATAGCCCTACAAGTACAATTAGGTCTAAAAAAGGAGCAGAATAATGGAACACCCACCTGGAGACACTCCACAAAAAGACTAGAGCGTTCTACAACAAGGCAAACAGAAATAAATTGCCTTCAGACTGGGACGCCTACAAGACGGCTCAGTATGAATAAAATAAAAACATAAGAATGTACAAGCCGCAAAATTGGACCGGGCTTCTGTGAGAAATCTAAGAACATTCCGGACACAGCGAGGCTCCTCAAGAATCTGGCGAGAAATGCCGAGGCGCTTGTTGGACGCATGAGGCTCGATAATGGCGAGTTTGCCGAAGACGAAGAAGAAACGTTGAATCACCTGAGGGACTTCTACTTCCCAGAATTTTAGCAAACTTGAACCGACCGAGAGGAGGAAGACTGAGGGCAGGAGAGGGAGAAAGTCGACTGGAATTTCCACGTGAAGATCGTTGGATCAAGAAGGCCGAATGGGCCATTGGCTCCTTCTGCTCCTCTCAATAGGGTGGGATGGATAACGTCTATTCAATGCTTTTACAAAAGAGCATGGAGTTCGTCGTCTCCCGCCTGACATAACTATCCAGGGCAGGCATTTCCCTTGAACACATTCCATCGGCATGGAAGAATGGCAGAGTGGCCTTAATTCCCAAACCTGGGATGGATGGCTACACTGCTGCTAAAGGTTTCCGGTCGATCAGCTTAACTACCTTTATTTTGAAGACGCTAGAGGAACTGTTCAAGAGATATATTAGGGATGAGTTGCCTTTTGCCTTCCTACTGCATAGAGGGCAGTACGACTTTCAGAGAGGCTGTTCTGTAGAAACTGCGCTCCATGCTGCCGTGTCAAAATTGGAGCAGCAGCTGGGATAGGAAGAGTATTCTGTGGGCACATTCTTGGACATAGAGGGTGCCTCAATCAGTACTTGTCCAGAAGTTATCTGTCGAGAGGCTTCAAGATGTGTCGCACCAGACCAGCTCGTGAACTGGAGACGAAAAATGCTACGGTGGAGGCGACTCGAAGCCAGATGGGGCGAAGGCCTAGTCAGGAAAGTAGCGCTGCGAGGATGCCCACAAGGCGATCTCCTGTCACGCCTATTGAGGTGCATTGTAGTGGACGGCCTTCTTGGTAGGTTGATTAGGGAAAAGTATTATAAACATAAATACGCGGATGACTTTGTAATCCTAATTAGGGGGGCTTATCTGGAAACTTTGAAGAATCCTGCAAGGTCGGCGCTGCGCATTATACAGCTCTGGTGCGACAGCTCAGGGCTCTCGGTAAATATGGAAAAGACCAGCCTGGTACTTTTCACGAGAAATTACGAAGTGTCAAAGATTGACGCCCCTAAATTGCGTGGTAAGAGGCTGACGATCTCAGACTCGGTTAAATAACTAGGGGTAATCCTAAATAGCAAACTGAACTAGACAAAGCATCTTGAGACCCAATGAAACAAGTTTGTCATGACATTTTGTATGTGCAGAAGAGCCTTTGATTTTGCGTGAGGTCTACTGCATAAAATGCTTGCGTCACTCTACTCCGCTGTCCTGAAACCAAGGCTGCTATACGCGGCTGTGGTTTGATCGCCACGAAAGAAAGACAGAACAATGAAATGATTCAACTTCACCAAGACTTTCATCTTCTGTATCCCAAACAGGGATATGTGGAAAGCAAATGGTAAACTGCTCCTCCAAGAGGAAACCTAGTACACTGACGACTCCAACGGATTAATTGGATATTTGATGCAGAAATCTATGACAGCGCAGGCAGGAGAGGAAAGGATGGGATCCCTTTTCCCCTCCTTCCTGCGCTGTCAGGGTGAGGTCCTGACCGTCCTTCGTTACACTGAAACATTAATAGAGGAAAACGCTGCTGGTAGGCAGATTATAATCATTGAATCGACTTGCAAAAAAGAACAACGTGACCCTTACATGGGTTCCTGGTCACACAGGGATCAAGGGCAACGACAAAATGGCCCATTCGGCAAGAAGTGGCGCAGCAAGTGAATACATAGGAACGGAACCAGTACTGGGACTAGCGTCTTGCTGCATCGGGATGACAATAAAAAGCTGGGTCCGGACGAAGCCCTGAGAATACTGGGGACAAGCCCAAGATTTCCGACAGGCGAAAGCCATCCTGGGCTATATGCGCAGGATGGATAGAGCCAGGGAAATCCTGGGATTACCCAACAAAGACCTAAGGACAGTGGTTCAGATGCTCACAGGGCATGACCACCTAAAGTACTACACACACAATATCGGGTACAACCCTACGACAGAGCGCAAGCAATTGCTGGAGGGATCATGAAACATCCCTGCATGTCTTATACCAGTGTTTAGCAATAGGTAAGCTCAGGCAGAAAACGGTTGGGGATCACTTCATGAGACCTAAGTCCGTCTATAAATCAAGCGAAAATAAACTCAGTTCCCTAACACATCCTCTCTAAAAGACATTTAATGTAAAATGATTTCATTGATTTTGAAGTTATTTTAGGTTGAATGAAAAAAATGATGTTAAAGAACCGATTTTTCTAATTTAAAGCAAACATTTTTCTGAATGATTCTGGATTTCTGAGCCTCTCTGATGTTTAACATTTTCAACACTAATCCATTTTGAAGATATTTAGAATCGAAAATTTGTCAATTTGTTCAATTTTAAATACTTGTAGTTCAAAATCATAAAATTTTAACCATCTTTCCGAAATGAGTCAATTCCTAATATATATCATTTAGAAGGATTTGATTCTGAAAGTTTCAATTTGATTCTTTTGAATACATCAATTTTGAAGATTCACAATTAAAAACTCTTCAATTTTGAAGATTTATAGGTATAAATTCATAAGTTTGGATGATTTTGTAGATCAAAAGTAAAGAGTTTTCCATTATAAATCTTCCACAAAGAAAAAATTCAAACATAAATCATCAGAATTAGAGAATTTTTAATTGTGAAACTTAAAACTTGCATAATATTTAATTTAAAATTTTTTTAAATAAAACCTCTGTAATTGACTTATCATTTAAAGTTCTACAATTTCAAAAAGTTACAATTGAAACGTGTTCAATTTTAACGATTCGCAATTTGAAATTCGTCAATTCTTAAGATTTAAAACTTAAGATTTATTCATTTGAAATATTTATAAGGTGGAGTCTATACTGCCGGCGCCTGCAAGAAAGCTGTTTGCCGGTTGTGTTTCGCGAAAAGTGAAAAACGAAATAAGAGAGAATTGCATACATAGTCTTGCAAATACCTGAAAATATAATTTTCTGGTTCAAAACTGATTAAAATCATGTTTTTAGAAATAAAAATGACCTGCTGGCATTTTTTTTCATGAAAAGAAAACAAAATTTCATCTAAAATGTAAAATTTTTTTGTCAGAAAAAGATGGATTTTCAAAATATATAAATTGTTAACCAAATTATTGTGTTTTCCACCAGAAAGTCTAATTTTCTGCCAAAAAAGTTAAAAATTTTAAGCAAATTACATGAATTTTCAACCAAATAGTTGAATTCCTAAACTGAGAAAAAAATCAATTTTTAACAAAAAATGGAATAACCCAATTTTTATTCAGAAAAAAAATTTTCAATTAACAAACTAAATTGTCTACAAAAGAGCTGAATTTTCGTCCAAATTGTTTAATTTTGAAGAAACAATAACGAGTATTCTATACAAAACAGTGAAATTTCAAATCCGAAAATATAACATTTCAACAAAATACTTAATTTTCAACTAAATGGTTAAATTTTCTGATAAAAAATTAACTTTTACACAAAAAAGGAAGTTTCAACAAAGCAGTTCAATGTTCAACAGTTGCATTTGAACCAAAAAAAGATGATTTTTTCACCAAAAAACGGAAAATGTCCCAGAAAATATTAGAATTTTTAGTGTAAATAAGATCACTTTTGGACAAAAAATAGAATAGTTAAATTTTTATAGAAGAAAAATTATTTTTAATTTCAAAAAGCGAATTTTTTACAAAGCAGTCGAATATTCCACCTGAAAATATAAAGTATCACCCAAAAAGTTAATTTGCAACAAAACAATATAATTTTAAGTAAAAAAATTAATTTTCAACCCGAAAATAATTTTAATAAAATACATACATTTTTAACGAAATAGTTAAGTTTTCAACCAAGTAGATTAGTTTTCTGCCAAGAAAGAAAAATTTTCAACCAAATATTGAATTTCTAAACTAAAAAGATCAATTTTCAACCAAAAATAAAATAATTAAGTTTTTATTTAAAAACATTATTTTACAATGAAAAAAAAACCAATTGTCTACAAAACATTTGAATTTTCTACCAAACTGTTGAATTTTCAAGACAGAATGACGAATTGTCTATAAAAAAACAATTGCATTTTCAACCCAAAAATAAAAAATATCAACAAAAAAGTTCATTTTCAACTAAGTAGTTAAATTTTCAGTTAAAAAAATTATTTTTACCCCAAAAATGAATTTTCGAGGTAAAAAATTGAATTCGACCGAATAAGACGAACATCCAACAGAATTGTTGAATCCTCGACCAAAACAGAATAATTTTTAAGCAAACAGTTGCATTTTTAACCAACAAAAAAATATTTTCTACCATAAAAAGAGAAATTTTCAACCAAATAATGGAACTTTCAGTCTAGAAATACCACTTCTTAACCAAAAATGGAATTGGTTAACTTTTATTGAAAAACAATAATTTTTTATTCAGAAAAGCGAATGTTTTATCAGAGTCGAATTTCCAACCCGAAAATATGAATATTTAGCCGAGGATGATTGCGACCATTCGTTGGGTAGAGTCGAATGTCTGCCCTGAAACTCGACTATCGAAAAATCAGCTAAACTCCGGAGATGGTTTTCTGCAGTTTGCCTCTCCCCTGGCCAAACGTCCAGGCGAATGCGAATACTTCTAATGAAGCCGGATGCTTGCTACCTGTGTATAGACCTGTGATTCACGAAGGTTTTAAAATAAAAAAGGCATAGTACAATAGGTTCTAACCACAGTGCTATGGAAATTAAATGCACCAGCCTCACAAGATAATAATAATCACAATAATAATATATATATACAGAAAAAACTGGGCTCTTTTTGAGCTAGATATTAAAATGAAATATGGACGATGAATTTTTTCGGTAAAAAGGACTTTAATTATGTTCCTCAACAAAAGACAATTGTATTAAGTTGCCTCAGTAACTCTTAAATTGAGATCAGAAGAAAATAAGACGCAGCAAAAGTTCGCAAAGTTTGCAATTTTCTAACAGTCTCCAGTGGCTCACTTTTCTCCAATGAAATTAGTATAATTGCACTAGTAATTAGTTAAATTTAACTAATTGAGGATCGGGATCGAATTAGGGGACATACAATTTATTAGCTCTAGGCAATGCCTTATTCACGTCGCTAAACAAAATAAGTTTATAACTTTAATTTTCAGAAACTTCATTAATGCAGGGGCTTACTTGCATCCCGTCAACAAATATTTACAAAATTCTTCTCTTACCTTGCCAGTGTTGATGTCCGCACAAATAGATAGGAATTTTCATCATTCATATGTAAACTAAAGAATATTAGTTTTTAGATCAGTTGCATCTTCAACACGAAAATTGGAATTTTCAACAAAACGATGAATTCTTAACGAAAAATATGATAGTTCGTATTTGAAAGAAATCTCAACAAAATAGCTACATTTTTAACATAATAATTGAATTTTCAACTAAACAGTTGAATTTTTAGACAACAACAATAAATTTTTAACAAAATACATGAATTTTCAAATAAGTAGTGGAATTTTTAACTAAAAAAGATCATTTTCCACCTGAAAAAATACATTTTCGACAAAAGACAGTATAATTTTCAACGAAAAAATAGTAATTCTCAATTTGAATGAACAAATTTTCTGACTATCCAAATAGATAAATGTTCAAGACAACGATTGAATTGTCGACCAAACAGGATGATTTTTCAACAAAATATCTTAATTTTCAACAAAATAGTTTAATTTTAACCACATAGTTGAATTTTCAACCTCCGAAAATGAATTCTAAAAAAAAAACTGACAAATTTTCAACAAAATACATGAATTTTCAAAAAAAATACGAGTAGTTAAAGTTTTGACTAAGAAGTAAAATTTGCACTGAAAAATATAAATTTTTAACCAAACAGATGAATTTTTAACAAAAAAGTTAATTTCCACCAAGAAAGTTGCAGTTTTAACCCGAAAAGAAAGTTTCAACCAAAAAGAATAGTTTTTTTACGACTGAATCCGAATTTATCAATAAAAATGATAAATTTTCAACCAAGAATGGAAAAGTTACACTTTCGGACAAAAGATTAATTTTAGGCAATAGAAAAACCGAATTTGTAACAAAATCGTTCAATTTCCAGGCAACAATTTTTTTTCTCAACCAGAAAATAACTTTTTACTAAAGTGGTTTAACTTTCACATAAGTAGTTAAATTTTCACTTTAAGAAAATCAATTTTAATCCAAAAATGGAATGGTTGAATTTTTAGTTTAAAAAAATGAATTTTTCAGGCTAAAACTATGAATCTTCAAGTGGAATAGTTGAATTTTTAATCATAGAAATTAATTTTCAACAACGAAAAAACACGAATTTTCTACTAAAATGATGAATATTCAACAAAAAGCATGATTTTTTTACAAATTGGTTGAACCTTAAACCAAGTCATTGGACTTTCTATCCAAATAATAATATACTTGACTAAAAATATAATCGTCAGGAGGAATCAACTGAAAAAACTAAATAGAAATACGAGGCAAATTTTTATAACCTACAGCCACCCTGTTCGAATAGTTATAATGTCATTTTCTTTTTGTTAAAGTTGAAAAAATCGGGAATAAATAAGAAACTTTGAAGAATTGTGGAATATGGCTTTGTCATTTTTCACCGTGATAAAATGAGCAATCTATTGTTAAAAAGGTGTGTTTTTCTACTTTCAAACAAAAGAAAAATTAGAAATCAAATAGAAAATGGTGGGGTTATGAATTATTATATACATGAACATATCAAAAAAGGGTTCAGCAGTCTTTGTTTCTTCAGCCCAGAACAGGTTTAAACCCCATTTTTTCTTTAAGGGAAGAAAAATTCCAGTACGAACGTTTGTGGTTTTGAACATAAGAAATTCTCATGGAAAATCTAAGATTCATATTTTGAGTTAAACGACACATGACACGAACAAAATGTTGGTAGGCAATATTTTTCATCTCAAAAAGATGTACACATTTTGTTCACACTTCTTTTTGGTGAGCCGCTTATATGTGAACAAAAAATTTTGAACGGAAATCTTCTTAATTATAAAAAAAAAAATTATCCGTGTTTATTTCTTAGGATGACGGAAACAAAATAACGATAAAGAATAAAATTCATACTTTATTTTGCGAAATATGAATAACCAGTCTCGGTTCAGCATACATAAATTGATGGCACATTCATTTAACATAATAGAGTTTAACATGATATAGAAAATTAGGAAAGATAGGTGTCGTGCCAAAAATCAGGATGATGAATGAAGGTTCCTATGATTTTTAGAATTGAAATATTATCAGTCATGTCTTATGAAAGAAAAATAATTATTTTGTAAGAAAAAATGCGAAAAGTGACGAAAAATAATTTTTTAAACAATATTTTATATAATATTAATGTAGTGAAGGCCTTTTCCGGTTTATATAATTGAATTTTTTTACTATCACTTCTTGTCAATTTTAAAAAAATTTTAATAATTTATGGCAAATTTTTCAGGGAAAACAGTTTCCCGTTCCCGCGGCATCCTGACTGAGCGCAAAGCGCGTGATCTGTCAGACGGGCGACTTTTTTATTCTTTGTTTTATATTGACGCTGTAAACAATTGTAGTTCACTCACGAAATACTGCAAATTTTTTTGAGATTGACATTTGGTTGCCTGATGGACATTCCTCGATTTCTTCTGGGGTCAATTCTTCCACCGCGCCGCTGTACATGTTTATTTTCGCCCGTTTTGACCGCACCCCAACAGGTTTGAATATTCCACGAAGAAATGTTCCTCCTTCTGCATGTTTTTCCAATATTGCATAAAGGTCACCAGTGGACGTTGATAATGCAATTTGTTCTCCGGTTGGCATGGGTACTAGGGCATGCTGTCTGTTTCTCAATCCAATTGGTTTATCGGGAGGAAAAACGTATATTCGAAGTTCAAAGATCCGGTCCGGATTCGTCAGGGGAGTAAGTCGAATAAATCTGAGTTCTTCAAACTTAAATTTAAGTATGCGAGGAAAAGTTTCCCTGAGAGAAATAGACCCAGACCTATCAATAAGTGGAGGCTCGGTAGGAGGAAGAGACCCGGCAGAAGAATGAGGTCTGGCAGGAGGAGACCTGGACCTGCCACGAAGAAGTGCCTCGGCAGGAAGAAGGGACCCGTCAGAAGAAGGAGGTCTACCAAGAGGAAGAGTTCTTCCTGTAGAATGTCTTTTAGAAGAAGAAGAAGCAGAGGAAGGTCCACTACGAGGAACATCAGGATCAGGGTCGCCATCAGGGAAACGCTCGGACTGTGAGCTTAATTCTGCAACCAAAAATAAAGGATTATATTTTTCTTAAAGTGGAAAATCAAATGTTGGTACGTGATGAGTTGTAAATATGACTGTGTTTTGAGGGGCCACATTCTAAAACTGCCTATAAATCATTCTCGTTGAACGCCTTTGAATGAAAGCTACTCAAAGAAAATTTAATCACGCAAATTTTTTCTGGGCAAAAAAGTTGTAGCTTTTGCCGTTTTCGAAGTAAACCTGAAAACGCCTCTTTTGAGCATATAAATTTTTGTCCAATACTCAGAATTTGTTCATGAAATTTACAGGAAATATTCTGTATAATGTCCTACGATTTCCAGACATTGCTCAGCATGGGATAGCCCTGAGAAAGACGTAGTTTCTATCTGTTTGTTTCTTATCGGATACAATTGAAGCATGCTTATTTGGAAATTTTTTTTATTGACAATTGATTTTCTAACAATAAGAACTAAGTTGTAAAATTGCTTGTCTTCTTTGACGTGTTCCAGCCAAAAGAAGGAGATTAAACAGAGTTTGGGTTATTTGGATCGAGTGTTATTTAGAAGCACTTAAGGCTTGCAAAATCGTATGCGATGATGCGATTATATTTCGCACAATTTATTTCTTCACATAATGAATAAGATTCTTTTTTTCCTGACTCTTACTTATCCCAGGTTGTTCATTTACGAAAGTCAATTGACGCCAACTGATAGTTTAATTTTCTGTGGTTCATATTACCATAATGTAAATCTTCAAATTAGTACGACTTCTAATTTCAACAATTTGAGAATGAAATCGTCAAGTTCATTCTACCGTATGAGGTGGCATGTCTTTTGGCAAAGAACAATATTAAAAACAAATGCACATTATGCATTTTTATACATAGAAAATTCGAGATAATCGTGAGAACCATGAAAATGCCGAAAAAAATATGGTTCTGAAACTTTCATCCTTTCAATACTTTTTAGGCCAATTTTAGATTTAGCATAGTTTTAGAATTTCTGAAACTTTTCAGAAATGGTTCTGGTCAATTACAGAAAAAAAAATATTTGAAAAAATCCATTCCTCTACTTTTTAGAAATTTGTCTTTTTTGAATAATGGTTTCTTTTCAAAAGTGTCCTGAAATTCTACAAAAATATGATGTTGAAAAAATCAATATCCCAAAAGTTATATTTTCTGATTTCAAAGCCTTGATTATCTCGATCATAAGTAAAAAAATGTAAATTCGGCTTTTAATTTCATCATTTCAGGAATTTTACATATATGTATTTGTATATAGAGAAATAAAATTTCGTAAGATTTTTATCTGTTTGCTTTAGACTCTTATACAATACTGATAAACTTTTATTTCATAATTTGCAACCTTGAGAAATTATCACTTTTTTAAAAATAAGTTTCACGTATGCCTAGAAAACTTCCAAGATTGTAAAAAACTAACAATTCTACATAAAAATTTTAAACTTATATTCATTTTATTCATGTGTAAGATATTTTATCGATTACAAAATTTCAGGAATAACTCTTATATGTAACTTATGCTTGACACATAGGGTTCATTACATGGTAATGAAGTGAAGACCAAAGTTTCAAGGGGATGCCCACAGGGAGGAGTTCTCTCATCCACCTGGCCTTAGAAATCTTGAGTGATATTTGACCCTATATTAAACTCAAAACTTCATGTTGACGCGATCAAAAAGAAAGCTAGGATGGCCGTTTGGGTCTGTAGATGATCAATAGGGGAAAAATGTGGTTTAAAACACAGCTTTACATACTAGTTAAATACAATGATAATCAGACTCATAATAGCATAAGCATCAATGATCTGGTTGCCAATGACTGCTTGGCGATCACTGGTGCTACGAAAACAACAACAGCTCTAGAGGTCTTTATTGACATCCCGCCGCTGCACCTTTTCTTAAGGAAGATTGCCGCAGCGGAAGTCTATTGACTCCTAGTGAGGGGCAATCATAGTGATGCTAAGGTGTCAGATTTACATGATATCATTAAACGCATGATGTGCAAGAATAATATTTTCGCTATGCAAACTGATGTAACTTTGAAGAAACTATCCTTTATGAAACCCTTCAAGGGCATCTATCGTAAGATGCCCAGGGCTGAGAAAGCAACAGAACTGGGCACATTTTCTACAGTTTTTCAGGACGAAATAATAAGTATTATGCTTGCGTGGAGACAAGTTGTAAGCGGGCTTACGAAGGGCAGCATGTTACGCTTTTTCTGACGGTCAAGCAGCACTGAAGGCTCTCACATCTGAAGAAATTACTTCCAGACTAGTGTGGAGTTGCTTTCAAGATCTTCTCAAGGTTTCCGGTAATAACTGGGCCAGTCTGATCTGGGTACCCGATCATGAAGATATTAAAGGTAATGAGAAAGCAGGTGCACTTGCTAAAACGATAGTTTTGCAGCCCCTGATTGACACGGAACTCTACTGTGGTATCTTTAAAAAGCAAAAAAAAACATGATAGAATTGTGTCCATCTTTAAACATTCCGCAGAGTCTAATGAAAGTATTTTTTTTTATTTCTCTTGAAACATCGAGAAAACTTTACTGAATAATGACTGTCTTCAAAATTTTCGCGAAGCCCAATAAAACTACTTGAGTTCGACCATGCGCGAAGACTAAGAGTGTGAGCATTAGCTATTATTGAGTCATTGTTCATAATCATGAGACGGCCATGGCTGAAATCGAGCCCAATTTAGAACTACGCTCACACCACGCTTATCACATGCAGAACAATGTTGAGCCATGGTTCACCCATATTGAAACTTTTTCAAGCGCGTAACATATGAAAAATGTTGTTTATTCAAAAGTTATACATTATCAACTGATATCCGTAAAAATCACGCATTCATGTCTTCAAGCTTATAGGGGTTTGAGCGAATTTTGAAGTACAAAGAAGGTTCAGCGTAAAAGTTGCTCAGAAAGTATGACGATTTTTTCCACGGAAATGATTATTTGAAATAGCTCATCATGAAAAATTAGGAAGACTGTATAGAGTTACCAAAGAATGGAACTTTTTAGAACGGCACAATGAACTGAACTTTAGAGAACGGCATCAAGGTCTATTAGATAGGGTTCACTCATTTTGCTAGATTATTATTTTTTATGGTGCATATGAATATCACTGTGGATATAGGGATATCTACTAGATTCTTGGAAATCGGACTGGTGTGATTTTTTTCATTGCAGACATTTTTTGGCGGTTTTGGTTGAAGACAGCGAAGATGGGGTTCATTAAAAGTGCTGTTGGTGGTTTTTTCAAATTTATTCCTAATACTGTGGGGATGAAGATATCTACTAGAGTATTAATTGGACGACTGATATACTCATTTTTAACTGGAATTTCCTTAAAATTGTTTAGTTGAAGGCAGTTTAGACGGGGTTCGTTAAATATGCTAGGGTTTGTTTCTTGGTGTTGTTGATTATTACTTTGGGGATGAGGGGTATGATTCTGATTTTCGTGAAGCTTCAAAAAAATTTACTTACAGTTATAGATATATAATATTATTACATTGACAAATAGAATTCAGGGTAACAGCCAAGGATAGGACCAGAATACTGTCTATAATTTTAAGTAAGTTGTGACAGTTAGCTCAAGATGTTTCGATTAAAGTTGTTTTTATATACAATTATTTCATAACAATTAATATGACCTTAAAATTCGATAATTGAATAATTACGCAGCAAGATGAAATGATATACGATGATAATAACAACTTATTTCAGTTGTTTTAGAGTGAGAAACAAATTTTGGAGTACAGTTGATACCTGGATTAAAGATGTTCTAATATATGATTCGGTATTATGTCATAGTCTACTTACGACGAGAATCAAGAAACATAACAAACGTGAAGAGCAGTATTGAGACAAAAATCTCAATTTTAATGATGAAACTAAGAAACGGGTTTTGAATAATTCCTCGGACTGTTACTGAATAGATGTTGAATATTTTTCACTTTAATATATACTAGGCATTATCTTATTCTTGACAGAAATTTTTGTCTACGCGTAGGGTGCTGTTTGGCTCGGGCATAAAGTGTATTACAATAAACAAACTTTATATGTGTACCAATAGCTCAGGTGATAAGAAAAGAACATCTCTCACTTTTCTAGTTGAGACAATCAAGGTTGGAAGATTTTCATCGTCCACCGGGAAACCTGATCGATCACAGCTTTCAATCACAGCATCAACAAAGATAATTAAATCAAAAAGTATTTTCGTTGTATGTCAATTTCTTTCACCATAGACTCGCAGTTTAAATAAGAATTTCAGCAAAACAGATTTTTTCAAACCTTATTTCTGTCGAGGCTGTGAGAATCTCTAACAAAAAATTTTAATTTTAACAAGAAAGATAAATCTTCTACTAGAAAGGAAATTTTCAAGCAAATTAATTGAACAGAAAAAAAACGAATTTTCAACAAAATAGTTGAATCTTGAACCATATCGATGAATGTTTGATCAAGAAAGGGGATTCCTAAACCAAAAAATAGAATTTTCAACTGAAAAGGAATTTTCATCAAACCAGATTAACTTTCTCAGCTTTTATCGTTATATTGATCACCGTCACTTTTTAATTGTAACATGTATCACCTGTTCCTTATGGGACGATCTAGTCTATCTAGGCTAATGGGTCGCTGTCGATCTTTATTTTAGTCAGGTGCTTCTTCAAGCGGCAATGGGCTGTGAACATTTCAGCTACTATTTTCACTTGCTTTCTTGCCATGCTTAGGAGTTTTCGGACTTTTCTAAAGATAGTTTTTTGATCAAGTTTTTAGATTGCAGCATGACTTCAGCCATTCTCTAATACTTAACGTTTTCTGCCAAGGGACACTTTTCAATAGCATGCTTTGACGAAGCATACGAAGCTCCCCAGTATGCTCTAGGTCCGTTGAGGGCTTTTGTTGTCCCGCTTGTTTGCAACCATATCTGCTTTTTCGTTACCTTTAATATTCTCATGCGTAGGAACCCAAATCAAGTTGACCCAGTGTTCACCGGATACTTGGAAAAGCTCGTGTAGGTAACTTCAGACAAGTCTGAATGTAAAATCTTCCAATCGAAGAGCTCTCAAGGTAGCTTGACTTTCCAAGCATATACGAGTATAAATGTGGTGTTCAACGAACCCACGTTTACGAATCTCCTCCAGACAGGTCCTAATGACCACGATTTCAGCTCCAAATAAGAAAGAGATTATGCCCAGTGCAACCGTTATCTCTGCAGTACATTCATCCCAAGAACTCCAGCTCCAGAGCCGAAGCGGTCTTTAGATCCGTCTGATCAATACATTGATCCAATAATTGCCTGATCGCAAGTACCTATAGTATCATTCAAAGTGCCCTAGAAGGCGTTTTTAAATTCACTTCTTTCACCATCAACAATCTGGAAGATACAAGCTCAAGCCTCTTCACATACTGCCTTCCTCTCTTATTCATAATCAGACCGACCCTTTTACTACCATGTGATTTAATATCTTCTCCTGACCGTATTTTGAGTCCGTTTTTTCACTTCCCTTTCTTTATCACTCTAATATCATGTCTTAGCTCAGCACCTGAATCTTCACCTTTACCTTTACTGGATGCATGCTTTTCGTCGACCAAAGTTTCAAACCATTTCGAGGCTACTATGTTGTTTACATTATTCATTAATTGGATTATACGCCAAACTACTAACTTCATGCGCGAAATGTATTTTCGGGGTTAAAATTATGTCGGAAATAATCAGGTGCTCGTCGTAAGGTGGAGAGTCTATTTATAACGTCAGTCCCAGCAAACCTCGGTCAATAGAGGGTCAGTGTAGGTACAGAACTATAACCGAAAGAGTCATCATTGGTTTGTGTTGCGTACTGAGGAGGACACAGGCCCTCAGCCGGTTAGCAATAAAATAAGGAAAAAAACCTTACATGCTCTAACTATAATCCCTTCACTTATATCTCACTTCTCTCAATTTTGTTTAATCTACAGGACACTATACTAGTACAAATTTGAATTTATACTTATCTAAATCCTTGAAGTTGTCTCATGTTTACGAGTGTTTTGTTATGAGAATTGAAAATGTCTATACCGCTTAAATGTGAAATATTGTATTCTCGATACACAATTATTATTAATACAACAGTATAAACTTATAATATAGATTGAGAGAACAATTAGCTTTCTCAATTGAAACTCAAAAATCAGCAGAAAGTATTACAAAAATTGATATATTATCTTTTTTAGCAATTTATTGCTACTTATTGAGTTCATAAGTCAGTACTGCTAAGCATATTAGTAGAATATTCTCACTGATTCACCTGGTATGGATGATGAGGATCATATAAAATTAGTTTCCGCTTATGTTGAGGTATCTCGGAAAAATATCTTACTTTCTCATATTGCGCATACGACCATCCATTCCGTAGTATTAGATCACCAGTGCGAAGGTCTTCCCGATGTAATCTTATTTGTTGACCGTTTTCGTCTTCTTCTGAATTGATGAAAATTTATATTGAATTAGTAACTAAGTAGTTCAGTCATGAAATAGTTATATTTCAGCATTTCACTAATGGAATATTAGAAAAATCAGAATTTTCGAATTACCGGGTAGTAAAAAATCCATATCTATTCTAAGAAACACCCCATTTCCAATATATCGTGCAGCAAAAGTCGAATTACGCAAGAGTACATCATTTATTTGCAAAGTGGCTCTTTTTGGCGGAACTCGTAAACCTGAGCAAGAAAAATATGTACATAACTTATAACTCTATTAAAGGTCAAAAATGCATTATTCGATAACTGCTAAATTATAATGAATTTTGGAATTTATTTCTAAATACCCAAAATTCTTTGTTGGTGCAAGAAAATTATATACTGTCAAATTTCGATTCTGTCCCTCTCCAAGCTGTCGAGGTTTATGAAGCTGTACTTTGAGCATTATTTTACAATACCTTGTAATCCCCCTTATGAAAAATATAAAAAATTTAGTATAGACCCATCATGATATTCCTATTATGAATTTCTTATTATATTTTTGCGATTCTAGAAAAATCATCAGGAAAATAATTAACCTAAATTTGAGAAGCGTTTGGATTCAACCAACAAAAAAGAACATTTAATGACATACTCGAATCCCTAACTAAAAAGATTAGTTTTCAGCGAAACGTTTGAATTATTAACCAAAACATCGACTCTTCACCAAACAAGATGAATTTTTGACAAAATACATGAATTTTCAACCAAATAGTTGAATATTTTACAGAGTCCTTGAATCTTTAAGCTACATGCACAAATTTTCCACAAAGCAGTTGAATTGTCAAGAAAAAGGTCAAGTTTCAATTGCAACGAAATAATTATCATCGAGACATAATCAAATTGTAGAATTTTCAAACTGAAAAGATAAATTTCCAACCAAGAAGTATGAATTTTTGACAAAATTGTTGAATTTTCAAAAAAAATAATCTAATTTTGCAACAAACAATAACATTTTTAATTGCAAAATATTGATTTATTACCGAGTCTGAGGCCTGTGATCACTAAATCAAAAAATGATGAAAAATCATTCATAGTAATTGGATGATGAATTAATTATAATTATGAATACAAATTAAAAGAAATTATATCTACTCAAAATTAAAGGACAATTGTTAATTTTCCAGAAAGCAGATAAATTTATCATTCAGTATGCTTCATTTGAACTCTGAACGTACTTTGTTTCTGAAATTGTATCAATTTTACTATTTCAAATTGTAACTTGTGCAAGAAAAATCGCAATGCGGCTATTATGCGTTGTAATATTCACTCAATACGACGAAAAGTGCATCCAGAGTTTAAACTATGCATGTTGACTGATAGATTCAGCCACCTAATTTTTTCCGTAACCGATTTTGTAAAATTCATCCATTAAGCACTCCATGCAGAGGGAAAAGCTACACGTTTCGGAAAAATTCTCTAATACTTGTCCTAGATTGTATTGCAGTTTTTCAATTACCTTCACCGGGTGGCCTTGATGATGATGGATTCGATGATGATGATGATTCTGTAAAAAGAGATATAGGGAGTTTTTTATAACAAAATATTTCAAAGAATCCTAAAGTTAGTGATCGAAATACTGATGCCCTCTTTGATCGTGTTTATATGTACATACATCTCTGCTGAAGTAGTGTATCTAATCTTTGTTTTACATTATATTTTAGTTTTTAAATTACCTGAACTGGTTGCCCTTGATATTAATAGACTGGATAATGATGATTCTGTTAGAAGAAATATTGGGATTTTTCGGTAATGAAATTTTTCGACAAACCTTAAAGTCAGAAGGTCGAAAAAAAGATGATCGCGTTAATCGTTATTTTTTTGTAAATGAGATAACATTAAAGTTTCAATTCTCTGAAAATTGTACTTCTTTGTCATATTTGTAGTGAATAATTCTTCAAAATTGAAAAATTGATTAATAATATTAGCCATACATCTTTGCTGAAATATTAAACCTAGTATTATAGAATTAATAGTGTAAATCTATTATTCATTTCAAATTGTATTTAATTTTTCAAGTTACCTAGACCGGTTGCCCTTGGTGATAATTGATTGGATGATGATTCTGTAAATTGAAATATGGAGATTTTTTGCTTAAAGAAATTTCTCAACTGACCCCAAAGGCGGAAGGTCGAAATAAAGGTATAATTTATTTCAAATTGCATTTCAGTTTGTACCTGGAACGGTTGCCCTTGGTGATGATGGATTGAAGGATGATTCTGTGAAGAGAAATATAGGGATTTTTTGTTAACGAAGTTTCTCAATGAACCCCAAAGTCGAAAGGTCGACCTAAAGATGCCCTTGCTAACATTTTTTTCTTAAATTAAACTAAAAAAAAAGCAAAAATTATGAATAAATGATTGAATCATGTTTTCCCAGCAATGCATTACTGCTTATCGAGTAACTAAGTTAAAAGTACTAAACAGATTAATAGAATTCCCTTACTGATTGATTCAATTCCATAGATCTTACTCCCCGCTCACCTTATTTTAAAATAATTTTATTGAATGAAATTTTCTCTTCAGAATCAGAATATTTGTACTAACAATTGAAACTGAAAACCTTTTGAATATGGGAATAATATATTAGTAAGTAAACCATTTACAGTTAAAAATCCCAAAAATTTTATATTTTGCAGCAATTTTTCAAATCAAGTTTTAATATTGAAAATAATATTATAATATGTGTAATGTGCTTGATCACCCCATTCGCTTATTTTTCGGAAACAATTGCCATTTTTTCTAAATCGATCAGCACTAACTTGTTCCCCCGACTTTTGAAATTATTAAAAGATTCTATCTGAAAAAGTTTGTTTATTAAAAGAATGATAAAAAGAAGAACGTGTGATTAAATTTTTGTGAATTCAAGTTGAGTTACCTCTCAAGAATTGTCCTAGGAATAATTTCGATTCAATATCTTTTGATTTTGGGAAATAAAAATAGGGAATTTCTTTTTTTAAAAAGAGAATTCACAATCACCAAATTACAGTTGTCGATCGCTTGACCTTTAAATTCAAAAGATCTATGCAAAATTGTGATGGAAGTACAAAGACGATCTCGATGTTGAAAATTTTCCGATGTCAGTGAGGGTTTTAATTCATAAAAATTTGTATGAACAATAAAACTAGAAAGTATACAATGAATAAGAAGGTGATTACCAGTATGCATGGATTTTGCTACAGTTTTAGGAAAAATCATGACATCGGTTGGCCTTTGTGGTTTTTCGTTAATAAATAAGAAGTCTAAATGATGTCCTTTCAAAAATATCAATTTCGAAACAATTGGCAGATAGAAACCTTCATTTGATCCGACTCGAGACGTTTCGATGAAAATTGTTTTTATACAAAATTATTTTATAACAACTGACATAACCTTCAATTTGGTGATTGAATAATTACGCAGCAAGATCAAATGATATACCATGATTATAACTTATGATTCAATTGTTTCAAAGTGAGAAGCCAATTTTGGAATATATTTGATATCTGAAACGCAGATGTTTTAATCTATGACTGATTCGCTATTATATCATATTCTACTTACCAACAGAATAAAGAATCATCCCAGACGTGAAGAACAGCATTAAGACAAAAAACTTCATTTTAATGCAGACACTAAGGAACGATTTTGGAAGAATCTCTCGGATTGTAACTAAATGGATCTTAAATATTTTTCACTATTATATATATATATATATATTAGCGATTATCTCATTCTTGACAGAAAATTTCGTTCACGGGTAGGCCGCTGATTGGCTGGGGCGTAAAGCGTGTTTTTATTACTATAAAATAAAGCAAATTTATATGTGTGAATAGCCTAGGTGTTACAGAAATCACTTTCACAATCAGCTTTACAACCCGTTTTACCGATAAATAGAGCATTTAAACAATCCAAACCTCGTTAGAGATAAAATTGTATCAATAGGGATACTTTGATTATGAACTATTTTCATCTTATGGCAAACTATTTCAACATATTCTCCTAATTTGAATAAAGATTTCAGTAAATTTGATTTTGCTTATCGAACTTTATTCCTGCCAAGGCTTTAATTTTTTTTTTTAAATCATGTTATTATTTTTGTAATATCATCTTTTAATTAAATTTTCTAGTTCTGGAAAACAGGGTTGGAAGATTTTGGGCATCCTCCTGAAAACTTGATCGGCCATAGCATTAGCCATAAGATAAGAACATTTATTTATGGACGTCTATCCAATAGAGAACCAGACTGTTGAAATAATCTTACAGCGCATTGATTCTATGTAATTTGTTGTGTAGAATTGAATTGCGTAATCATTTCTACCGCAACTCAGATATTCAAACCAATTTTTCAAGAAATTGACGCCTCGGTAGAGATGATGTTGGGTAACAAAGATACTTTGATTAAAAACTATGTTCATCCTATGACAAACTTGAAAAAAAAAAGATTAATTACTGATTCTCTATTTCAAAATGGTAGTACAACTCTGACAGGTTGCCCAGATGAGTCGTTTTTGCACATGTTCGACTATTCTCGCCATCTTCATAAAAACCAATCACTGCAACTTCGATTTTTGGTGGCAGTTTTCTTTCTAGCATGAGTCCAGGAAAAGCCAGTATTCCATGTTTTTGAAATAATTTGTCAGCTTTCCGGTCTTGCAGTTCCGTTGCACCAAATTCTTCCATTACCTTTCTACGACTCTACGATTTAGGAGCAAGTGTAAGTAATGTTATTTTTTTGTCACCATCAGTATTTACCTCAAATTTTTCTATAATTTGTTGAAGAGTTTATAGACCTGCTGTGTGATTTTGATCTTCACAGCCAGTATATTCTATCGGTACCGATAGAAAATCTGGATCATCGCTGATTTCTTTCTCTACACTATTGTAATCAACCTCACCGCCATGAACAACTTCTTTCACTCTAAAAGATTCTTCTTTCATGCTTGATTCATTTGGAGGCACTTGTGAACTCAATTTCTTAAATTCTTTTCTACAAGGCTGGCAAATTTCAGCGTTGTTCAGCAATTGGGGAAATTTCAACCTTTGACTTACCGACTAGCGTCTTAAGTCTGGAGTTTTCCAATGCTTTTCCTTGTCAAAAAGATTAGCACAAGAATCACCCCCAGGTATTTTCGTTAACATTATTGAAAATTAATTTTATTTGTAATCTTTTATTTCAAATGACTTTTTCTCTGAGTAAAGTCGAAAATTAATTGAGCGATTGGACGCAAACAGAGATCGTCCATATATTACGTAAGCCGTTTTTCTTTTGTTTAGATAAAGACGAAAACAAAATTACCTACTTGTATTTTTAGAAGTCACTTGTTCTTTATTTGTTTTTTGTACATAACTCCATGAAGAGCAAATGAAAAACAAGAGACTTCTAAAAATACATGTAGACTGTTATTGCATTCAACCGCTCAATTGCCTAATGTTAAGCTATGGTGCCAGATTCATGAAAAATAGATCATTAAGACATAGTGGAATTTTCACCTTGATGTAAATCAGCAATAACTAGTAGCCAGTAAAACAAAAAAAGAATAGAAATTATTTCTTTAGAGTTTTGGCTTCAGAATAAGTTGAAAAATCGGAAAACAAGTTGGTAATCGAACTTCACCTAAATTTACAAAATCAAGGCCGAGTCTAAACGCTATAAGAGTTTCTAGGCACATATTCAGAAAAAACTGGATTGATAAAATGAAATTTTTGGACGACTGTTTATGAACAATTATTAATTTTTGTACTCTAACAGACTATAATAGTAAGATATCATTCATATTGACAAAAATCAACATCACTTCTGGAAAGAGTAGTTTGCCTTTTTTGTTTGTTTGTAACAAATGACAAATAACATAAACTTCCTCTAAACCACCGACAAGCATCCTCAAATTGTTCATTAGCTGATTGAATGTCATTCTGAATGAACCTGAATGCGTTAAAAGAATGGTAGACTTGAAAAATAGTACGTGGACTACTAAAGAATTGCGTCTGAGCACGAGCGTTAAGACTACCTTTACATCGGGGCCTATATCTCGGAAACTATTCACTGGACCATTTTTTTGGCGTAATACCTTTTTTGAAGCCAAAAGGTTACCAGCTTTTGAAAATACCCTTGCAGGCGTTAGGATTGAAAATGTCACCCTCCATCACTTGGAGAGGGGTGGTTTTGGTGGTCTATAAATTTGTCGATTAAGTACCGTTAGGTAGGTGAACATGTTTCCAGAATTTGAAGAAAGTCGAAGAACATGACTTTTCTTCACTATTCTTCAGATGCAAAGAAAATACTTTATAGAGAAAAACAATTTTCTTTATTCATAACTACGATATAAGTGTTTATGTTGAGAACTGACTTTCAAAGACAATCCATTGTAGCACGATATTTTTTTTTCATGAAAAGAAATAATCCAGTAGTCAATAATTTTTTAAAAATATATGTTCAGAAATTTAGGTTAAAGTTATTTTATTCGATGATTAAAAAAATATGTAGCTTCAGAATCTTACGTTCAATTATTCGTCAAATCAAGTAGATTCATAAAAATTTTCAAATCATGAAATAAAGAGCATGTCATACTGTTTATTTTTGGACTAATAACACGAATAAATACTACGCAATTCTTGACTAATGATAAAAAGTCTTTAAGAGTACAATGGAAATTTTTGCAAAGATAAGGATACGACATTCACAGCGTGCGTTAATTTGTTATCATAATTAGTCTTTGATGAAATAGGTATCAGACATTCGTATAGGGAGGCAAAAAATGAATTCTATTTTTTTTTTCGAATATCGCCCAGTTGAAGACATTATTTTTTTATTAATATTTGAAGAGCTATAAATCGCTGAGGTCGAAGTTACCCGTGGAAAATGTCACCCCGTTCTCCCTAGTAAATGTTTTTCTTCGTGACAACATTTTTTTTCACAAATTGCCATCCAAGAATACTACATTTTGCTTAATTTTGAGTTCAATCTTCTAATTATGATGATATTATTGAGACTTATTCGAGTTTTATGAATAGCCAGGAAAGAGTTTGTCTGTGTTATGTAATTTTATTGTGAAAATAATGTTGTGGATAAAAAAGTTATTGATTTGATTTTTCAAATATAAAATGGCACACTCTACTTTTGGATAGGATGTTGCATCTGATAACCGAAAAATCTCTCATGTGTACCTCTTCAGAAATTTCCATTTCACGGATAAATATTCTGTATAATTACTGAACAATACATTTATTCATGTTTTTTAGCGAAGTTGAAGAGTAAACTCTGCACTGATTTCATGAATTGTAATTATGGTCGCCTACTGTATTTGAATGCTCTCTCTTTTATCTAAGTTTTTAAAATATTTCTAATAGAGTAATTTTTATTTGTGCTGATCCAAATCTGGTTATTTGATTCTAAGAATTAAAATTTTGCAATTTATACGAATTTTATTGTTGTAATTTCTTTCTCATTTCTGTCTCGAAATCATTTCTCACAAAAAATGGGTTTATTTGGATAAATCTGAAAGTCAACAAAAAGAAACATCCATATTGTGGAATAATCTTGCACTCGTCTACATACTCAATAAATATCTTTGTTAACATTAGCTACATGATCACCAAAGTGTTCTGGACTTATTAATTGCTCTCTTTTCAGTTATTCTAGAATACACTTTATTGAATTTTATTAGATACGATATTTTCGCTTCCCTATGAAACTGCTATGAATTTGACCTTATATTACAGCACGTGCGATGATTATTATTTGATATGCATATTCTCACGATATCATGTTATCAGCGCTGTAATCATCTTATTAGAAACCGTCCAGATTTTGAACTGATTTTTTCTTTAATGTAAAAATTTCAAGGAAATACTTTCCACTTAATTATACGATATTATCTGTTATTGATTGAAATATTCACAATACATCTACAATGTCTATTTTTAATAACATTGTAAGATGGTCAAAGATTTAGGAAAATAAAGCGTGAGATATGTCCTTCTGCTCTTCATATAGAAAACCAATTTTAAGTTAATAAATTGTAAGCAAAAATCTTTCTACGCAACTACAGGTGAAAAGTAGAGTGTAATTAAAAAGCAAAAATTGAAATGACACAAAAGGAAATAGTATTCAGAGACAGACGTATCCTTTCAAGCATTTGAAAGTGCTTTTAAAAATCGAAGATATTTTCAAAAAATATAGTAGTTGCTTCACTTCTTCAAAATTTAAATGGTTGTACCATTTTTGAAATGACTTCGTTAATGTACTCTGAATCTTACTAAAAGTATTCAAATCAATAGCTTACATCATGGTCGATTAGTAGTAGAAGGTAGCAGGTATTGTATACTCTCTAAATCTTAATTAGGAAAAAAGTGCTGATTGGAATTTGCAATACTAATACTGAATGAACTGGTAAATGTATTGCTAGAAACTATTTTAAACTGTAGTTTTATAAAAATAATTTCAAAAACATAATTTTGCACTGAAAAGAATTTCATTAAAGTCAAATGATAAATTATTGAATACATTGAAAAATACACGAAATATAAAAATTGTGCGAACGATACATCAAATTACACACAATCATATTAATCAGCTACCAGCAGTTGTAGGTTTGCTACATTTCTATATAATTTTGTGCACAAAAAAAGGGATATAAATATTCCTGGAATTTAGTCTAATCTGGCGATTCTGCAGTTCTTTTGCCAATTTCTGGACACTATGAGCCTTAGGGATTATTGTTTATTTTGCAAAGAATCAAATCATGCAAACTTTCTATGACACGTCCAAAAATATCAAGTTAATTTCGGTAGAATGTATAAAATTCATATATTGAATATCTCCTTCTTTAATGATTATTATTCTATGTTAGACTTTGTCCTTAAGCTTGAGAATCATAAAGTATGTTAAAAATACTGATCAGCGAAATTATATGGTTTCAATAGGCAATTAATAATTTGATCAAATTCTGTACACTCGTTTATTTTATTTTATACTTACACAAAGATTGGAATGACCAAAATATGAAATGGATCAATTTTGTAATAATGATAAATTTGATATTAACAAAACCTAATAATTAATAGTCATTTACTCATTATACAGTTTTGCATATTATTACTTTAAATTGACCATTTTTTATGTTGAAGGTGTAGATGTAAACGCGTTTTATTGAATATCTCGGTTCGCTCCAAGTGCAGTTTTAAAATTTCTTGTTCTCCATCATGACAGTCGATCACACATGGTCACGGTCAAAGAAAACTTGTGTCCGCTTATGTTCAGGTAACTCGGAAAAATATTTAAATTTCTCAAATTGTGCATACTTATGTCTATTCCGTACTATTAGATCACCAGGACGAAGATCTTCCCGATATATTGCCACTGGTTCATCGTTCCTCATTACTGAATCAATGAAAATTTGTATTTTGAATTAGTAATTAAGTGGCTGACTCATGGAATAGTAATATTTTAGCATTTCAGTAAAAAAATTTCAGAAAAATCTGAATTTTTAAATTACCGGGTTGACGAGTTTCGTAGTCTAATTTATGAAACACCCCATCTCCAGAATATTGTGCAATAAAATTTTTACTACGTAAGAGTATATCATTAAATTGCAAAGTGGCTCTCGCTGGTGGATGTCGTATACCTAATCAAGAAAGAAAAATATAGTTACTAACTATTTTGAAAATTACAAAATTCAATATCTTACAGCTACTAAATTATACCTCATCACGTGTACACTAATAATCATCAGAGAAATTAAATTTTGAGTTTTTTTTCTGAATCCCAAACATTCGAAAAAATATTTTGGGAAATATAGGCCCATCATTATTTTCCTATGATGAATTTCTTATAATATTTTTGCGATTCTAGAGAAATTATCATGCAAAATCAGTATAAGAAAATCAGTATAGAAAGGAAAGATGTCAAAATATTGAAAGAGTTGATGCAAAAGAAAGAGAAACTACAAAAGAATGATATATTTAGAAGGTTTTAAGGGATTCCAAAGGATTTCAACAAATTTCGTGGGACTTTTGCTGATTTTAAGATTTTTAAAAAGATTTTGAAGGTTTTTCAAATATTTAAACTAATTCAAAAGATTTTATTGGCTTTTAAGAGATTTGAAAATATTTCTACGGATTTCCAGGAATTTCCAAGAATTTCGAGGGAGTTTAGAGGATTTAAAATTTTTCCTAACATTTCGCCAGATTTGAAGGAATTCTAGAAGATTTCAAGAGATTAGGCAAATCTTAAGGGATTTTAAATGATTTTTTTATTAAAATTTCAGATAACTGTCATGGATTTTAAGCAATTTCGTCAAATTTCATACAAATTTTACGAAATTTTCAAGGTTTCCAAACACATCAGGAGGTTTTTAGGAGTTCAAACGCTTTTTATGGGATTCCTTGATATTTCAACTCATTTAAAAAAAAATCATCGGTTTTTCAGTGATTAAAAATATTTTTACGGATTTTGTAAGGGTTCTAAATATTTCAAGGGATTTTACGGAATTTTTACTCTTTCCAGCGATGTGGAAGAATGACTATGATGACAGTTTC